>CM019148.1:133990083-134589126 GCA_009733165.1 Naja naja | reverse complement strand
AGTTAATTTTCTTTCCATACAGAGAATTTCCCACTAGAATCAACTTTTTTTTAACATACACTCTTTTCTTTCTTTTGCTTTTCAGCATGTTGTAATCTTGAATGACTCTATTCCAATCAAGTAGCCATGTAATCCACTAGCCATATACAGTATTATGTCCAGTTCTTAGCTTCATTCCCCCTCAGTTTTAGTAGTATGGTTAACTGGTAGTACTCAGGCGCAAATTGGTGGAAAGAGTGGGAATTGGTTTTCTCACATTGTAAGAGGTTTAAATTAGGAAAACATTTTTTATGTATATATATAAAAAAGTCTCTGTCAGATCAACCCATAGTCCTGATGATTTGATTAATATATTAGTGCACTATTCCTGGTAGTAATAGTTTTCTTCTGGAATTATTTTTATACTTCTCAGGCTGACCTAGAGTCATGGATGGATGGATGGATGGATGGATGGATGGATGGATGGATGGATTAATTGATCGATTGATCTCTAATTAGACATCTGATTCTGGGCAGCTCACCAAATAATAAACAATAAAAACAAAAATGCAATACAAAACAAGATGGGATCCTGGCTGTTTGCCTTCTAAGCCTAGATTAAGTCAAGCAGGATTTATACATTAGCCTTAAATTCTTATTCCTTAACTCCCTGACATGTCTTTGTTCCAGAAGGTTTCTAATCCATAAAAAGGGGAAATGGAAAAATGTGGACACCTCTGTTTCCAATAGTCAGTGTGCTATCATATTGGTAGCACTGGGGAAAAGCTTGCCTGTAATATACACTCCAATAAACATTCTTTTATATTTACTCTCACTGCACACATTGCCTTGGAGAATAATAACTGATAGCCTAATATTAACATATATTCGGGCCACTGAAGTTGAACTTTCAATCCCCATAAAGCACAACACATATTCCTACATAGTAACTGAGTGTTTGTTAGCAAGGAAAAATAGAAGAAAATTAATTTGAAAATAAAATATTGCCCAGGATTTATCTGCAAAGAAACTCATTTTGTTGCAGGCTTGGAAAACTAATTGATAAAAATAACCTTTTTCAGCTGGTTGGTTTTATAGCCAGAGAGACAGACTACATTTCTGTAATGACTTATTACTGCTAAGCAAAAAAAAACCCTAATCAAATGATACCCTGATCTTTAGAAAAAACATTATTCAAATATGATGATAAATTTCCATACCTTCAGAAACTCATCCTAATAAATGCCAGCAAATAAATTTTACACATTATAGAGATTTCAGATAATGTTTTATATTTTTATTAATTTATTTTATTTTCTGATTTTTTACCCACAAGGCCATCTTTCCATTATATGCTGCTTAACCCTTCCTACATTACTCAAGATGAAATTCTAAAAACTTTGGTAATATCTGAGTCACAGTTGGAAAAATCCAGACACACTCACAGATTTAGATGGGTGAAGGTGCTAACTCAAATCATTTATCCAATGATCAGCTGAATACAGTGATGAAACGGTAGCATAGATTCATGAAATTTTTCTTATTGTCATCATAAATTGTGCATTTTGTGGTATTAATCTAACATTTCTTATACTGCCTTTGCACCTGAGTTGACACTCTGTACTAATTCACTAGGTACTTGATTTGCTTGTTGAAAGAACATAGCCCTCATGTTTTTGTAAATTTAGCATGAAATGAGAACTCTATCAAGTATGATTTTCCCCCCAATAAAACATGATTTCACAAACTGTATGCTTCCTGCCTCTGGTTTCACTGTACTGTAAAGCTTTAAAGAAAACGTATTGCCATAAAAATACACTTTTGGTTGACAATGATTAAACATGATAGTCAAAGTATAGATAGATTATATTTGTATTTTTCCCCAGTCCAGTTAGTTTATCTATAGTATTCATCCTACCACACCACAATTTCTTACTGTAATTAATTAAACAAAAGAAATCTTAAGATATCTTCAAGTAAAACTTCCTGATTTGAGGAAAGCACTGAAGCTACTTTCTAGCAAATTAATGTAAAGCAAGTTGTCTACTATCATTGGGGAAATAGCCTTAAAGTGTTGTGTAGAGAAAATTGTAGATTCAATACATTTTATGTACTGAATCAGTAGCTGAAATCAGAGCATAATATTAATCTCCTCTTTGAGATTAATTTATATGAACTATACTAATGTACTGACCTTTCATTTGCTTAATATTCACATTATTTCAAATACACAGATAAACAGGAGTAATCAGCAATAGAACAAAATTCTAACTGTAGTCTCTCCACAGTCAAATCAGATTTGCAATCTACAAAAAGTTACTATATTTACTATGTTATGGTATGCACATTTTGTTTTGTTTTGTTTTTGGCCTATTTCTGAATGAGAAAGTAAAAGAGAACCTGAAATAAAATGCTTCTGGCTGAAGATAGGACTCAGGAGACAGAAACTTATACACAAACTTCTGCTCACAAAAAACCAGTTATTGTAAATAATTTCTGCTAGAAACAGTGGACAATTTCTAATTTTCATACAGGAGTGCACAGAGAAACATCTAATTATATGGGAAACCAATCCATCCATCTATTCAATGTATACACCCCACCTTTCAACTCAATTGTAAGACTTAAGTTAGATTTACCTTATATGAAGTGAGAAAATCAAAACAACTGCCAGGTGATAACAAAAAGTGAGTTTATCCAAAGAGCACAGTTCAATCCCAAATGCTCCCTTGAACCTCCATTTGTTTGTTTGTTTGTTTGTTTGTTTGTTTGTCTGTCTGTTCGTCCATCCATCCATCCATCCATCCATCCATCCATCCATCCATCCATCCATCCATCCATTTTGTATAGTCACCCAATTCAACCAAGTGATTCTGAGCAGCTTATAATTATGTCCTTTCCATGAGCTTGGCAGTAGTATCATAATTCTAACTCTGGGTGGATGGCATATTTAACAGAGAACTAAATTTTCTTTTAAAGCCCAATTCTTTGACTTGAAATGAATCTACAAGTTACCATTCTTTTCATCCAGGTCCCTTTCTTTTCAGGTGAGGATTTTCCTTTGTGGGAAGCCATATCGAATTGTAATAATTAGTCAAAAACAAATGAGTTGTCACTAGACTGCTGTGAGAAATTTTCAAGAGAAGGTCAAATGTGAAGGCAAAGTCAAAATGCCTCAAGTGTCCTAGTCTTTTGGGCCATCTTTGGCTATGGCCTCAATTGCAATGATTTTTGAGCAAAGATAGTGTTAGTGATAGTGATAGAAGAGACCTGTGCATTAGTAACCTCTCATTTCCCGACATTCACATACATAGGAATCCCTCAAAAGGCTGTCAAGAAGGCATTGGGGATATGATTGCTTGTGTTGATCCTGAAGAGCTTCATCAAATACCTATTCATTTCCAGAATTAATTCAAGATTAGGATTCTGCTATCCAAACCAAATTACCTGCAAATCTACCTGTAAAAAACAGAATGGCCTCTCTTAGTCTTCCAGAGCTCCTGTATGAGTGAGGTTAGGTGGGGAGATGAGGGGATGGGACAGGACAGGAGCCGGTATCATTACCTCATTCTATAGTGAATAAAATCAGGATATTATGGAACCAGAAAAGAAACATTCCAAGAGTGCCCTGATCATCCTAATGTTTTGGTGCATGGCTGAGGCCACTCTGTTTTACTATGCATTTAGGAATTATTAGTGAACATTGAAACTCAACCCTTATAGGATTGGTGCTCACCCTCTTTTGTTCTGGTGATTTTATCAATTGACATTTTATTGCTATTTGTTTGGTACTATTATTCATCCTAGGAATTTTTTATGAAAAACAAATGCAATTTTAGATGAATGAATATTGCTTTTAGATAGAATGGTTGGACAAAAAGACATGGTAATGTAATAGATTAGGAAATTTTACAACAGATCTCTAATAGATTGATATTAATTATAATATAAACATATGTAACCATTGGGTGAAAGTATAATACAAATTTTATAAATGAAAGCTAGAATATCTCATATTAAATGATGAAATAAATAGATTAGTCATGAATGATTAATAACTGATAAATATATAAGCATATGTCAGATTGATAATATGAGAATTTATATGAATTGTGAGTGATGACTATGAAAGGATAGCACAAATGATGTGCAACCAACTGACACACTGTATAAAATGGAAGATGGTTTTATGTTTTTTAATGTATTTGTTTGTTTATGTCTGTCTTAAAAATAAAAATTAAAAAAAGAATATTGCTTTTAGATATGTTTATTCCCAGTCAGATATTAATTTATACAACTAAATTGTAAATTTATAAACAGACACATAAACATATTTTCAAGAGTGATTTAAAGTTATTGAGTATCATTAAGTCAATTAGGAAAGTGAACACAATGACACTGTAAAACTGACAAATTCTCATAAGTAATTGATTTTGTAGCTCTCTGTTTGATTAAAAACTTCTAGTATCATAATGAAGAAATTCAACGTTAATTTATTAAGGAAAACAAATTCTTTTAACCAAGTAAAGGTTTGAATGTTAAATGTCATCAATCAAAGGTGTTTTACAGTAAAGGCTTGCACCTCTGACACATTGTTAGTAAATTGCAAAAACATACATTTTTATAAAGTCTAGTATTACTGCAAAGTAAGTATATTGATCCAATACTTTGCAAGTATATCTAATAAAGACTCAATCTGAGAAACAGCAAAAAAGAGCAAAGACAGTTATATCTAAAGTTGAATGAGTATCTTTCCTTCCTAGGGCAAGTATATTCTATCAATAGAACTAAAGGAACTATGTTTTTAAAGGTCCCCCCCTCCTGTCACATTTTTTTTACTTCTGAAAACCTGAAGTAAAGTTGTCTTATCCCTAAAATAATAAATTCCCTAATAGCAATAGCAATAGCATTTAGACTTATATACCGCTTCACAGTGCTTTACAACTCCCTCTAAAGAGTCTAAAAGGTTTATCAAGTCAGCATATTTCTCCCAACAATTCAGATCCTCGTTTTAAGCTGCTCAGAATCGAACTCCTGGAGTGAGCAGTGAGTTAGCCCTGCAGTACTGCATTCTAACCACTGCACCACAGTCATATTACAATCTTCTCCCAATATTGTTTAAATATTTTTTTATGAAATAAGAGTATCCTTAGTTGGAAAAAATGTCAAACATCTGTTACTGATTTTAAAAAGACATCTAATGCTCAGAACAGTAGAGTCTCACATGAAAACAAAGGCATTATCAAATATTGGTTGCAATTGTTATTTTTTTTTGGTTGAACACTGGCAACCACTGACTGGATTTGGCATTTTCATCCCTCCAATGAGTCCTTCCAAGAACCTGAGATAGGCAGCTGTTGTTGTCTGATAGTGTTGAAAATATTTTGCAGCATGTAATGTGTTTCCAAGTAAAGCTGCCTTTTGCAGTTGACTGATATTACGCTAAAACGTGAAGTTACAGCTGCCTGTTCTTTAGCTGGTGTTTGTCTTCATACACACTGAGTTCTTCTGAAGTATCTAGGATTATTGATATTGACTGATATCATTATTACGGTTGGTTGCACAGTCAGCCAGATGTTTAAATTACATTTGGCATCTTTATCCATTTATCAAATCCCTCCCAAGAACCTGGAGAGTCAGATGTTGTTTGATGGTGTTAAAGTATCATTGAAGGATGTAAGTAAAGATGCCTTACATACTGCATTTATTAGTGATATTTCAATAATTTTACATGTGATTCCAAGCAATTTATAACTTAGAACACCATATTAATAGTGGGAATACCTAGGTTCAAATACCAGCTCCATCGCAAAGTTAACTACACCTACTTCACCAAAGAGCTGTGAAGTGAAATGGGTAATGGTGTAGAACAGGGCTGTCAAACTCTCAGGCTGTGGGCCGGATGCATCACTTGTTGGCCTGGTTTAGCGAAAGGGGAAGAAGTCATGATACATCACATGACACCACCATGACACCCCCAGTTTGACATCCCTGATGTAGAACATGTACTTTGACTCTCTGTTTATATAAATTATAGCCTAAAACAAAACATAGCTTTTATATTGCATAAAACTGTTGCATTATAATTGCACTGCCAGATTTAAACATGAATTTGCAATAGGCAGTCATACTATTTAAAAAAAAATAGTAAATAAAAATGACCATTCCAAAGCCATTCCAATCAACCACTGTTTCTTGATGCTGAATTCTGTTTCAAACCACATGTAAGTGTTAAGTATATAGCAAAATCCACATTGACGATTCTGTAGATTGTTTTTTAATATAGCAACCTAAAGTATTATTTACAAAGTCAGCCATGGACTTAGAAAATGATATATGTCTGGCTTTGATTCCACTGATTACTTTTTACAGAACTTGAACGTTTTGCTTGCATATCAAAGCTTCAGCATTTTGAATTCAGCAACATGTTTGGAAGATAAGTTCTTTGCAGGAGAACACCAAAGCATTTCTTCTTATTAGAGTTCATTTTTGAAACTCTTACTTTACACTGCTTTCTTAAATAGAGAAGGACAACTGAGAGAGAACCTAAAACATAGGTAAGAAAAAAAGTTTTTTTTCTAAATGTGGTATTGTGTTTTTATTTATTGTGGTGGTTAATTAAATGAATTTTAAAAATCTTATTCTTTTTTTTTCTCTATGCTTCTATCCATGTTCAGTGCCACTTTATTTCTGGCTGAAATCAGAAGCATGTAAATTTGGATGTTCCAACAGAACAATCTCAGGAGCCTCTTTGATACCTGACCTTGATCAAAGTTCACTTACTGATAAAAGAGAATATTTGTAATTCAGGGTTGAATTGTGGGATCCCTGGTGCTCTCTGATGGAGTTTTCTTACAGACATCTGACGACTAACCCTAAGCACTCATGATGTTACCTAGTTTGGTAATAAAAGTTTGGCAAGAAAACTATTAAGCTCAGAAAGCACCAAGGACTGCACAGTTCATTTACTGGGTTGTATTTGTTTCCTCATTGCCGTCAATGGCTTTTCCTTATCTAGAAGTTATATTTTTATATGGTATTGATTATCTGTTCCTGATAAGCTTGTGGTATTACATCAAGATAAATTTTGCTCATATGGCTCTGGAAGCTGCACTATTTCCTTTCATGTGCAGAAGAAATGATTTCATTTAATTTCATCCATCTTAATCCAGCAAACCTCTTTGAAGAATATTATTCATTCTGTATAGTGTGAAAAATACATAGTTTGTTTTGAATTATAACTTCATCTCAATTTCATTTTATGATTTTCAATCTGAATGCACGTACATGAGTAATGTTAATTTCATTTGACTTGGGTTTTCCACATCAAAGGAATATAACTCTATTGATCTCCTTTTATAGCACAGTATCATGATATTCTAACCTATAGACATTAGCCCATATTACATTATAACAAAATGGGATATAAATATTTTAGCATTTTTCCAATTATATAAGTTACTTCACATCTTGTTTGTAGTACAACAGTAAAACTCCTTAGCTGATTGAGTACCTTTATCTGAAGTTAGGGTTAGTCGTCAAATCCCAGAATCAAAAATTCATGTTTATCTTTATCAAGCAAAAAGTCCAAAAGTGTTTTCCATGTAGAAAGAAAAGTAGTCAATTTTATTATCTTTCATCAGTTAGTTTTGCCATCTCAAACATTTTTGTTAACTTTACCACCAATTCTTCATTATGGCAATTTGTGCATGTTTCCAACTCTGTGCATACAGGTGCCTTGCAGCAGTTATCAAATATAAAATGAAAGTTCATATTTTCTTTCAGTCTGTTTATCCATCAAACCTAAAAGAAAAGTTTCTCATTTCAACTATACATCGACTTTAAAAATCTTCTGGAAAAACAAATGTATCTGATCCTAATATTTCTTAGCACTTTTACAGGTCCATCACGAATGACAAAAAGTATAGTCTCCATGCCATGAAGTATGGGCAAAATGTACTTCTGCCTTAAAGTGTGTGTGTGTGTGTGTGTGTGTGTGTGCAAATATGTTGTAAATTTTCTTCATTGTTATGATAGGAAGTTTCCAAGTTTCTCATATTCTGATATAGAGCTGTGGTGGCGCAGTGGTTAGAATACAGTATTGCAGGCTACTTCTGCTGACTGCCGGCTGCCAGCAATTTGGCAGTTTCTCTCCTGGAGTGAGCAATGAGCTAGCCCTGCAGTGCTGTATTCTAACCACTACGCCACCACGACTCTTTAATCTAACATGACTAACAAACTATTAAAATGTGTCAAACATAACTTCTCTCCATAATTTATGTTGTCGCTTGATTCAGTAATTACTTTCCTTGGTTATGTTAGTATGAAATACTATTGCGGCCCCTGACCTCTGGAATCAGCTTCCCCCGGGGCTCCGTCTGGCCCCTGACCTCCGCGCCTTCCGCCGTGAATTCAAGACCTGGTTATTTAACCAAGCTGGGCTATGACCCTTTGGGGGGGGATGGCTTTTATTATGGTTTTATCATGTATTTATGTAATTGTATCTTAATGGGGCTTGTTAGTTTAATTCTTTTTTAATTATTTATTGTTTTCTTGTTTTATTTGTGAGCCACCCTGAGTCTTCGGAGATGGGGTGGCATACAAGTCTCATTAATAAATAAATAAATAAATAAATAAATAAATAATAATTTGGACAGTGATAGTAATAAAACTACATTCCTGTAAGGATCCACACAACGTATTGTAGCATTGTGGTGGTATTATTCTACTCATACCTTATTTGGTTGATGACTTTTTTCTAAAGATAACTGTTTTCAAGCACTGTTATCATAATTTGTTTCTATAATGTTCTGCCAAATTAAGACTGCATTCCTTTGCGACCCATTTCTAAATTTATAGGACCCATTAAAAATAGGCCCTACAAACAGTGTAATAGTTTAAGTAATCATGTAAAGGACTGCATAAACTATGTGAAGCTTTTTAATACTGATTCCACATCATAGAAATTATTTTGGTTGTGATTTTTTAACTTCCGTATTTGACATTCTATCCTCTTCAGAAAGTTCCATAAACTATTTTTTTTAATAAAATGAGCAACTGCCTGTATTTCAATTTCCTGTTCAGAATATTTTTCCCTGCATGAACTTTGCTGCTTATTTAAGCTAAATTCTGCAAACTCAAGTAAATTAGTTTGTATTACAAAAACAACCTCATTCTCCTTTAATGAGCTGGTTCACTCAGATGGTTACAGGAGCACTGAAGGGAAAATGAACTGCTAGATTTCAACATGGTATTCTATAAAAGCCCAGGAACCTCTTTGAGAAGGTGTCTCAGATTCTTTATGAACCCTATTCTATAAGCTAATATTTTAATTTAAAAATGGCTTCTCATCATATTCCCCTGGTTTCATTTGCCTTTTCAGTGAGCATAGGACTTTTACTCTGTAATGCTTCTTATCCTTCACACAGTTGATCCTTACATTTTTTCAGAATACAGCACCTCTATCTCTATTGAGATAGAATAGATTGAAAGATTGAACAGAATAATGGAGTCAGTCATTGGGAGCACTGACCTTTTAAGCTGTTAGAAATCCGAAGATGGAATGCCAGACCATTATTCCTTCCAATGCACAAATACAAACAAGTGTTCATAAAGACAAGTATATTTTAGCATATGCTATCTCGGTTCAAGAAAAGATGGATACGGTAAATACATTGCAATAATAATTTGCAGGGTTGTTTGGTTTTTTGCCTTGCTTTTATGGTACTGAAGATATGGTTTTGCATGCATATTGCCCTGGAATATTTGGGGAAATTTAAGGATTGCTTATTTATATTTGAAAAAAGGCAAAGAAGGGACTTTTTATCATTTATGGTGGACATGTGATAAAGCAAACAAATATTGGTGCAGGATACATATCTTAATACAGAAAGTTCTTAAAGTGAATATAAAGAGAAAACCAGATACTTTTCTTTTGAGTTTAATGGAAAAAGACCAGGGGGGGAGGGAATAGGAACTTTAATGTTATATATGTTGATGGCAGCAAGATTACTGCACAGAAATGGAAGGTCACTTTGACTCCACCCCGATGGATAAATAAATTGATAGAGTTAGCGGAGATGGCTAAATTGACTGTTTTGATCAAAGAAAAAAAAAACAAATACGTTTATTTCTACTTGGAAACCATTTCTAGACTTTGTGATTAAGGTGGGGAAAAAATGAAACTTTGATTTTGGGTTTTAGCGATTAGATAGACTTGTTGTTATAGGAATGACTAGTTTATACTATTATCTAAAAGTAAAAAAAGTTGAGGTTTGATGTTGATGCCTTATTCTACTGTACCGAAGGGAGTCAGAAGTCAATCCCTTTTTTCTTCTTTTCCCCTTTTTCTTTCTCTCACTTTTCCTTTCCCTATTTTCCCTACTATTTATTTTTGTATTTTCTTTGTATGCTATATTATAAACTAATAAAAACTTTTTAAGGCAATGATGATCTGCTCCTTAGGTCATGGATGTCCAACATTTTGGCTTCACAATGAGTTCAAGAAGAATTGCCTTGGGCCATATATAAAATATTTAATATCTTTAACTTTAATTTAACTTTAATTTAACTTATATGCCCCCCAACTCCCAAAGGACTCCGGGCGGCTCACAACAAGAAAAACACAGAGAATTTCATTATAAAAAATTTAAAAACAATTTAAAAACAACAAACAACAAAAGGGCCGGATCTCGCTAGATCTCGCTAGATCAGTAGTTAATATAGATAAATCACATAATAATGTTAAAAGTTTACAAAGTTGTGGGGCTGGGTTACTAGCTGTCCAGGAATGCATGTGGACTTCAGGTCAAAGGTTGGAGATGCCTGCTTTGGGTTGTGGACTGCAGGGAAATGTTATGAAGACTGACCAGAAGAAATAATATAGCAGTGGTTATATTACCACTCTTTATGCAATGAAAGAGAAGAAGGCTGAAACCGTTGTGTTGCAATGCTTGGGAGACAATCTTTCTGTTTCGGCCACCGATGAATAATATTTGTTTCCTAAATATGACTACCATATAAGCCTCTGAGATTTCAGGCTCACAGATCATAATGCTTGTGATTCCAAGTTGGTAACTGAGAGATGGGAATAATGTCCCTTATCTTGTTTCATTTGCAGCTTGTCAAACATGCAGGTTTATTTAAAAAATATTATTATCATTCCCAGGCACAATGTTCTGGTGAAAACAAAGAGGTATGGGAAAAGTAGTATGACAAAATAAAGAACAGAAACCTGAGTGATACTGAGGAAGATAAGGGACAAAGCTGTGGTCCTAAAAGGTTTGTGATTTATCCATTTATGTGCCCATCTTTAAAAAAAGATGCACAAAGAACCAATGTTATGTTTGAAGGCAGAGCATTTCACAGGTTGGGGAAAGCGCTATTGTATGCATCTAATAAATAGGGCTCTCTGAGTTAAAGCAAATAAATCTCTTCTGCAGATTTTAAAAATGAAACAGAGTCATAGCAAGACAGATGGTCTATCAAAGTTATGCTTTGAGCCGTTTAAGCTTTATAGCTAAGATCAACAGCCTAAATTTAAGCCTGGGAAAAAATGTAACTAGTGAAAATCTTTCAGTATTGGAGTGATATAAAGGGAAATCCATGGCCTGCTTATTACTGTAGATGCCACATTTTGCATCATTAAAGAATTGGAACACTTTGTAGGAGCAAATCTACAATAAAGTACATTGCAACAATGTAGACAAGATGGAACCAACACATAGGAAACACAGTTGGAGAAAATATACCCAATATACCCTTGAATTACCACAGTAGTGTAGATTCAAGGTCTACCCCATGTATCCAACATGATCTTCCAAGGGAAATACCATTAGTGGCATAAGAAGTTGAACTCCAATTCTGTAGTCAGGTTTCTAACAGCACCTTCATTTTGCCTGGATTTCATCTCAGTGTTTTGTTTGCTTTCCTATTCATCCAAATAATCAAGTCTAGGAAAGGAGATTGCAAGTTTCCTTGGGGTTATTTGACAACAAGACAGCTGAAATCCTTGGTAGCCTAAAAATAATAAACCTGATGGATTTATTGTTCATCCATATTATGGATATGGAAATTCTGCTTTTCAAGTGACATTAAGGAATGGGCATCCAAAAATTTTAAATTGTCATCTCAAGAATGAGTGACATATATTTAATGGTATATAGGATGCCCTTCTGAAGTGCTTTGACTAAAGAAAAATCTTATCCTATAATAAGATAGGTGACCTGATAAATCACTGCCTTGTTCAGCTGATCATCATAAATGTACAATACTGCCAATCTATATAATCTCTGCTTCTCATTCAAATTTGTTTTTCTTTAATCAACACTTTCCCCCCATGTTTCTGCTTTATAAAGGGAAAACTCAGATCTTTCAGAAAATGTCAGCATGAAAAAAGAAGATCAGAATTTTATTATTATTCTCTAATAATCATACCATGGTCAAAACAACACTTGTTTCACAAACATTGCATGGCCCTGGAGTAACCATTTGCTTTGTTTTGTTTATTAAATTTGAACTCTATGACATGGTGAAAAGTTTTTTTTAAAGAGTTTTTATTTCAAATGACACTACCTTTTATTTCCCAGGCTTTGATTCATTGCTTTTTGGATGAAATGTAAGTCAAGATCTCACTGAGAGGTACTAGCTGTTAACTTCAGAATGATTAATGGCAAGACAAGATATCAGGTATTAGAGTTAAGAACCCATTAAGTCAAGAGAAGACTTAAAAGGCAGAAGGAAGGAACAAGTCACAGTAACAAAAGAAGCCCGGACCACAACATACTTCCTGATTTCATCTCCCTGATATGATCTTGTTCTCTTGCTTAGTTGTCAAATGAATGTCACATGCTTTATTACCTAATAAGTCAGCTCATTTCAACAGTCTGGAATATGCAATTTGTCCTTAAATGAGAGAAAGAATGGATTCCCACAACGAGCTAATTTGAACATTTAACTTCAATTTTACAAGACTGAATTAATTAAAACGGCAATCTGCTAGCCATTTAAACAGTACAGACTAAAGCAATTGATTAAAAAAGGAATAACATACTGGATTTATACATGCAAATAGTTCTATGTAACACTTCCTTGTTTGTGGGTTTGTTGGCAAATACTTTGATAATAGGAATCACAGTGAGATTTGTTAAGTTTGCATGAAGAGTCAGACGCAAGGAGTTCCAGCAAAGAGTTTATTAGTGACTACAGCTCGAATGGACCCGTCCTGGCTTGGCTACGGCTGCTTCTTATAGCCTGCAGCCGTAGCTGCCAGCCAATGGGTGTGCAGGGTTTCTTCCTGCACTATTTAAACCAATACCATTTGACATTTTACAAGAACAGTTCAAATAAACCAGTAACATTCAAATCTACATACATAACAAGATTATTGATAACAAAATAGCAATATTGCCCTAGTGTCATCTCTTCCCTGTCCTCTCTTGTACCTTGTCTTGTCACAGAAATGAAGCGTCCTCAACATTCTCAATTCCTGATAATTACATCGACCCATTCACATAATCTTCTTGGCAAGAATAAATAAATATATATGATTGCCTACTTCCCAACTCATGTATACTTTTAAGATTTCCTGATGATATTAGGGTAAGTGTTATCTTATTACCTACTTGTCACAGAAATGTGTGTGTTTGTGTATGTGCATGTGATAGATGATAGATAGATAGATAGATAGATAGATAGATAGATAGATAGATAGATGCAGAGAGGGAGACAATAGTACTTTTGAAAATGGAGAGTAGGGCTAAAGTAAAGAAAAGTAAAATCACAGTTACAAAAATGAAAAAAAAATCACTTACATACAATTCATAAATATCAGATCAGCTTATCTAGATGCTCACTTTACTCTAAACCATCCTTTTCAATTTATATTCTGCCTGGGCCTTTTTTTCCTTTTATGTTGACCTCATGTTAGACAAGAGCTGACAGAGAATAGCATGATTTCAGAATGTGCTATGTGTTCAGTCTGACAAATGTGATGTGGAGTCTGCTTTACTGTATGGTGTAGGAAAAAAATGTGGACAAGTTTTACCCATTCCTAGCAATAAGGTAAGGTGAGCAAGGGAAGGACCAGATCAGAAATAAGGACTGATGAAATAAAGTCTTAAAGACCAACCGCTAAATTGCAGCTCACTGTAGCATAACTGTGATTACAAAAGCAAGCCTGATCAAATCAGTTCATCCCCTGAGCTATCACTTTATATAGAGAACTTGACTGCATATGAACAGACCACAAACCTTGTACATTCACTTGTACTGATTATGTTACCTAGTTGGGGGATGAAACATTTCTAAGCAAACAACCAAGCTCAGAGGGGACCAAGAACTCAAGGCAGTATTTGACTAACTCTCTCTACTCTTTGAGGTCCATAATTCTTTTTTTTTTAACC
The DNA here is from genome assembly GCA_009733165.1 of Naja naja. Classification (NCBI taxonomy): domain Eukaryota; kingdom Metazoa; phylum Chordata; class Lepidosauria; order Squamata; family Elapidae; genus Naja; species Naja naja. The sequence continues at coordinate 134,574,745 of CM019148.1, read as the reverse complement.
TTCAAGTCATGAAGTTTTCTCAACAAGAGTTTGGAAAGTGGTTTGCCATTCCCTTCTTATTCAGGAGGGATTGACTGGCCAGTGGTGGGATTCAAATAATTTGACAACCGGTTCTCTGCTCTAATGATTTCTTCCAACAACCAGTTCACCAAACTGCTCAAGAACTTAACAACTGGTTCTTCTGAAGTGGTGCGAACTGGCTGAATCCCACCACTGGACTGGCCCAAGATCACCAGTTGGCTTTGTGCCTAAGACAGGACTAAAACTCACAGTCTCCCAATTTCTAGTCTGTTGTTTTAGTCCTTATATCAGATTGCCACTTGAGGTCCGTGTTAATACAAATATTATTGGTTTATGTATTATTTGATTTAATAACATATGTTCAGTCTCATTACAAAGCATCCCATCTGTATCTGGACATTCTTATAACTAACTCCAACATTCAGCAATTAGATCAAAAGGCTTGCACTGTTAAGAATTCCCTATTCCAATGATGGAAATTGAGTATTGGTTAATAAATAAAACATATCATATACCTAGTGTGAATATATAACAAGAACTAACAAATAGCACAGTGTCCATTCTTTTCCCTTTTTAAAAGGGTATAACTGCTTTAACAGTCATTTGTATCATAGGCCTTATTAGATGTCAAACATCTGAAAAGGAATTTAGTTCATCTAACTATTTCCCTTTTGTCTCATCCTTCAGCAGCAACAAATCATCCTGCAAATATTAGGATGTTTACTTGGCACTTTCTGGCAACGTTATGTTATTTTTTTCCTTTTCTTTTTCATGCCACATATATATAAAAGTTTCACAGAAGCAATAGAAAAGATTTAATGAAGTCAATAATGACAATGTTTATGATTGAACTGCCTACTCTACAACTTTCTACAACTTTCAAGATTTCCAGAAATCTGATACAGGGAGTCCTTGACTTACGACCACATTTGAGCCCAGAATTTTTGTTGCTAAGTGTGATAGTTGCTAAGTGAATTTTGACCCATTTTACAACTTTTCTTGCCACAGTTATTAAGTGAAACATTGGAGTTGTTCAATTAGTAACACGGTTACTAAATGAATTTGACCTCCCCATTAACTTTGCTTGTCAGGTTACAAAAGGTGATCATGTGATCCTGGGACACTGCAAAACCATCATAAGTACATGTCAGTTGCCAAGCATCTAAATTTTGATCACATGAGCCTAGGAATGCTGCAACAGTCATAAGTGTGACAAGCGGTCATAACTCACTTTTTTTCAGTGATGTTGTAATTCATACTAAATGAACTGTTGTAAGTCGGGGACTATCTGTATAGCATACAAAGTGATTGGATAGCATAGTGGGTACAGCACCACTCTTTGACATGGGACACTGGAGTTTGAATCCTGGCTGGTACTTAACTTACCAGTAGAAGCTCTTGAGCAAAGACTCCTTAATGCTTCTCCTGCCTATCTCAAATAGGAAAATGACACGAGCTAAGAGAATCATGCTGGATGTCCTTCAGATTAATAAGATCCACATCAGAAGTTGGAGAATTGATGGAGTGCTACTTCAACAGTAGACTAATCAATCAATCAAATGTTTATTGTCAATGCACAACATGTGTACAATGAAATTTAATGAGAGGGGATATATGATATATATGAGGGAACTAGGCATGAACAGAAAACCTAGAATCCACACTAATTAAGAAACAGTTATTTACCCAACACAACATAGTAAAGAGAAAGTTGTTTTCCAAATTTGAGATATACCAACAACACATAATAGTCTGGACTCAAGAAAACCTAAAAGAATAACTGGATGTGCAGCCAACCCCTGAAACTGCAATGTCACTTCTACCCACTCTATTGCAAAGCATAGCAACTGAGGTTTAAGATCATGGATAGACTAGCTACAGTCAACCCTTGAGACTGATTAACAAAGCTTGTTGTAGAAATATTATCATATACTATGCTAACTGATGCCTCAGAGACAGTCTGACACATAGCGGCAAAGTATGAGATGCAGACAGGAACAGCATACAATGAATAGCAGTAGCAATAGCACTTAGACTTATATACCACCCCTTGGTGCTTTACAGCACTTTCTGAGTAGTTTACAAATGTCAACATATTGTCCCCAACAATCTGAGTCCTCATTTACAGTCCTCAGAATGATGGAAGTCTGAATCAAGCTTGAGCTGGTCAGGAATTCCAGGCTGTTGACAGAGTTAGTCTGCAAAACTGCATTCTAACTACTTTCTAACCACTGTACCACCACGACTCAGTGTAGCACAACCAACTAAATGAGACCATGTACAAGAACAACTGAATTAAAATTATCCCAAGTCCAGATAGAGATTCCATAGAAGGTTGTGGAGAATAACAGAAGTAGGATTTTGTAGGACTTCCAGATTCAGATTTAAAGGTAAGTACTGGCCAATCTGTCAGACATCATGGTATTAGATAAGGACCAGAAGATAGCAGAGGTGAGAGATGTAGCAGTGCTAAGTAACAGCAACATCAGGAAGAAGGTGCATGAGAAACTGGATAAATACCAGGGCCCAAAGGAGGAACTGAAATCCATGTGGAAAATAAAGGTAAAAATGGTCTCAGTTATGGAACTGCACTTGACTCCTAACCTGGGACCCTGGCTCCAGCAATCTCAAGAACAATATCAGAGCATTCTGTCCAGAAGAGGTCACTGCTAGGAACAACTAAGACAGCCAGTTTGGTCTAGTGATTAGGGCACCAAACTCACAAATTGTGAGTTCTAGTCTCACTTAGCCATGAAATCGAGCTGGGTGATCTTGGGTCAGTCCCTCTCTCTCAGCCCAACCTACATCATAGAGGAGTTGTTGTGGTGAAAATGGCAGAAGGAAGTGTGTTGGATATATTTGCTGCCTTAAATTATTTGTAAAAACAATAAAGGTGGGATATAAATAAAATAAATAAAGATACCATACAGGATTTTCAAACTCACAAGCCTCTGGAAGAGGACCCAAGATTGAGAAAAATGCAGATCATCCATTGAGTGACAAGGGGTTAGATATAATATGATATTAATGGATGGTATATATTAAATATATAAATATTAAATTGTATATATTAAATATATTGTATATTATATATGAATATGTATGTATGTATGTATGTATGTATGTATGTATGTATGTCTTGGTGTATTCGGGTCTTGTCCGTGTAAGATTGAGAATACCTTGCCGACGTTTCGACGAGATCCCACTCGCCATCTTCAGGCTGGTGCTTTCGGCTTCGTGCTTGTGTCAGCAAGATGAGATTTTGTCGAAACGTTGCCAAGGTATTCTCAATCTTACATGGGACAAGACCCGAATACACCAAGACCTACATACCTTTACCCGTGAAAATCTACGAATATATATATATATATATATATATATATATATATATATATATATGAATTGTATTATCTATACATAAAGCACATAGATATTTACACTGTGAGCCTAAGAGACTTGTGTAAAAAAATCTGAATATATTTTAAAAGAAAGAACAAGTAATAATTTCAGATATTGAGAAAGAACTCCAGTAAGATAAAATAATGACACACCTGAACGTCAGCGTATGCTTTAAATCAAGAGTCTGTTGTTGACCCTTGTTTGTTTTTCATTCCTCTAGATCAGGAAGGGTTTTTTTTTTACTGAAATGAGTCAGCCTTAATAGTAGAGAAGAGAGAGTCCTCACTTTTTCTCATTGACAGAGAGAAGAAAATGTGAGCATCATCAGAAAAGAAAGACTGGATCTAAAGCAACTGACATCCAGCTATGATAATTCATCTCATTCCCAATATAACCTACATTATTGCTTTTCAAAATCTGCAAGTTTTCCATATTTGAAATATATACAATTTCTATGTGATTTATTTCTTGAAATTGTTTTTCCCCCCAACCAAGCCTTATACATCCCCTCTTAGGTTTGATCACTATACATTTCCTTCCCCCCCTTCTTCTTTTAGTTTTTTTTTGACTGTTTGGTGCTTATTAACACCTTTTCACTGTATATTATTAAACTTAACAACATATGCCTTTCTTTCTCTCTTTTAGCACATCTTGGGTGCCTTTTGCAAAGAAGCAAATTTCACAACTGTTTCCATCACCACTGATAAATGTTAGCATGAAATAAAATTCACCAGATTTATTTTCACGGTGGAAAAAGTGTCAGATTTCAAAAAGAATAGAACTTTTCCCTCCTACTGTGTAATTGTTATTACAACTTTGCTTGACAACTTTTAGGGGAAAAAAATCCAAAGGGCTCCAGAGACTTGTATCTCATCACTATATCCTTATGTTCTTTTGCTTTTAGGAAAATATACCATATATTTTTGATCTCCTATTAGTTAGTCTTTACTGATTCCTGTTTATCATTCATAATGATTGATTGTCTTTCTATGAATGACACTCTAGGCAAACATTCCTCTGTTGTAGATAATTCCAGGTTTTCAATATTTCCTGTATCAGTTGTCCCAACCTTCACGTTATTTTCTCTGAATCACTTGCATTGCCTTCCTTGAGAAGTCTCAGTGAGAGTTCTCCTACTTTTCAGTTTTCTTCATAGTTTTAAATTTAATGAACTGTTTTCTCACTTGCCTCACATTTCACTATTTCAAAATAAAGGTGTGTAATCTGAGATTTTGTTGTTATGAAATGTTAATTGTCATTTCACAGAAAATATAATTATTAAGTACATGATTGGAGGGGGGGAATCATATGAATTATGTTTCATCTGTATTAAATATCTCTAAAAATAAATCTGACATTTGATTTTATTCAGATTGACTCCCTACTTTATGAAATATAGGCCTTCAACATAGCACTCAAATGGTAATCAAGTTCCTTACCCTGAAACAATTCTACAGCATGACTGTAAGTAACTCATAATTCTTTACCCTGTTTAGTTTCTTGTACACCAGTTCAAAGAGCCAGGATTGGTCTAGTAGTTATGGCACCAGGTTAGAAACTAGGACACTGCAAGTTCTAGTCCTGCCATAGACATGAAGGGCAGCTGAGTGACATTGGACCAGTAACTCTCTAAAACAAGAAGAACAGCTGCAGGATCTCGGTTTGGCTAGTCTAAAGAAAAACAGAACTGGGGTGATATGATAGCAGTATTTCAGTATTTGAGGGGCTTCCACAAAGAATAAGGGGTCAAATTATTCTCCAAAACAACAGAGGGCAGGACAAGAAACAATTGTTGGAATCTAATCAAAGAGAGAAGCAGCCTGGAATTAAGGAGAAACTTTCTACCAATGAGGACAATTAATCAGCAGAACAGTTTGCCTTCAGAAATTGTGGATGCTCCATCACTGGAGATTTTTAAGAATAGACTAGACAGTCACTTATCTGAAACGGTATAGCTTCTCCTGCTTGAGCAGGGGGCTGGAATAGAAGACCTCCAAGGTCCCTTCCAGCTCTATTCTATTCTAAACATTCTCTCTCAGCCCAACTTAGCTCACGGGGTTGTTATTGTGGGAAAAATTGGGGAAGAAAGGAATATTAGGTATATTCTCTGCCTTGAATTATTTATATAAAAAGGGTGATCTATAAATAAACAAACTAAAATAAATAAAATCCAGCATCAGAGCCCTTTTCCTTCACTTCACTTCCCTGTGGCATTTCCCCCCCTAGGATTGCGGTATGCCTCTTATGAATATTTATCATAGTTATCTCTGTCTTCCCCTTCTCTTCTTCACTTTCTCTGTCCTTGAAAAAAATTCAAATCATTGCACAGCAATATCTGTGGAGATACCAAATCATAATCACAGAAGATATGCTGGAAAAAAAATCAAGCTTTCTCCTAGACTTGACTTTTGTGTCCTTATATTGGTAACACTGTTAGAAGTTAAGACATTAGCTCTGGGCACATGGTTTATGGTATGTAGGATTAAATATAACTTCATGGAAATATAAATAATGAGAAAGCCAATGTCGTGCTAACAAACTATCATTTGCATTATGAATCTGTTCCTTTTATTTTCCTTCCTATTATGTCTGTATGGAGGGATCACTGTGAAAAACATCTTTAGATTACAAAGCATTTTTCATCTTTTAAACTCTTGGTTTGAATCAGAGTAATTCCTCCAGGGCTTCAGCCTGAGTTTTCTATTTCTGGTCTATGCTTGAGTGAAGACTTTGCCCATTAACAATCTGTTGTCAACAACTTGCACAACAGTTGAGAGTAGTGAAGATAGCTTGCTTCCAGACTTCCCTTTCCTGTAAGACAGGCTGGCTGATACAGCACCAACATGGTTGATGAACTGTCATTTTGAACATGATCTACTGACGATTCCTTGGAATAAATCAAACCTGATCAAGTAAAAAAAAAAAACCCTCAGAGCTAGTTTCCAGCTGCTACATATTGTCTAGAGTGACTCACTTCATCCAGAGAGAGAAAGAAGGTCTCAGAATGAGCTTGCTTTTAATTCTACTCTGACTAGTTAGTCAAAAAGGCAGAGTTCTTAGACTGCCTTTGCCCATTGGGGGGCTACTCAGAATTTATTCCCCACACCAGGGACACGTACACAAAAGCTTCTCAATTCTGATAGTCCTTTTGAGACTTTTGGCAGGATTATCTCCTTCTTCTTACATTCAGCATGATCAGATTAGTTTTAATCCACTCAGCCTTTCAACAGGATGTTTTCATGCTTCTTCCTGTTCTCCAAAAAGTTTTATTCCTGTAGGTAGGATTGGTACTAAACCCCAGCAAAAGGTCACATTTGTTAGTGGTTCAGGAGATGGGGAGGAGGGAAGGTTAAGAGGATTCCTCATAACAACTACTCTGCAATGATTTTGTATCTCCCGGGGTTCCTGATATGTTGTGAAAGCTTCATTTCTGCAAAATAGCACTAGCAATAGCACTTAGACTTATATACTATTCCATAGTGCTTTACAGACACTCTAAGCAATTTACAAGTCAGCATATTACCTTCAACAATCTGGGTCCTCATTTTACTTACATCAGAAGGATGAAAGGCTGACTCAACCTTGAGCCAGTCAAAATCGAACTCCTGGTAGCTGGCAGAATTAGCCCGCCATACTGCATTCCAACCACTGCACCACCCCAGCTCTTGCACCAAAGCCAAAAATTAGTGCAGTAGTGGAAAGGATTTTCCAGACAAGGGAAGAGGCTCTCTAAAAAACTCAACCTATATATGGAAATATAATGGGTTATATTAGTAATTTGGCTATTTTTTTTACCATACCTAATACAATCAGATAATTCAGATGACATTCAGGCCCAGAAGCCAATCATAAATAGCTTTGGTCCTATTGGTTCAAGAGCATGGATATAATGGTAGATGCAGATGGAATTACCAGACAGATGCCACATACTTTGTGTCAACATTTACAATACCTAAATATTTCTCATCTATGGATAATCCACAATTATAGGCTGTGTGCAGCCCTTAGACTATGGAGATACCTCTCTAGAGATCAATACTTTTTCTAATTTACTCTCCCTAAAACCATCCTTTTTTAAAAAAAAATTAAATATCAAAACATATATAAATATAAATTATTAGCAACAGGAAATTTGGGCTCAAATGTGGTCATAAGTCAAGAACTACTTGTATTGTGTAAGATATTACATTACATTGAAAATGTAAATAATACAATAATAAAAACAAATGCAACCTTGAAAGATGGGAAGGGGAGAGAAAGAGAATGAAAAGTGCAAGGAAAAAGAAAGAGAACAAGAAAGTAAGATTTAAAAAAATATTTAAAGACATGACTTCCAGTTTTTATCATAACAAGAATGTACAAATGTAACAACCCTTTACTCTACAATAAGGCTTCTCGCAAAAATATTGTGAAGTGTCCATAAGTACCACTGCATTGTGGAATAATAACTTCTGCTAACATCAGTGGATTTTTCTGCCCCCGTTTTATTGCTGGGATTCCAAATCATGGAATCCCAGCATCTATCAAAGTGCTCAAGCGTTTATTGCCACAGCTTTTACGGAAGAGACAAAATCAATCAAGTATGTTTTGAGGACTGTCTCCACATAAGTGTCTTCCTGTCAAATGTGTAGTTTATCCTTTTGCCTTTTGCTAAGTGTCTATCCACAGGCCTTTGACATATGGGCTGGCACATTTACTCAGAAACAAGCCCTATTATATTGAAAGGGTGCCACATTCTCCTGTTGCCATGGATAGGACTGCATCCGACTTCTACTTTTAGCATTTAGTAATTTGTTAGGTCCTATGGGGTCATCTTCTTGAAGCTGGTTAATTAGATTAGGTGCATCTGTCTTGCTCATACAGATAGTTCTCAACTTACCACAGCTTGTTTAGTGACCATTCAAAGTTACAATGGCACTGAAAAAAAAAGACCTAGTAACCATTTTTCACAGTTATGACCTTTGCAGCATCCCCATGGTCACATGATCAGAATTCAGATGCTTGACAACTGACTCATATTTATGACCATTGCTGTGTCCTAAGGTCATGTGCTCCCCTTTTGCGACCTTCAGATAAGCAATGTCAATGGGGAAGCCAGATTCACTTAACATCCTGGGTTACTAACTAATTCATTGCAGTGATTCACTTAACAACTGTGGCATGAAAAGTCGTAAAATAGGACAAAACTCACTTAACTGTGTCACTTAACAAGAGAAATTTTGGACTCTATTGAATAGAATATAATAAAATAAAATTCCTTATTGGCCAAGTGTGATTGGACACACAAGATTTGTCTTTGTGCATATGAATAGAATAGAATAGAATAGAATAGAATAGAATAGAATAGAATAGAATAGAATAGAATAGAATAGAATAGAATAGAATTCCTTATTGGCCAAGTGTGACTGGACACACAAGGAATTTGTCTTGGTGTAAATACTCTCAGTATACATAAAAGAAAAATTACTTTGTGGTCATAAGTCGAGGTTTACCTGTATTTAGAAAAATGTTCCCTTTTGCCTAAGTAGGCAAAAGCAGCTCAGAGACCCTTTTTGGAGAAGATCTGACAAGCCAAAAGACTACTGCCTGTTATAATTCAGGTCTGGGTATTTACTTATTGATGTATTAAACTTAGTGACAATTATACCTCAGTCACACGGCAAAATTTATTTATTTATTTATATTGAGAATTTTACATGACATGAAAGTAAAAGCTAAAGCTAAAGAGAAAGAAAGAAGAAAGAAAACAGCACAGGAAAATTCAAAAAATGAAATTATGAAATATAATGACTTCTGACCTTCTCTTGACTGGATCTTATAATCCTCCTTCCCTCTTACATACAATACAGATCCCTTCAACCACTCAACTACACTAGTTCACATCTTTTTTTTTGAAATCCTCAAACACAAAAATCATTACATCATTTCCCCCCCCTTTTTTTTAGCCAAAAAAAGTCCATATAAAGTAAGTCTTTCACAAAAGTTTGGGTTGTTTTTATCTCTGACCAAACAGGTCAGCTCTGCCATCTCAGTGAGTTCTGCCATTTTCACAACCCATTCCTCCGCTGTGGGAATTTCATTATTCTACCATTATTGAGCCCACAATAGTCTTGCTGCAGTTACTATATACAAAATCAATCTGCCACAAATCTTTTCTAGTTCTTTGTCCATAAGCACCCAGCAAAGTTTTGGTTTCTTCACAATATTTATTTTTAAAATCCTTCTTTTTTCTTCTTCTCAAAGTTCAGGGCTAGATTTGTAAGTCTATAGGATGTATATCATCCTCTGCTTCCACAATACTAGTAATGCAAGTATATCAAAGCAAGAATCCTGGAAACGGGAACAGAACAGGGCAGATGTTCTCTTACAAAATGGAGGGGGAACACATATGCAAATGAGCCTGACTCACAGTTATTAATCTTCACATAAAAGTCCCTTGGGCATTAGGGAAAAACTGAAAGAGCAAGCCTTTTCATATGCAAGTGTTTAACTGCAACGTCGCTACCCTTTGCATTTCTAACAGCAGGCTATGTGATTCTGATATCTGCACCTCAGTCTCTCTCTCTCTCTTTCCCCCTTCCCCTGTTGCTATGGCTATTGCCCATCTGTTTGCAATGTTACAAAGACAGGAGAACATGCAGTCCTTCTTCAGGAAGATCTGTGACAAAATTAGCTTAAATGGAAAGGAACAGCTGTAAATGTATTTCATTCCCAGATCCTCTTTTGATGGAGCAGGTGGCTCTAAAGTACAGTACAATTATTTGGAGGTTTTGAGTAATACTTTTCTCTTTATTTATTTATTTCAAAGAAATAACTTCTTTGTGCTATCATGTTATCAGGATGTCATCTCACCACTTGCTAAGAGACCAAGTTTTGTAGGTGATTCCCCCACCACCACATTGCTAAATTGTCTGCAGCTACGGCCATTGTGATGAATTCTCTTGAAGACAGGGTCCAAATGTGTGTGTGTGTGAGTGAGAGAGATATAAACACACACTCACATATACACTATGCATATACTGTCTGACATGTAAACAGTGTATCTTACTGTTTACAGTCTTCATTTTTAAATTATTTTACTCTATTTTTTAAATACAAAAAACTAATGTGAACTAAAAGAAAGATTGAAGAGTAAAAAGAAAGAGTAAAACTGCAAAAGGAAAGAAAACAGATCATTTAAAGTATAAACAATCTTAATAGAAATAGCACTTAAATTTATGTACCACTCCATAGCCCTCTCTAAGCAATTTAGAGAGTCAGCATATTGCCCCCAACAATATGGGTCCTTCCAATCTTGGAAGAATAGAAGGCTGAGTCAACCTTGAGTCCATCAGGATTGAACTCCTGGCTGTGGGCAGAGTTAGTCTGCAATACTGCATTCTAACCACTGTGCCACCAGTGGTTAGAAGTAACTTTTCACCTCCTTTTAATTTACAAACAATAATCTCTTCATCCTATGTCCCACCTCTTATCTATAAACAAATCCATAAAGCATTGTCATTTCAGTCCTGGTGTCAGCAAGAGTCCATTAGAGTTGCAAGAAATAACAATAAATCTATTTTATCCTTGATAAAATGAATCAACTTTATATTCCTTTCTTTCACTTCTAACAATTTTAATCTTTAATCCATTGAGGTTGCCTTTTACAACACAGAAAAGACAGTGTCCAGATTGGTTCAGGATTGACAAAGTACTTTAATTATTTACTTAGTCAGCACTACCTGTGGTAGTTGGGTTGGCAAAATATCATAATTTGTCTGATGGGATTCTGTACTTCACAAGTCTGCTGCTTGGTAATTTGGTTCAGGTGTGTCCTGAAATATGTGGAGAGAATATTGTGTAGCAAATATACAAGGTGTACCCTCGGTTGTCTGTAGTTTCTAAGTTATGTTGTATGGAATAATTAAAGGATCATCCCATTTTGAGATAGATGGGTAAAAATAATACCTAAGATGATTCTCCCTGATTCTTTAGTACTAGAATGGTGTTATGAAGGAGAACTGTAAGTGATGGTAAACTAGATATTTCTTCAGAAGAAGGGGTCAGGGGAGAAAAATGATGAAAGCAGGGCTTGATGATAGAGCATTGCTTTCATCATTTTGTTAAAAGCATTGAATCTTAAATAGCCCTCTCTGGTAAACTCTGGTTAATGATGCCTCTGTATTGCTGATCTTTCTATAGCTAATGAAGTGATTATACTTTATCCCCAAGCTAGATTCCTATTATCCAGGTGGGGAATAATCTCTCCTATTCACTGAGAATTTTCATGTAGTTGAGATTTTTGGAAAATCGGGATATAAGCATGTGATGAACCTCTCTACTGCAGAGACTTGCTGCCTGAGTGACAAGAATGATATTGGAAGGGGGAAAGGCTTTATTCTCTATTCTCCAAATATTTCACTGTTCTTCAGAAGTGCAAAGCAACCACTCAAGTGCTCCTTAAAAATGTCTCCACTTTTACCCAGATAATTTAATGCCGCCTGATATTCATTACAAGTATGTTTTTATTTCCATTGACAGTTTTACTCTGCCATGCTTGCAGCATTTGTATTCATTACAGAATTCCTATTATTCTTCACATTTGTTTTGTCAACTTTCAGCAAGTCACCTTTGCATTCCATTTCCTTGTCAATTTGCATTTCTCCTAACCCCCTTCCTTAGTTTTTATTATAGTGTGCTTCCCTCTCTCTCTCTCTCCCTCCCTCCCTCTCTCTCACTTTCTGCAAACAGCACAATGAGTATATGTCAACCTGAGAATGGGTCAACAGTGTAAACATTTTTAAAGGATATTTTACATAACTATGTTATATAAGCACCCTTCCATCTGCCTTTTTAAAAATTATTATTAGTCTGTCCTTGTCCCTGCCAATATTCTGTCTATCACTTATTGTAAGGGAGACCTTGCTTGGATAAGAAAAGAATGACTGGTGTGCTACTAAGTAGTAATAAATCTGCTTCTTATCTGCTTTATTTTCAACTGTTCCAAGTCCTGGTCCTATGCTAAGAATTTAGTTTTGGCCTCTTAATTACAGAAGATTCACACCAATATTGTTTAGCAGGCTTGCTGTGCAGAGATGGTTTAGTCTGGTACAGAAGATGATGAATCAGTAAGAAGGCAAGTACAACAGAAGAGTGCTACTAGTTCAAACCAAAACCATCTAGTGCAATATTCTGTTCCCACTGTTTCCTGCTGTTTCTGTTTCCCAGTGCTTGCTGCCTCTGAAACTGAAAATTATATGCATTATTGATTGTTGCACTGTTTCCTATTCTGCTTTTTTATATTGCCCAGTGTGCTGTGTGCATCGTTTGGACTCAGGTGGCATCAAATCAAACAAGCAAACGAATGAATAAATTCACTATCAAACGTACCCCAAGGAAATTATTGTTACATACATAATACATAAAGTGAATGTTATAAAGCACGATGCCATTTGCATGTAAAAACCAAAATCCTGTCTTTATGGAGGCTTTCTCTTTTTCACTAAAATCTTCTGAATGCACGTAAGTCATTCAAACCGACAACACCTACAAAGTTAATGAAAACAGGTACGCATAAAAAGTACATCTGAATAGATGGTTATGGGAGAGACACTGGCCGAGCCAGGAGAGGAGTCAAGGAGTGAATTAATGTGGAATCCCTATATGGGGATAAGAGCCATTGAACCTTATCTAGTCTGACTCAAGTGCAAATCACCAGTTTGAGAAGATTCTTGTGTTATAGACTTGAGCAATAAAATAGCTAATTGAAGTCTTCATTTGTGGATCTGATTGTCTGGAACCACTGTTTAAAAAATTGTTCCAATAACATGTATTTAGGGGAGCCCATTTGCTGTACTAGTTAAGGCACCAGGCTAGAAACCAGGAGATAGTGAATTATAGTCCAGCCTTAGGCCCAAAGTCAGCTCAGTGACCTTGGGCCAGTCACTTTATCTTAGCCCTAAGAACCAGGCACTAGCAAACCACTTCTGAAAGACCTTGTCAAGAAAACTTCTCAGTCATGAAGACTCAGTGCTAATTTGAAAGCCCAAAACAATTGCCAATATATTTGCTACACGTGTAGAGGTTATACAAAATTCTTCATTTGTACTGTAGCAAGTACATTGAAGATAAACGAACAACTTCCTCTCATGAGTCAGCAAAAAAGTAAGTAAATGTCTTGGAAGTGAAGACTATTGGCCCACTATGGACCATTTCTTGTGGGAGGGGGAGATTTGCTATCTGTGAATTGTAGTAACACAAGTGCAAAGGTGATGATTACAGTTTTCTATCTCTCACACGGGCAGATACTTTGGAGTCTGAATCAGGGATGGGATTCTACCGGTTCTGTCCACCTCTGTAGAACCGGTTGCTCTGAAGAGCAGCAAACAGAGAGCATACATAGAACTGGTTCTATGTCTGCTGCTTTTTTGGCCTGCCCACCCGGGCTCTTACCTGACCTTTATTTCCTGCTTTTTCAACCGCAGCTGCTTTGCGCGACACAGCTGCAGTTGAAAAAGAGAGGATGGAAGGCTGAGTCAACCTTGAGCCTGGTGGGATTTGAGCCTGCACTAATTGCAGGCAGCTGGAACTAAGTGCTAGGCGTTTAACAGCCTGCACCACCAAGGCTCTAGTTCCACCTTAGATACAAAGCCAGTTGCTGACCTTAGGCCATTCACTCTGACTTAGCTCTAGGAAGCAGGCAATAGCAAGCAACTTCTGAAGAACGCTGTCAAGAAAACTGCAGGGATTTGATTAGGGACCTGCTAAGAATCAATGCTGTCTCAAATGTACAATAAATAAATTACTATTTTATTTTTTTTATAGTGATCTATGGTTCTCAAAGAAAAAATATATATGTAAACACACACACACACACACATACACACACACCAGTGGTGGGATTCAATTTTTTTTTTACTACCGGTTCTGTGGGTGTGGCTTGGTGGGCATGGCAGGGGAAGGATACTGTAAAATCTCCAGTCAGAGGTGGTATTTGCCGGTTCTCCGAACTACTCAAAATTTCTGCTACTGGTTCTCCAGAACTGGTGAGAACCTGCTGAATACCACCTCTGATACACACATTCAAACACACACACATACAATATGCCTCTCTTACCACATTGCTACCAAATTGAACAGAATTTTTTTACCAGGATAAGAGATCGATTTGTCATTAATCTTCAGAAGTTACTAATATCCAATTGTTTTACAAAATAATACCAAAACATTTCTCTCTCCTAGGTTTTCTTTAAATAATAACATACTGAAGCATAATGAAATAACAGGTGTGGGAACCAGAAATAGAATTTAACATGAAGAAACCTCATTCTCAGTTGAGATACTAAAAATAGCAAGGGAAAGCTACCATTCTTAGAAAGACATGGCTATTAATCACAACCTCCTCAGCTGCATTTCAAGTTTCAATTACATTACAAAGACGTAAAGAAACAGTGGTGCCTTCAGCAAACACTTCCATGATAGTTAATCCAGCCAGTTTAGTGTTTAAGGCACCACAAACAGGGAGACTGTGAGTTCTAGTTCCATCCTAGGCCAGCTGGGTGACCTTGGGCCAGTCCCTCTCTCTCAGCCCCAGAAAACAAGCAATGGAAAACTGCTTTTGAAAAACCTTGTCAACAGAACTGCAGGGACTAGCCCAGGCTGTCAAAAAGTGACTTGAAGATACACACATACAAATACTGTATGTAATATGCCAACTCACTGTATAACTGGGGAGGGATACTAATAGCGCCTTTGATGTATGACTTGATATTGTAAACATCAAATGAGTACAAGATTATAAATCTCAAAATTCCATTCTGAGTGAACAAATATGCCTAAAGAATCCTGGCTTGAGTGATCATCATGCAGTGAATCGCTTTAAACCATATCTCTTCACTTGATTGAGATGAATTAGGGTTACACTGAAGTTAATCTAAGAACTTGGCTGAGGACATTTTTATATGGAGATGTTCTGAATGTCCCTGGAAATTTGGCTTGGCTTCAGATTTAATGAAGACTGGGCACAATGTTTGTCCTCTTTCTCCATGAACTAGTTCTTTTCAGGTGCAGAGCCTGACTCCAATGTCAGATTCTCAAGCAATTCTGGGCAGATAGTTCTAGCTCTTTTTCTCTTTCCCCACAGAGATTTAGCTGCCTTCCACAAAAAGGAATGTCAGGGTGAAAAATCTCAAGAATGGACTAGGAAGTTGGCAGGGTAAGCTGGTTGGATTCCTAAATATAAGACTCATTCAAATGCATATTAGGGCAATATTTAAATGCAAATGTGATTAATGGTTGCTACTGCTCATGAATGCTTGGATCATTTATTATACATAAGATTAAAAAAATCAGTAGGGTGTCAACCATTTGCAATGGTATTTTCCCTCCTTTGACAATGTCCAGAATGAAATGTGCTGATCCGACTCTTTTATTAGCACAGCTTCAAGGAAAACAGATGAACTGGTTGCTAAAGATAAATTCCATACCGGATCACCTCATCATATCTATTGCACTTGTTTTTCGGGAAACCGATTTATAAATACACAGCGCAGACTGCAAGCCACATCATTAGCTTCAAACAAAATAAACATTTTCGCATTTTTAAAGTGGAAGAAGACAGAAAGGGAGAGGATGAAGATAATAGCAAGTTGTAAAGCAAAGACCAACCTCCATCCACCCAAGAAGCATTTGTGTTTTATGATTATGCAAAGTACAACATAGATCTGACTTATTAAGTAAATTAAACTCTTTCCCATCCTTTTATAAAAGAAAATAGTCCCCCCCCCCCAAACTGCAAAATGCCTACAATTATATCCACATTCATTCCCTGGTTAAAGCAGCCTGTGGGGGAAAAAAGTTATAAGGTGCCTGGAGGACAATGAGGTATTCTGGGATTCTCATTTTTCTATACACATTCCACAAACGATGGATCGATGGGGAAATAATCTAAAGTAACCAAAAGAAAAGAAAAAAGAAATAAAGAAAACAGAAAGCTGAAGTACAAGAAAGGAGAAAAAAGGAAAATAGAATAGAAAGAAAAAAAGATACAAAGAAGTGACTTCTGATCTTCTTTGAAGCAGATATAAGTACAATTATACATTTACCTCTTTATGGTTACAACATGACTGTCATTCTTCTATAATCTGTCCTATTTAATCATCAAAACCAAAACGATCAGTTCATTTCATTTCTGTTTTATGAAAAAAATCCATAATGGATTTCCAGTCAGCAATACATGTAGATACTGTCTTTTCTCTGATTAATGAAGTCACTTCAGCCAGTATTTCCACCATATTTTTTTTTTAATTACATTTATATGCCGCCCTTCTCCGAAGACTCAGGGCGGCTTACAATTTTTGGAGCACAACCCAATGCGCTCAGCAATAGCCTTCATTCCATTGTATATGCCTGCTTATTACTAAGCGGCATTTTTACAAGGTCAGCTAATTGCCCCCAACAATCTTGGGTCCTCAATTTACCTACCCCGAGAGGATGGAAGGCTGAGTCAACCTTGAGCCTGGTGGGATTCGAGCCTACAGTAATTGTAGACAGCTGGATCTTAAGAGCAGGCATTTAACAGCCTGAGCCACCAAAGCTCAGTTATTCACCTACCATTCCTCTGTTGTGGGTAATAGTGAATTTTCCCATCTTTGGGTGTACTATAATCTCAAAACGATATTGGCCTATAGTTTCTAGTTAAAATCAAATCATGTTCCACTTTAGGTATTAATGCTATATTGACCTCTTTCCAACTCTCTGGCATCTTCCTGTAAGGTAGAGTTCATTGTATTTTCTAAAGATTGTAACAGTTCATCCTCAAAACATGTATAATAAGAAGCTGATAATTCATCTGATCTAGGCACCATTCTTAATAGCTTAATATTTTTAATAGCTTTAGAAACGTCTTATTTTTATATAGGTCTATTCTTAATTTGTCTTTATTCTTCTATAATACAGGATAAATTTTATTTTCTGATATATTCTGTAAATTAATTACATCCTCAAGTGTTTAAGAAATGAGGCTCATTAAAACTTTGTGTCCATAAGGGTTGCAATACAACTGTGGACTTCATTGAAAACTCTTGACTCCTAGTTACTCAATCCATGAGCTCACTACAAAAATGTGTCTCCTGCATTCTCATGAAGAGCAGTGTCTGGAGTGAAAGTGGGAAATCTGATGAACTTTCCCAGAGAAACTTTTAAGTCTGAAAGTACATTTCTCTCCTGTAGCCTTTACAGCCTAGGAAAGTAGGGAGGGTCCCTTCTGAAACATTTGCCAAGCCCACATTCCTGCTACCGGTATATGCTAAGATGCCTCACCATAACTCTGGATCTCCCCCCTCCCCTCCATCTCTCAAAGTCATTCCTACATATTACAAAAGGGACTATCACAGATGAAACTAATGCAATCTTAATGTAATGTAGTTCAACAAACTAGGTTCTCCCATATGTATCAATTATCAATGAATCCTCCTTCCTACTTAAAATCAAATTGTTCAACCAGTGAGTGCTATTTCTTTTTCCCTTTTCCTCCTCCTCCTCCTCCTCCTGATATTTCTTATTCCAAGAAGAGGATTTTCCTCACAATAAATGGGCCTTGGTGGCTCAGGCTGTTAAATGCCTAGCACTTAATTCCAGCTGCCTGCAATTAGTGCAGGCTCGAATCCCACCAGGCTCAAGGTTGACTCAGCCTTCCATCCTCTCGGGGTAGGTAAATTGAGGACCCAAGATTGTTGGGGGCAATAAGCTGACTTTGTAAAAATGCTGCTTAGTAATAAGCAGGCATATACAATGGAATGAAGGCTATTGCTGAGCACACTGGGTTGTATCCCAAAAATTGTAAGCCGCCCTGAGTCTCCGGAGAAGGGCGGCATATAAATGTAATTTTTTAAAAAAATACAAACTGTCCCAAATGGAATCAGAAGCAAATTCACAAACCTTTAAACTACTAGAGATAAAGTTTAATTAGTTGAAAAAGTACTAGATCCAAAGTCTGTAAATTGCTTATGAAAAGCCTTTCTAAACGGTGGTTCTGTGAGAGATCATTAGTGGCTCTGCAGAGATCATGCTTAGAAAAAGCAAACATTGTTTTTGCAACTTTCCATTCTATGCAATGTTAGCTTTTGCAATAGTGGGATATTTTATATGCCACACAACTCAATTGTCAGTCTGCTATTTTTTAAACAGTTGCTAAAGTTGTGAAACATGAATTGTATGTTTTTTATATATTTTTCATAATTTTTATGCAAGGGTATCCCAAGAAGTGAAAATTATTTAAAGGTTTGAGAAAGGTTGCTACAGAAGTTTGTAGTTAAAAAAAGGGGTGGATCAATTGTCCTTAGAGAGAAAGAAGCAAATTTCAACTCAACTGAATGGCTTTGCTCACTTTCATCAGAAATGAACACAAAAAATATTGCATAAATGCTTTATATGAGGGCAAAGTGTATGATATCCTCCCAAAAAAAATCCAATTTGCATTTAGGCCAGCTTCATTTTAGCATAATTTTAAAAAAAAAATCTGCCTCAAGATTTATAAAAATACTCTTTAGGTGGTTGTTTAGATCCATCTTTTTCTCAAAATATGCATTTCAGTCTAAATACCTTCTCCAAATATGTATTTTTATTCATGATGGATATTTCGTGATGCATATATCAACATTCTTGAAAGGCTAAGCTCCCTCAAGATACCCTTCATTCAGCAAAAACAAATCTCTTATTCTTCTTTGGGGCCGACTCATAATGGTGTCTTTTCCAATTAGAAAAGAAAGCAATTGCGTGGCCACTTCAATGCCTTCAACCCTCTTAACTGAAAGCAGTGTCATTATATTAAGCATTACCTGCAATAATTGAGGACCACAATGGATTCTCGTTTCATACATTTTACAACAAGAATACTGAGAAAAGATTTCCCCGCTTCTGCTTTAGCAGGATGCAATGAGCATACCCATTCTCAAAAAAATGTCTTTTCTCTTTGGATATAAACCTGGGAAGACACTCAAGGTGAGGTCTTTGGTGCTCTCAGAGCTTGGTAACTTTGTTGCAGACATTTCATTACCCAACTAGGTAACCTCATCAATTCTAGAAGGGGATGGCCTTTGCTCTCTTTTTATATATACTCCCACCAACACTGTGACAGGGCAAACCACTAGTGCAGAAAAAAAGAGAGTAAACCCCACTCCTTTTCTAGCACTGATAATGCTAATGAAATGTCTGCAATAATATCACCAGGCTCAGAGACCAACAAGGACCCCATAGTTGCATTGTCATGGTGGCGTCACGTGATGTATCGTGACTTTTCTCCCTTTGCTAAACCGGGCATGGGCATGACCAATGCGTGATGCATCTGGCCCGCGGGATGCGAGTTTGACAGCCCTGCCATAGTTCAATCCTGAGCTACGAATATTAACTTCTATTGGTTGACACTAAAGGAGATATATGTATGTAAGCGCTGAATTGAGAACACCGGGTTTATTATATGACATATAGAGCAAAACACATTATATGCAGATAATAAAAAAATGAAGTGGATGCAAAATTAGTCACCTTAGAATGACAACTCAACGGAATTAAATTAATTCATTGCCTGATGAATAACTGAAGTCACATGGATTTGAATTGATTTAATGTACATTCTGGAAGACCATGTGGAAGAGTAAACCAGAAAGAAGCCTCTATGGAACTTGTAAAGCATACATTCTTGCCTTGTAACTCACTGGCTAACGTCAGCCCAGAGAAAAGACATAATTGTGTTTCAAAAGGAGCATAATATATTCATTCTCTAGTTGGCACATCTTTGTGTACAATAGATGCATTTCTTACCTGTAGCAGTTTTATCACACCGGCATCTAAAAGTATTTGGAGAAACATTGCTACAGCTACCGTTGCCACAACTACGTCGCTGACACTGCCCAATTATTTCTGAACAGTTTCTTCCTTATAAAACAAGACAGAAAAAAAAGTGTAATCTAAACTTTCCAAATGAATGGAGTTTTACCAAAGAAGGAAGATGAAAATACAAGAATTAAAATTAGCATGTATAAAGTGTACAATAAATGTTTCGCTTGCGTATTAATCCAAAGCAATATTATTGCTGTTGTTTCCATGGTGTTTAAATTATTCTTTTAATATTATTAGCATGAAGCAATGGATTGTATATGATGCTAATACTATGGTTCCAAAACGGACAGGTTTGATCATAAAACATATGTGTAGGAAATGCAGATAGCACCAAGGGCATTGCGGGAAGAGGAATCATGTTATTGTCCCAGGAATGGAAACATGCAAAGCAAAAAAAAAAACCTCATTTACCATTGAAGGAAGGGAGGGAGGGAGGGAGGGAGGGAGGGAGGGAGGAAGGAAGGAAGGAAGGAAGGAAGGAAGGAAGGAAGGAAGGAAGGTGGATTTCACTGTTAACTACACAAGTGAAAGGAACTTCCAATTGCCAAATGCTGGGCAAAAGAAAGAATGGATCTTGATACAATATGTAGTTTGTGAAGCTCCAAAGACCTGTAGTTGGCAGGATGCTGATTTAAATACATTGCGGTTGGCACCAAAGAGATAGTTCTTAGATATTTATATCTAAATGTTTAGTGCAAATGAAGATATAATCCTAGTCACAATTCCCCCCAAGGCAGTCTCACTGAACTTGTATACATAAGACGAGCTGCATATGGTCAAATTTCAGGGGGAAATCAACGTTCCAATATTTGAATAAAAAGACATATTCTAATATTTGCTTTTCAACATGATTTAACAGCTGCCTGGAAAGACAGTTTCAGGATGAATTCTGCTTAAACATGCTGCTTACTGGAAATTACCAATCACAAATTGCTTGTGCTTTTCTAGCATATGGGACTAAATACCATATAATTATGCTTGTCATTTAAATTGTTGCTTGTACCGTTATTCACACTTGAGCATTTTTTCCATTTTTTTAAATTAACACTATGAGAGCCATTATTCTCTTGCTCACACCTGTGATTACAACTATAGAATCTATCCTAACATTTTAACCAAAACAGATTCTTTCATGTTGTTGTTTGGGCTTTGCCTATAATGCTACTGTTAAAAAGCTCACGCTATGCTTGATTCTTTACATGTTCAATGCTTTTTTTGACCTTTGTGATAAAACTGGCAATTTTTTTGCCCCGGGCATTTAAAGTAGATGCCGAGGGGATCCATGCCGTCTACTACATATTGTCAGTTCATTCTTAAAGACAATCTAGTATTGAATTTTTCAAGAGGTAGCTTCCGATCTTAAGCCTAGTAGGGGCCAAGCTGAAAAGGATGTTTCTCATCTAACTGATTTCCATTTAACAAGCAGCTGGAATGAGAAAAGGCAGAGCTGTGTGCTAGAATGAGGGGAGGACTCTAAACTCTTTCTGTACCGTGATCAAAATCAGAACAGCCTTTCTGTGTTTTCATTCATGTTGGGAGAACATTGTTGATGGTGGTAGTGGCAAGAGATGTCCAGTCTCCACAGGCATGTCTTAGGTCAAGGGGCTGAATACCTGTTCTCATATGCCATGATTTTGATTCAGTCCTTTGTTTGCTTGCTTGTTTGTTTTTAACAGATTAACAGAGTGGGAAGGGACTTTATAGGCAGTGGTGGGATTCAAATAATTTAACAACCGATTCTGTGCCCTAATGATTTCTTCCAACAACCAGTTCACCAAACTGCTCAGAAAGTTAACAACTGGTTCTCCCGAACTGGTGAGAACTGGCTGAATCCAACCACTGCTTATAGGTCATTTAGTCTAACCCCTCCACCCAAGCAGGAGACCCTACACCATTTCTGACAGGTGGCAGTCCAGTCTCTTCTTCAAAGCTTCCAGTGATGAAGCTCCCACAGCTTACGAAAGCAACTTCTGTTCCATCAGTTGATTGCACTCACTGTCAGAAAATTTCTCCTTATTTCCAGGTTGAATCTCTCCTTGATCATTTTCCATCCATTATTCCTTCTCTGGCCTTCGGGTGCTTTGGAAAGATTTACACAAAGATCTACACCAAGGTTGTTTAAGATCTACACAAAGTCAAATGGTGTAATCAACATACGCTAGACATTGCAAGGGCATATGCAGGCTGGGAACCATAGGTAGCAAAGAAGGCAATAGAAGCAACAATGAGATTTGTACAAACAACAACAACAGAACAGTAACAACACATTTTGCTTCTACACAATAGAAAGGTAAGTTCAAAACACATGGCCAGAAGAAGCACTACAAGTTTCAGAAATTCACATAATCTTACCTGTAAATGAGGGGAGGCAGGTGCACTCATAAGAATCTTCAACATCTTCTCTTTGGCTCTTTCTGCTAATGCAGATGCCATGGTTGTGGCAAGGTTTACTGGAACACTTATCAATTTCTTGGCAGAACTGTCCAGAATAGGGATGACTGCAATGGCAATGATAGGCTTCATCCCAGATATGACTTAAACATTTGCCATGACCAGAGCAAAACGTTGAGTTTGAATACTTCTGACAAGCATGTGGCTTCACTGTCACATTCAATCGAAGCCCAAAATGACATAAAGGAGGTCCTCTTATTGGGACCTCTGCAAAGTAATGTGTCCCAATGCCAAGCCACTTGGGAACAATTTGATGCATCCCACTTAACCCATGGTCAAATAGAAGCTGTTGCTGATGGACATCACTTGGCTGAGGGCATTGAATAAATCCTTCCAAGGAAACATTTGCCAGGTTCATGCCATAAGACTGAAAAGATGGCTCTGATGAAACAAAAACCAGATCCTCCAGCTGAAGCTGCAAAGGACAAATCTGTGGTAATCTCAGAGGCACGTTGTCTGAAGTACCGCTTCCATGGTATGAATCAATATGCCAACATTCAGTGAAGAAACTGGAGCAGATGTCTTGGCTCAGTGACCATTTCACTGCATGTACTGTTGGCTGGGTTTTCCATTCAGACACCAAGGATCTGTTACAAAACGTTTGCCCACCTACCATGAAAATTTGAAGGAGAAGTACTATTGTGACAACAAATGACTTTAGTTTCATTG
This sequence comes from Naja naja, assembly GCA_009733165.1. NCBI lineage: Eukaryota > Metazoa > Chordata > Lepidosauria > Squamata > Elapidae > Naja > Naja naja. The sequence goes on along the minus strand of CM019148.1, from coordinate 134,551,330 downwards.
TTTCTGAAGCTGAATCACACAGCCTGCTCTGATGATTTGGTTCTTGAGGACAGAATCGATTCCTTCCAGCAAGAACTTGTTGTAGTTGCTGGCCCTTTTTTTGTATTAGTTGCACCGTGTCTACCTATGAAAAATACATAAATGAGAGACCTGAATATTTGTTATTAAATTTATAGAGCTCCCATCTCAGTGTTAAATTGACACTGGATGCAATTTGGCATGCTGGGGCTGAAAAGATAAAAACAAAAGGCAGAGTCTAGTAATAATGAGTTAGATGGTGTTTATCCCCAGTTTTGAAATGAGTCAACATGGAATAGAGATTATAACTCATATGCTAACTTGTGAATATTCACAAAGCAGCAGTGGAAGCATGTACCAGTTAAGGTTATAAAGGAATCTCATGCAAAATTTGTTGCATTAATATAATAAATAGTTCACAGATTTGTAATTTAAAATATCTTCAAGATATCAGGATTCTGGCTTCTGATTTAAGGAATTTGCAAGCTTAAATCAAAGCACCACAGGGAAAATAATTTAACATTAATAATAATAATTTATTAGACTTGTATGCCGCCCTCTCTCCCTAAGGACTCAGGGCGGCTAACAATATAAAACTCATTACAAATTTACAATAAAAAGAAATTAAACCAGATACAAGCCTAATGATTAAAATTCAATTAAAATTTAAAACCCTCTAAAACAAACCCACCCCTCCCCTTGGTTAGTCCAGACTGGCCTGTTGAAAAAGCCAGGTCTTAAGGTCACAGCGGAAGGAGCGGAGATCGGGGGCCAAATGAAGGCTCAAGGGGAGTTGGTTCCACAGGGTGGGTGCTCCCACAGAGAAGGCCCTGCCCCTGGGCACCGCCAACTGACAATGTCTGGCTGACGGTATCCCAAGGAAGCCCTGTCTGTGGGAGCATACTGGGCGATCGGAGTGTGATGCCTGCAGGAGACACTCCCGCAAGTACCCCGGACATTAAAGACTATAGTAGCATTTTCAAGGGACTGATGGATCAGTCTGCTTCAATTTTATTGATTGCTAAATTCGTTCTATTCCATTTCTGTACTGAACCAAGAAAAATACAGTTTATATTGTAATATGTTAAGTGCAGAAATATGTAGTTTGAAGTTACTTAAAATATTCATTTCTGGAGACTTTTTCTCCAAGTATGAACTTTTAAAGCTAACATTGCCTTTTGAAGTACACACCATTATACATCTTAGATTTTGGTTTTAGTTTAACTGTGCTAGAATATTTATGGAGTTGAACTATTGCACAAGGAAACTTAATAGAAAATCCATATGTTGATTTGGGGAATATGAATCAATTCAAATGATTCCAGAATTAATAAACAATGAATTTCGCAATATCCCCAATATTTTTGTTCACTTCTGCTTTACTGTCTAGCTCATACAGTCATAAAGAATCAAAGTGAACCTCTCAATCACAGTGGGATTGAAGACATACTGCTAGTTGAGTCTGATGGCCTCATATAAAGATCTAGGACAACTCTTCTTCCTCAACTCTTAATGGACAGAATCCCTTGAAGTAGGGAATTTCTAGGGAGATAACATATTTATGATTAGAGGAATGAACAAATTATTAATGGCTGTTTCTCAGCTCATGGGACTCACCCACTCCTGCCTGCCAATTTGGTCATTAAAAATACACTGAAAAAACACATGCAACTGAAAAACACATGCAAACAGAACCAATTTATATTTTTGTACACAATTTTGTCTGATGTCCATATCTGGGTTTTTTACCCTTTCAGCCGAAGCATTCACCTTGATCTCTTCTGAAGAGCTGCTTGGATTATTGACTGAACTGGAACCTGATTCAGTGTAAAGTCATGCTAAATATTAAATATATATATATAGACAAACATTAAACATAATTTAAATTCAAATATTATATGTAAAGACCAAGGGAGGGATCCATTTGAATCTCAGCAGCAAATTCAGAAAAACATGGAGATTAACTTGTAGACTGTGCTTTAAGATGTGGAAGAAAACACATTTCTCTCTGTTATAGGTGCTTCTAAATCTGGCATCATCTTTTAAGGTTTTCTAGAACTCATCAGGACTAGCATTAGATGATTCTTAAATGGAGCATTTAAGATCTAGGCCAGTGATGGCTAACTTTTTCATCGTTGCGTGCATGCGTACATGCCCACATGCGTACCTGCATCCATAATGCAATATGTGCATGACCCCCCATCCCCTGCGCATGTGCGTGTGACCCCCCACATGCACGCGCCTCTGTGCATGTGCGCATGACCTTCCTGTGCATGCCACACGCTTCTGCGCATACACAGCAGATACCTGAGAATCAGCTGGCATGCAAGCAGATACCCGAAATCAGCTGGCTGGCGGGAGGTGCGTGCGCATACACAGTGGATCTGTTCTGAGTGATGGCTCGCATGCCAGCAGAAATGGCTCTGCATGCCACTTCTGGCACGCATGCCATATGTTCACTATCACGGATCTAGCCCACCTTCAAAATGGAATGGGAGGGATTAAACAACACTCTAGGTAACACAATTGTGTACCATTTTTTGTTTTTTTAGTAAGATTATAGCAAAGTGTGATCTTGACCAGAGCTATTGTGGATGGAAACACTTCTATCTTTCCTCCTAGTTACTTGATCTGTAAAATCTACTCCATTAGTGGTTTAAAGGTAAATTGACAGGTAAATCCAATTGACAACAATTGGATTTCAATTTTCTTCTATAAATATTCTTATGGTAGAGTGAATGTACTTCTATATATGGATATTAACTGTCTGCTGTATTGTGTTTGAACTACTGTTTGTCATGAAGTGGTTTTGCTTAACGCTTTTCATCAGTTGCTTGCAATATCCTGAATCCCCCATGGAGTTTAAACATGATCTTAAGACAGTCACAATTACTGCTTTTTGAATCAATAATATTTTATATTCCTCTATCTTATAACACCGGTACAAATACTTTTCCATTTGTGAAATCTACTTTATAGCACAATATTTGTGCTTGCATGGCTATTCGATTTTCAGGTAAAACACCAGGATTTAAAATCATTTTCTATCCATTGGTCAAATTGAGCCAGGCACCATTTAAAATATTTTTTCTTTCAAGAAATTTTATACTGGTTTTGTACACATTCAGCAAAATTAAGTCACACAAAATAGCAAGGAATTGCCATACACCATACTTTCTTTCTTTCTTTCTTTCTTTCTTTCTTTCTTTCTTTCTTTCTTTCTTCATTCACTCATTCATTCATTCATTCATTTATTTCCTTGTTAGTTATAAACTACCCTTCCTTCAAGAGCTCAGTTTGAAGATCAATCTGAAGATCTCACTATGGAAAGCCAATATGATCTGGTGGTTAAGTGACCAGACTAGAAACCAGGGATCACGAGTTCTAACAAGGTATTCTCAACCAAACGTTCAAAAGCTCTGAATAAATTAACAAGAAACAAGCTGATTAAAATAACCAATAAAGATTTCCAAAATTCAAAGGGGCTCTTTCTTTAGGCAGATTCAATTCCCTTCCAACCTCCATTACTGCAGAAAGATACCCCTCCCCCCCAAAAAAATCCCATGTGAAGAAAGACCGGGCCCATAATTGAATTGATGGAACACGTTACGCTCTATTGTCATCTCTAGGCAGGTGGACACCAGGAGTGACTGAGCAGAGAGCCTCCCTATCCAGGCATAACTAGTGTACAATATAAAGTTGAGCAAAAGCAAAGTGGATCATTTTGTCACCTTCAACATCAGCATTATTTTCACTGTTATAATTAAGTTATCCACTTCTATGAGAAGTAGAGAGTTAATTATTAACTATAAAAAAATAATAATTTCCGTCCATTCTACCACCAAGAATCTGGGTTGGGGGATGGCAGCTTGAGTTCAATGCTTACTCTTACTTGAAGAACAATTATCAATCATTGAATACAATATTTCCCCCTATCTCTCACCCCAGAAACCTTTAAGAGAGTAAATGTCAACCATTACTTCATTCTTTTTTTTTAATCAAGAGACCACATTTCCTGAACAATTTTGAGCAGTGTACAACAGAAATTAGAGTTTTCTTCTGCCTCAATGAAGCTTAAAATTACTCTGCTCCAAGTCTCACCATGTTGGAATACAGCCCTACTTGCTACCTAGATTCAGCAACTCCTTTCATTTGGCAAAGTAATTTCCTTTGAAAGAAAACCACTCTTATTTTGACCAAAGCAAACTAGGCTGTGCTTAAGGACCAAGAAGTTTTGGAATATGCCATATGTGTTGGAAAGTAATAATTAACGTAAGAACCGAGCTGTGCAAGAAGGCATAAATTTGTAAGAGTGTAGTGCAGCGAGAATACATGATCAAAGCAAATACTTTTAAAAAACATCTCTCAACTTTATTCCCTGCTGCATATTCATATTCTAGCTTTCCACCTTGCCCTGAATTTAAGTCATCCTTCAAATTTTACTGATTTTTTTCAAATGACTTTTTCTACTAACAAAATAACTGTAAAAATCCCATATTATTATGAACTGACTGCAGAGGACTCAGATTTCACTGACAGTATAGAATGCAAGGTGTAAAATAATAATCATAAATATATTCCTGTTATTGCTGATATGAGGCGGATGGCTTTGACACAGATCACCTGATTTTTTTTAAAAAAACTTACTCTTGAGAACACCCCCTAACTCTCTCTTCTTTTCTCCTTCACTTACTATTTAAAAACAAAAATCATGAGTTTGTACACTCAGTAAATCTTCCCCCACAATATGATACATCTCATACATTGTGAGACAGCTTTAATGCTGAACTTTGCCCAGCCTGACTACTGAGCACCAGCAATTCAACCATTATATGACAGCAGGTTTCTGACAGAGCCCAAGGCTCAGGTTTTTAAAATGCTAAATAATAAAAAGTGCAATAAAATTTTAAAGTGAAAAAGAGATCAAAATGGTTCATGGAGGCACCATATGGGGCCTAATAACTATATAGGAAGAGGTGTGTGTGTGTGTGTACACAAACTCACACAGGAATAAATGCATATATAGGAAGACAGGAAGATAGGAAGATTAGATAGATGAATGGATAGACAGACAGGCAGACAGACAGACAGACAGGAAAGGAAGGAAGGAAGGAAGGAAGGAAGGAAGGAAGGAAGGAAGGAAGGAAGGAAGGAAGGAAGGAAGGAAGGAAGGGTTAAGTTTGCATGGAGAGGCAGGACGCGGAGTGCTTCAACTCAAAGTTTATTGTGACTTCAGCTCAGAACAGACCCGAAAAGGCTCAGCCGCGGTAGCTTTTTATAGCTGGCTACCGCGGCTGACAGCCAATCAGAGTGCAGGGTTTTCCCGCACTTTTAAACCAACGATTTCAAACACTTTACAAGAACAACCAATCATATTCAAACTCTGCATACATAACAGGAAGGGAGGGAGGAAGGAGGGAAGGAAGGAAGGAAGGAAGGAAGGAAGGAAGGAAGGAAGGAAGGAAGGAAGGAAGGAAGGAAGGAAGGAAGGAAGGAAGGGTTTGAGTATTATACAATGCAGCTAAATGGAACCACCAAACACCCAGTCCTAAAAGCATCTTATTAATGATCAAATATCACACTACTTATTTTAAAAACTAATGTTAACATCTCAAACTGGGCCCTTTGAGCTACTGGGCCCATATGCTTAAAAGATTTCTTTCCCAATACTATCTAGCTTGTGAATTGAGTTCAACTGGGGATGCCCTGGGATCCCTCAATGGGGATGGCTGAAATGTGATGGCCAGGAATGAGGTCTTCTCAGGAATAGTGCACTAATTATGGAACTCTTATTCAAAAAACATTTATCTAAAGTTTCAGAAAATAACTAAAGACTGTTTGCTTAACTGGTCTACTTGTAAGTTTGCTTATCTACTTTGCTGTTCTGCTTTTCTAAAAGGAACTCAACTTTATTTTTAATGCTTGCAGTTATTACTTTTTAAGCATTGCAGCTTTTATTGTCATTGTATGATATATGGCTTACCTCTTCTCTTGTAATTTGCTCTACTCTCTTCTAAAGAGAAAATAAAACAGATATTAAATAAAATAAATAGCTTTACTTATGCACTCCTGTGTTGCCAAGCCTATATGTGCAAAAGACAATATCTACTAAGATGTTAACTGTTACACTTTAATAATTTTGATTTTAATTATAATGATCTCGTTATTCTGATCACGTCTTATGCTTTTAAAAATTATTGCTAATAGTCAACCTGAGTTTTTTTTAATACTGAGATTGGCAAAGTATAAATGTAATGATAAATATATAACTAAAAATAAAGTCTCCTTCAAATCAAACTCAACTATTTCTGACCACATTCCCATGTTCTTGACAATTGTACAAAAATGATTTGCCATTCCTTTCTTCTGGGGGTTTTCTATATGTGTTTGTCTTTAATTCAAATTCAGTTTTCAGACCTGAGATTTCCTAGTAATTTCCATTTATGTATCATTTTTTAAAAATTGTGCAAGGTGGGGTAATTGTTGATAAGTATTAAGACATCAAGTCACACAGAATTACATTTTAAATATCCTGATGGCGCAAGTCACATAAATATCAATTAAAAGTATGTGCAAATGAGGAAAAATGGTTCACATTGTTTTCTATTAACTTTGAAAGTGTGATGTGATAAAAATGTATGTCTCTTCTGTGATCACTATCAAAGCCAACATGACTATCATAAAAGACCCTGGTTCATGTTACACATAAATGATAATGAAGATTTGTATCAGTTTGTCTGTTCCTCTCCTCCAAATTGACCTTGAATATTGCAAAGGTTGTGATATACATTGTTGTGATTGGCAAACAATGTAAAACTGGTTTACTCACACCTCCAACTTTTTATGTTTCTTGTGTTTACCTTTTACTTTTGATTGACCCTATACAACTATGCAAAGAGAAGTCTTCATTTATGCAAAGATTTCCCATACAAACAAATCATAAATATATATATATATATATATATATATATATATATATATATATATATTTGTTTTCAGATTTTCACGGTAAAGGTATGTAGGTCTTGGTGTATTGGTCTTGTCCCAACCTTACACGGACAAGACCGAATACACCAAGACCTACATATATATATATATATATATATATATATATATATATATATAATATATATATGTTCTGTCTCCCCTTCCCTTCCCCAGAAGGTAAGGAACTTGGCAGCAACACTAGCACAGAGAGTCACGCTGGCCTGTCTCCAAAATCCAAGTTATCTCTCCCGATAAGAGTGTTGGCAGTCACCCAGGCTCTCACTGCCAAATTCGGAGCTGACAAGAAATGAATTACTCACAGAAGGAATGATTTATTCCCAAAGTCCAAAGCAGGCACCACAACACAGACGGAATTCTCGGCTTATTCCACACTTTGTCACATACAGAGTTTGCAGCGTAGGCACACCCACTTTTATACCTGGTGGGGTGTGGTCCAGCTCAATCTCTGGCCCTCCCACACCTCCTACATTGCTGCTGACGTTTCTTCCTCCGACGTTGCCTGGGATCAAGCCAGGAATCCTCCTCCTCACTCCCCAGCCGTGGCCGTACCGATATGCGTCTCTCAGGCTGTTCCTGTCCCTTGGCTTTCCGAAGAAACCTGAGGCATTGCCAGGGAGGAAGGTCCTGGGGAGGGAGGCCTTCCAGGGAGGAAGGTCCTGGGGAGGGAGGCCTTGCCAGGGAGGAAGGTCCTGGGGGGGCAGGTCCTGGTGAGGAAGGCATTGCCCGTTCCTCCTCTTCTTCGTTTTCCAGGTCCTCTTCCTCTGTCAGCACAGGCTCACGAGGCGGGGCCACAACATATATATATATAAGCAAAATACCACTCACGCATCATCACAAAATCTCCAGAACCATAAAGCCTACAAACTTAAAATTTGGCAAGTATGTTCCTCTTGGCTTCTAGGGGCTCACTAAGAAAGGATTTTTCGAAATGACCATCAGAGCATTAGTATTTCATATATTATTAACATGCTCTAATGGTAAGGAGTTCTACTCCCCCTCCACACCTGAAAAGAAATAGTTCCAAATGCAAGCAGAGGAGTTTCAGTTTTAGTTTCACAGCAGCAACCAGCTTTAATACAGAACAGCTGAGCTAAGCCCTGCCCAGGCTCCTTGCTGTCTCCTTCTTGCTCACGCAGCAAATACTGTTTCAGTTTCCAAACAGCCCTCAACTCTCTCACACACTGACAGGATGCTAGCCAGATGAATACCGATGGATGCTGATAGGCAGAGGCACAATTTTTCCCCTTATCTTCCTCCCCAAAAACTAACCCCAATCACATAGTTTTGTAGTGAAGCATGGGTATAGAGTTAGTGCTTTCATATTTTCAATATAGTTGTATCTTCTGGTTCTAACTGCTTGAAGGATCACAAGTATCTATGCCTTCAGAACTCCAAATTCATATTATCCCTACTGATAAAGTGTTAGCTACAACATCTTGTTTTTGCTAAGTTTGAGCTTTGTGATTATCTGTAAACAACAGTTTGCTACTCTTTAACCATTGGCTCTTACCAGTGTTTTTCAATAATCCTGAATTCTGATCCCATACATATTATCAGTATACTTTCTTTCCTGCTTACTTTTATGATACACATAAGACCAGTAACACTTTCCAATGTTAGTTATTTTAATATTAAGGTCTATTAATAACATTCTAATCATGGATGTGGAGGGTCGAAGCGATAGGGCTGTTAAGGTGCATAGACCCACACACCCACACACCAGGTGCCTTCAAAATAAAAGCAATGAAGTTGTATTGCGTGCATGGTGTATTTGCATTTGATTAGTAATTTCTGATTGACCTCACGTGGGCCAGACAGGGGCAGCTAAAAGGCCAAATGTAGCCTAAGGACCATAAAATGCCCAGGTTCGCTCAAAACAACAGCTTCTGAAGAAAGTTATAATTTAATTTGTAAATCCAATCTCAAAACTAATAAAGGCAGTACAATTCAGTAGTATAATTGCATCTAAAATACCTCAGCACAGTCTTGGGTATTTGCTTGGTGTTATCTTGCTATCAGGGAACTTTATACTGAAATAGATGTACTTTAGTGATGAAGAAGTATCTTTTACTAAAGTGAAATAACAATTCCTTTTTTTTCTACAAATGTTCAAGCCTTGTTCTCTTCTGTAATGTTCTGGGGAAAATATATAAGGGATCTCAGTCGTCCTTCACTTCAGTTATAAAGTTTGTTATCCAGAAGAAATGCTTAATTTTTTGGGAATGGAGGAGATAAGTCTTAGATAAAATATAGGTTTTCCAAATGTTTATATTCTAATGCAACAAGAATATATGAGAATTTTAGTCCAATGGCTTCTTGAAAGTCAAATATCCCTTGCTCCAACTCTAGGGTTCAGTATAGTGTGATCAGAAACAATTGTCATTGTTTGTTGTGAGATGAAGATTATTTTATAGTTGAGAGTGTGATGCAATCCAATGCTACAGAAAGGGTTTTTTTTTCCAGTCTGCACAGTAATTTCTCTCCTTAAGAAAGCCAGTGTATCTGTGAAACAGAAAATTGAATTGGCAAGTCTGTGGGGAGCCTATTTTAAAGCCAGAAAAACAAAACTCTCAGGTTTTGCCTCTATTACATTATTTAGCTTTTCTGTTTTATGAAATGGAAGATTTGGTTAAACCAATGTCTTATGTATTAATGTTTTCACCTGCAAAATTAAGGAATAGTTTACAATGGCACTTAAATCACTTAAATTCTATGGGTTGCATCCAGATTCAATCATATTTAGACATACTGAAATCAATGAGACTTAGAATTAATCGTTTTCATAATGTGACAACCATAAATCTGTAGACTAGGCCATATTTATGTATTTTATTATTTTAAAATCCTGCCTTCATTATTTTATAAGTCAGGGTGGCGAACATACACAATACTCTTTTCTCCTCCTATTTTCCTATTTTCCTCACAACAACCCTGTGAGGTGGGTTGGGCTGAGAGAGTGATTTGAGCAAAGTCACCTAGCCAACTTTCATGCCTAAAGTGGGACTAGAACTCACCATCTCTTGGCTTCTAGGTAAGCACTTTAACCACTACACTAAACTGGCTGTATGAATTTTTTTGTTATTTTTTTTGTTCATTCTTAATTTATTCACAGCTTTTGAATGTTGGCTGAGAATAGATTATTATTTTCTATAATTGTACAGATTTATGAAATAAATATGGTTATTTGGTTTTAAATCTCTTCCAATTAAATCATATTCTCACTTATCTATGTCTTATTTTTAAAGAGAGAAACTATTTCCCTTTTTAAAATTTATAAATAAATAAGCTTGTTATAAACTAATAAATTGCATCTTCAGAATGCAACTAACCAGATTATCCGTTCTCACAATGAGATAAATGATGGTGAGACCAAAGCTGAGCAGAGTAGAGCAGAGCAGAGGAGAGCAATACTCTAGGAAAGCAAGTGTGGGTAACATCTTTACTTTTAGTTTTACCACTTTGTGTCTGGGTAAGGGTGAGGTAGCATTGGTTCCTCTGTTTTTCTTTCGTGGCTTAAAGTTCTGTTGAAACACTTTTCCTGCATTCAAGATGCAGGGGTGGGCTGCTACTGGTTCTCCCCACTTCGGGCGAACTGGCAGCAAACCGGCAAATTCCACCCCTGGCTAGCCCCTCCACCCCACCCCTCCCAGGAATCTCATTTTGGATCCCAGGTAAGTGCAGGGCCAGCATGGAGGCTTAGAGAGTGAAAAAATGGGCCTCCCGGAGGCTCCAGAAGGCCGGAAACGGGCCTATTTCTGGCTTCCAGAGAGCCTCTGGAGCCTGGGAGGCCATTTTCACCCTCCCAGAGGCTCAAGGAAAATTTCTGGAAAAAATGGGCTTCCCATAGGCTCTGGAAAGCTGGAAACAGCCCATTTCTGGCCTATAGAGAGCCTCCAGTAGATGCCATTTTTGCCCTCCTGGAGGCTCAAGGAATGCCTCCAGAGCCTGGGAAGGCAAAAAAAGGGCCTCCTGGAGGCTCTGGAAGGCTGGAAAGGGGCCGGTTTCTGGCCTCCAGAGGGCCTCTGGAGTCCAGGGAGGCCATTTTTGCCCTCTTGGAGGCTTGAGGAAAGCCTCTGGAGCCCAGGGAGGCCAAAAATGCCTCCCCGCCCCCGTGGTGCAGGAGGCAACGCCCACCCAGCAACCAGGCAGAGAACCGATTGCTACATTTTTTGAAGCCCACCCCTGTCAAGATGCTGTTCATACCACCATACTATTCAAGATCAAACCCAACCATACTTGATATATGAAAATTCTGTTGAAAAGCAATGGTTAGAAGACTCCATGGATTTATTTGGGGGGGGGGAGAGTTAAAAGCCCATTTCTTGTGGTGGGGTAGGGTTAGTGCTTCTGAATGTGAAGAGTGGGGTCAAGTACATTGAGTATTTGTAGGTAGAACAGAAGCTTTTCAGTACATACTAAAAATACTAGGAATTGCCAGAGAGATCCTCCCTTTTTAAAAAGAAAGAGAGAAAGAAAGAAAGAAAGAAAGAAAGAAAGAAAGAAAGAAAGAAAGAAAGAAATGATCTCTCTACTCTGATAGCCCTATTGAAATACTTCTTCCTTACACCATAAATTATTTTGCCTTTTTTTTACTGCAAGAGGGAACATAATTGTTAGCTGCTAATCAGATCACTAAAAGCTGACCTTATTTTAATAACATATTAATGTAACAAGCATTAGCGTATCATAAGGTAACTTACAGACAGGGAAATTAGGCTCTCAGGAAGCAGCCTTTTCATGCCTCCTAGTCTCTGCGGAACAGGGCTTTCTCCAGGGACCCAGAACAAAGCCGAGAGGGGGAAAAAAGCAATGTGAAGCTCCTGTGTTTGCTGAAGGAGGCACTGTCACTGTTCTACATTAATGGCCATCATGTGTAATTAATAGAAATAATCCTTCTTTCAAAGAGGTAACAGGAAAACCCTGACGCCGCTTATTCTCAAGCTGCTTTCAGCTGTCTATCAGCAGGAACAGTGCTTGTGTTTTGAAGAACAGCTATGAACAATCCAATACTCTAGTGCCTTCTCTTTTGCTGCAGAAGCTGTAATTTGGGGAGAATGCTGGCAGTGGAGGGGAGGGAGGGATAAACACAGCTCAGGTTGCTTTCATAGGTTTATGGCAAAGGTCCCCAAACTTGGCAACTTTAAGACTTGTGGACTTCAACTCCCAGAATACCCTGGGTTTATGGGATATGCCACAGGCAGGCACAAGGAGCATGGGTAAGTCAACAAGGGCCATGGGAGAGCGCTATGGAGCAGGGACTTGCCAGCAAAGCCACAGAGAGGCAGGAGAGTGCTGCAGGTAGGCACACTCTACAGAGTGGGGACCCAGAGGGGCATGCTACAAAGTATGACATCCCTGGGATCCCATACTCTGTAGCGGGGTCCTTAGGAGAAAAATATGGCAGGAATGATCTTCCCTACTGGCTTCCTCACCGATTTATGGAAAGTTGGCAGGGAAAGTTGCAAATGGCAATTACATGACCATGGGATGCTGCAACCATCATATGCACAAGCTGGTTGCCAAGTGGCCCAAGTTCCCAAATCTCGATGATGTGATCCTGCAACAGCCAGAACTTTGAGAGCCAGTCGTAAGTCTCATTTAACACCATTGCAATTTTTGAAATGTCTCTGAATTAGTGGTTGTAACTTAAGGATTTCTTATATGTCCCCCCCTCCCCTCCAATATTTCTGCTTCCTAGATAGAGACAGGTTGGTTTACACTTAAAAGCACTGGTGTAGAAATTGTGAGACTGTGATTGGTAATCCTGCCTTACACATAAAGTCAGCTGGGTGACTTTGCATAAGTTATCTCTCTAAGCCCTAGGAAGAAAGCAATAATATGCCATTTCCACAAAAAAAATGTAGCCAAGAAAATTGCAGAGGTCACTCAATGTAATTTCCAAGAATCATAACTGATTTGAAGGCACACTCACAAGCGTGCACGCATGCAGACACATACACAAGAAGCATTGCTCTATACCAAGTGATTGACTCAGTCTATCACTTTTATAAACGAATAATGTAATTACCTCAATCACAATTTGCTGGTTTGCACTAATGTCAGAATCACTGAAGCGCTTCTGGGTTGAAAGGATTAGCCACTAACATCACCGTTGCCTTTGGGATGCCCAGTTGTGGGCTCCTTTCACATCCCCAGCAGGAGCTGGAGTAAAGGATGAAAGCTGAACCCTGCCCCAAAGCAGCTCTCAGGTCTCAAATGTGTGCTTGCTAACCTCCTTCCAACCACCTGAGCCACCGTGCTCCCTTTAATTTGACAATCATAAATATAGAAAGAAACTACTCTTTTCTTTTCTAATCCTGTTCCATTGTATTTGGTATAATTTTCCTCTAAGATACAAGATTTTTCCCCTTGACAAACACACTGCTGTGTACCATTCTTCCTATTCTTGCATTTTGCCCACCCAAAACATCAAATTACACAATTTGAAGATCTGGATATTCAGGAGAATGATTGAGCCGTGATATCCATAAGGAATACTGGAAGAGAAAATAAAGTCAGTCTACTTTGAAATGTGAAGGAAATAAAACATTCTGACATTCTTAATTACTGTAGTGTAGCATGGCTGGAAATTCTGATTGCTTTATTTAAGAATATTCAAGGTGCTTTGAATGTCCAAAACCTCTTTAGTAGTCAAGTGCAGTTAAATAATAATTAACAAAGCATGTTATAAGTAATTGGTTTCTATGATAAAGTGCAGCCACGGAAATGTGTTTTATAACCAAACCTACTTATAGGGTTTCCCTCTGATAACAATTAAATTTAAATCATAATATGGATGCAACAGCACATTGTGTGAAGGACTGTTGGAAGAACTGAATTTTGGAGGGACTAGAAATTAATTGGCCTTTGTAGCTTGTCAAAGCAATTAAAGCAATAGTGTCTGGTTTTAAGGTGATTCATATTACTAATTTCCATTACCATCTTGTGGGATTTCCATTCTCTATGGATGTGCCTGCCTTATGAAATAGCACCCTCTCCCTTTTAAGGTTAGTATGGATCAACTCTGTTGGGCTTTCATATAGCTCTGGAAACCTAGCTTTTCTAGCAGGCCACTGGGGTAGAAAGTGATAATTCACTTTTTACTGATATATTCCTATTTGCTACAATTGAAAGGGAGTCCTGTCTTCCAAATCTATCACTATGCATTAATATTGTTTTCTTGTTTGTTTTCTATTTTGTTTCTATGGTTGCTTTTATTTTAATAAGTAAACCATTTAGAATCATTTTGGTAAGTGAGTGGATAGATGGATGCATGGGTGGATGATAGATAGATATGTAGATAGATTTTTGCTCCAAAAGACACATTGGGGCTTATTTTCTGGTTACGTCTTATAACGTCCCTCTTATTTTGGGGAAATACAGTACTAAATGCTTCTGTCTGGCTGAAGTTCTTAACTGGAGCTTATTTGGGGGGTAGGGCTTATATTATGAGCATCCCGGAAAATCATGCTAGGGCTAATTTTCCAGTTAGGTCTTATTTTCGGGAAAATACAGTAGTTAGCTAGCTATCATCTATCTATCCACTCAATTACCAACATAACTCTAAGTCACTTACTTATTAAAATAAAAACAACCATAAAAACAAACTAGAAACAATATTAATGCAGTGTGATAAATTTGAAAGATAGGACTCCCTTTCAATTGTAGCAATCAGGAATAAATCAGTAAAAAGTGAATTATCACTTTCCACCCCTGTGGCTGGCTGGCTGGCTGGCTGGCTGGCTGGCTGGCTGGCTGGACGGACGGACGGACGGACGGACAGACAGACAGACAGATAGATCTTTGCTTGAGTTAAGGTTTGAATGAACTCAGCTACATGGGCTACATTTATAGTTCTGTAATCAAATGTATATAAATATATCTCAAAATATACAGAGACAATAATTCTCTGCACTGAACTTGCTGTAATTAAATGTGCTGGGGAATGTTGGTGTGTGTTTCATTAGGAGAATTCTTAATAGAATTTTCAGTCTTATTTACTACTCTCAAAATCAAGAAAATTAAATTGCTGGTTACAAAACTCATATTTATATCAGAAATACCATGTGGAGTTAATTTTGTTTAGAGCACCTCCTTTAAGTGCAACGAGAGCTTCCATTTAAAACATATCTACTGCTTTCAACTATGTTCATGAGTTTAGACAACATTTGCAAGATATACTGTTGCTAGACATGTAAATCAGGAAAACTTGTGCTGTGCCATGTTTTTTTTATTAAGAATTCTTTAAATGAGTAACATTTTTTGTACTCTTACGAACTTCTTTTGGCTGTTTTCAAAGTCCTTGAGGTAACACATCTGAACCAGTATTTCAACTTTGCTTCTGAATAGTATGTTATGTGAAGTTACATGAAACTCCTAACACTCTTAGGAGCATCAGTGCATCTGCATCACTATGTCATCATTTCCCAAATCCTTTAAACTCTCTAATAAAAAAAAACATCTTCATTATTTTTTCTAATTAAAAAAAAAGTCAATAGTTCAATTCATAGAAACAGTGCCCGGGTTCTTATGTTGATCTTGGTACTAATGTGACTTATTTGTTTCATTTATTTATTTAGCACAGTTACATGATATGGCCTCTTACATCAGATGTCCCCAAACCCTGAGCTGCAACCCGCTACCAGGCTGCAGCCAATTGGGAACCAGGTCACTGAAGTGGTGGGCTAGCACACAAAGCTTCATTTGTACATGTGCAGGATTTAGGTTGCATGCACAAAACCATTCCCCCTGCCACTGAAATCACCAAAGCCACTGCTGCCAGTCCACGGAAGCCAACAATTTAGGGACCCCTGTCTTAAATGACTCTGGACAGCGGACAAACACAGTGACGATTAAAACAATGTAGCTAATTTTAAAATACTGAATAAAAACCAAAACCAAAACATTAAAAAGCCAAGATTGCAGAAGAATTGCAAATCACCTGGTATTATACGACTACTTTACAGGCTCCCCACTGCATCCCCAAGATCTTTTTTGTTGTTCCAGAGAAATAATTTATACAATGCTCAGTTACAATTCATTATTTTTTCCTTCAATCTAGGAAGAAGGAGAATAATCATGCAAAAGTTCTGAATACAAGGAGCCACCTTTTCTATATTTTGAACCTTGAATGAAAAAGAACAATTCCAAATACATTTATATAAAAAAAAATAAGTGTTTAATGTGTGGTAAGTGTGGTTAATAAGGAGTCTTTGCCACACACTAAATGCAGTTACAGTGATAATCTTGTCTAGCAGTGAGACAATAGGGGAAGGAATACCCAAAAGGTTTTCTTTTTGGCTCCAATTATTCTGAGAGATAAACATGCTATCCCATCTAATTAAATTAAAAGAGAAGGAAAGAAGCTTTCCAATGAATTGATTTGATTTAGCATATCTAGGTTCGGATGTGCTTAGAGGCAATTAAATAATTTTTTTTTTAAAAAAAACTGTTTTAATATTTCTTTTTTAATATACAGACACATGTATGCTGCTGATTAATATCAGGCTATTGTTTTAGCAGCTGCAATTTTCACTTAATGAAAGGGGAATGTTTTCTTTGAGGGGAAAAAGAAAAAAGAAATACTGTAACACATAAACAAAACATGTAAAATGAGAAAGCAGCTAGGACGATCTCACCTCATTTCAATGAAAGAGAACAGACATGGTTGCACAGTTACCATAATGTGGTTGCAATTCTATCCTCATCATTCATCCCTACATCAAAATGAATTTCAGTTGTACTAATCTGATTGCAACCCTCTCTTTTCCTGTTTATGCCTTATTAAACTTATTGTGACTCATGACTGCTTTTAGATAGGTCAGCCCTAAAATCTTTCTTCTTACCTACCAAATTTATTTTTCCTTCCTTATCTCAGCGTTCGGCTTTTAAAAACAAATGGATACATTTCATGATGAGAATCCATATCTGCTAATCAGATTACTCTTTCATCTTGTTGAGAGGCTGTATAATGTAACAGGAGCACTATCAATACCTCTTGGAAGTTACAGGACCAATTCCAGGGAGCAAAATTAACCCAGTTTCAGCCTTTCTGTCAACATTCTTACAGCTACATTCAGTCAACATCTTGTGCTTCTCAAGCTTTTTAAAGTTTAAAAGTTGTAATATCCAAATGTCTTTTTTAATTGAAAAAAAATTTCAATTGAAAAGTTCAGGAGTAGCATCAAAGCAGCAGCTCAGTACATAATTAGAATACTAATACTTTATTTTGATTCTTTTTAAAATACCATCCTACATTACACTGGACCTTCTTAGACAACTAGTATTGTTACTACTTAGGCACTTTAGCTCAAGAAATCACTTTGAAATTGGTGGAGCCATGGAACATCCTTTTCTCAAGATTCCTTTCCTACCCTTGTTTTAATCTGGGGAGAAAAAAAAACTTGAAGAAATGTTTTTCCAACTCTTTCTCTCCCTTGGAAAAGGATAGTGATCTAGAGATCCAGTGAGACATAAAGTAATTCTTCCCTGATAATCCCATGTTTAGCTATGTTGCTTATCCTTTCACTTTATTCCATAAATCATCACTGATTACCACTAGCTAAAGACACCTTATCTTAGTGTGTTGTTCAGTTAGTTCATGATTCAGTTGTTCCATGAGTCTAGAAAAATCCGATTGAGTAAATCACTATAGATGAACATATTATGAAAATTGTGTCTCCTTTTTCATGGCAAAAAAACAAGAGAAATTGAAGATGAGAAAGAGTTCCGTCATCTTTTGAAGTCCTACCTGTGGCCAATAAGATTCCATCCCAAGCCTTTTTCCAGATAATTATTAACTTGGGTAGATTGGCTCTTCTTATTCAGACTGATTATAAGAACAAGTGGGGAAAAGGTTCATTTTGGAGAAGAATGGTTGTGGTGTGTCTGTAACAAGGGAAGAAGAAAACTGAATTGGTAAGTCTATTGATCTCTTCTACAAAGTCTTCATCTTATCTGAATACAGAGAAAAACCTATCTTGTCAGATAGCATTCTATATTACATAATATTACATATAGACTGGGCTAGAGATACATATAGATTTGGGCTATAGATGTGTCAAGAAATATTAAACTGTACTTTTACTTACATCCTAATTTGTTGCCATTATTGATGAAATTATTGAGAAGACAGTTAAACTCATCCAGACATTATGCTTTTATTAATCTTAATATTTTCAATTTAAAGTATAGTAAATTTTAAAGCCCTGTGAACAACTTCTGATAATAAGCAATTAACCTTTAGATAGGCCAGTTATACCCTGGCATATGTTTTAAATATCAAATAGCTGTAGTAAATCCTTACTACAGAATGATAATATGGAAATGATAGCTAGATGGAAGCAAGATTTTTTACTTCTTGATTTTGAATGAGTTAGAAACATGCATACTCTTGAGATCAGTAGAGTTATTAGGAGGGGTTATTGGGGGCTAACTTGGTTGAATGAAATTCTTATATGATTCTTGGTTATAATATCCTGATCATCTCCACTGTACCGTCAGTTGCTGTGTTTGGCTTAAAGAAATAGTCTAAAGAAAGCAAAATCAAAGCTGCAAGCATCGTGGAACTACTCCTAGGGTGATACTAATTAGATGTGACATGACAGCCTGAGAACTGAAAAACATAATGTTGGAACAAGAATTTGATAATACTTCTCACTGTAACTGAACCTCCCAAGTCTCAAGGGGATCTCTATTTACAGCTCTGCTGGTAAAAGAAATATTTGCCTGCTTGGGGAAATGGTCTTAATTCCTATAAAGCTCAAAAATATTTTTCTCAAAGGATATTTAGGGAAACCTTAAGTAAACCTTTCTTCCTTTAAAGGAAGGTTGGGAGGATATGGCTTACTTCAAATAGCATGAGTGCTAAAAGGTAGAATGAATGTTAATGCTCTTTTTGAGTTCCTTTGGGCTGCTTACAATTTCAGTTGGAATCATGACTGGGGATGAAGTCCTTGCCTTCCCTACATTATATTTCTCATTCAAATTGTATCTTCCACATAGAGGACTTCTGAGAAAATGACCCACTGATGCAAACAAGATTTTTCTAAGTGAAACTTCAACATGCGGAGATTTGATTCTGGCCAAAAAATCCATGGGATTATTCTTTCCCTCAAAATTGTAAAGACAAAAAAAATCCTACATAGAATTATTATAATGTAAGGGGGAGAGGAGAAGCCTGTGAGTATTTTATTATTTCTTCCTGATCTGACACTGAAAGAAAAATTCAGAAAACAACAGAGTGAGTTTTGCAAAAAGCTATTGGAAGCTTTGTAAAAAGTTCTATTCTAAAGTTTCCAGAGGTCTATTGCTTCTCCAGAATTTTGTGTCATGAAGCAAAAAGTCTACAGAGATTCTGTTGAGCATGTTTACAACTTTCCCCATGTTTATGAGGCTAGGGAAGCTAGAACCTCTTAGTTTCAGAGAATTTTGCAGAAATGTATACTTCTTTGAGTCCCTCACTGAGCTTGTTTGCTTGCAGACATTTTGTTACCTGACTAGGTAACTTCATCAGTGCTGGAAGGGAGTAGGGTTACCTAAGAAGTTACCTAGTCAAGTAACAAAGCATCTACAAGCAAACAGCCAAGCTCAGAGAGCACAATTCAATCCTAAACTATAGATATTCTCTTCTACTGGTATGTATATTTCTGTGGAACTTTAATGTTCAACCTGAAAATGTCTATAAAGATGTCAGTTTCATGGATACAGGACTTCAGTGTACCTTTTTACCCCAAACATATATTTAACATTTCAGTTTCTGCAGATTGAATGTCTGCAAAGGAGTAATATATTAGCTCATTTACATTTTAGTCCTTGTGTGAACATAAAGTGATCATCACTATTTATTATAAAGCCATCATGCATTCAGAAACCAATCATTTAACTGCTTTTCTATTACTGGCTAGCAATAGAAGGGCAGATAATATAATCTGAGTATATGATAACTGTATTTGATTACCAGCAGAGGTGCACTTCCCACTTCAAAAAGCACAATTACTCATTAGTTAGCCAAATAGGCAAATAGGCATGTGCTTATGTTAATCCTGGAAGATGAAATATGCCATTTTTAACAGTGCAAAATACTTTTAAAACTGAAATCAAGCGAGGAAAAAGGAATGAACCAGAGCAAGTAACTGTGAGAGTAAAGGACAACACGACATAAACCTTTGATACTGTTAATTGTAATTGCCAATTCTAATCCATATATATGTATATGTACTCTGTGTGTGTGTGTGTGTGTGTGTGTGTTCATTCATTCATAATGCCATTTAGACTGGGAAAAGTTAATTTAAATTATATCGTGAAGCAATTCAAAAAGACAGCCAATAGCCAAGTGCAAAACACTGGCAGTGATGTACAATAGCTTTTCTTACCCTGCACATAAAATCCCATGGCATTAGCTAATCCTACACAGTCTGAATAGAAAAGCGATTAACCTGAAGCTTCACAGACTATTTTCCTGCCACTTCGCCAATCAATATAGTTAAGGCTAATCCAAGATTAAGAAACAATCTCTAGCTGGCAGGCTCCAGTTTAAAGTTGAAGTAAAAAGGAAGCAAATCAGATTGAAAATCCTAGGGAAAAGACCAGTGAGGGAAATGGTAGATAGGATAATGTTCCTGGGAGCTTGAAACAGAATACAGAATATCCTTAAGAGGCAGAAATATGTTCATTGGAGCTTGACTGTGCAAAGTGTATGAATTCCAATATAAATTGTATTTAACTCTAACAAAAGCAGTATTACATTAGAGTTCAAATATAGAACCATTTAGTGGATCTTGACTGATATCAACAATTTAGGTAGAGGCAGATTTGTTCAGCTGAGAATCCCCAGGAAATAGACATCAATCTCCCCTTACCGCTCTAAACAACACCACCAACAAAGAAAACCAAACAAAGAGCAAACTATCAAGAAAACAAAAAACTACATCCATAGTATCCAGGCAGCTCTATCTTAACAACCTACAATTGGGATTGACAACTCCATGATGATTTACAACCTCATTTCCATCATAGTCATTAAGTGAATCCCTGTGGGTATTAAGTGAGACATCTCATGTTGTTGAGTTGCAATTTCACTGCTAGCTTCTCTATTGATTCAGCTTGTTGGAAGCTGCTCTGAAGTGTGCAAATAGCCATTCGTCAACCCTGAAGCTGACCTTAGTGCAGCCATTTTGAATCTTCAGTGTTGCCACACTAGAGCTGAGGGATAGGGAGGGGGGAGTAGAGATAGCTGGAGTTTTGCAGCCAAAATAAAATACTTTTCCCTGGGAACCAAGAACATTCTAACACCTGGCCAGAAAGAGGAGGAGCAATGTTACCAGGTGACCAGGCGGCACCTTGATTTCACCATGTGACTGATTGCTTAGGGAAGAGAAAAAACATTTATTTTTAATTAGGTGAAAAGTGTGGGAACCTTCAGAGTCGGTTTTCACCAGAACTGTGCCAATATGATATATCCAATAAAGCTATTCTTTGAGGAATCCCCTTGCCTCAGACTTGTTTGCTGTGAGTGTATTACTCGGAACCCTGACACCGTAATTGACTATGGTTTACTGCAATGGTTGTAAACAACATCCACTGGATGCTAAGAGTTTGAATCTTGATCATGTGACCACAATTGTAACAATTGTAAACGCAAGGACTGATTGTAAAGAGCCATCATAACTTTGAATGGTTGCTAAACAGGGCAGTTATCAAGTGTAATTTGTTCATACTTACATACTTTTTGAGTTATCTCTCAAATGTTTTGCACAGCTCTAATTTATATCACCCTTCTTCACTCTAATGTGAACTAGCTCCAAAATTTGTACTCTTTAGTGAATAGTAATTATTCTCTAGAAACTATACTTTATAGCCATTCAGGAATGAAATCCTATAACTATTTTTCTTTATCTGTGCCACACATATAGAAGTCAAAGACAATAAACAGGTAACTAATTCTTTATAAAGTATAGAATAACCTAGTGGGGAAAATATAATTACTGTGAATATGAAAGTAAAGTATGGAAAGTAAAATGTGTCAAAAAAAGCCAGTGATATCTTCCTGTGCAATTAGAATTTGAAAATTAGACCCATTTGTCACACTACTTGTTGTGAACTATTGCTCATACATTAAAATATTCATAATTCAGGCCACGATTGTAAGATAATGCAATAGTGGAGAATCAAGTCAGTTTCTTTCTGAATTGTGGCTCACATTGGTTAAAAGTAACACATACTGAAAAGAAAACTAATTCATTTTTAACATAGAGACCTTAGGGAATTATGGAACAGTCTTGTTCAAAATACTATCATTTAAGAATCTCTTATTATTTAATGGTAATGGCTGCAATTGGCAATAGGAAGATCTCTTATGTATGTATGTATGTATGTATGTATGTATGTATGTATGTGTTTCTTTTTCATAACTCTTCACTGCCCATCTCCTTCAAAGAGGGGATCTTCTTCCATCCATCCTTCTATTCAATAAACTCAAATGTAATCTCTTACTATTACAAATTTACATGTTAAATATGTGGACAACATACCCAACTGAAGAGAAATGGAATGCCTCACCAGTTTGTTGAAACAGATGCAGAACATTTATGACATAATTGAAGGAATGGGAGAAAATACAGTATTGCATGGTTTTTATTAACTCTGAAGGTTTTCAGACATTTGATATTCTACTTATTTTTTATTTTTTATTTATTTTGTCAAACGCTTACAATATAATAGAAATAAGAATAAACATAAGTTTAAATACATGAAATAGGAACTAATAATTGGGGACAATAGGACAGGAACGGTAGGCACAATTCTGCACTTATGCACGTCATTTTTGGCTTGAAAAAAGAAATAGTCCCCTTCCCCATCTCCTCCCAAGGCATGTTCTGCTGCAAAACATTTTCCAACTGAAAAACTCTGTAGTTCAAACCATAAGGGGAATATTAAAGTAATAACATCAGAAAAGTCTACAGTGAGAATAGTTTTGCAGGGCCAGAACAAAGCAGTTCAGTATCCTGTGGCCAATCAGATACATCTGGAGAGCTTTTCATGTAAGATCATATTAACCTTTAGGGATAGTCCAGACAAGAAGCATCAACCATGATGTTACGATAATTGAATCTTGTGAGTCTGAAAGTACATTTTTCTCCCCTCACCTTTACAGCCCAAGAAACTAGAGAGGATCTCTTTTGAGAAGTTGCCAGGCTCCCAGTGCTTCTGCAGGCTAAATTGGCTCTTATCTGGCAGTTGTCTATTTTGCAGTTTGCCCTCCTGCTGTTTCTGTCTTTCAAGAACTTTCTCATAAACCATTACAGATCATGAGAAAGAAGGTCTCCTGCTTAGAAACCAGGATTTAAGGCATACTGTCTATGAATCTGGTGGTAATATAGGTTTACTGTATAACCCTACTTGTCAAGTCCACCTCTTTAGGCAATTCAGTCAAGAGCATACTGCAAATAAAATATATTTTATAAATGTTCTCCTACCACCTATCAGCTCATCCTGCAATGACAACAGTCAGTTCATAAGCTCATTTCCTCTCTTTCAGTATACAGTTGCATGGATCCATCGGTATGGCTAGGACCCTTGCAACTATTGTGCGAAACTTTTATACTGAGATTGTGATACAACCCTGGCTTAATAAGACCAAGGAAAAAATCTGCCATGATTATATATATGCTATAGGACTCTAATGCTGAGAACCTAGCCATTTTTTTTTAGTTTACTTTATTGTCATTGGACCTCGTACAATGAAATCAAACACCATCTTCAATGCATATCATGACCATGACAATGAAAATAAACACAAACACACATCCTTCAGCCTCCACAGACTGAACCTAAAAACCCCGACACCACACCAATACTGCACTATACAGTAGAATTCAAAAGAGCTACTGCCCTGGGATAGAAGCTGTTTTTCAGCCTTTTTGTTTTTGTTTTTATTATTCTGTACCTTCTGCCAGATGGTAATAGTTCAAAAAAAGGGTTCCCATGATGAGATGGCTCTTTGAGAATCTTCTGAACTTTCTTAAGGCAGCAGGAGCTATAAAGCTCTTCCAAAGAGGGGAGAGGGCAACCAATGATCTTCTGGGCAATGACATTAACCCTCTGGAGTGCTGTCCTATCTGCCACTGTGCAATTGGCAAACCATACAGAGGTGCAGTAAGTTAAAATACTCTCTATGGTGCATTATATTATATTACAATTATATTCATTGTAAGGATCAAAGGGCAGAATGAAGCAGTTAACTAGTCAAAATTAATTAACTATTCATTAATTAGAATTTTGGCTTCCAGGAATCACTCATTCTTTATTAAGCAATTTAACTCCTATGACTCTTAGCCTGAGCAACCAATTATTATTATTATTATTATTATTATTATTATTATTATTTATTGGACTTATAGGCTGCCCTCTCTCCCCAGGGACTCAGGGCGGCTTACAATAAAAGATGAAAGTACAAATATTAAAATACAATTAAACCAATTAAATTAAGCCCAATAAAAGTTAAAACCCAATTAAAACTTAAAATAGATAAAAACCCGCCCCTTACCCTTCAGTCCACATTTCTCATCTCTCTGAACTTCCATGCAACTATTTGATAAAAGGTGGTCATGTATGCATGTATCCTTCTGCCAAATCTTATTTTTTGTCCATAACACAAAAAAAACATTTTTATTGAGCCTATTTATTTATATTGAGCATAGTCTTGGTTGCCCAAACTGAAGAAGAAATATCAAGGGGAAGCAAATAGCAGAATCAGAATTAGAGCACACAGAAATGTCAAGTTATTATTTGAGGCCAAGCTATTGAAAGCTATACGAAGCTCATTTTAATATAGTATAACTGCTGGCATGAAGTGGGGAAGAAAACAATGAAACTGTCTGGTTGCAAAATATATACTCATTTCTGAAGCATCTCTGCTTTCTATAGAGTTGGGAAAGGTATTTTTAATCTCTTTTACGGGAATTACTTCTGAAATAAAACTCAGTAACTATTGATCAGTAGATGGCAATCTCATAGAAAGCCTAAGAGAGAGCACAAAGAATAATGGGTGTGATTGAAACAGTAAATGTGTCTAATAGCATCTGCTATAAAAACAGAACAATACTATAGTCCTTATGTTGGGACATTTCATGGTCAACGTGCTCCTATGATTAAAGCAAAACTCCCAATAATATTGTGGCTGTGATCTAGATATAATATGCATTTAGTTGACAAAGTTTAGGGTGGACAGAATTGTGTGAATAAGAGGACAGATCACACAATTCTGAAGTTTAGCAGAAGACCAGGGTCATCACTTTGGTGCGTGAAAACTTTTCTGATGTTAATGGGAGAGCAATGCGTGCTTGCTATTATTCATTGTTCATATGTGTGAATTATAACCCCTATCATTTCATTTTTTTTGTTTCTTTATAACACACATTTTCTTCCTTGATTATGACATCAATTGAGATCATAACTGGCAGGTGTTTGAAAGGAAAGACACCTCCCCCAACCTTCCTTGTTTTTGCTTTTTAAATGGACATGACAAAAATGTTTTATATCAATTAACTGTCTGGTAGGAAGCCCTCTTGATTAAAGACTTCAACTTCCCAAATTTTTCATCAGTTGAGAATATTTGAGAACTCAGGTTGTTGAAGTCTACAGATCTGGAAAGTGCCTATATTGAAGAAGGCTAACCTAGGAAATCTCCAGGATTTCTGATTCACTCTATAGCAATAGCAATAGCACTTAGACTTATATACTGCTTTATAGTGCCTTACAGGCCTCTCTAAGCGGTTCACAGAGTCAGCCTATTGCCCCCAACAATTTGGGTCCTCATTTTACCCACCTCGGAAGGATGGAAGACTGAGTCAACCTTGAGCCTGGTGAGATTCGATCTACCAAATTGCAAGCAGCTGCCTGCAGCAGAAGTAGTCTTCAGTACTGCACTCTAATTACTGCACCACTGAGGCTCTGTCTCTTATTTATTTATTATTTGAACTTGTATGCTGCCCCATCTCCGAAGACTCGGGGCGGCTCACAACTAAAAAACAAAGACAATAAATACTTAAAAAGCGATTAAACTAATTACAAGCCCAAATACTAAAACCAATTACAATAATAACATTAAAATCCATCCCTCCCCCCAAGGAGGGGTCACAGCCCGGGTTGGTCAAATAACCAGGTCTTTAACTCACGGCGGAAGGTGCGGAGGTCAGGGGCCAGACGGAGCCCCAAGGGCAGTTGATTCCAGAGGCCAGGGGCCGCGACAGAATAGGCTCACGGTTGGGGAACTGCCAGCCGGCATTGACCCACCGACGGGACCCCGAGGAGTCCTTGCCTATGTGCTCGCACAGGGCGGCCAGCATTTGATATTGGAAGAAGACGCTCCCTTAAATATTGAGGACCCATGTCGTGCAGGACTTTGTATGTCAAAACTAAAACCTTGAATCTCACCCGGAGCACAACCGGCAACCAATGCAAGCAGCGCAGGAGGGGGGTAACATGGGAGAACCGGGTAACTCCCATCACCACCCGCGCCGCCGCATTCTGCACCAGCTGCAGTCTCCGGATGGTATGCAAGGGCAGTCCTAAATAGAGAGTGTTGCAATAGTCGAGTCTAGAGGTAACAAGGGTGTGAGTGACTGTGCGCAGGGTGTCTCGGTCCAGAAAAGGGCGAAGTTGTCGAACAAGGCGGAGCTGGGCAAAGGCCCCCCTGGCAACGGCCCCCACCTGCTCCTCCAACCAGAGCCATACATCCAGGAGGACCCCCAGATTCTGCGCCCTATCCACAGGGGGCAACACCTCTCCCCCTATGGCCAATGATGGACAATCCTGACTGGGCCGAGATGCCAATATGCACAGCCACTCAGTCTTGGCCGGGTTGAGTCAAAGCATGTTCCCGCTCATCCAGATCCGTACCGCATCCAAGCACCGGGTCATCAGGGAGAGGGCATCGCTGATCTGGTTTGGGGTAGAGATGTACAGCTGGGTATCATCCGCGTACTGATGGAATCTCACCCCAAAACCACGGATGATCTCACCCAGCGGCTTCATGTAGATGTTAAATAAAAGAGGGGAGAGGACCAACCCCTGAGGAACCCCACAAGAGAGCACCCTTGGGGTCGACCTCACCCCCCCACCAACACTGATTGCGACCGCCCTGAGAGGTAGGAGGCGAACCACTGAAGAACAGTGCCCCCCCACTCCCAACCCCGTGAGGTGCCGCGAGGTGGTCGATGGTATCGAAAGCCGCTGAGAGGTCTAACTCAAGAATATGACTATTCTTCTTTGGCCTCACCTTTGAAAAGGTGATGAAATAATATAGTGGGTTTTAATCACTTTTTGTGGCTCATTCTGAAAATAAATTAAAATACACTTCTTAAATTGCTATTAAGAAGCACTTTAGAAAGCCTGTAAGATGTAACATTTTACAGTTGCACTTGAAAATATGATGGAAATAGAATAATGGTGCTCATCATCCACATCAATGAATGACTCAGAAATCTATTCATAATAGAGAAAATGTCACTTCCCAGAAGGAATATAAGAGACTGCTACACACTTAAGAGAGAGTTGTTGCATTTATCAGTACTGTCACCATCAACAAGGAGCAGCTTTTCCAGTCTTAGAAATGCCACTTATTGAACTTGAACCTTCCTTCTACTGAGCTCTGCTTCCCCTTCTCACTATATTTGTCCCGTCTCCACTAAGGTCCTATGCTAGAATCAGTATTACTTAAAATGTAGGACTGATTATGCCATAATGAATATTATTTTTTGATACGATGATCCTGGATCAAAATTAAAGTTCTACTCCCATTTTTTTCCAAATCCTCAGTCTCAAGCTACCATTTGAACCATCAGGGCAAACATGCCAACAAATTATTTACTAATAAAACTGTGCAGAGGATTGACTGATTGATTGACCGAAAATAGGAGAACAAGACTTCATCCATCTATTTCAGTGAACTACTGCATTATGCAATTCTTCAGAGAAAGTTATTTTGCTTTCCATGTCAGGTTTCCAAGAAATGACCCCATTTCAAAACCAAACTCCAAGGCAGATTCTCAAAAAACAGTTTTTATTTTGGAGACGTCATCTTGGGATCAACTGGTGGAAAGCCAACTATGAGATTTCCTGGGCTTTCTACCTAAATAAAACCAAAAGTTTCACTTTCCCCCAAAACTATTTATTATTTATTCATTCATTTATTCATTCATTTATTCATTTATTTATTTATTTATTTATTTATTTATTTATTTATTCAATCACTTACAAGATAATAAGTATAAGGATAAACATAGTTGTGAATACATGAAATGAATACATACAAGAAAAATAAAAGAAACAATAGGACAGGGACGGCAGGCACGTTAGTGCACTTATGCACTAGACCTCTTAGGAAAGGGGTGAGGTCAATAGTAGACAGTCTAAGGTTAAAGTTTTTGGGTTTTGGGGAAGAAACCACGGAGTCAGGTAGAGTATTCCAGACATTGACCACTCTGTTGCTGAAGTTGTATTTCCTGCAAATAAATCCGGGCGCTGGCTGGTTGCCTGGTGACTCCTTCCACTTCCAGCCAGCTGACCGTTAGGATTTTCTTGACCCAGGAGTGAACCAGTTTGTTTTAGTTACAAACCCTCCCTTCAGCTCCCTGTTGTGTCAAGCTGGAAGCCATGTGAAAGAAGCCCTAGAGAAAACTACAGAAGCGGGGAAAAAAAAAAGGCCTACCCCGCACAGGTAGATAAGCTTAGGGGTTAACATCCATGAATCTCACTTAGGTTTCAAGCTACTTTGAACATTATTCTTGGTTATAGATTTTTTAAATGTAAAAAAACAAACAACATTTCTACACAGATTGGACAAACAGACAAAATATGATCCACTATAACTCTTCACACAGCACTTTTAGGATATTCTATTATTCACATCAAATTAGTTAAGAGGCACATATAATTAGGCTCAGAGTTCTGAATTCTTATTAGTTGACAAATGAAATCACATTTGTTGAGGCCATCTTAAATCACGATGTGTCTCTATCCTTGAAAGGCAATATCCCTTTACATAATTGGTTTTATGGAATTAGATGTGAGAAAATTAAAGTGGCAGTTTGACGGGCTGGCTATCTAAAATGCAGTTCAATTGTATTTTTGTAAAACAATCTTAAAGCTTTTGACAAATACCACAGATGTAACCAACACATATGAAACAGTTTGTAACAACTGCAAGCACACATCCAGTTGCTTTTGTCTATGTCCTGCAAATGAATTTATTTCTTTCATGCCAGTTATTTTGGTTATTTTGTGATGCATCTATTAAATACTTCAAGCAATCATTTTGCCTTTCTTTTGGATTTTCTATTTGTACTTCAGCTTCAGGTCATGGTGGTAATGTGTGAATTGTGTGAAACCTCAGATTATGTCCTATCATTTCCAATATTGCAATGCTTTGCAATATAATTCACACATCTGACAACCAGATGTCAAGTGCTGTGTAATGAAGTTAACTAATGCATGGATAAATGGTTCAGAAGGTATCTAGCTGAATCCTCAGAAGAGGAAATGAAATAAATGAGATATTTGCAGTATATCAATAAGCTTTTAAATGTGTCTTTTTAAGAGCAATAGCAATAGCACTTAACTTATATACTGCTTCACAGTGCTTTCCAGCTCTCTCTAAGCAGTTTACAGAATCAGCATATTGCCCCCAGCAATCTGGGTCCTCATTTTATCGACCTATGAAGGATGGAAGGTTGAATCAACCTTGAGCTGGTGAGACTCAAACTGCAAAATTGCCGGCAGCCAGCAGTCAGCAGAAGTAGTCTGCAGTACTCCATTCTAACCACCGTGCCACCATGGCTAAGTCCTTTCAAACAAATCATATTTCTCAGTAAGGCATGCAGATTTAGAGGGGTGACATGTTTATCTATCTTTCTATCTATCTATCTATCTATCTATCTATCTATCTATCTATCTACCTATCTATCTGGTTTAAACAATTTTATTAGTTTATAATATAGCATGCAAAGACAATATAAAAATAAATAGTAGGGAAATTAGAGAAGGGAAAGGGGAAGAGAAGAGAGAGGGAAAGCAAAGGGGAAAAGAAGAAAAAGGCATTGACTTCTGACTGCCTTTGGTGCAGTAGAATAAAGCATTGATATCAAACCTCAACTTTTTATTTTTACATTTTTCAGTAAAACCCCAAATCAAAATTTCATTTTTTTCTACCTCAAGCACAAAGTCCAAACACAGTTTCCAAGTAAAAGTATTTGTATTTTTTCCCTATGATCAAAACAGTTGATTTAGCTATCGCTGCTAACTCCATCAGTTTTTGCAGCCATTCATCCATTGTGGATGACCTTCCATTTCTGTGCATAGAGTAGTCTTGCTGGGTGGCATGTTTATCAATTAATATATTATTGATTTGTAACCATTCTATCATCCTTTACCAATCCCAGGAATCTTTAAATTTTTAATGCTCTGAGCTAAATCCTCTTAAAAATTAAGAAGCAGAAATATTGAACAAGTGACTTCCTTAACTGAATTAGACCACCCTGATTTGCTCAGAAGAATTGGGTTATGACCAGAAAGGCGTAAATAGTAGAAAAGCTACTAGTAATCTCTCTCCACCAAAAAATGTCACTGTTTATTACATTGGATGCTACATGAAATCTGCAGAATGTTAAAAACAATATATATGTACATATACCCACACATATATCCATTCACATACTTGTAGAATTTAAGGTACAGTATAGTATCCTTTTTTATTTTAGAAGACAGCACAACACAATACATTTGTAAATACATGAACAGAAATAATTTATATTCCATTCTTTATTCAGACTAACAGCTCTTTTGGATCACTCACTTATAATACATTTCTTAGTAACAAATTTAATTATTTCTATAAGTGCACCTAGAATGAAACAAATTGCCTCATATACTGCATGCATGAACAGATAAAAGAGTTAAGGAGTTAAGGAACTGCTCCAGTGATTTTCTTGAATAAGCTATTTTAGAATGGAGAAATAAAGTAAGAGAGGAGATAGAAAAACATAAATATATGTGTGTAAACTGAATAATTGTCTGCCAGGCTGAGAATAAAAAGAGGTAGTAAAACATTAATGGAAACAGGAATAAACATACACATACACAATTTTGCTATATGTATGTGTGTAGGTGTGTATACATGGTGTGTGTGTGTGTGTGTGTGTATGCGGCCACTTGCAGCAACACGCCACATGGCTCATCACGCTGGTGTCGCCACTCGTAGCAGGACACTGCATGGCACCTTGTGACAGTGCCACCACTTGCAGCATAATGCCGTGTGGCTCATCGCGCCAATACCACTGCTCGCAGCAGGAGGCCACCTAGAAGTTCCTCATAATGGAAACACCTCATAATGTATGGAGGTTTCCACTCCAGGTCTAATACCCAGAGACTGTACATTAGCCAGAAAGAAGGCAGGCACAATCTTGTGAATGTGAAAGTCATTGTGCTGGAGGAAACCCAGAACAACCAGGAATATATTAGTAAGATGGCACCCAAAGATGAGCTCCCGAGAGAATGGCTGAGGCAGCAGCAGATGTGAAAGGAAGATCATGCAGAGGAGT
The DNA here is from genome assembly GCA_009733165.1 of Naja naja. Lineage (NCBI taxonomy): Eukaryota > Metazoa > Chordata > Lepidosauria > Squamata > Elapidae > Naja > Naja naja. The sequence goes on along the minus strand of CM019148.1, from coordinate 134,519,708 downwards.
GCCATGCCAAGACAATCTACATGGGATGTACCATTGACAGTAACTAAGGTGGCAGACATTAAGAAATCCTACCAGTGACTGGAAAGGATTAGACTAAAAGATACCACTAAGGCACTGACCATAGCAGCACAAGAACAGATACCACAGCAGCAGGGGTCTACCACATTAGACAGGAACTGAAGTGCAGACAGTGCTACCAATCACCAAGAAAAGCTCTGTGTCCAGGAGATATAGTAGCATTGACATTTATGAGCAGATTATAAATGGTCATCAAACTTGAATAATACAATATTACTTTTCCCCTTTTGACCTAGCAAAACATATTTAAAATAGAGATAATATATAATGAATAATTTCAGGGAAGATAATTCACATCTGACTATATTATTTGCATTATTGTGCTTATTAGTGTTTCCATTGGATTTTGCCCTTGTATGCTTTGGTTTGATTGATTTTTCAATCTTTATTATTCTACATCAACTTTGTTAATATTATAAAGAGAAATAACAAATGCACAAGCATCACACACCCCAAAAAAGTTTATAAAGTAAATTGACAGTACTTGTCCAGGGTTTGTATATTAGTTCAAGACTTGCATGAGTTTATAATTTAAGTAGGCAGTTGTCTCAGCCAGAGAAAATGTCATGCCAGAATTAGTAGTAAATTAAGCAACTCTATCTCACAGCTGAATCTCAAGTAAGGCTCTAGCTCTTATTGTACTCTTGCTAATTCAAACAGAATTCACTTGGTTGGTGATTATTGATAATTAATCAAACTACACTTCTGCAAACATCACAGTTTTTCCAACAGGATTATTTGCTGAATGGAAATGCAGAGCTGTAAATACATGAACATTGTTGTGTTGATTTCCAGAGTCATTACTGAGGGCATAATCAATATCAAGCCAATCAACTTGAAAGCAGTAAACATTATTAGGATGACATCATTCTTGTTTTTCTTCCTAAAGATGGTAGCTTGACATGAGTATCCAGACAGGTGTCCAATAATGATCCAATAGCTATCACCAGACTTCTAAAGGCTTTTAGAGCAGCAGAACTCAGTTGTATCTGCATGTAGAATCAGGGGTGGGATTCAACCGGTGTAATAACCAGTTCAGTGAGTGTGCGCTTTGCGCATGTGCATGCCAAATGCGCACTGCATGTGCGTACACAGCATTTGAAAATCATCTTCTCCTGCAAGCCTCTCATCTTCTCCTGCCATGCAAAATCATCTTCTCCTGCCATGCAAAATCATCTTCTCCTGCCGTACAAAGCAGCTGTGCTTGAAAAAGCGGGAAATAAAGGAGAGCCTAGTGGGCAGGTGGGCCAAACAGAAAAACAGAAGATCATCGGAGTGATCAGCTGATCTTCAGAGCTACCAGTTTGGCAGAACCAGGCTGAACCGGTAGAATCCCACCTCTATGTAGAATGCCTTGGGCAAAGGTAAGCATTAAGGTAAGAACATGATACTGTCTCAGGTTGGGATTGGCTCAGCCTACAGTAATTTTTGCATACAAAGGATCCAAGAATCAGTCCTAGGAAATACATCTCTCTGAAATTCTGTAGAGCAAGCATCATTTAACATTAATACTATTGAGTGACATGGACCAACTGTTTGATGGAATGTAAAACAGCTCCCTGTATTCCCAAGTCTCCTCACTTGCAGATTATGTGTTGGTTTTAATTTCATTTCAGGAATAGCAGGTAGTTTTGTAACAGTTTCTGCCAACTCAAATCAGAAACTGAATAAACAAAAACACCTCCACACATGAAAAACAACCATGCAAGAAGAACTGGATTTTCAGATTTCTTCCCAGTCTGACAATGCAAAAAAATCTGATAGTCAGAGCTAGTGATAAAACGACAATCCTCATAAAGGAATTAACCACTGCCAAGACTCAATCATGTGCTCTCTTTCAGGCTGTCTTGGCCAGCCAGGAGTAGCATAGAATGAACACAGAAGTGAACAAACTAACATGTACAAGAACGCCCGTTCACTTTCTCAGGTTCAGCAGGCCCAAACTCCTCCCAGATAATCATGCAAGATCAGCTCCTACAACCTTCACTGCTCCTCCATCAAGGCTAGTATTCGATGCGGAGCAAATCTGGGCCACTTTATCCACCAGATGCATAGCATATTCCTCACTGTGGTCCTGAAGATGTAACCCAGCATTACTCCCTCCTAGGAAGGTTGGAAAGAGGCCCCTGGGTGGCTACCTGCAGATGTAATAAAGGCCAAAAATATTACATTTCCCTACCCTTGCTGTTATGAATTGCACCATAAATTATCCTATAAACAGTTTGTTTTCTTTCAAATGTATATACTGCCTGACTCCAGCAGCCCTGACTTCAGCAGCCATGGCAGATCTGCCATGTTAAAGTTGATAATAACTTAAGTTTGTGTGTGTGTGTGTGTTTGTGTATATATACATACATACATACACACAAAATAAAGAGTATCTATTTTAGTTTGAAAGGTGAAGTGCCTCTGAAAGTTGTTATCCATGATCATGCTGGCTCACATAATCATAACAGCCACCTCCAGAAAATAAGTGGCATTTTTCAGGTGCCACAGGTAAACCTTGCTTAATGGCTACAGCATTTAACATCTTTCACAATTGTGTACATTGTTCACATATGATGGTGATTAAAAAGGAACTTCATGACTAATCCTCACTTTTACAATTTTTACAGGTCTGTAAAGGAAAGCAAAGGAAAGCTGAACTAAGATGATAAACACATTTGTGGTTTCACTTAGTGACTGCATCACTTAACAACCAAATTGTCAGTCCCAATTGGGGTTGCTAAATGAGGAATACCTGTAGTAGCTTATCTCAATGAGTAAAAATATTATATTTTACAGAACAGTAGATAATATAGAAAGGTGTTATAGCTTAAAGCATATTATAATGTATCAGCATGCTACTTTTTGAACATGTGCAGACCTCCATCACATTATTCTGACATGAATGCATCATTTATTCACACAGGAGAATAATATTAAAGTCTCTGCCTTATCATTTTCTTTAAAAAAAATAAATTTGCACTGAACTTATAACATTCTTTTCATTATTATTAATTATACAAAGTGCTTTAAAAATATTGTCCATCTTGCCTACCATGCATTTCTCTATGATGCCTTAAGCTTGACTTAACAATTTTCTAAATGTCTTACTTCTTTAATTATCTAAAATAGCCTAGGGTCACACTTTACAAAATTTGTGTAGGCAGGATGTATTAAAAAAAACCAACATTTTAAATAGAATAGAAAGTTTCTAAATGGATCTAAGTGTGAAGAAGGTTTTATTCTGAGAAAAATTGAGTTGTCACTGTAAGATACTTAGATGAGAACTTCTTTTAAAAAACTGATGAAAGATTAAGAAGAGAAAATAGATAAAAGGGAATTGACTACCCTGACTTGTAAGAAAGTGTTGACATTTTTTGCTGTTACCTTCCTGAACACTTTTATTGTCTTGCCTCTTATTGGATTTCCTTACTTGTTAGACTTCTCATTTCCACAGGGAAATATTTATCAAATTAACAAAGCAATAAAGGGCTTAGACAGGAAAACAACACATGTTATAGTTGTACAGCTTAGATTTCTCAGTTCTGTTGGTCCTAACCTCTCCTTATTTTTTCCTCCCTTGGCAATCTGGGAAATTATAATTTGTAGAGTTCATTTTGAAAGGTGACAGTTACTACTTTTAAACAAAAACAGATTTGGATCTCCCACATATACTCCTTCTTGAGAACAAATTTAGTGAGCCTCAGATTTCTTTTCAGCGTAAAATGGATCTGCAAACTTAAACTGGATTCCAGGAGGGGAAGAAAACAAAACGAATAATGGTCCCAGCAGTGACGAAGGATTGTGTAGAACAAAGGCAGTGATAGAGGATCCAATGTAGGGCAAGTGAAATAGTTTTTCATTTCTGTCACAAAAACTTTGTTTTTAGAACCAACAGACATAGCATTCTATTTTCAAATAAAATCCATTATTTGCCCTTACTACTCAAAAAGTATTCGTCTATTGTAGCATTGTCAAACTCAAGGCCTGTGGGCCAGATCTGGCATGCAAGGTGCTTAAATCTGACCATGGGACCAACCTGAAAATAGCAAATGACTGGCCTGCGGTACCTCTGCTAGTGAAAACGGGGTACGTGGCCCTTCCACCCCTTTTTGGCCAGCAGGATGCTGCAGGAGGCATCCATCCCATCTCCCCAGCCAGCTGGCCCATGGAGGAGAACTACAACACTGATCCAGACCTCGAAGAAATCCAGTTTGATACCCCTGGTCTATTGCAACCAAAGACCAAATAAGATCAGAAGGTGGGAGATTTGTCTTGCTTCTGATTTCACTGAGGCTGGGCAGTTAATAACCAAGAATAGTATAACAAGTATTTGGTGACATGTGAAATTGATATAGTTTCAGTAACAATCTGCCTTCCCAAGTCTCAAAATGTGGTGATCATGAAAATATGATTTTCACTTAAGTAACCAAAATAACCAACCAGCTCAGCAAAGACTAAAATCCAGGAAAAGCTTCCTTAGGTCAACAGAAGACTTTAAGGAATTGAAAGCAGAATGGATCTACAAAGAACCAAAGGACCTTATGGCAGTGTGACAAAATGCAATTATTGCAACATTAATTGCTTCAGGGTAAAATGTGTTTAATTTGTAAATATTTTAATCTTGTATTTTATATTTTAAAAGTTATGTTACATAAGTATGCCTTATTTTAACTTTGACACTTCTGGCACAAATAAACAAACTTTGATAAGCTGCCCATTGAATGTAATTGTCTTGTCTGAAGGAATACTAATCATGTAAGGCATAAACACAGTAAATCTGCACAAGGCCACAAACTGCATGGTGGCTCCTGGAATTGGGAAACTGGCAATTGGATTTTAATTGCATGCATTCTATCAAATATTGCTTTTGAAAAAAGACATTGAAGAATTACAAAATTAAGGGAAATAAAATCCTATTTTCCTCTGTGCTTGGAAGTAGATAAGAATTGGCCTACAGTATATCAACTGGAAGACCAAGGAAACAGGCACACAAATTGATTGTAAATTGTACTTTTACCTAATCCAGAGTAGTCTAATCTAGTCATGCTACCAGGATTTATTGCTTTTGAAGATAAAAGAGATTGAATGCAAAATTTATTCTCCCAATGAGATGTTTAGATAAAAGAAGGTATTAAAACTAAAGAGAAAATGAAGATCTTTTTTCTCCACCATTACAGCAAAAAAAGCAAACTAAACCTCTTGATTTGTTTTCCTTGTACAGAAGGAAAATATATCCTCATTTAATATGTCAAGTGATATTTGGGACAGTTCTATTTGGTTATTTGATTAAAGCATTTGATTAATCTCTTTGCCAAGGCCTTCCCAAATGTTCTTTTTCAGGAGGTAACGTGACTTTCTTGTTTTTCTTTGAAGACGTTCTATTTATCATCCAAGAAGCTTCTTCAGCTCTGACTGGGTGGTGGGGAATGGAAGGATTTATATTCCTTGCAGACAGTTGATCATTTGCATTCTTTTAGAGAGTCATTGAGGCCATTTGAAGTTTATCTGTGCTCGGAATCACCTGAGTAGACCAAGGGAGAGCAACACAGAGTAGATCTCCAACAACCTTCACCTGTCTTCAAGTGAAGGGACACGGGGCAGAAAAAATCCTGCAGCAAGATAGCTCCACACACATTTGCACTACTCAGGTGACCCTGAGGACACAGATAAACCTTCAAGTAGCCTCAATGAGTCTCTAAAAAGAACGCAAATGACCAGCTGTCTGCAAGGAATATTCCATTCCCCACAATTCAGTCAGAGCTGAAGAAGCTTCTTGGATGAGAAGCAAAATGTCTTCAGAAAAAAAAAATCCAGAAAGTCCAGTTACCTCCTGAAAAAGCACCTTTGGGACAACCATGACCTGGATGACTGAGAATCTCCATAGACATTCCAAGGCCTTTGTGGCTGTTCTACTAAGTACAAACCATGGTATTCTCTATCAAACTCAGTAAAAGCCAAAGATAGACTTTGAAGAATCAGGATAGGAAGAGTATTGATGCTTTTGAAGTTTGGTGCAGGAAAAGACTGAGAAGACTGTGGACAGCCAAGAAAACAAATGAATCATTGAACAAATTAACCCAGAATTCTCAGTCAAGGTACAAATGACTAGGCTCAAATTATCTTATTTATTTATTTATTTATTTATTTATTTATTTATTTATTTATTTATTTATTTATTTTATTAGACTTGTATGCCGCCCTCTCTCCCTAAGGACTCAGGGCGGCTAACATTATAAAATCCCTACAAATTTACAATAAAAAAGAATTAAACTAATTACAAGCCTAAACAATTAAAAGTCAAGTAAAATTTAAAACCCCCTAAAAACAAACCCACCCCCCTTAGTTAGTCCAGACCAGCCTGTTCAAAGAGCCAGGTCTTAAGGTCACGGCAGAAGGAGTGGAGATCAGGGGCCAAACAGTTGGTTGTGCGCATGCCCAAGATGGCGGTTCGGCGGTGAGTGGGCTCTCTCGGCGTTCGGAGGTTTTGTTGATTACTGAGTGAAGAGGCTTGCCTATTGTTCCTGGTTTCCTTGGAGTCATCCCCAGAGAGTTGTGGGATGCCACTAGAGCCGTTCCGGCAGAAAATGGGCCGGCGGTTCAGTGTTGCTGGGTTTCCCACCCCCCGCGGCCTTTGCATCAGCTGCAGGCTTGCCGGCTGGACTGGGGGCGCGGCAGCCACGTCGTTTGCCCCACACCGCTTGCCTCTTGGAGCCCTGGTGCCAGGAAGTCTCAGCGCCTGTGGCGACGGCGATGGCTGCCGAGGACCCGATGTTGTCATTGGTGGTGGTTGTCAGCTGTTTGCTGCTGGCGATGGGCACGGCGATGCTAGGACCTGACGGCGGCGGTGGCTACGATGGCCCTGGCAATTTGCAATTCTGCTGCGGCACCGGGGCCTTGGCTCCATGGAAGGCAGCAGCAACAGTGGCGGTCTGTGGTTTGTGGTGCCGCGGTAACCATGAAGGTAACCACGTGGAGTCCGTTGATGGCGAGACTGCTGGCCCAATGGCCCCCCCTTTCTCCGGCCTATGGATCTCTTGTGGGGTCCCTCAGGGGTCGGTTCTCTCCCCCCCTGCTATTTAACATCTATATGAAGCCGCTGGGTGAGATCATCCGTGGTTTCGGGGTGAGATTCCATCAGTACACAGATGACACCCAGCTGTACATCTCCACCCCGAACCAAATCAGTGATGCCCTCTCCCTGATGACCCAGTGTTTGGATGCGGTATGGATTTGGATGAGCGGGAACATGCTTCGACTCAACCCGGCCAAGACAGGAATATCCATCTTTGGCCATAGGGGGAGCGGTGTTGCCCCCTGTGGATAGGGCATGGAATCTGGGGGTCCTCCTGGATGTACGGCTCTGGTTGGAGGAGCAGGTGGGGGCCATCACCAGGGGGGCCTTTGCCCAGCTCCACCTTGTTCATCAACTATGCCCATTTCTGGACTGAGATGCCCTGCGCACAGTCACTCATGCCCTTGTTACCTCTAGACTCGACTACTGCAACGCTCTCTATTTGGGACTGCCCTTGCATACCATCCGGAGATTGCCGCTGGTGCAGAATGCAGCGGTGCAGGTGGTGATGGGAGTCTCCCGATTCTCCCATGTTACCCCCCCCTGCGCTGTCTTCATTGGTTGCTGGTTGCGCTCCAGGTGAGATTCAAGGTTTTAGTTTTAACATACAAAGTCCTTCATGACATGGGTCCTCAATATTTAAGGGAGCGACTCCTGCCGACATCGAATGCCAACCGCCCTGTGCGAGCACACAGGCAAGGACTCCTTGGGGTCCCGTCGGCCGGCCAGTGCCAGCCAGCGGTCCCCAGACAACGAGCCTATTCTGTCGCGGCCCCTGGCCTCTGGAACCAACTTCCCTTGGGGCTCCGCCTGGCCCCTGACCTCCGAACCTTCGGCCATGATTTGAAGACCTGGTTGTTTGACCAATCCGGGCTGTGACCCTTCCTGGGTGGGGTGGTTTTATTTTTTAAGTATTTAAATTGTCTTTTGGGGCTTGTTTTGGTTTAATCTTTTCTTAATTATTTATTGTTGTTATTTTTAGCTGTGAGCCGTCCCGAGTCTTCGGAGATGGGGTGGCATACAAGTCCAAAAAATAAATTAAATAAATAAATAAATAAATAAATAAATAAATAAATAAACGAAGGCCCAAGGGAAGTTGATTCCAAAGGGTGGACGCTCCCACAGAGAAGGCCCTACCCCTGGGCACTGCCAACTGACAGTGTCTGGTTGACGGTATCCCAAGGAGGCCCTGTCTGTGGGAGCGTACCGGGCGATCAGAACACGATGCCAGCAGGAAACGCTCCAGCAAGTACCCCGGACCCAAGCCATGTAGGACTTTATAAGTTGTCACCAACACCTTGAATCTCACCCGGAAGGCAACCAGCAACCAATGCAGGTCACGCAGGAGGGGTGTAATATGGGAGTATCAGCACACCCCCATCACAACCTGCACGGTTGCATTTTGCACCAGCTGCAACCTCTGGGTGGTCCGCAAGGGAAGTCCCATGTAGAGGGCATTGCAGTAGTTGAGTTGGGAGGTGACGGCTGCATGAGTGACTGTCCATAGGGCATCTCGGCAAAGGTAAGGGCGCAACTGGTGAATCAGTCGCACCTGGGGAAATGCCCCCCTGGACACAGCTCCCACCTGCTCCTCCAAACTGAGCTGTGCATCCAGGAGGACACCCAGGTTGCACGCCCTCTCCACGGGGGGCAACACCTGTCCCCCCATGACCAAAGGTGGTATATCCTGAGTAATCCGAGATGCCGGTACGCACAGCCACTCAGTCTTGGCCAGGTTGAGTCAGAGCCTGTTCCTCCCCATCCAGATTCACACCGCATCCAAACAATGGGACATCACGGGGAGGGCATCACTGATGTGGTCCGGGGTAGAGATGTAAAGCTGGGTATCATCCGCATATTGGTGATACCTCACCCTGAAACCACAGATGATCTCACCCAGCGGCTTCATATAGATGTTGAACAGGAAAGGGGAGAGGACCGACCCCTGGGGCACCCCACAAGTAAGGGGCCTCGGGCTCAACCTCTGCCCCCCTGCCAACACCGATTGCGAGTGGCCCGAGAGGTAGGAGGAGAACCACCATAAAACAGTGCCTCCCACTCCCAATCCCTCGAGCCGCTGCAATAGGATACCATGGTCGATGGTATCGAAAGCCACTGAGAGGTCTAATAGGACTAGAACAGAGGAAAAACCCCTGTCCCGAGCCCTCCAGAGATCATCAATCAGTGTGACCAATGCCGTCTCCGTGCTGTGCCCGGGTCGGAAGCCCAATTAGTACTTCAGACACATTATGTAATGATTGCTCTCCCTCTTTAGAACCTTCTCTCTGGAGAAGGCTCTAAAGCTGGAAAAGGTAGAAGGAAAGAGAAGAAGAGGATGACCATCAGCAAGGTGAATGGACAGTGATAATAACTGCAGTGTTGAAAAGTCTGAATCTGGTCTTTCAGACTTTTCAACACTGCAGTTATTATCACTGTGGAAAGAGTGTCATGGAGGAAAATCTACCTATGTGGTTGCTAAGCATCAACAATGACTTGATGGCACAAAATCAATCAATAGAGGGAGTCTTCTAACAGGTTTCCTTTTCATCATCTAAATACTGGAAGCAGTGGCCTTGATTCCAAGGTAATCATTGAGGAGAGTGAGGAATCTATTTCTAAAAACATGCTTAGTACATTTCAAATTTTAGTTTTAAAGTTAGACAAGCAGCTATTCTAATGAAATATCTGACACTAGCCTTTTTTTCAATAGTGCATTGTTCCTTTCCTTCCTTTTATTGCTAATTTCCAAGAAGCAAACAATAAAAAATAAATCAATGAAAATAACTGCTGCCAAAGAAAAAATAAAATTCTAACCCTGTATTCATAAATTCAGCACAGTATTCAAACATGTCAATGAGTAAGATTTATATGGCAATATTGAGGTAACTATATAACATAATGTAGCATAAAGTGTACAGAATATGACATTTCCATGTACTGAATAGGGTTTGTATATGATTATATACAATTAGAAATAGTTACAATGGTGCAAATGAACAATGAAACTGTATAAATTTAATTATTAACAATTTATAATTTGTTAATAAAAATTAATGGAAAAAAGTTTGTATGGAGAAATTTATTAGATGCATTTGCATATGCATTATACAGTGAAAGGGACTTGTTTTAAAGCAAAAAAAGACATGATGAGAAATCAGGAAATTGCCTGTCCCAAATCAAATTATTTTTCCATCTATTCCTAACCTTGTTTCCTCTCACAGGTGTAGTTTTTCAGAATTTCAGCAAAAGTGGATTCTGCACTGGGCTGTAGGTTGAATTAAATCTCTTCCAACCTTACATTTTATGATTCTCTGATTCTATCCTATTACACACTGTTTCATCTTTCAAAATGGCTGCCGCAAGAACTGTATGGAAAATATATTTCGCCCACAGCTTTAAGACCATCCTACTCTTCAAACATGCCATAACATGTGTGTGTGGGGGGGGAGGGAGGGAGGGGGATGGATGATCTCAACATTGCAGTTTAAAGTCAAGAATAAAACTCTGAAACTTGGCTTCCTCATGGACATGACTCTAATGGATTTGGTTCTTTGACATCTACAATTTTTATTCTCTTTTTCCAGAAACAGATGTTCAGTGATTCTGATCTTTTTTTTAAAAAAAAGGGTCCTAGCTTCAATCAGAACAGTCTGACATATCTATTAAACATACAGAAGACCTTCTGAGTAACCAGTATGAGCTAAGTTTTTTGTGTTCCTCAGATGACATGCCAGAAAATGCATTTATAATGTGACAAGCCATTTGAACCACAGCAGCATGGCACAGCTGGAATTTCCAGCTGAAATACCCATGCACACACACAGATATGCACACCACAACATTCCTTTTTAAAGGAAGACAGACTCTGCACTCAGGAGTGCTCCTTTACTTAAAGTTAGACTGAAAGGGGCTTTAAAAGGAGCTTTTTTCAACTTCATCTGAATAACCAAAGGTGGTTTGCTATCTGCCAGAATGTTTTGAGGACATGCAGCACAGTCAGCCGATGATCCTTGCTCCAGGCCTTGTGTGCAGTTCTCAAGCTTAATTAGGTCTGAGCTCCATGACAAAGGCCAGCCATGTTGAAGACAATTAAATAGCTGAGAGCAAGGGAAGAGGAAAGAAAAAAGAAAGAAAAGAAAGTCTCACACACTTTAAATGTGGTCTTTGGCTACAGCAGAGCAGCAGTTCATATTTAATTTTTTGTTAAAGTAAGTTAATCCTTTATTTTTACAGCAATGACAGTATTGTGGACCATCTTTGGAAATGTCCAGCCTTTAGAAGTGTGTATCCATTGTAGGTTTTTCAGATTACATAGGCTGCTGTAAATAGGCACCATTGTGGTTATTTTATATTTTTGTATCATTTCTCCATTAATTAATTTGTTAGATTTTATACTACTGAGTTTTAAGAAGAAAAGCCTCTTCTCGTTTCCTCTCATTTTACTCATGGCCATTTGGAATTTTAGAAAGTAAAAGTATGACTCCATATTGTCTTCTTTCTTGTTCCTCTACTGTTAAAATTCCTCCTCTCCTGTTATTTCAATGCATCCTCAACTCTGATGGATTTTTCCCTTGCCACTGAAGAAATTAAGTCTCTCAATTGAAATTCCACTAACACCAATCTTTACCTATGCCAAAACATATATTCATTAAAATACTTCTTGTTTACATCTCAAAGTTTTCGTTAAGTGCCTGTATCTCGGTAAGTGTTGTGCAACATTGCATTTAACCCTATCCATGTTTACTGTTAATAGCTCAGCCTTTGGACTGCTAAAATCTCACCAGGATATGCCCTCTGTTTTGTGGCTTTCAAGGAATAAGCTGAGGCAGGCATTCAACAACAAACAAAGTTTATTGTAACAAAGAAACAGGCTACCCACAGCAGCTGCTAACTAACAACATGGCCAGCTGACGGGCAACAGCTGATACCATCTGACAGCTCCCTTTTATAGTTCTGTCAGATGTCTCAGCCAATAGGAAACGAACTCTGGCTCCCGTTTAAACGAAGGGCTGGATTGGGAACTTCCGTCAAGCGCAATACTCTGCCATTGTTTCTATGATGATGTTTTCTTTCTGTTATTTGCATTGTCCTGTTGATTTGCAGTTCATGCATTTATGAGAAATGTATAAAAGCTTGCATCAGTACACTGGAGGGAACTAGGTTTACTAAGGTTTAAAGGGTGCTATGCTTCTCCCAATTCTGGAATTTAAAATAAAACATTATTCAGCTTGTGCTGCAAATTTCCTTAACAGTATCCCTGTGCATGACGAAGAAGAACCTGTTGATCATGCATCTGTGGAGATTCTCAGTCATCCAGGTCATGGTTGTCCCAAACCATCCAGCTTCTTGGATGAGAAGCAAAATGTGTTCAAAGAAAAACCAGAAAGTCCAGTTGCCTCCTGGAAAAGCATATTTGGGACTATCGACCACATATTCAGCACCAATGAACAAAGACTTGTATTCATAGCCACCTTGAAGATAACCATAAGTATTCTGTTATTTCAGACATTATTCTGAACCTACCAATGGTGGAACCTACCAATTTGTTGTTTCCCATGCAGATATAATGCACTATTGGTCCATTTTTGATCAGTCTGTGACTCATGGTGAAGTGACTGAGGATGATTTTTTCTTGTATAATTTTATTGTTTTAACTTATTGTTTTAGTTATTACATTTATATGGTTTCCATCTCACTTTCAGGTGACTCTGGGCAGCTTACAACATGATAAAATACAAATACTAAACATTAAAACATTAGAGCATTGCATATTAACATGGGATAAAAATTAGATAAGTTAGGAACCAGAACATAGAGGGGTGGAGGTGGGATCTTTTTCCTAGTCTGCTAGCCATCTCCGTTGTGGCATATCCCATGGAGACCCCAAGCCAATTGGCAAAGCCAGATTGTTGAGACCCTTTCAGAAGCCAAGATGGTAGAGGCTGATCTCAGCTTGAGGGGTATGATATTCCAGAAGACAAGAGCCATAGCAGAAAAGGCTCATCTCCAGGACATTGCCATCTGGAGTTCCTTGACCAATCGGGTCTGCAGTGTGCCCCTTCTGTTGAAATGAGTACGGTGGCCCAATCCCACTGGGGTGAGATGGTTTGTCAGGTAACTGGACCTATGCCATGAAGGGCTTCGAGAATGATAACTGACACCTTTAATTGGACCTGGAAGCAGACCAGCAACCAGAGCAGCTCACATAACAGCAGTGTTATATGGGCCAGCTAGAAGCACCTAGAAGCTGTCTATTCAGCTGCATTTTGTACCAGCTATAACTTCCAAATACAGAGTTTACATTCCTTGGTTATCTATAATCTTAAACTAAGTCTGACAAGACTGATTTTTCAAATGAGCCAATATAAATTTAATTTGGCCCATTTCTGCATTAGCTTGCTAAAAGTATTTTAAGAAAGCCTTAAAATCTTTATGCATTTTTCTGTGCATTTTTCCTTCATTTTAAAAACTTTTCCTCCATGTATGTTTTGCTGCAGAATTTTCTTAGCACAGGCATTTTAAAAAGAATTCTCCAAATGCAATGCACTATTGTAACAAGCATGACCATGTGTACATTTTTCCTTGACAAAGTCATTTAGACAATGTTATGTATACTTCTCAGCAGTCAACAATGATTTGCCTGTGGGTGTGCTATTATTTTTAGTGTTCAGAACAACTGAGGGATCTTCTTGAAAAAAGAGACACGATTCAAAGCCAATTTTATTTCACCAAATAGCCTCTTGAGTTGTGACTATCAACTCTCTGGAAAGAAAATGTGTAGATAGTTTCTTTTCTTTAATTTGGGTCTTGGAAATAGTCAGAAAACAAAAAGAACTATAAAGATCACCCCTGTTTTAAGTGGTATGAAACAACCTGTCTTTCTTTGTGAATAGCATATGTACAATTTCCTAAATCTTTTCTATCTTGTTTCTGCATTAATAGTAGTGTCATTTTTAAAAATGATTTTGGTTCCAGTGTCTATGTTACTGTGGGAGTTCTTGTATCCATTCAGTATGCCTTAAAATTCATAAAGATGAAAGTCTTCAAATAGCTCTTTCTTTCACTCTGCGTTTCTTACAGACAGAACTAAGAATTGTTGCTATAGTTTCTTCCCTCTATTACAGTTTCTCTGTAGGCTTTACTGTTAATGATTTTCTTCCCAAATGGAAGGGGGTGACTATGTGTACTTCCAGCGGTTCAAACATTCATTCATTCATTCATTCATTCATTCATTCATTCATTATTCAATTTCAAACCTACCTACTTTATAACAAATCCAGATGGCTTACAGATAAAAATTAAACAAAATACATCAAGAAGAAAATGAAGAGAGATAAACAGAAACAGACGCCTGAATGGTAAACAATTTATAACCAACCAAAGTGGCTTGATTACCATTCTAGCCTACGGCTTGGGAAAACAACCAGGTCTAAGCAGCTTATGAAAGATGAGAAGGATAAGAAGAGGACAAATCTCCAAGGCAGGAACCATGATACTTCATAGATGGTTCAGACTGGTTCAGGACCTCAACAGAATCATTTGGTCATCTTGAGATCAAGACCAGTGGTGGGATTCAGCCAGTTCACACCAGTTTGGGCAAACCAGTTGTTAAATTACCTCCCACCCCCACCCATCCCCAGTATCAAAGTGGATCCTGGGCACTGCGCTGCAATGGAGAAATGGGCAACAGAGCAGCTGGATTGAGGGAAGGAGAAGGCTGTTTTCCCTCTTCTCCCTGCTCCTCCTCCTCCTCCCCTTGTGACAGCCCCTCTGTTTCCCGTTTTTCCATTGTAGCGCAGCACCCAGGATCCACTTTGATAGGGGTGGTGGTAATTTAACAACTACTTCACCCAGGGTCAGGTTGACTGTGGGAGGCTCATCCCGCATGTGCAGCAGAGCTGGAGGATGGGGATGGCCACACCTCCCACAACAAGCCAATCTGACCCTGGGCAAACTGGTTTTAAATATGGGGACTGAAGCAAGAGTGAGCATTGAGATCTGCATATGTGATTATTTACTGTTACTTCGTTATGTAAGTTGCTGTGGTTTTATACTAACTGTTGATTTATTTATTCATTCACCTAACTTCCAAGGACTTTGGAGTAAACAAATAAGGATTGTACTTTATTGCTATGTTATATGGCTAATAATATAGAAGCAGTTTAAAAGTAATTTAGAATCAAATGACCAAATGATGATAAAAGCACTAAACAAACAAACAAACAAATAAATAGCATCTTGAGATTTTGATGCCCTTACAGGAGATGATAACAACTTTGCAAGTTCTTGAACAAGAATGCCAAATTCTTGGGTGAGACTGTAGGCTCAGGGCATTTTTGAAGAACCTTTTCTGCAAACTGCCAAGGGCACCCTCTGGGGATCCAATAAATTTGATATGCCCACAGGTATCATGATGCCAATTTCTAGCTTACTCTGATCATCAGAGCTTGTCATATCTACTGAATCTAACTCCAGAGAACAGTGTACAATAATGTTAACACAGTATTCATGACACAATGAACATTATATTGGGAAGGAAAAGAAGAGAACCTGTATATAACTTTACAGAGGGAAACAATGGAATGTTTAGATCTTATGCAACTCAGGTTTCAGACACAGAAACAGATAGTTTTAAAACAAATATTATAGAAAGTACAGTATCTCCAGTTAACATATGGAATTGAAGCATAGGCTTTCTTTCAGCTCTTGAACAGTTAAATAAGCATTATTAACAACCTATCCACACCTTTTTAAAATGTAGCTCTATTCTATTAGTGACTTAACAAGTTCACAGCAAGGCAGTGGTGGTGATTAGCAATTCTTCATTTTAGAAGAGATTGATGCACATTGGTGCAAGCTCCAATTCTTTCCAGTACAGGAGTGGAAAATGTATACAAGTTTAGAAATTTAGCCTTATTGCTACCTGCTTTGGTCACCAAACCCCTAAGGATTCAGTTGTCTCAGTATCAATATCTTTCTCTGTTAAATACTAATTTCCTAAATCAAACCGCTTTCCTATCCTCCTTGAGAATGGTGAAAAGAATTTATAGGATAAGAGTAGCCTGTTTTAATTACAAACGCAAAGCAAGTTAAACTCTTGCCACAAATAATGTCTTCCCAATTACAATCCCCTTTGGGATTATTATTTATCAAGTCAATCATTACATATGGAGACAGGAGCATCGGCAGCTGTTTTACTTCACCATTGTTATGGACAAAATATAATTGCAGGAATCTTCCCTAAAGATAAATAAGCATCTAACTGAACAACAGTTTAAATTTCTGAAAGTAAATAAACTGTAATGGATTTAATACATTAGAGGTGGTATACATTTAATAGTTATTGAAATAAAATGTGTTTGCAAACCACATCCATGCTGTTCAGACTGTAAGTAACAATAGGCATTTCAAGATGGCCTTAGCGATTTAGCAGTCAGATTTAAACAAATTAAGACCACAGTCCATTTATTTGTTGCTGTTTTGTAACTTTTAGTCTTGTGGTTGCTGATAGTGAATATTTCAACTCTAGGTATTTATTGTATGACAGTAATGCATCTGTGTGACATAATTACCATGTTGCTTTTCATTTCTTCTTACAGTTCACATAAGCTGATTTCAAGAAAAGAAATGAAGAAAAGACAATGAGATACCTACACTGTCCTTTCCAGAAAAAAAGGATCAGTCTTTATTTGTCTACTAGTGGTTTGACCAAAAGTTAAGTGAGAAATTTGCCCTCTTTTCTTCAAATAAGTTCTGATTTTTACCCTTTGCTTTCTAAAGAGAGTTTTTATCTTCCATTTCCTCCTCTTTTACCTTAGATGGCAGCAAGGAAAGCCTTGGAATTGCAGCTGCTCTGATCCTACAGGAAATAATCTCCTATTTAATTACCATGTCTAAAAATCCAGAGAAAATGGGGAAAATAGCAGAGGCACCACAAGGGATCTCAGAACAACACATGGAAGTCACAAATATCAAATATCTCCCCTGCCCCCATACAGATGTGTAATATTAACACATGTGCAAATGGCTTTTACATTATCATTAAATTTATCACAATAGGTTCATCAGGAGTTCTAATAGCAATTATTGTCTTTTCCTAAATGAATAATACAGACAAATACATACACCAGATAAAATATAACTCTAATGTAAAAAAAATGAAATAAAGAAATAAAAAATGGTTTTCAGGAAAATTGTTTCTTGTTTGTAGTTCAGAGCAGTTCAGAGTAATTGAACTACACAATTTGAAAAAAACTCATTAAAACTCATCTAAGGCAGTAAAATTGCTTTTAGCAAACTAGGATTAGTTTGATTTATAGCATCTATGGAGCAGTATGTGTTCAAACATGCTTGTTCAATTAATTGTACTGTAGTATAATATACAATTTAGCAGTAGGTTTTTGAATTGGCAAAATGAACAATCCTTAGGGCGAGTTACATTCATAAATTATATTTATTTCAGCCAAATAGCAGTTAACTGAATCTTATTCATTATGGTAGACCAACAATCTCTTGTTCAAATTACTGTATCAATTGTAATGTATTGTCTTTGTAAATTGAGAAAGGCGAGGAAATTGTTGTTTTCATTTTCAAAACTGAGAAATGAGGAAAAACAATTCTTTGACTTAGTTTTGTAAATTATTCCAGATGTTTATTCTTTGATTTATTAAACAAATAGCAACCCTTCCTTTTATAAAAAATACTAATTAGGTAACAGTTCTTAAAACCAAAAAGTGATGCAGTTTCAGCAAAAGGAATGCTATTAAATACAAAGGGCAGGGGATGGATCCCAAATAAATTTGTTATGTTGGATGTAATTTCAAAATATTTGTAAGAAGCACTCAAATATGGAATCTTTTACCTTTTACTTCCAGGCAGAACAGGAGAAGAATATTCAATTCCTAAGATTTCCTAACGATCAAGAACTACTAAGAAAAATCTCCTTGATTTGATTTGAGAAGAAATGTTGTATTAGAGTTTTTGTATCAAGAACTCAGGAAGATCTTATTGATTAATTTCTAATAAAGATCATTACTCAGAACTGAATAGCCTTGATCAGTCATATGATCATATCCTAGGAATAGAATATTGTATCTAATGCTCAAGGATTTCAAAACAGGAAAAGCCTATCATAATCAATAATTTCCTCAAAGTGATCCTCTGAACTTTCTTCAGCTTTGTACTCACCAGAAAAATCAATATTGGAAGAATGACTTTTATTTTCTTTCCCCAGCTATGTATGCTTTCCTCAGCCTTTCTATGGACTGCGGAAATCCTTCTTAGCACATTTTAAAAAGGGTGTATTGGAAGGAAACACAGACTGAAAAATTCCACAGCCTCTGTTACTTTTGTTAATTTTTACTTGACCTTATTTTAAATATATATATATATATACACCAAGACCTATATATATGTGTGTGTGTGTGTGTGTGTGTGTGTGTGTGTTCATAGATTTTCATGGGTAAAGGTGTGTAGGTCTTGGTGTATTCAGGTCTTGTCCCGTGTAAGATTGAGAATACCGTGGTGACATTTCGATGAGATCCCACTTGCCATCTTCAGGCTGGTGTCTTGGGCTTTGTGCTTGTGCCAGCAAAGTGTGATCTGAGCTGCCTTCTCTCTATAAATACTGGAGGGGAGGTGTGGTGTGCTGGCTCTGCTGTAAGCGGGTTGGTTGGCTGTGTTTTTGGCTGTGTTGTCGCTTCTTGATTGGTTGATGGAATTGGTGTTTGCTGATTGGTTGGCTGTGTTGTTGGCTGTGTTGTTGCTTCTTGATTGGTTGATGGAGTTGATGTTTGCTGATTGAGCCAACAACACAGCCAACCAATCAGCAAACATCAACTCCATCAAACAATCAAGAAGCAACAACACAGCCAACAACACAGCCAACCAACCCGCTTACAACAGAGCCACCACACCACACCTCCCCACCAGTATTTATAGAGAGAAAGCAGCTCAGATCATGCTTTGCTGGCACAAGCACAAAGCCGAAGACACCAGCCTGAAGATGGCGAGTGGGATCTCATCGAAACGTCGCCAAGGTATTCTCAATCTTACATGGGACAAGACCCGAATACACCAAGACACACACACACACACACATATATATTCTTAGTCTATAAGATGTCTAGAATCACTTTGTGACAAGCAGCACATGAGTTGATAAATACAGTACAAATAAAAACTATACAGTTGAATTTGCAATAGAAGATAGTAACTCAATAGGAAAAGGATTCTCATTTTAAATTTGGAAGCTTAACATTTAGTATGTTTAAACTAAATTAATGTGTATAATACATTCAATAACTTGCAGAATTATGAAGGTTGGACATATAAAGAAAACTTTGGGGGGGAAATCCATGCCTGAACTTTCTTTAAATGCAATTAGAGCTGAATACATCTTAGTATTAGTTTTACATTACCATCTATTAAAAATGGAATATTTTACAATAAATGAAGTATGAAACATTTTCTGGGACATTAATATATTTAGCCGTCATGCAAGTCGAAAGTAGCACCCTTCGGGTCAAATTGGATACTTAAGCATTTAGCAAAAATTACCAAGTACATTGTCTGCAAGATAATTGTAAAGCTATAAAATGATTCAGTTCAGTGATTCTAATATGATTTAATTATAATGGAACTGGTGTCACTCACCTTGTGAATATTTAACATTGAGTTACTAGTTTTAAGGATATTTTGTGGAAGAGCAGGTGGTACAAAAAGTACAGGTGTTTGCAAAAGTGTAGATATGTCACACGTGTGTACACATGCTCAGGCATTGGCTGTTTCCCCATTTGTAACATCATTCAGTTATGATTCAGGCAATATTAGACCTGTTTCCACTACCATTATTTTAGCACAATGATGGTTCAGCTTCCAGAATCCCTAGCCAGCATGGTTCTTACTAACAATACAAATGTTGGGATTTCAGAAAGAGACTGATGCTTGTAATGTTTTTTTTTCTTTCTTTCCTGTTGGTTGCCCATACTTTACCAATGTTGAAGATGTTGAAAGACCTGGCCCATAAAACCACCAGGAGTCGAACAAGGCTGAATTAATTACATCAGCATCACTATACCAATTAATTATGTATCCTACCTACAATAAAGGAATGAAAAAATGGACAAAAACTTTCATTGATTTTAGAGTTCTAGAATCTACTATTGGTTGAATAGGCTGTATGAATTATAGTTTGAGTATTCAAGGCCTACTCTTGTAATTTTTTTCCATATACCACTCATTCAGCTGCTTGATCACTGAGATTGTTGGAGAAAACTTGCTGCGTATTCTAAGAAGTACAGAGTGCTATTTTGTTTAATAGTCTAATCTAATTGTATCATTATCAGGGTAGCAAAATACAACATACCTAAAGATCTTATAAAAAAAGCTTAGACATTAAACAGAATAGAGTGAATATTTTATCAATTCCCCATTAGAGAAACAAAGATTCAAAAGGGAAGAAAAAAATGACAACACACTGCCCTTCCTGGATATTTTCATCAGAAGAAGAAATGGTTACAAATTAGAAACACAAGTCTATTGAAAAATTACTCATGTTAACCAAATACTCCACTACTAAAGTAATAACCCAATCTCCCACAAGAGGAGCTGTGTAAGAACATTTTTCAGGCAAGCATATATGCACTGCAGCAAACCAGAACACCAACAAAAGGAAACAAAGCACCTACACAACATTTTCCAACAAAATGGATATCCACACAACTTTAGCCCAAAGTGCCTGTCCACTCAATCCACTACAGCAGAACGAACACAAGTTATGAAAAGGATATCACTGCCATATATCAAAAACATCTCAGAAACCATCGATAAACTATTACAACTCCACAGTATCACCATAGCACACAAAACCTACTAAAGCCTTCCAAAACATCTTAAATAAGCCAACAGACCCAATAGTCCGACATAAAAAAACAACCAGGTGTCATCTATAATAGCACTATCAACAGCACTTAGACTTATATACTGTTTCACAATGCTTTGCAGCCCTCTCTAAGCAGAGGGCTTAGTTTACAGAGCCAGCATGTTGCCCCCAACAATCCGAGTCCTCATTTTACTGACCTCAGAAAGATAGAATGCTAAGTTAAACTTGAGCCACTCAGAATCGAACTGCTGGCGGTCAGCAGAAATAGCTCGCAATACTGCATTCTAACCACTGTAGGAGTAATTTGGAGTTTTGAAGGGATATTTACCATAAAACTTTGATGAAACTGCTTATTCCTCTTATTTCCAAAAATGGGAAGAAGCCACACACTAGTTTGCTTGAGGGACAAATGGGGCTGTCCAGAAGCCTTGCTCATTGAAGCAAGATGGTGGGTGAAGCAAATGGAGCCATGTTTGATGAGGTAGGGAGAGCTTGCCTCATCCGCACAAAGGGCACTGTTCCACATGGGGCAAAACACCACATCTCAAAGAAAGCTAAGAATTCCTCACTGAAGAAAAGCAATATTTCCCATATATTGACAGCATTTTGGATATTAAGTTGAAAAGAAGAATGGGACATGCAGTGTTTATGGTGGAACAATAGGAAAGCAGTACCATTAGGTACCGAAAGTTTGGATGGATGGATGGATGGATGGATGGATGGATGGATGGATAGATGGCAACAGTAGATGTATTAGATAGACAGACAGACAGATGATTTTCTTTTCTGAGGTTCGATTTCTAGTAGCTGATGTGCCTGTGTCCTAAATGTTTATGCAGCAAAGCTGTTAACAACATGAAGTATATAAAAATTAAAACAAAGCATTTGACTATAGCACCAATAGAATTTCAATAGGAACCTGAAAAATAACATAAACCCTGAAGCACTCTCATTTCTCTAAAGGAGAAAATATTAGAGCTGTTAGCAATAATTTATAATATTTAAATATGCTCCAATTAGTAGACTATAGAGAATACATTACATCTAATTCTCATTTTGTCCTGAAAAAGAAATATGTGATCATTTTGAAAATGACTCCAGCCTGTAACTTAACCATTAGACTTTCATAAATCTCTGTAACACTATCTCCTTACTACATAGGTATGCAGGAGCAGTATCATGGTTAATTAATATAGGCAAGTACCAGAGGTGGTATTCAGCAGGTTCTGACCAGTTCTAGAGAACTGGTAGCGGAAATTTGAGTAGTTCGGAGAACCAGCAAATCCCACCTCTGACTGGAGATTTTACAGTATCCTTCCCCTGCCACACCCACCAAGCCACGCCCACAGAACTGCAGGACGAAGAGGCTGCTGGCTCAATGGTCCTCCTTTTCCCCCCGGTTTCTGGGTGGGGGTGACATGTCCCTGGAGGTTGGACTTTGGAACCCTTCCCTCCTTCCCCAGAAGTGCGAGCTCTGGGAGGAGTAGATTCACGGGGTGGTTGGAGGCCTATAAGCCTGAGAGGCTCAGGGAGGCCTGGGAAGGATTTGTTCCCTGTCGCGGCCTGGGTTGGAGGAGCTGGCCTCCCTGGGTGGGGTTCTCTGGCGGTGTCCCCCCCCGGAAGAGATGGCGCTATGGCTCCAGATCCTGGCTGCGACCAGTTTGCGATCAGTTTGTGGACATTATACCTTTCCTGGACTCTTGTGGACCTGATTGCCCTCGATTGGTGGGCATTCATTTACAACCATTGCCTTTCTTCTTGTCCTTGTTATTCTGGACTCATAGGGCACTATTGATGGTGCCTGGATCATCTACACCATTTTTTACCATCACCACGGATTTATGCTGTTTTTTCTCCTGGAGACTTGGCTGCCTCCCATTGTGGTGAGAGAACAGTGGGAGGATGCAATTTTCCCTGCAGTGAGAGGGCAGAAGACTGTTCAGGACTCTTTCCCGCAAGTTACTATGGTGGCAGCATAGTGACTTGTTATTGGACTCTAACTGTTGGCAGCAGTGAGAGAGCTGCTGACTGCGGCTTGTTCCTGTTTCTGTTTATTGCCACAGTCTGTCTCTTTCATTGTATTCCATTCTTACAATGTTTTTCCATCATACCAACTACCTCCTACTATCTGAGATGTATAAGTTATGCTTGTCTACTCCCTATTAGATTTACAGGCCCTCCAGACGGTTCCCCAGTCTGTGAAATGGCCCTGTACGCTATCAAAAGCTTACCTTAATGACGGATCTTGGGATCCCGAGAGGTGGCATGTTGCGACTAATGGGCCAAATTCTAAGCTTAGAAGGAAGGGGAAACTTCTTAAATTTTTAATTTGTTGTCTTAAGGGGTTAGGGAGAGGGGTTAACGGGTCTTTTTGCAGCCCGGTCCGTGGCGGGAGGGAGCGGGGCCGGGGTCGCGGGCTTCGGGGCTGAGGTGGGGCCGCGATTCCCAGGGTGGTTGGAGTCGGTGGCAGACGCCGAGGCATAGGGCAGTATCATATGTGGGAGTGCGCACCGCCATCTTTGTGCGGTTGCTCGCTCTGACCCTATGGCCTCCTCTCTGGGGAGCTCGGGAACAGGGACCCCTGGGCTTAGGCTGGTGTACCTTAATGCCAGGTCCGTGGCTAATAAATCTACCCTCCTCCGTGAGATTATTGAGGAGGAGGCTGGGACCTGGCTTGTATCACCGAGACCTGGTTGGGCCCGGAGGGCGGTGTCCCTCTGGTTGAATTATGCCCTCCAGGTTTTCAGGTCGCACCGCCACGGGCCCAGGGAAGGGGTGGTGGGGTGGCTGTGGTTATTAGGGAGACCTTGTTTCCAAGGGAGGTCACTATCCCAGAGATAGTCGGGAGTGAGACCCTTCTCCTGAAGTGGGGCCTAATGGTCAGGTGGGTTTGCTGCTCACATACCTTTCTCCCAGCTGTGTGACAGCAGCCCTGCCGGGACTTCTTGACGCCTCTCGGGTGGCGGTGGAGTTCCCAGGCCTTATAGTCCTGGGGACTTTAACCTGCCTTCCCTGGGGGACGTCGGGATTGGCCCAGGAATTCATGACTTCCATGGAAGCCATGGGCCTGACCCACTAATTCATGGCCCCACTCATGAGGGGGGAACACTCTAGACTTAGTTTTTGTCTCTGAGTGGTGGCGAGTGACAGAGGGCAACCTGTTCATACGGCTCTGCCCGCTCCATGGTCTGATCACTATCTCCTCGGCTGGTTTTCCAAAAGGCTGCCCCCACTGCTGGGACAGGGAGCCACTTAGATGGTTCCGCCCAGGCGCCTCATGGACCCTGAGCGTTCCAGGCGGAACTGGGGCCTTTTCCCTCTTCCCTTGCTCACAGCTCTGTTGAGGATCTGACGGCGCTGGCAGCGGGCCGCATCAGAGGCCCTCGACAGGGTTGTCCCCATGCGCCCCCTCACACGTCGCGGATCTCGGATGGCTCCTTGGTATTCAGAGGAGCTC
This sequence comes from Naja naja, assembly GCA_009733165.1. Classification (NCBI taxonomy): domain Eukaryota; kingdom Metazoa; phylum Chordata; class Lepidosauria; order Squamata; family Elapidae; genus Naja; species Naja naja. The sequence goes on along the minus strand of CM019148.1, from coordinate 134,495,231 downwards.
CAGGAGATGAAACGCCGTCGGAGGGGCTTAGAGAGCAGGTGGAGGGCCACCCGCTCTCAGCTCGATCGAACCCAGTTAAGAGCCCATATTAGGACTTACCTGGGAGCTGTGAGGGTGGCGAGAAGGTCTTATCTCTCCACCCTCATAGCGTCCGCAGATAACCGCCCAGCCGCCCTGTTCCGGGTTACGCGCTCTCTCCTTTGTCCTGGGGAGGTGGCGGATCCGCTTGCGGAAGGGCTGAGGAATTTGGTCAATATCTGTCGGATAAGATCGCTCGAATTCGGAGCGGGTTGTCCACTGATTTGCAGTGGTCTGAGGAGCGGGATACAGGTAGTCTGGCCAATACGTTCTGGGATGAGTTCGACCCTGTTTCCGAGGATGAAGTGGACGGGATTATGCGGCGCCTGAGTTCCACCACATGTTTGTTGGACCCGTGCCCTTCCTGGCTGTCTTATGCCGCCAGGGAGGTCACCTGCGTTGATCCGGGCAGTTGTCAACGCCGCTAAGGGAGGGTGTTTTCCCTCCGCCCTGAAAGAGGCGGTGGTGAGACCCCTCCTGAAGAAGCCTGCCCTGGATCCGACCGTGTTAGACAACTTTCGTCCAGTCTCCAACCTTCGCTTTTTGGCGAAGGTTGTTGAGAGTGTGGTGGCCAGGCAATTTCCGCTTTTCCTGGATGAAGCGGACTACCTGGATCCGTGCCAATCGGGCTTCCGGCCTGGTTTCAGCACGGAGACGGCATTGGTCGCACTGATGGATGATCTCTGGAGGGCCCGGGACAGGGGTTTTTCCTCTGTCCTGGTCCTATTAGACCTCTCAGCGGCTTTCGATACCATCGACCATGGTATCCTTTTGCGACGCCTTGCGGGGTTGGGGGTGGGGGGCACTGTTTTTCGGTGGCTCTCCTCCTACCTCGCGGGGCGGTCGCAATCGGTGTTGGCTGGGGGGCAGAGGTCGACCCCGAGGGCACTCACTTGTGGGGTCCCTCAGGGGTCGGTCCTCTCTCCCCTTTTATTTAATATCTACATGAAACCGCTGGGTGAGATCATTCGTGGTTTTGGGGTGAGGTATCATCAATATGCTGATGATACACAGTTATATCTCCACCCCAAACCAGATCAGTGATGCCCTCTCCGTGATGACTCGCTGTCTGGATGCGGTACGGATCTGGATGGACGGAAACATGCTTCGACTCAACCCGGCCAAGACTGAGTGGCTGTACATACCGGCATCGCGGTCCAGTTTGGAATGTCCATCGTTGACCATAGGGGGAGTGGTGCTGCCCCCTGTGGATAGGGCAAGGAACCTGGGGGTCCTCCTGGATGCACGGCTCCGGTTGGAGGAGCAGGTGGGAGCCGTCACCAGGGGGGCCTTTGCCCAGGTCCGGCTGGTTCGCCAGCTTCGCCCGTTTCTGGACCGCGATGCCCTGCGTACGGTCACTCACGCCCTTGTTATTTCGCGACTCGACTACTGCAACGCTCTCTATCTAGGACTGCCCTTGCATACCATCCGGAAATTGCAGCTGGTGCAAAATGCGGCGGCGCGGGTGGTGATGGGAGTTCCCGTTCTCCCATGTTGCCCCCCTCCTGCGCGGCTTGCATTGGTTGCCGGTTGCGCTCCGGGTGAGATTCAAGGTTCTAACCTTAACATACAAAGTCCTTCATGACATGGGTCCTTATTATTTAAGGGAGCGACTGCTGCCGACATCGAACATTAACCGCCCTGTGCGAACTCATAGACAGGGGCTCCTTGGGGTCCCGTCGGCCGGGCAGTGCCGGCTGGCGGCTCCCCGACGACGAGCCTATTCTGTTGTGGCCCCTGACCTCTGGAACCAACTTCCCCTGGAGCTCCGCCTGGCCCCTGACCTCCGCACTTTCCGTCGCGACTTGAAGACCTGGTTGTTTAATCAATCCGGGCTGTGACCCTGGGGTGGGGTGGTTTTTAGAGTTTTAATGCTGGGATTTTAGTATTAATTCGGCTTGATTTGTTTAATCTGGTTTTATTTAATTTATTGTTGTGTTGTTTTTATTTTGTAAGCCGCCCCGAGTCCTTTGGGAGAGGGGCGCATATAAGTCAATTAATAAATAAATAAATAAATAAATAAATAAAATTGAATCCCATCACTGGCAAACACCCCCAAATGTGTATACACTTATAAACATTCAGGAACCAGCATTTATGTAGAAAATAAGGCATATGATCTTGACAGAAATATGCATGTTCCATTGCCAAGGCAATAAAGGGTGAGAGATATGTTTTAAGTACAGAACATCCAGATGACATATGGAAGTGGCTCAGACAGACACCTCCCAAATTCAATGAACTATAAGAAAGGAGTTGCAGCATAGACTTGCAAAGTCCTGTTATTATAGCCAGTCTCAATAAAAGTAGTTTTAACCTTCCTGTGGCGTGGATTTCATGGCCTAGTCTATCTAGTGAGGCTGACAGTTTGTGAGTTAATTTGTGCTTCTCTGCACAAATATTTACAAAGATTTTTGAATTAGTTCCAAAAATGAATGCACCTACATACACACAAACATATATCCATATCTTTATCTGAGGGATCCTTGGTGCTTTCTGAGCTTGCTTGTTTTCTTGCAGATGTTTCATTACTCTAACCGGGTAACATCATCAGTGCAGGTTATGGTTTGGTTCCTCATAATGTGTTTTATTCGCAAAAGTCTGCTTGAACTTGAATATAATGAGGACTCCAATGTCAGACACTTCATACTTGAAAGTTATTTTTTATCTTCTACCATCAAGTTTAATACTCAGTCCAGTGAACTATTGTGGATAATTTAAAAGTATTATTACTGTTTGTTTTGCAACATTTTGACTTTTTCTTATAACAGATGTTGCTAAATCATGGGTTTAGATTTTGGCTTCCTTTACATTTACAAAATGAAATTATTTACTGTCCTTGGAGATGAGTGATTTTAAAAGCTCATCTGGCATGTGCCTTTTGATTTTTGTATTAGATGCTTTCACTTTTTTTAAGTAGGATGTTATTTAATTCAGTCATTCATCATGGACTAAGAACTCTTTTGGTTTAATAATTCAAGGTTTTATTCAGCATTGCTATTAATTGACAAAATTGCTCATTGTATTTTTTCTAAAGGTAATTCATCTGCATCAATTACTATATGTTTATTTTTTTAATACACATTCATTTTGGCAGTATCCCGAATCATACCAATTAAAAAGTTAGGTGATAAGGATCCCCCCCTCTTTAAAGCTGCTTGGTTCTAAGGAAATATTAGAAGATGGTAAACTTTTGAAGCTTAGCTGAGCTACAAAATTAAAAGAAAAAGATCTTCTACCTTAACACTGGAAAATTCTATCTTTCATTAATTTCCTTCATTGTATGTCCTAGTATCTAAGTCTGCTTCACAACACTGGAGGGATTGTCTAGGTCATATTTTGGGAGATACATGAAAGGAATATATAATCACTGAATGAGAAACAAACCATTTATATCATCAAAAGCAATTTGTTTAACTGTATAAAGATTAGGAAAGCATGCTAAAGTCCAATTGTGTTTTTGAATGTATGACTTTGCTACTCCAAAAATATTTCTACTTCTGCTGACATAAATATTAATCTGTTTACATATTTGAAATATGTTTGGGATAAGTTATTAGCCTACAATCCTATATGTCAACATTTGTTTTTATTTTTGCAACTTTTTTATGAGATGCCTTTCTTTCAGAATTTTTCACAATTTACAATATAATGGATAGGATTCCTTTGAAGCAAGCATGTTTAAAATAACACTGTGTTTGGATCATGAATATAATTAGGCTGATGGAGCTCCTGACAGCTTGTTTGAACATTTTGAGTAGATGATAACTCAGTTACTGCATTTTGGAATGAGATGAATGTCATACGCACATATCACTTGCACAACTTCCTCACACTGCAGTTCAAATAATCAAATATATCCAACTACAATCAGTTAACAAGAATTTATTAGGGAAAAATGAATATGTGCAGTTGGCAAGGTACAAATTAATCTTGTTTTTTCCCCTGCTAGTTATCACAGTGTCTGAACCCTTCTATCACTTTTGCCACAAATTTTATCTAATTTAAAAGTACTTTTTCCCAGAGATCCTGATAGAAGCTAGTAAGCATAAATGTTGTCTTTACTGAGCCAGTGCAAGAAACATAGTTTCACTTCAACAAAGACATTTGCATTGTAGATAATGAATCAATGATATGATTTGCTTGAACCCAGAATTCTGTATCACCTTGAACTACTTCAGGACACAATTACAGAAGGACCTTTCAACTTATCTCTGACCAAAGTCTTTCATCAGAGGCTTCAGTAGATACTGAGGGATTGCATGTGGGGTTCATTGAAGCTGCCTAGTTTAGAAGATCTTGGGCTTTATGCTCTAAACTGGAGCTATGAGATTGCTTACAGAAGCTTTTTTTAATCTGTAAAGTCTTTGTTATGTTTGCTTCAGGTTGAGTCACTTGTGCTAGGACTTGCAACCAAAACACCCAGTCTGGAAGACCTTTAGCATGTACTAAGTACCCTCTAGCTGGCCAGCTAGGTAGATAGGATTGCCCATGGTGTTTATTGAAGTACCTCAGTTTAGAATAAGATTGCCAGATATCTGAACAGGCAAACAAGGTTGTGGACAACTGGAATGGAAGTCGCTTGGGGGAAAAGAGGACATACTGTTTAATTTTCTTCATATCCACAATAACAACCAAAAATTTCTTATTTGTTTATATGAAAGTATATGTATGTATGTATATGAAAGTACTTTTTCCTGCATCATAAATACTTTTTTTTCCAGTTGCAGGAAATTGCTAAAGACAGTTGAGAAGCAAAAAAAGCTTTCAGCATCTCATTAAGGTCTTGTCAATTTCAGGCAGCAGCAGTATTAATCAACTAATTAGCTTGTTAACTTGCAAGGAGCACATATTGGGGAAGTGGAGAAAAGCTGTTCAGGCAGAGCTAGTCAAAAAGTTGGACAATATTTGATATTAGAGCTATGCCTGCTGGATAGATATATGAGGAGAAAAAGTAATACATATTCTCTTCCTGCCAGACATCTGGTAACTAGCTTGGAAGAGTTTTAGCATGGACACTCTGGAATAAAGAGTTATGTTGCAATCTGAAGGAAACTTTGCAGTATTTGTCAGAGCTATCTAGCCCAGAAACATATCTCAGTCTTCTTCCATCACACTCATCAAATAAGTTTCTGTCCGTCTTCAACAGAAGGCTGAGAGAGATTGTAAAGTTGAGCACAAGTATTTGTAAAGTTCCAATATTTGAGGTCTCCTACAAAGGATCAAACTATTTTCCAAAGCACCAAAAGGCAGGATGAGAAACAATAGATGGAAACTAACCAAGGAGAGAAGCAACTTAGAACTAAGGAGAAATTTCCTAACGGTGAGAGCAATCAACCAATGGAATAGCTTGCCTTCAGAACTTGTAAATGCTCCATCACTGAGAGGTTTTCAAAAAGGGACTGGGCAAACATTTATCTGAAATAGTATAGGGTCTCTTGCTCGAAGCAGAGGGTTGAACTAGAAGACCTCCAAGGTCATTCCCAACTCTATTGTTCCATGTTCTATGAGTAAAATAAACAAATTGATCCCTTACTTTATTATTAGAAATGAGGGTGCAGATTCCTTAGTTTGAAGGTTTTCTTCAATAGAACCTTATCTGAAGTGAAACCCTCTCTTCTGGTTTTGCACGGAGCTAATCACTTCTGCAAAGCTGTTCATATCATGATATCTGATCATCCAAAAGAACAGATACCTTTCCCCATACGTTGTAACAAGCATTGCACTGTGTCACTTACTGCTGCATAGATTTGCTGTTTTCAGATTTCTCGATTATTAAGATTCCCCCAAAGAAAGTAAGCAGATGGTCTGTCACACTAATCCAGTATTATCTAGTTTGATTGACAGCAGGAATCTTTGGCTGTGGTTTTTCTAGCTAGAGATACCAAGGATTTCATTAGTAACTTTTAGCATATCCTTCTTCTTTCCTTAGAAAGGAAGTTCAGATTCTGTATAGGGGAAAAATGCTTTCAAAAGTCTATGACCTTCACTTTCTCTATATGGCCACTCTATCTTCTGGCATTATTTAAGAACTTTGGAACATGAAGTTACTGTTGAACATGCACAACTACACCACTTCAGACCATCTATATCAAACAGATATTGACAAACAACAAAAAAATATTGACCGAGAACTGTCAGGATCTGTAGTAAATTAGAAAAAAAATCAAGAGAAAAACATACCTTGTCTACTTTAACTTCTCATTAATCTTTGGTTGCAGCACTCTTTCAAAAGATAGACTGAAAAGGGAACACGTTTACATTCTGATAGCAAATTTGGATGGATGGTTTATGATACATTCCTTCTATGATGAACATCATTTTTGGAAGACTCTTTTTAAGTAGCCAGTTCTACAAATTAAGTTAACAATTAGAATGGATTGTTCATTGCTAAATGAATACAGAGCAAGGAATGATTAACCGTCTGTCAGGGCGTCCACTTAAATTGAGGCAGTATTTGCTGGGGAGAAAGTGTATTATTACATAGGCACACTGAGTAAGAAGCAGCTCTTGGGATACTGCTGTTTTCTTGAAGGTGATTCATTAAACTGTTCTGGAATGCAAGGATAGGGGTCAGCAGTAGATACTGCTAACCTGCTGGGGCTCCATCAGTTGCCAGAAAATGATATATGCTGATGCCAGAACTCATCATAAGAGACATTTTTCCATAGGTTCTTCCTAAGCACAGCAGTAACACCAAAAGGTTTGCTGTCACACTGGTGTGACTAATTGTGTGGTTTCCTCCTCATTCTGCCTCACTCACTGAAACTAAGGGCTGTGATATGAAGTAAAGGTCTCCTGTGGTGAAGTAATTCTAATTCTCATTTGGATTTTTTTTGTTTTTTGAGGGTTTTTTTAAATGTCACCTTTGTGTTACTTCAATCTATGGATTTCTTTTAAATGTAGATACTCCTGTTGCTGAACTCCTGGTACTTTGTGGCAAATCAAGATATCCAAAAAAAAGATGTGTTTTGCCACACTGCTTTACCATAACAAGAAAACAATGAAATATACAATAGTTAATGGATTGTACTTATTTCAGCATTTAGGAAAATAATGGTGATTCAAAAATAATTCTGGTATGGTGCTGCTGAAGACAGACTATTTTGATTCACTACAGATACAGTGGAACTTAAAAGTTTGTGAACCTTTCAGAGTGTTTAATATCTCTGCATACTTGACATATTTGTTGAATTGGGTTCTCTTTATCTAGCTTTAAGTCTTGTGCTAAGACTAGAACACATTTAGGTATATTTATGGAGAAAAATTGAAAATTCAAAAAGGTTCACAGACTTTTAAGCATCGTTGTATATGAAGAACAGCAGTACAAAATTTATATTTACATGCACACTGCTTTACTAGACAAAAATACCCTTTTGAAACATTATTAAAATATGGCTAAATTAGACAGTAGGCTTGGTTGCTTATTTATTTATTTACTTACTTACTTGGGGCAGCACGGTGGCTCATTGGTTACAGACGCTGGGCTTGTCGGCTGGAAAGCCAGCAGCCCAGGGTTGAGGTCAAACACCACATGAAGACGTGAGTTCCCATCCTAGCCCCAGTTCCTGACAATCTAGCAGTTTGAAAGCATACAAATGCAAGTAGATAAATAGGTACCACTTTGATAGGAAGATAACAGTGCTCTGGGATATCATGCTGGCCACATGATGTGAAATGTCTTCAGATAGCACTGGCTCAATGGCCTTGAAATAGAGATAAGAACTGCTTACTTACTTTTATCCCACCTTTATTGTTCTTATAAATAACTCAATGCAGCAAACATATCTAACACACCTTTCACAACAATAACCGTATGAGGGGAGTTGAGGTGAGAAAGAATGACTGGCCCAAGGTCACCCAGCTGACTTTCATGGCTAAGGGAGAACTAGAACTTATGCTCTCCCACTTTCTAGCCTGTTGCCTTAACTATTAGACTAAACTGGCTTAGTTGCAGCCTCTTAGTGATATCATATTTTTGTCTCTTTCATATTCCATTCATTTATCTGTGTCTAGTGTTATGAAAGCAAACAGCTTGGATGAAAGGTTCTCATGAGTGGAATGAGCTTTAAAGGATGCTTCCCTGAATGAAGAATAGGAAGTCATATTTGTTGATTTCCCCTTTCTTCTAAGAATCCCTGTTTCATCCATTTGATGAGGAGGTTGGAAGACCCTCTAGAACAGGGGTGTCAAACTCAATTTCATTGAGGGCCACATCAGGGTTGTGTTTGACCTTGGGGGCCTGGGAGGCATGGCCAGCTTGACATCATTCATGTTGGGGGGCACCTGTGGTGGCCCGAACACTCTGCTAGCAAAAATTGACTCCCAAACTCTATTTTTGGCTGCAATGGCCTCCTGCAACCCTCTGCCAGTGAAAACAAATCTTGGAAGGGCTACTTGTGCTTCTCCTGAGCTCCATTTTTGCTGGCAGAGGCACCGTGGGCCAGTCCTTCACTGTTTCCAGGGTGGCCCCACAAGCCAGATATAAGCACCCCATGGACTGGATTCAGCCCATGGGCTTTGAGTTTGACACCCCTGTTCTAGAAGAAAATGAGAGGAAACATGCAGAGAACAGATGTTAGTAACAGCCAACCAACAGCAGTAGAGCCTAGAGGGTAGCAATCCTTGTATGACTTTTCATTTCTGACTCAGCACATAATCCAACGATTGCTGGAGTCACAATGACATATTTTCAATGTGAAGTTTATTTTCTCATTACAAGAAAAAATGGGTTGTGTTTGCATTACTTGAACAATATTATATTATCTTTCTTGCTTTTATCATGATTTCTGCAGGTAAGATGCTTCTCAGACACAGGAGGAGGATTGAAATATTAAAATACATACAGAATGACTGTGAATGCTGATAATGGTTGCTTATTATAGAATTCTACTCCATAAACTCCTCTAGCCAATTAAATTCGGAATCTTATTCTTTTGACAATGACTGTAATGAGAAAAGGCAATCACACCACATGCATCCTTTTTGTGATGTAAATTACAGCGAGGGTTTTGACATGGTACAAAATTAAACTTCCTCTCCTAATAATCTTGATACCGTCATCCGCTGTCCTTTTTAAATGCCATAAGGAAAGTGACTATTTGGAAATATCGTATCAATCACAGGGAAAAGACTCAGCTTCAGCTCAGTGAATTACGGTACATTGAAAGAAATGGTAGTAAACGTGATAAAGACGGCTATTTATGCAAATTGGTGGCTGTGGACGAAGCTGTTTAATTTAGTTTAGCATAATGTGAGATAAGAGATGAAAAGCCTAACTTGATAAAGCTGACACATCTGGTGCAAATCCTCACTTCCTTTATTTAAATGAACAGAAGCGAGTAGTTGTTATATTTGCTGCTGTTGCCTTCAAGCAGAAATGTAATGTTTTATTCTGTTTTAAAGTGCCTTCGTCACCTGTTCTCTTTTGATTGTGGGAGTGATTTTACAACTTATTCTTACTTATCTCATCTGTCAAGCTAAATATTTTTCTATAAAAATCTGTACCAAAAAGCAAATGCGAGAAGGATGAAGCAAAAAGAAGATATATTTGGGGATACTGTAATAAATATACAGGTATGAGGGATAATAGTAGCGGTAGTAAGATTTTAAAATGCATGTGGTTATAGATTAAACTTTCTCTCTGGGTCTGTACTGCGCTTGTGTGTATGTGTATGAGGGAACAGAGATGGGTGGTTCAGAATGTGAAAAATAAATAAGCAAAATATATAATAAAAAAGTAAAGTAATTGAGTAGGATATGTAAACCTGTACTTTTAACACTGACTTGATCCATAATTCTCATCCTATACAACATTTTGCTGTATTTTTTAGCTTCATTACTGTCTATATTTTACTAGCATCCATTCATACTACTATCTCTATTGCTCGAATATCAGGTAATCAATCAGAAATTACTGTTACTTTTCTCTGATTCCTATTATTCCTTTCATCTGAATCGTTCAATAAATAACTTGAATTAAAGTTTTGCAAATTGGACTACTGCAATGTACTCTATAGGAGGCTGCCCTTGAAGAGTATCTGAAGTTGGTACAGAATGTGGCAGCAGGGGTAGGTATGTGCACTCTAAGAGCATTGCATGTTACACCTCTGCTCCACAAGCTGCATTGTTTGCCAGTTTGCTTCTGAATCCAATTCAAGGTGCTGGCTTTAACTTTTAAAGCCCTTCATGGCATGGGCCTGGGCTATCTGAGGGGCCTCTTCTGCCCAGTTACAGCAATCCATCTTATTAGATCTCACGGAGGGGGCATGCTGCAGGTACCATTTGCTGGCAACCTACATCTGCTAAGTCCTAGGAGAGGTGCCTTCTCTGTTGTGGAATCCACTTTATGAAACATCTTTCATGCTGAAATTAGATTGGCCCCACCCATTTTTATTTTTTGAAAGACCCTCAAAGCCTGGTGCCAGGCCTGAGGCTCCCAGGAATCAGATATTTGTCTTGATGGTTCCATCACTAAAGGGGCCAGTTTTATCTTCTCTTTGCCCAGAGATAGTATTTTTTAATGTTGATTGTTACTGTGGCTTATTTGATTTTTATCTGTTTTATATTGACTTTTTCGTTTATCATTGTGCACCACACAGAGTCTCCTTTGGGGGAAATGTGCATCTGGATGAATGATAGATAGATAGATAGATAGATAGATAGATAGATAGATAGATAGATAGACAGACAGTCAGTCAGTCAGAAAGACACACAGACACACAGAGCTATTTCAGGGTATAAGGTAATGTGTTCTTCCCCTGAAGAAAACCTCAGGTTTATATTCCACATATTACACTTAGAATATATATTATAGCAAGCATGGTGGTCAACTATTTGTAATGTACAAAGGAAAATGTGTCCTCCTTTATTATAACATTAAAGTACAATTTAAAATTCCACAAGTATAGCAAGTTCATTTTAATCTTACTATGACCTATACAGGACAAGAAGCAATGGGTGGAAACTAATCAAGGAGAGAAGCAACTTAGAACTAAGGAGAAATTTCCTGACAGTTAGAACAATTAATCAGTGGAACAACTGCAATCCAGAAGCTGTGAATGCTTCAACACTGGAAGTTTTAAAGAAGAAATTGGATAACCATTTGTCTGAAATGGTACAGGGTATCCTGCCTAAGCAAGGGGTTGGGCTAGAAGATCTCCAAGATCCCTTCCAACTTTGTATTGTATTCTATTCTATTTTCTAAAGTGTATTCAAATGTAAATTATTTACATTAGATCAAACCATTGACACCCCTCAAATCTGCACTTAAAATCTTTCGAACTAACAATCCAAATATGTACTGAAGTTACAACATCCATGACATAAATCAGTCTGTAAATTCCAGTGCATCTCACAAATACAAAAATGAGACAATCTGAACTTAGGACAATAGTATGAACTAATATAGATATGCTTGAGGGATTTGACCATATACTTTCACAGGGATAAGAATACACATTTAATGAAACATATGGAGATTCCCTTTTTTTCCTTTCCATGAATTCAAAAAACTGTCCCCAGTTATTTAAAAATTGAGGCACCATTTGCAGACACCAAACCTAAGATAAGATTGGATAGTGATATATAGTTGCTCACATTATATTGCTTCAGCCAGGGGTTCTAAAGAACTCAGCAGGAACAGTTAGTACAAGCTGAGCTTTTGAAGTTCCCTCAAAAAGGTTATTTTCAAAGGCACATATAATAGTGGTGTACATCATAGCAACTTTGGTTTTTTTCACAGTTCCCTTCTACCCTCTTAATTGACTTTTCTTCAAGAGTTTCAGTTGTCCTATTTTTAAATCATACCATAGTCTGGGAAGGTCTCTGCAGTGATAATGCCTGACTGTTCAAAATATAACTTATAATATGGAACAAGGGATAATGACAGAAGAGAGAACCTACTGAAACTTAGACTCAATTGTAAGAAGATGCTATGTCTCATTAATTCCTAAATAGGCAATACAAAACAAGGAAATTGAGCTAGTACTATTAAAATAAGAAGCATCTGACCTATTTTTCTTTAACTTGTCATAATAGAAATGATGGCAGCTAAAGTTCTAACATGGATATCCAATTTAGGTGAAAACCTTAATAATAATAATAATAATAATAATAATAATAATAATAATAATGAGTAAATTATAAAATGTCTGATGGCAGTAACCCGAGATACATTATCAGTGTCAAAAATAGATTTAGATAAAATTAATGGATATTTTAATGAAATGTGTTGCATTTACCCAGGTTTTTATATATTGAAAATTATAGGCAAGCAAAATTAGAAGATATTTCACCTGGATCTTGGCTCTGAATGACTAAGGTAAAGGAAAAGGAAACTAAGCCTATGGATATTTTATAGCCTGAACTCTGGCAAAATATTGAAATGTGTGCTTTTATAAAAACAGGTGCCATTAAAAAAACAAAACTGGACATTTAGACATACAGAAATTTAAAGATAGAAACCTCAATTTGTAAAAGTTATAATTGCTTAAAATTCCTCAGTTTATTAATCCTTGATGCACAAGTACTTCAACTATTAAAGACTATATCTTATTCAGCCTATTAAAATACCTACTCAAGAGCAGATAATAAACATACTATTCATTTGTTATACAACAAAGAAGAAATGGTAGTATATGAATTGATATATAGGCATGGTAGAAACAATGAAGGTTCACAAAGAAAGATATGGAGTGATACATAGAATTGTGAATTAGATTTTGTTAGATTCCCTGCTCTTATTTCTTATATCATTTGTTTGTTTGTTTTAATTGGTCAGTTAAATATTTTTATTCCTTTTAAGATTGATGCATAATGTTCCTTGCCTTGAAAGTGAATAGAGTGATGAGCATGGATAACTATATCTTCAGCTGGGAGAAGGATAACTTCTAATCATACTCTATTTTTATTACATCTCTATAGCCCACTTTCTTCACCTCATTACAGTTTAAATGGGGACTGAATCCTTCGATACTGTGTAATAGTTAGGATAAGGATAAAATTTCAGAAGAATTAAAAAGTACTTTCAAGATAAAAATCAAGCAGAACTTCAGATTGATGTTATATCAAACACTATTTTATAAATGTAGCAACTGTACTTAAAAAAACTAAAAAATGCAACACAAAAAAATAGATACTACAAAAATTAGAAAAGGAAACGCTACACATCTGCTTTATTTATTTTAATGTTAATAATTTTAGAGAAGGAGTATGAGGTTATTTGAGGGACTGCCTCTCCACTATTACATCTGCCTCTCCCACCAGATCCAGCAGAGGCAGCATGCTACAGGTCCAGTCAAGTAGGGAGATTCTTTTGACATGCCCTAAGTGGACTTTCTGCTGTGTCCCCCAATTTGTGGAACATCCTTGCCCCTCATAGGGAGTCTGGCTTCATCCCTTTTAACTTTCTTTTGAGAGTTGGTTGTGTCATCAAGCCTGGATACCCCAAAGGATTGTCAAAACACTTACATGATTCCGGTGTAGTTGATATCTGCTCTTGGCCCAATGTCTTTCTTATTTTGCTTTACTTTTCTGTGTTTAATAATTTTAAAGTTTATAATATTAATATGAATGTGTAGTATTTTTAACTTTCTTTATGCTACCAAGCAACATGGTCAGTCATATAACTATGACAAGAACTTTAGAATTAGATAAGCTACACAATAGAAACACATCATGTTGATGATGTAGGCATATCATTTTTAAAACATGACTTCAAATCCTTTCAACTAAAGCAATTCGTATTATGGGGACATTTTTAAAAAGATAAGTGCAAATTGAATTAGCATCAGACTTTTCATTGAATAAGCAATAGAATTGCTTACGGAGAGGAAGAATGCAACGGCCATTTCAAATTCAATTTAAAACTTTTGAAAAAGATTGAAACAATTACTGATGCCTAATTTGTCTGTTCTTCTCAACTTCTTAAGTTACTTACTGTTTAAGCATTAGAATCCATTTGTTGCATTCAAAGCATTAGGTTGGCCCCAATCCTGTGGGCCTTTTATAAGGCCCTAAAGACCTGGTTATTTACCCTGGCATGGAATGAAGGCATGAAGGAACACATCTCTTGCCCATTGGTTGTTGATTGTACTTTCCTTAGTTGCTATGTATTTTAATATTTGTGTTTGTAATTTTGTAATTTTTTTAAAAAAACTATTTTAATATTGTTTGCTGTCCAGTGTCACTTATTGAAATGACTAATTATATAAATTGGTTAAATAATAATAATAAAGTCCAAAATAATAGTAGAAGAAATTTGGATAACAGCAGTTGGAAATACAGAGGAAACAGTTGACATGAACTACAATACCAGGAGACAATAGAAGACAAAGAATTGGAGAGGATCAGAATGTAGCAAGATCTGAAAAATCAAAATAGAAAGATTCTGGCATAAACTGGCCATGATGGTACCAATGGTTATTGGCACACTGGATGTCATACCAAAAGATTTTGACTATTTAGAAAACATGTGAATTGGGAAAAAAATCCATCTGTCAATTACAAAAGGCCACACTGCTTGGATATGCACACAAAATACATTACGACATCCTAGGTTTTAGGAAAGAACCTCTGATGCATAGACTACCACCAACTAAAGAATTGGTAGCTATGATTTCACATTTTGGTGTACATAATAATAATAATATTATTATTATAGTATAAGAAGAAAGAGATTTGTGTAGAGTTAAAGTTAATAACATGACTGTTATTAACTCACTGAAAATGTACTCCGCATACAACCAACAAGAAATATAAAAATTCTATAAATGAAGGATAAATTTAAGAATATCTAATAAGTATTTATGACCTATGCATATTACGCCCTGCAGAACAAAAACCATTTTGGATTTAGAATTGACAAAAATCTTTGCATTCTTGGTTAAGAACACATGTATTAATATAATAACCCAATTTATATGATATTCTTCATTATATATTTTTTTCTTTACCGCACATATTGGAAATGTTTTGTTATTTTAATTTTTCTTACATTGCATATTATATAGACACACATTATATGTGTGTGTATGTGTATGTGTCTGTGTTGTTTTTCTTTTTCACTAAATTTAGCTTTAAACAAATATTTTGTTTTAGAATTGCTGCAATAAATTAGGCTAATATTAAAAATGCTCAAGATATATTAATAGTTATGAACTTTAAATATCTTTCAGAGTTTAATAAGAAACTCATGTTTCAATGCATTTTAAGATCAAGGTCACTTTTACAAGACATATCCAAGTTGTGCATTAATATACACATGGAAATCAATGCCTTGAGTGATAGACTTGAAGCTAATCTTGTATTCTGTTTGCACAGGCAGTTTCTCAATAGGTCTGACATTGATCATCTGTCCATTTGATTTGTTAACCTTATAAAAGTGATTTTATACAAAATGACTGAAGGCTTGCAGTGTAAAACACAATGCCATTACAAATTTTACTCTGGGGTGGAGAAGGAATCATAAATAGTTGTTTCTTTCTTTCCCTTTCTCTACAGAATGTTTAGGATTGACAAATCAAGAAAGATTTGGTTGATATAGTTGTTTGTTTGTGTATCTAACTCTGTGTATGCGTACTGAGTATTCCCTGAAGTCAAGTTAGCTTCCAGTTTTTGAGGCCTGATGCCAATCATTTGAGTGGCAAAATACAACTGGTTTATAATCAGTAAATCTCTGTGAGATGGCAACACCTATATATCATGGCAGAAATGAAATCATCATGCCTTTGCCTCTCTCATGAGTGCATGGTGACATATATATCACATAATAAATCTTCTCCTACCAGCAGTGATTATGTACAAAAACAATGATTCTACAAATCAAAGTTGTTGAACTTCTCTTAAAAGCGTTTAGGAAGTAGACATAATTGGCACTGCTTAAAAAAAACCCTGGAAGCATAGCCTATAGCTCCATTAATATCAATCCGAGCTTACTATCAAAACTCAGAAAACTTATTTTAGACATTTTTGTATCCCCAGACATATGTGATGCCATGAGAAAAGGAAAAGAAAAAGGAAAAAGGAAAGGAAGGAAATGTAGAGGGTATTATTTGAAAAACGAGGGAATCCCAAAACCAAATCTCACCAAGAATATTGCTTAAGATCTGTGTTTCTAATTTAGAAAATTTTGAAACAATTAGAACAAATTATGTTATTTGAGATTTTGGAGTATTGTATCAGGGTTGAAGTGTATTTGTTAAGGAGGTCATTTTAACCTTTTCTGCAAAACACCCAAAGAGTCCGTATATAAAGATAAATAGATTGGGCAGGAGCAAATCATTTGCATTTTAAAATTTCACTGTAATGGAGATGTGTCAAATTATACGTTGTATCCTAGCCACATTGAGGAGCAAATTGTAACTAATGGCACTCAAACACTCAAGGAAATCATATCTTAATTAAAATAGTAACTTTTAACAATGAAGAATTTTGACCTGGACAGGCTACATCAAGCCTCTCTACTACAACATAGGAATCAATGCCATTAGGTAGACCAAACCAAAACTTCAACTCTACAAGAAGAATAGAACCACACTTTATTTATTGAGATAACAAAGAGAAGAAAGTGTGACTTACACAATAATATACAAACCTTGTTATCTGCAAAAAGCTGAAAACTTATTTAAGCCTTGGGAAACAATATAATATTTGGCGGTGACTTGGGCAAACGTCTCCCTGATTCATTGAATATAAGAGGGAGGGGAAGTATAGCATAAGCAGAGTAAGAAGATTCTGTTATTCCAGTCTATTGTAGAGATAAAGAAGATGGCCTTGGAGATATACAGAAGTTGTTGTTTAGGCAAAGCTTTTTTAAAGTCTAGAACAGGGGTGATTTCATTGAGGGCCGTAACAGGGTTGTGTCTGACCTTGGGGACCGGGGTGGGCATGGCCACAATGGGCATGGCCACCTCAACATCACTCATGTTGGGGGCACCTGTGGTGGCCCAAGCACTCTGCCAGTGAAAATGGGCTCCCGAGCTCCGTTTTCGACTGCGATGGCGTCCTACATGGAAGCCATGTAGATCTCCGGGGGGATGCAATTCTGAAGGCTTGGCACTGTGACAAAGAAGGACCACTTCTGTGATCCCATCATGTAACAGTGTTTAGTTGAGGGAACCCAGAGCACTTCCATTTACTGGATGGGCAAAAAACTCTGGAGATAAATCCAGTGGCATTTTTGCAGTTTATTTTGTTGTTAATCATGCAAAAGGACTAGGGACTTTCAAAACCATGTGTAAGCTTTCACATTAATAAGTAAGTTCCCAAGATAACTGTTTCAGAGTGACACAGCAGTATTCATTTGGCATGATACTCTGAAATGATAGATAAATGCTCAAATCATTTAAATCCCAGATTTCCAGGAAACACTCCGGGTGAAGCAAGTGCAGCTTATATTTCAATGTCAATATGCATAAAATGAAGGACAGGAGGAAAATGAAGGTGATCCTCTGAATTTTTGAAGGAAGGAAGGAAGGAAGGAAGGAAGGAAGGAAGGAAGGAAGGAAGGAAGGAAGGAAGGAAGGAAGGAGCAAAAATTAAACTAATTTATAGGTTCAGTATGAGCTTTTCTAAGTAATGTCCGAGGAGTATATTACAAACTTTAAACCAATATAAAATTATACCAACCATGATACAACTTTGTCATTTTTTTTAGTATAAGCTGATCATAGACAATTATTCTTAGCAGCCCCGCTGCTTCCCCACAATAGTTATAATAATCCACCCTGATTACTTTGGAATAAGGTTTTAACCTATAATTAAATGGACATACTGTGTATCGAGATCCTTGAAATCTTCATCCTCATTAACAATAGCAACAAACAAATCACTCAAAAATATAATTAGATACTATGAGTAATTACTGTATGCAATGTTTAGAGTTAATTAAAAGCAAGGAAGACACACAGTGCATATAATTTTCTCAGTATAACGCCCATAGCATTCTGTTCTCTAATGGTATGGCCATGAAGGAAAGTATGGAGGAAAATTATGGAGATTGCTACCTTAAAATTATATACATGTTAGTAAAATTTGAAATAGTGAATGTGTCTTTATTAAAAAATTTCCTTATTAAAATAAAATATAAAAGATATAGGAGCCTTGGTGGTGCAGGCTGATAAGAGCCTAGCACTTAGTTCCAGCTGCCTGTAACTATTGCAGGCTCGAATCCCACCAGGCTCAAGGTTGACTCAGCCTTCCATCCTCTCGGGGTAGGTAAACTGAGGACCCAAGATTGTTGGGGGCAATAAGCTGACTTTGTAAAAATGCCACTTAGTAATAAGCAGGCATATACAATGGAAGGAAGGCGAGTGCATTGGGTTGTATCCCAAAAATTGTAAGCCGCCCTGAGTCTCCGGAGAAGGGCGGGATATAAATATGAATAATATATATATATATATATATATATATATATATATATATATATATATATATATATACAGTCTTCACCTTTTCCCAAATAGGCAGCACAATAAAATAAAATGAAAATCATTGGAAGATGTATAATAAGACCCTGCCCAAAAGATGGAAAATGAATCGTACCTGTTCAGTAAAACTAATATAGACAAAAACATTGTTTTGTTTTAAAGAAAACAAGTAATCCTGAATGCATTGGAAATAAAGGATTTGTGTTATCTTTTTCTGATTGTAAATTCTCTTTTAACTGATTTTTTGATTGTTTCAAAATAAACACCTTGCCAGTGTGCAGAATAAACTAGTTTCATACAAAATGCAGAATTGTCATTGCCAACTGTAAAAACAAACAAGCCAAACCACTATTTCAAATTCCCTTGTATTTTGCTGCTCGTCCTGTGTTATTTATTATTATTATAACACCTGCTGTTATTTATTAGCAGTTACTGCTAATATTTATAACGGGGTGGAGATGATTAATTCTGTTTTTATCTAATGAACTTTATATTCCCTAATAATATTTAGCTGCCATGAGTTGGAAATAGTTCATAGAAACCTTTCCCTATTGCATTAATTATAGAATTTTTAAGATATACTTTAATCCCCCCCCAAAAAAGTATTTGTCTAAATTCTGTAACCTGTTATTCTTTGCTGATAAATAAATCCTAGAACAGGTGGAGGCTAACATAAGGCCTAGACTTTATCTATCTAATCTCCAGATGAATATGACAGGCCACCATCTGTTCTTCATGTACACCATAGATAAAATATTGCCATGTAATTTAATCATTTAAAAACTTAAATGCAACTTACCATTTTATTTCATCAGCAAGGGATGTTTCCTTGTCCTTCTGGACTCACGACAAATTTAACTGTTTTCAATCTGAATTTCAGCCTCAGTGAGTTATGTAGAAAGACGGGCCTGATCACTAAGGAAATCTGACACTGAGGGTTTAGCCATGGGATCAGAAGGTGATATACTGAATAAAGAAGCAACTAGGATATAAGAGACCTTGCAGATAAGAACAACAACAAAGCCATTAATATGCCCAATGCCATTTTTTGGAAATAGAAGAAAGCATAACTTTTACATATCCCCTTTCTTATTTATACCAATAATAGGAATATTTATTAAGTACTTAAAAGAACTGGATGGTGAGATATAGGAACATGAAAGTCGATGCTTTAAGACTTACATCTATAATGCCAATGTTATTAAAATGCTAATCTTGCAGCATGTTATTTCTTTTATTATTTGTCAGTTCTAATAACACTGTTAACATGAAATTAACATGAAATCATTAACCAGGGGTTCAATATGCTAATTTTTCTTCTGATTCATGTATCACCCTCAGGCCACTTTTTTGAAAAATCTGTTCCATAGATTCAACTTTTTGATCAAACTTGCTACTTTACAATTATAAACGCATTGTGAGTTTTATTAGGTCATTAAAAAATATATATATTTTAAGTGATTACTTACCATGTCTAAATATCATCTTGCTTTCCTTGTTTTATTTCCTTGGCCTCTTCCTCACTTCCCCTCTCCAGGAAGGAGATATCGATAGAATTGCAGCTTTCCCCCCAACTTGTGCTGAAAACTTTAAATCCCAGAATGCAATAGGAGAAAGCCCTTTGCCCATCAAACCATCTTTACTTTGTATTGGAAAGAACTCTCAGAAACAGAGAAAGTAGTTCTGAGCACTCACTGGGATTGGTTGTCATTGCTAAGTCAACCTGGATTTAGCTGAGATGATTCTGTTCTTTCTTAACCTTTGCTTCCCAGTATTAGACAGGGATCCATTTAGCTAAGATTTTCCTTTCCAAAATTGAACTGAAGGGAAAGCTTGTCTTCAATTTTTCTGTGGGAGAATATTATATATATAAATAGGCCTTATTTTATGCATTTTCCCTCCTCTGTGCCATGAATAATTCAACTTACTTTAGTCTTTCTGACCCTTCTGTGGTTAGCAATACGTTTTTTAAAATGTTGTTGTGACAGCTTACTATGTTGCATTTGGCAGGATAATATTCCGCTTGACATAGGCTACCACTGAAATGAATTAGGGGAACTAAGGTGAGATACTGGAAGGCCCAGTAACCTTCTTGGGACTGAAACTGCAAGTCAGTAGAAGATCCCAATAATCTTCTGTCTGCTTTCAGGCTGTACTGACTAGGCTCAAGTTTAGTATAAGGGCATTAAGGAAACCTGGACTCAGATCATTCAGAGAAGTTGCCTCAGAGAAACAAAACCTACAAGGAGAAAAATATTCAGAGCTGCTGCCACAGTGATCCATTTCCCTTTGAGATAGAAGAATTAAAAATGAGGGAGATTGTTTCTCCTGTTGCGCAACTCCCCCTCCCAATGTGATGATCCTGGGGCGTGGCACAAAGGCAACACAGTCAAATAAGCAAGAAGTGTTCCTTTAGTACCTCCAACTTTGCCCCCAATGTCCAGCTTACCTTCAGCTGGAGAAAAAACTCTCCCAAGAACAGTCTTTAAGTGGAGGAAATTCAGTCTGAAAACAAAGTACATACAAACTGTAAATAAAAATCCACACAAACTACGCTGCAGTAATTAACTTGCCAGGGCAGGAGAAGGAATTGCAGACTTGAAAGTCCAGCAAAACACACATAGTTGGGAAGACACCAGGAACCCAGATAAGCCTCGAGAATACCAGATAATTCATGATTTGCTCCCAACAACTTGCTATGCACAGCTTCCTTTTTTAAACACTGTGTTCCCAGCTGCAGCTAATGAAGAGAATCAGGGCCCTTTCCTCCCCCATAAGCCACGCAACTCATGTTGCTCCCTTCTCTGTTCCTCCCTTATTATATTATTTTATTAATTTATTATATGATTATCTCTTTTATTAGTTTTATTGTTTTATATTGTGAGGTTTTTATATTCCTGTAAGCTGCCTTGAGTCACCATGTACAATACAAATTTTCTAAAATAAAAATAAATATAATTTATTCAGAAATTCTGCTGAATCATTACCTCACCCAGAACACATGCACAAAAGTCTTCTGTGTGCTGTCCTTTTCTTTTTGATTCAAAGTGAAGCACTGATGGATTTGTAATACAATCAACTTTACCTATGCATGCCTCTCTGTTTGTTCCATTTTCCCATAATTTGCATGCATATATATATATATATGTAGGTCTTGGTGTATTCGGGTCTTGTCCCGTGTAAGATTGAGAATACCTTGGCAACGTTTCGACGAAATCTCATCCGTCATCTTCAGGCTGGTGTCTTCAGCTTCGTTCTCCTGGGAGAAGTGTGTGATCGTGGCTGTTTTTCCCTTTTAAACTCTAGAGTTGGCTGTGTTGTTACTTCTTGATTGGTTTGTGGAGTTGATGTATGCAGATTGGATGGCTTTTTCCTGAGACCTGAGAATAAATGCACGCATCGCAGAACACAAGAACGCAGTCAGAAAAGAAGAAAAAACTTCCTCCCTTTTCCAACATCTTAAAGCCACAGGACATGAAATTGATTTTGAGGGATCCAAACTTATCTCCAATACTGAACACTTCAACAAGAGAATAATTAGGGAAGCCATCGAAATAGAGAAACACCCCCATAACATGAATAAACGGGATGATACTTCCTGCCTACCAGACATCTGGAAACTAGCCCTAATCAACAAACGAGTCCCAGCCACGAAAACCAACACCGGACCCAAACTAACACATGATGCTACCACCAATCTCCTTCACCAGACTCAAACCCAAGCCCACGCCACAGATGAAAGGCAACCACCATCCAGAAACCAGACCATGGCTGCAACACCAGCTGCTACACCCCCTCCACCCCCAAACTAAGCAAACTGACACACGCTATAAACACATAGCCAGACCTCAAACTCGGAGCCAAACCAAGGCCCAGAATGCCACATCACAGCCTTCCACCCAGGATACTACATCACAGAACTCAGGAGATCACAACAGAAAACATCAGGAGGTTGCAGCACAGACAACGACCCAGGAGATTACAGCACCACACCCAGGACGCCACAACAATAGAACTCAGAAGGTCATCACACAGCCCATTACCCAGGTCGTTACAACACAAAAGGCTGAGAGACACACAGCCAGTACCTCAGCCACACAGGGTCTCAGGAAAAGCCATCCAATCTGCATACATCAACTCCACAAACCAATCAAGAAGTAACAACACAGCCAACTCTAGAGTTTAAAAGGGGAAAACAGCCACAATCACACACTTCTCCCAGGAGAACGAAGCTGAAGACACCAGCCTGAAGATGACGGATGAGATTTCGTCGAAACGCTGCCAAGGTATTCTCAATCTTACACGGACAAGACCGAATACACCAAGACCTACATACCTTTACCCGTGAAAATCTACGAAAATATATATATATATATATATATATATATATATATATATATATATATATATATATATAAAAGCTTTTTATATATGATGGATGAAAAGGAAAATGAAAGGGAAGGAAGATTCCTTCCAAGATTTACCCTGCAGTAACTCTGTGACTCCTTTAATATCTGCCATGTTATAAAGGCTCTTTGTATATGCTTAGAGTGATGAAATTTTGGGATTTCAGAAATCAAAGTCCCTCAGGACAAAGTGAAGAACCCACCTTTTCTTGGGATCAAACTGAAAGGTTCATAACATTTTGATTTCTGTAGTTTAGTAAGAACCTGATTCTCATATTGGTTCTGGACTTGGCCTTATGTAATGTTATTTCTGCATGAAGCTTAATCTTACATCTAATTTGCTGTGAGGAACATTGATCAGCTTGCTGGTTCAATAGCCTTGCATGTTCTAGGTTGAATTCTTGCCAACAAGGTTAATAAATTATGTGACTTGCAATCCAACAATATCTGGGGAAGTGGACTTCCCTATCATAATTCTCTTTTACAGCAACTATTTTCCATATTTTTGTGGAACATGCATGAAAGCCATCTGGATAGTGTTCACACTTTAAATGATAAAAACAGATGGCTGAATCAAATCACTTTAGGAACCTATGTGGCAACTGGTTACTTAAAAAAAAGGCAGATAACTGGTTTTATCCACCACCATATTTTGAAACAATTTGTTTAATCACACTTTTAAATTTGCCAAAATGCCCCCATACTTACTGTAGGCCTATATAGGATAGCAATACATGGATGATTGTTACTGAACACTTTGAGAGTTGTCAAAAGTCGTGTCTTAATGCACTTCATGTTCTTATGGGTAAAGGGTAAAATACAGATTCTTAGGTGTCCTCTTTGTAACCCTGTCATTATGATAAATCATCATAGTTATTAGTAATAAAAATAGCACTTATATACTCCTTTTCAGCCCTCTCTAAGCAGTTTATTGAATCAGCATATTCCCCCCAACAATCTGGGTTGTCATTTTAGTGTCCTTGGAAGTATGGAAGCCGATCAGGATCAAACTCCTATTCTTTTGATGAAATGTATAAAATCATTTAAAAAGTCATAAATATTTTGGTCTTGTGTTTGGTGTAGATGTTTTGGGGAGAAAAGATCTTTTGGGTGGGGTTAGGGTACATAAACAAATAAATAATATCAAATGAAAGAATCTGTAATGAGTCTTAAGATTTGTATTTATTTATTTTTGGTAATGTTGCAGCTTATTTGAAGAAGGACCTTGCATCTTCTCAAAAAGGATGAGAGATTGCATAGCTCCTTTATCGTCTTCAGGTTGATCACAGATCTTTTGATCTTGTGAATTTTGTGAGCTTAATCACAGATCTCTGAAACTATGAAATCATTATTTGCTTAGTCATGCTTTATTGATAAATGACAATTAATTGTGCTTGCATTATACTAGGCCATAGACCCTGGTTTCAAACCATAAAGTTTGATGATACAGTAAGGCATAGGAATGTCTCACAATTCAAAAACACCTTTAAGTTCTTGAGATGGGCAGATGTTGTTGTTTGATGGTGTTAAAGCTGCCTTTTGCAATTGACTGGTGGTGAATATATCAATACTGATGATGTTCAAGTGATGCTCCAGTTGTTTGGGATTGCACGCAAAGCACCTACTACAGTACTATTTACTTAGTTTTGTCACAGTCATTTTACTTCTGTTTGCAGATTTTAATATTTTGTCATTTTTATCCATGTAATTCTGTTTCTTTCTTGTTTATCAAGCCTTTGTACCAAACTCTCCACCCATTCTGCATTCCCTAGCAAACAAATTTATGTCCACAATTTATCTATTAATACTTAATATTAGTGAAAATACTGAGTAATAGGTTTTCTGAAGAAATATATTTCCTTTTTCTTATTTGTAATGATGGTCAAAGACCATAATAAAAAAATGCTTTGTACAGTTTTTTTGCACCAATTTGCCTTTAGCAAAAAATGCATTTGTTTTGTTATAATTAGAATTTTGCATATAATCAAGAACCTACTTTATTTGTTTGTTTGATTGATTGATTGATTTCTATAACCACACATCTCAGCAAATGACTCTGGAACAATTGGGGAGGATATTTGAAAATGTTCCTTCAGATTCTGTTACAAATATTTGAAAATCTCTAGCTAATTAGCAAGGAAGGCCATAGCATAGGGACTAATGAACATAACCACAGTTCTCCCACTTTTTAGGTAATGTGTGTCCACTGGGGAAAGACAACTCTTAGACCACTAAAAGAGTAGTTGTATTTTATTTTAATTTAAAAAAAAACCACTTAAAAATGGTTGCTGATTCATTATTGAGCTATATATTTTTTACATAGGATTATCCTGTCTATCTCAGATTAGAGATCTATTCCTCTTAGATGTTTCTAAGAAAATGTATTTTAGAAAACCTATTTCAGTCTTTCGATTCATTCCTATGTTTCTCTAAAATATATGCATTTCATTCTGTAACAAATATGTTTTATTAAAATGAATATTATATCCACAGATGTATCTATTTAATATGGCTTATAGTCCTAATGGCAAGCTTATAAGACGCTCTCCAGAGCAACATGGATGGCATATAAATTTAATAAATAAAAATAAATAAATAATAATTTTAAAGAAGGAAAAGGCTGGCATTTTAAGTCAAGCACTACCTTTTTATCTGTATATTTTGTCACGTATACAATAATGATGGCAAATGCATTCACTATGTCCTTCAAAAGAACTAAAACCTTCTCTATAAAACTAAAAGTTCATGCTGAAAAAGCAACAATTTAATGCTGCTAATGTAAAAAGATTGAATGTAGAGACCTCTTTCATTCTTTCTCCAAAAGAAAAATATCAGTCAAATTTGATTTCTTTATATCTCTTATTCTTTTACAAATATGCCTGCAATGTTACTGTCAACTATTTCCAACAATGTATCTGAGTTTACATTATTATTTCCCATTCTTCACCCTATTTACTTTTTCACCTTTTGTACCACATTAAATTCTTCCCAGACATCTCTGTAATATCTGGTTAGGTTTCTGTCCTTAGGAATAAAGAGGTTGTAGATTTTACTCTAATGTAGTGAGGAATGTTTTATTTATTTATTTATTTATTTATTTATTTATTTATTTATTATTTAGACTTGTATGCCGCCCCATCTCCGAAGACTCGGGGCGGCTCACAATTAAAACCAAAACATAACAATAAATTAATTTAAAACAATATTAAATAGTCACAAGTCTAATTTAAGTTAAAACCCCAGTATACCATTTAAAATTTAACCCTCCCCTCAGGAGATCAGCCCGGCCCGGCCTGTTCGAATAACCAGGTTTTCAGGTCATGGCAGAAGGTGCGAAGGTCAGGGGCCAGACGGAGCCCCAGGGGTAGTTGATTCCATAGGGCGGGAACCACCACAGAATAGGCCCATCCCCGGGGCTCCTCCAGCTGGCATTGACTTGCCGACGGCACCTGGAGAAGCCCCTGTCTGTGTGCTCTTGAAGACATTACATTTTATATGGGATAAAATGGTTTGTTTTCAGTGTCAATATTTACTGCCCAAAGGAGCATGGATCTTAGCCCTCATTCAGGAAGGGAAAGCTTTGCTTTTTGAGAGTTTTCTTCACTTTTAAAAAGATGATATTAAACAAATGTGAATTAAAAGATAAATAAGAATGGAATGTGGTTATACAATCCAATCTATGTCTGTTATTGTAGTTGGGGTACTTGGCTTTCATTTCAAGAATAAGGTGCTCTCTCCAGAATGACTTTTATAATTTATTCCTTATCCTAGCCAGATTTTTAAGGACAGCATTCATGAATTGAACCACTCTAGAACTCAGCAAGGAGGGAAACATAGCTGAGCAGGAAGTGCAAGCAACAGAAGGAGACCAGGAAGGGGAAAGGGATGGAGAAATGAAATGGGGGGAGGGAGGAGGAGGAGGAGATTAGCCAGCAGTAAATAAAATAATAATACTATGGAAAAAACTTTCCTAGTGTAAAGTTTATTTCACCAACAATAAATTTGGCAAATTTGTAAGATATACAGCTGATCCCAAATAAAAAAGTTTTTCAAAATCTCCTTAAGTATTCCAGTCCAGTGGTTCTCAACCTCTTCTTTATCATGCACCCTCTTTAAATACCTTTCGGAGCTAAGGACCACCAAGACTTAACTCAAGATTTAAATCCGATCTGCAACTAATGTGTGATGTATTTTTATTCATATGTGACTGTATGTTTGTATGTTGGTGTGTCTTTTTATATTGTAAATAAACTTTTCTAATAAAAAAAATTTAAAAAAAAAAAGATTTAAATCATAACATTTTTTCAAGCTTTCACAGACTCCCTGTGATGTCATCATAACTTTCCAGGGGTCCACAGAGCACAGGCTGAAAACCATTGCTCTAGTCAAGAGCCTTTCAGATCCAGAACAAAGTTTTATTTTCCAAAAAACTGTTGTAGAACTGAAGTTAAGATATTTTCTATCCAGAACAGTATTTTATTTTCAAAACCTGCTCAAATGTTTTCTTACCAAGAAAAAAAAACACTTCATTTTCAAAATCTTATTGCTGCCCTATTTCTTAACAGATAGACAAACAAGAACAAAGGTGGGATTGACAATGTAAAGCAGCATAGATCTACAGTCAAGCATTGGGTGAAGGCAGAAAGTTGAAAGATTCAAATTCTCCGAAGAATTGTTGAGCTCTTGGTCTAATCCCCACAATCCGATGACAGGGAATGCAGAATTGCCTTCTCAGTTTGTTTTAAAGAACAAACAAACCAGAACCAAATAAATAGCAGAATCATTTGCTGTTTGTGGGAAATGACAATTTCAGCAAAGAGATTGGCAATTCGCTTTCATTATTCAGATGCATTTTGGGTTTAGGTTGAGGAAACACTGATTCCACACTGGAAATATTGTTTCAGCCTCATTTACAAATGTTTTGTTCTGTTGGATCAATCCTTTTATAACTTCAGAGACAGATCCTTTTTGGGAGAAGGAAAAATAAATAGGATTTTGACAGTATGCTACATGGAGAATATTGAACAAACCCTATTTCTGTTTGTCATCCTAATATAGTGGCATGTATGCCAAATTATTAAAATAAATAAAATCCAATACTGATACAAAACAGTAGCCCGAAATATTTAATATTCTGAACCACAGTAAAATACATAAACCTTACATTTCATTGTCTCATCTACTGTATTATCAATTGATATATTCACATAACAATGCCACCATTTTCATTTTGTGGCTGTAGGCATGTTATGAACCTTATGGAGATATCTTATGAATTATGATGTATGCTTATTCAATAAGTCATAATAGCTTAAAGGGCTGACCCAGCAGGAATGTTTATCTTAGTTAATAGTTCCTTAAAGATAGTTGTTTTTTCAGCAATGTTTCTGTTATGTATGTAGGTTTGAATGTTATTGGTTTATTTGAACTGTTCTTGTAAAATGTTGAATGGTATTGGTTTAAATAGTGCGGGAAGAAACCCTGCACTCCCATTGGCTGGCAGCTACGGCTGCAGGCTATAAGAGGCAGCCGTAGCCAAGCCAGGACGGGTCCATTCGAGCTGTAGTCACTTAATAAACTCTTTGCTGGAACTCCTCGCGTCTGACTCTTCATGCAAACTTAACAGTTTCCAGTAACAGACACTTTTTATAAATATTAAACACAAAATATTATACTTCTAAAATGAGGGAAAAAAGATCCTGATACCTTGGGCCAAAGGCTAGATTCACTATACTATTTTTTAAAATAGCCACACAGATTGTCAAGGATCCCAAACCAAGGGATATACTTGTCCCATTAATTCTGAAGAGGGTTAGAGTCCATGATCCATATGTTACACTAATTCAAGAAGAACTTTTGGCAATTTCCTCTATGCCTTTCAATTTCAGATTCATAAACTTAAACAAAACAAAACAAAACAGATAAAATTAAATTAAAATGAAATAAATCTTCTTCCCTTTTCCATGAAGTGAGTTAGACTATACCCTTTAATGCCTTTTTGAAAGCTATGGTCATTATCCAGTAGGATCCACTAGAGATGCTTGAACATAATTCCTTGTACATTTTCAGTGGCCTACAGACATTCATGTAAGTATGGAAGTAAATAGGTAGGTAGGTAGGTAGGTAGGTAGTTGAATGGATGAAAGAGACAGGCAGGCAGACACAAAGACAAAAATGACAGAGAGAGACAGAGAAAGACTAAGCTCATATATTCTTATTTTGGGTTTCTCATCTATAGGACAAATGAAGATATTTGTCTTCCCTGCTGCTTTTTCCCAAAAATTTGCATTATCTTTTCTGGCCTCCGAAGTCTGAACCAAAAGGCAGCATATATCCATCATATCTGATAGCCATATTATATGACACCATTATTCTGTAAATGGAAGGTATCAATCCCTCATTATGCTGTTAGCTTGGGGTAAAAAATATGCACAAAATAGTATATCAACAGCTTAAACTGGACCTACCATTTCAGTACCAACAAAGCTCCTGGTATTTGAATATCCATGGAAGCAAATGATACTCCCCATTTGTTCAAAATTGTTTTGAAGATGCTGCATGCTATCAAGGAAATTTGGTATTAATTTGTTGTTCATTTATTTATCAAATTTGAAAACTGCCCATTTGCCTCACAGAGGGATTATGGGTGATGTACAAAATATTTAAAAAATTAAAATAGTATATAAAATCTAAAAGGAAAGCAATGTTAAAAATTAATTAAAAGACAGGGTGAGAACTTTCAGGGTGCGAACCAGACTCACCACTGCTATACCCTTGTGATTAATTAATTGATGTTTGCCTAGCTTTTTGAAATCACTATCTAAATATTCACCATCTAGGTCACAGTCTAGGCAACAAAAATAACTTCTTAACAATGTGGCCTATGGTTATATCTGCCTGTGATTAATAGGACACATTGTAATAACTTAAATCCTTTCACAGGCAAAATTAATAATAAATGATTTTAAAAGTTTTTTTTTCTGCTCGACGTCTTCTAAAAGTTAATTAGGAAAATTGTTCATGAGAAATAAGTATGAGGAGTTATGCACAAATCCTTAGCTTAGATTTTTAAAGAAAAGAAATATAGAAAGTTTGTTTTAAATTATTTTATCATGTACAACATTCTAGGTCATATGCTATAAAATAATCTGGGAGAAAAAGGACTGCACAATCAAGACAACATATAAATTATTAGTTTTAGACAATTAAATTACTTCCACCATTTGTGGCAAATGAGGTAGACGTATCATTTGTAAAACTGGAGGAGAGGTAAGGTGTGACCCAGGTGGCAGATGAATCCAACATGCTGATCATACTAGTTATACATATTGGCCCTGAGCAGGTAAGTGATGCCGTCAATGTCCTATCCTAGTGTCTGGAGGCTGTGTAAATTTGGATGAGGAGGCTCAATCATGCCAAAACCAAGTGTCTCTGGATATTAGAGTCCTCAAGATCAGCAACCTTACATTTTTAGTCTTGGATGGGGCTGCACTTCTTCATTTAAACCTGGTATGCAATAAGGAATTCATGTTGGATCCACAACTCCTGCTCAAAGAGCAGATGGTATCTGTGGCCATGAGGTTCTTTGCAAAGTTCCACTTAGGCACCAATTGTTCTGATCCTGGATCAGAAGATCCTTTAGATTGTCCTTTGTTACATCACAGTTGGAGTATTAAATACACAGTTGGTTTATTTTCTCTATTTATTGCTTCTTTTAAGTCAGCCAAAGTCACTCTGGACTCGAATGGTCTTAAATCAATTAATCAAGCAATCAAATAAATAAATGTGATCATATTGACTCACACAATATATTGCACATGGGTCTCTAGAGATGATTCTACAATGAGATCTCTTTTCGTATTTTCCCTTACCAGAGATCATTTATGCCAATAGTATTTATTACATTCAATCAGTATTCAAGTCAAGAGAGAAAAACAGAATGGGCAGAGGCACAAATTAACAGGTTGCAACTGTCCTATTTATTTATAGCCATCCCTACTGATTCTGAATTAGCATGAACTGAATCAGAATTCTGTACCATCTTATACATTGTGCTAACAATTTTCAGTATTTCAAATTAATTATTCTATTTTATTTTATTCTATTCAAATACAACATATATCAATTTACATTATACAAATTGGGACTAGTTGAAGAAAGTGGTACATTTCTGCCTTTTTGACTTTCTGGTGTTATTGTTCACTTTTTATCTTTTGTGAACATAACACATGCATACAATCATTATCACCATAGCCACTATCCAAAAATAATAAAATACAGCTTTTTATTCATATCAATTTTCACATCCCATAAAGCATTGGGATATGTAGACATGTAAGATATAGCAGGTTAACCTGTAAGCAAAAGCAAACAATATCATTACTTTATTTGAAATAAATGGAAAATGGAGAGATGTGTCCAAATCACCATGTTCCTTTGATTTTTTTAAAAAATAATACATAACCTCTTCCACACAGGTTAGAAGGAATTTGTTAGCATTTAGATTTAGGATCACTTGACAAAGCCATTTATCTATTGCATACATACATAAATACACACACATACAGAAAAATCATCCTAATGAGTCACACAAAATTCACTAAGGGAGCATTCTTTGCAAAAACTGTATAAATCAACAGGAACTAAAAAGCTCAAATTAATCAGTGGTTCATTAGCAGACCTTTATCTCCAGCCAAATATCTTCATTTTATTTGCTATTTTTATCTAAAATTACTCAATGTTTATTAAATGTTAATGAATGTGCTTAAATGTAAGACCACAAAGACCACATGTAAGATATAGCAGGTTAACCTGTAAGCAGGTCTTTAATTTCAGATCCTTTCCAATTGCATGTTCATTGGGTTTAATTTAGCAATTTGCAATCAACTATGACAAAACTTGAATGAGCTTGAAATGTATAAATATTGCTTTCTACTTCTATCAACCATATCTTACTTGCTAATTTTAAGCACATTCATTAACATTTAATGAACATTGAGTAATTTTAGATAAAAATAGCAAATAAAATAAAGATATTTGGCTGGAGATAAAGGTCTACTAGTGAACCACTGATTAATTTGAGCTTTTTAGTTCCTGTTGATTTATACAGTTTTGCAAAAATGCTCCTTAGTGAATTTTGTGTGACTCATTAGGATGATTTTTCTGTATGTGTGTGTATTTATGTATGCAATAGATAAATGGCTTTGTCAAGTGATCCTAAATCTAAATGCTTGTTTGTTTTATTTTACTAGATTGTAGGGCAAAGCAGCAGGAGAAGAAAGAGGACCAAATAATTATAAAAAAAGACTGAAATCAAAGGACAGTTTATTAGGAAAACCATAGTGTGTAGCTAATGAATAGTGAGTAATTTTGAGTTATTGAGTCTTCATTCCAGGATTTCTCAAAACTCTACTATTGTATTATTTTTTCAGCTAGAAAAAAATCCATACTTTTAAATCCCACTGATCTAATGAATGCATTATGGGAAATTAAAGAGCATCTTTCTTTTGCAAAAAAAAAAACTTGGCAACTATTTTAATCCATTAGTCATGCTGCATTTATTTATATGTCTTAGAAAAGATGCAAAATAGATTAATAGCAGGATTTATTAGGTGATTCCTCTATTTTTTTCAGAAATTTTCAACTAAAAAAACCGCCTAGCAATTTGCTTTATAACCTACCTAATTTGCAAAGAATAGAACATAAATTTGAAAGTATTCAATACATGTTAATTTATCATAATGGACTTATTATTTTCCTTTTTAACTCTGATCTAAGTTGGCAAGATATTCAGATTTTTTTTCCTGATTCACAAATAACAGTTCATGTTGTGATCAAATAAAAGTAAAATTCTACAGTGATAAATATGAAAATATCATTTTCCTGTCAAATTTTTATTTAATCGCCAGAATTCTTCCTATTAAAGATTTTTACAGAATTCCAGTGATCTTCCCAATAATACAGTAAAAGTAATAAACGGAAAGGTTTGCCATGTCTGTGTTGATTATGGTGCCAATGATCGGGGAAAAAAATTGGCTAATATATTAAGTACCAGAACAGCAATTTATAGAATAGTATAATAATTACTTTTATGTTTGGAGTAGATGAAGGCATTTTTGAGCATGCTTGGAAAAGTGAACAAGGGATCATATTGTCCATAAAATGCTACATGATTCCTCTTCCAGTTGAAATACCAATCCATTTTCAGCACATATTTTACCTGCTCAAATATATACTGTTTTAAGAATGAGGTAGAGATATATTGATATTGTTGCACTGTGAATTTCAGCTTGCATCAACTTTGGCTGGAGTATAATTTAAAATTAGTAACATGCCATCATTTTTCTGTGCTTATGTTCACCCTTTTTTTTCCCACTCTCAACCCAACCATCCTTCTGGCAGCTGGAGGAAAATATATATCACTAGATCATATTAACATAAAGCAAAAAAGAGATTGCTTGTAGCAGATGCATTTTCCTATCTTGTCACTTGCATAAAACCAAGATGATTGCTCTGTAGTAAATTTATGTTTTAGTTAAGCTGAAGTTTCTCTTTTGTGTGCTGCTTATGATCAAGCAGAGATGCATAGCTATAGTTTGCATTCATTATGGTTTATTGACAACAGAGCTCTCTATTGAGTTTTCAAAGTTGTGTTCATGCTTCTCAGGAGTGGGTTGAAGGGAACATTATAAAGAAAACAATCAACGGTCTGATAGAAGTACCGTAAATATAACTTACTTTGAAAGACTGGTAATTTTTATGTGCTGTATAGGCAGTTTCTAGAGTTTCATATTCTGACTTTTTCCCCTTCAAAAAAAAAATCTTAACTCCAGTGTAGAAGTTTAAAAGAATTATTAACCTTTTTATTTTAGCAGTGGGATACATGTATCATTATAAGTGTTTCCCATTTTATATATGTATGAGATCTAAAAGGGAATTAAATGTAGCTTTAAAAAATACAACTGTATTTCAAGACTAATTTTTAATTTCTTGATTTATTGGTAGGTGCTGTTCTTGGAAAAGGTATCCAAAGTAAAAAGAATATTCTATTGTGATTTATGTACATTACTTATTCAAATATCCAAACATAGTGTTAAGTTTGCATGAAGAGTCAGACGCGAGGAGTTCCAGCAAAGGCTTTATTAGTGACTACAGCTCGAATGGACCCGTTCTGGCTTGGCTACGGCTGCTTCTTATAGCCTGCAGCCGTAGCTGCCAGCCAATGGGAGTGCAGGGTTTCTTCCACTTTATTTAAACCAATACCATTTGACATTTTACAAGAACAGTTCAAATAAACCAATAACATTCAAACCTACATACATAACACCCCTCCCACTAGGTTCAGTCCATACCAAACCCCAACCTATCTAATGTATTCCTTTAAATAGGTGGGGCTCTTACGATAATGCGTTGAGACCTTCGTGGTTCAGAAGTTTTAACGTTCTCACCCAGTGAGAGGGAAATGTGTCTACTGACATTTCCCTGTTGGGACTTCCTGAGGAAGAAGACCCTGTTAGACTGTTAGAATCTGGTCTCTCCTCCCAACCCATCTCCATTCCAATGTCAGCACCCAAGTCAGGTAGTGATGTGCAATCTTCCACTTCTAAGGATGGATCTTGGCTTTGTGACAGGGTTGGGATGGTTCCTGTGTCGCAATGGCTCGTTACATGGGGTTGATTCCTGTTTGCTGATTTTCCTCCTGTTCCCCTCCTTCCCCTAGAAGAACATCAGGTGAGGGACCTAGAGAGGGACAGGGTCGATGTTCCTGAGGGAACCTGGATCTAAGTTGGTCAATGTGCCTGCTCCAGAGGAGGCCATCCTCTGTTTGTACCCTGTAAACGAGGCCCGTGATGTGAGTTATTTCAGCAGGAATCCACAAAGGTTCACCTATAAGGTTCCTAGCATAGACAGAATCTCCCACACTAAAAAACGAACTTTGGAAGTGGAATCCAGTGGTGTGCGTTGGTGCGTAAGTGGATGAAGAAGGCGGTCAAGGGAAGACCTAAGTTTCCTGCCCATCAACAACTCTGCTGGGGACAAGTTAGTTGATGGGCTAGGAGTGATGTGTTGAACACTAAGAAGTTTTCAAGCTTCTCAGTGATGTCCCCAGGACCCAGCTGCTGAAGCTTCTCTTTGGTAAAGCGTACCATGCGTTCAGCCGGCCATTGGCGGGGCCCAGGGGCAGTGAGGGCATGTCTGATGCCCTGTTGAGCTAGAAAGGATTCAAAAATGTTAGATGTGAATTGAGGGCCATTGTCAGAGACAAGGACATCTGGTAACCCATGGGTTACAAACAATTTTCTGAGCTGCTTGATGACAGCCTCAGTTGTAGTGGATGTCATGGGAATTACCTCTAGCCATTTGGAGTATGCATCTACTATCACTAGAAAAGTGTGCCCTCTTGTAGGGCCTGCAAAATCAATGTGGATTCTAGACCATGGCCCCCTAGGACATTCCCATTCCTGTGTGGGGGCGTGAGGTGGGGCAGGCCTGACTACCTGGCAATTGGGACAAGATGCTACCCAGTTTTCAACCATTTTGTCAATACCTGGCCACCATACATAACTCCTGGCCAAACCTTTCATCCTTACAATCCCAGGATGACCCTCATGTAACATTTCCAAAACCTCCCTTTGCAGTTTTGCAGGAATAACCACCCTGTTACCCCACAAAATACATCCTCTTAATACAGATAATTCAGTTTGCCTGGACTTAAAAGGTTGGGCAAGGTGAGGTAGATCTTGAAGAGGCCAACCTTTCTTAATCCAGCCCATAACAGGTGCCAACACAGCATCTTTGGTAGTTTCTCTGGCAATCTCAGCAGCATGGACTGGAAGCTTAGCACGGTCTCCAGGAAAAAGGTGTGAGTTTCAAGTTCAAAGTCCTCCTTGTGGCAAGGTAGTGGGCAACGACTCAGTGCATCAGCATGTCCAATGTCCTTGCCAGGCCTGTGAATCAGTTTGTAGAATAGGCTGCAAGAAATTCAGTCCACCTCAGCATTCTTGGTGACAGGATATTAGGTGTAGGTTTGTCTCCTGCCACAATGCCTAATAAAGGTTTGTGATCTGTAACAATGGTGAATGACCTGCCATACAGATATTCATGAAATTTCTTAACAGCTGCAACAACTGCTAAAGCCTCCTTGTCCAATTGGCTATAATTCCTCTCTGCTTTGGACAATGCAGTAAAAAATGCAATTGGGGCTTCCCTCCCATTGGGAAGCCTGTGACTCAAACCCCCCCCACTCCAAGGGGATGCATCACAAGTCAGAACAACAGGCAAATTCTCAGAGAATTGTATCAACACAGCATCAGACGTGATTAGTCTCTTAATACTGTTAAATGCTGACTGTTCCTTCGCCCCAGATCCAAACAGCATTCTTATCAAGTAGGATGATGCTCAGCAATAGATGCTTTGTGAGGTAGAAACATGTGGTAAAAGTTAATAAGTCCAAGGAAGGCTTGCAAATCTGCCTTGCATCGAGGTTTAGGGGCTTCCTTGATTGCTTTAACCTTGGCATCAGTAGGATGGATGCCATGCTTGTCAATCATATACCCAGGAACTCAACTCTGTCTGTTTTGAGTGTACATTTGTCTTCCTTGACTTTTAAACCCGCTTTTCTGAATCTGGTAAGGACTTCTCTGAGTCTTTCTTGAAGCTGAGTGTCATTTTCAGCAGAGATTAATACATCATCAAAATAAGGCACTACCCCTGGCAGTCCTTGCAACATTCTTTCCATAAGGCTCTGAAAAATGCCAGGCGCTCCAAATTGTAGTCTTTTACATTTGAAGGCACCTCTATGAGTCACAATTGTTTGTGCCTCTGCAGTGGCATCATCAACTGTTAATTGTTGATATGCCTGAGCTAAGTCCAGTTTAGCAAATACTGTACCCCTGCCAAGGGAATGGAGCAGATGATGCACAACTGGTACAGGATATGCGCTCTGCTGCAGCGCATGGTTAAGTGTCCCCTTGTAGTCACCACAGATTCTCACTGACCCATCAGCCTTGACTGGTGTGACTATGGGTGTTTCCCATCTGGAGTGGTCAGTAGGCTCTAAAACCCCTTGAGCAATGAGCTTATCTAATTGTGCATCAATTTTTTCCTTTAAAGCAAATGGGACCCTCCTGGGCTTTAAACGAATTGGGGGCACCTTGGGGTCTAGGCTGAAAGCAATAGGGGTCCCCATATACTTGCCCAGTCCTTCGCTGAAGACCTCTGGAAACTCAGACTTCAAGGACTCTTCCCAGTCAGAACTGCTCACGTGATGGATGCCAGTCACCTCGATGCCAAGTGGCTTGAACCACTCAAGTCCCAGCAAACTTGGGCGATCCTTGTCCACGATGGTCAGGGGCAAAGCGTTTGGTGTGGCCTTTAAACTGCACGTTGAAATCTCTGCTCCAACTACTGGAATCTTGTTCCTTGGTAGTCTTTGAGAGTCAGTGCTTGCTTCTGGAAATGCTTTTCTGAATTTTGGGAAAGAGTCTGTGGATAGTGTCCCATGACACCATAGATAAATAAGAGCCTGAGTCCACTTCCATTTGGCAAGGCCTTCCTTCAATAAACACCTTCACATGTACTTTTCTGCTTTTAAGGGTGAAGAATGACCAATAGTGATTGTTTGGTGAGTTTCATTCTTGCCATTTGCTTCTAAATTTCGCCCCATTTTTCAAGGAAATTGTTGGGCTTAAAGTCTCTATCAGGAATTTTCTTCCTAACTGGTGGAGTTCTGGATGATTTGCAGACTCTGGCTATGTGACCCCGTTTCTCTACAATTAGGCAAATGGAGTCAAAGATTTGCATTCAGTCGGGGTGGCCCCCACAGCCTCTGCAATAGAACCCTTGCCTGTTCTTCCCAGAGTCTTTTCTTTTCTTCTCCATTCTGAGTTTAAAATCCCTCCTCTGCCTCACTGCCATCAGAATCAGAGTCTATTTGTTGCAAATGAGCAGTGTGGATTTCCCCATCAGAATGGCTTGAGGCCTGGCTTGAGGCCTTGTTAATCTTTTTTTTTTTTTTTGCTGAGGACTTGGTGGCTTCCGCTGAAACAGCTTCTTCAATGGCCTCTTTAAACGTGATCTTAGGTTTCATTAATAGTTTGCTTTGTAAGACCTTATCTTTAAGGCCTAAAACAAACCGATCACGCATGGCCTCTTCTAAGTTGGTAAAGTCACAAGCACCCCCAATGTCCCTTAAACTTGCCACGAAGTCATTAACATTCTCGCTATCCCCTTGATCCCGACGGTAAAATTCGTGTCTCTTAATGAGGCACGATACTTGTGGGGCGTAATGGGCTCTTAAAAGTTTCTCTAAATCGGGCCATTCCATTACCTTCAGCTCTGCTGCTCCGCCAGCCTTCGCCATTTTGAAGACTGCGGACCGCAGTGCGTGAAAAAGACCGCCTCTTCCGTCTCTGGGATGCCGGCGAGATCGTTCCCTCCAGGAACATGTGGAAGCGATCATCGATTCCCAGTCTTCCGTCGCCGGATCGAGCGGTGCTGGGGGTGTTCAGCGCAGCCATCTCGCTCAGTTGCTTGTTCGTCGCGTCGTCTTCTCTTCAGGAAATCCCATTCGTCGCCAGTGTTAAGTTTGCATGAAGAGTCAGGCGCGAGGAGTTCCAGCAAAGGCTTTATTAGTGACTACAGCTCGAATGGACCCGTTCTGGCTTGGCTACGGCTGCTTCTTATAGCCTGCAGCTGTAGCTGCCAGCCAATGGGAGTGCAGGGTTTCTTCCCGCACTATTTAAACCAATACCATTTGACATTTTACAAGAACAGTTCAAATAAACCAATAACATTCAAACCTACATACATAACACATAATCCCCCACCCTTGTCTACTGGCCTGATTCTTGTTTATTTCAATGATTATCAGACATCTCTATATGTACTGTATGTGTAACAAGACTCTATATGAATTAGATGAAAGATATAGCTTGTCCAACATTTTGCTACTCAGAATGCAATCAGATATTTCTGGAAAGTCAACAAACAAAGCATGGCATACGGTAATAACTCTTCACCACAAATTAAAGTACAGAGATTGGCATATCAGCCAACAAATAGACAAATAGATCCAGCAAATTTTCATTCTGTTCTTTTAATTAAAAATCTATTTTAAAAGCCATCCTAGATTGGACTCAGATAGATTGTACATAAAAAGTATGCAAAAGATTGAAATGACACTGAATTGCTCCAATCCTGATAACTCTTACTCAGAATCTGAAATGAATGATTTTGACCTCAGCAGAAGTGTTCCAACATTGGAAGGGGTCGTTCTGATCTCTATTTCAATTGTCTACTTCAAGATCAAAATATGTTATGAAACAATTTCAGGGTCTGAACTCTTCTACAGAAGGAGTGGATAGGAATAATGGGCTGCATTCACATTTTTGGGGGCTGTGTGTGATACTATGATTTCTGTTAGTGTTCCATAATCTATTAAAGGTCACGATTTTGATTAGAAAAGGTCCTCTCAAGAGTGAGGAAACAACTGCAATGCCTATTTCCACAGCTAACCTAATACTGCTTAAAGTACTGTTCATGAAACTGTGTATTCCGAAGCAACTTTTTGGAATTGAATTTAAAGTGCTACACAACCCGATGAAGTTTATTTTTGGACCAGGATAGGGGAGAGAATACTGTGTGGCATATCTGCCTTTCATGTTAAGGACACTCTTGTTATAACTACATAGTTCATACTTTATACACTGCACAGAAAACTACTGCTACTGAACTGCAAAGCCCTTTTTAAAGGCAAGACTCAATCCAATCTCTTGAAAGTAACATTCACTTAATGGTTTGGGAATAATGGTACAATAAAGGTAGATAGATAGATAGATAGATAGATAGATAGATAGATAGATAGATAGATAGATAGATAGATAGGCAGGCAGGCAGGCAGGCAGGCAGGCAGGCAGGCAGGCAGGCACAGGAAAATTCTAAGAACTCATAATCTGAAAGAGTGCAAACAAATCAGTCATGAGTCTGCATTTAGAGTTTAGTGGAATGTGGGAATTTGGTGGATGTTTGAGACAATTTTAGTTGCCCCGTTATTCTCCCAAGTTTGCTCAAATGGAAATGCATATAATTACATTGCTTGATAGCATCCAACAGATGAGCCTAGAATTTATTGCCTTTCAGCTTTTTAAACATTTCTATCCATGTTTTATAACCAAGCATCTATCTTGGCACAACAGAAAGCAACTGAGAAAGGCAGGTCCATTTGAAGCAGGGACAATTTTGCCATTGATTTAATTGAATTAGGATCCCCGCAGACTTGGTTATGCTTTTCTCAAAGCAGAACTGTTAGAAGAGCAATTCTTGTATAACTAGGGGTAAAGGACAAAGGAAAACCAAGCAAGAAAGACCCTCAAATTAAATCAGTGTGAATTCAGAAAAACAACATTTATTTCAGTGGCATGTTCTACTTTGCTGCTGATATAACTGAAAGTAAAATTATATAGCACCTTTTCAATTTCATACATCAAGAACCCAATGTATTGAAGCAGATAGTACATAAAATTCACACTCTTCACTCAGGCCCTCTAATGCTAATGCTTTCTGGCATGATTATATAGTTGGTTGGCCAATTATATGATAGATATGAAAACATAAGAAATGTGCAGGCAAAAAGTTTTGAAAAGCCATTTTTCTCATTCTTTTTTCATTTCATAATTATTTTCTCACCATCATGAACAGAACTAGTTTTCATCTCTTTACAGCATTAACCCACAACTTAGCTTTCACATACAACATCTTTGCCATAGGCATAAGATAAACTAAGTATTTAATTGGAGTAGTTGGATGAGGGGCTTTCATGCAAACCCTCATAATAACCCTGCATTGAACAAGTTGCCATTTTTTCTGCTTAGAATTTTTGCCAGTTTTTAGGTGTGTTTATTTATTTTATTTATTGTACAAATGAAGACCTAAAAGACCTAGAAGGCTTCCAATTCTGCTATTCTGTAATCTTCAAATTTATATATCCAACCATCTATCAAGCGAAATATAGGAACCCAAAAACAATAAAAAAACACCAATTTAAACCAATAAACTATGGATAAGGCATTGTTACAAACTCACAATCATCCACCAGCCACACTGAGTCAGCTCTATCAATAACTTTGTTCTATTGCCCGGGGGACCACAAGAATGCAAGTTCATTGTTCTTCCATCATATTTACTGAACAGGAAATGTTCATAAACATTCTAATCCTATTTTTATGCAACATAACTTTCTTCTCAGTTCTATACTGACAGCTAGTATGAAATTCTGCCCGTGTGGTGGAATGGTTAAAATGATTTATTCTCAGGCTCCTTAAGGGAACCAGTTGGTTTTTTGTATGACCTTGTGGAGTTTTTCACTTTGTCTGCTAGTAATACTTTAAAGACCTTGATGAACAGTAAAATATGGAGACAACCTGGCTTGTTGACACTATCAGTCCTGAGGATCCTCCCTTGTCTCGCAGCTAATTTAGTAATGATCTGTGAGTGATAAAGGGGATAGGATAATTGCCATTATCCATTAGTGGCAAGAAACTCTAACTGGAGGGAGTTCTCTAGACAAGAGAGCGGATATGCAGAGAATGCAAATACGGAACTTGAACAATGGGCAAATGTGACCAAAAAAATGCCAAAGACTTTCTAGAAGGCAGGATTGTAAAAGAGCACAAAGGATTTGAATCTACACCTAGATTTGTCTAGGTGTAAATGTTTTGTTCATTCTTCTACCTATAATAGCAATAGCACTTAGATTTATATACTGCTTCACAGTGCTTTACAGCCCTCTCTAAGCAGTTTACAGACTCACCATATTGCCCCCAACAATCTGGCTCCTCATTTTACCAACCTTGGAAGAATGGAAGGCTGAGTCAACCTAGAGCCTGGTGACATTTGAACTGACAAATTGCAGTCGCCGGCAGTCAGCAGAAGTAGCCTGCAGTATTGCACTCTAACCACTGCACCACCAGAGCTCTTACCTCTGCGCCACCAGAGAAATACTGTGAATGCTGAGATTGTGTCTTGTATACAATTCTGGAGCTCAAACACTTTGTCCACCAAATGACGGAAGGACTCTTTGGAAAGGACCCTGATGTCAGGAAAGATTGAAGACAAAAGGAGAAGGGGCAGCAGAGAACAAGATTGTTAGATAATGTCACTGATGCAATGAACATGAATTTGGGCAAACTCTGAGAGACAGTGGAAAACAGGGAGCCTAACGTGCTATGGTTCATGTGGTCATGAAGAGTCGGACATGACATAGTGATTGATAATAATAAATGTAATAAAGTAATAATTTCTTTCTTTTGTCAGATTGGCTACTGTTCAGAGTGAACAGAAATTTGTGAGAGATTTTTAAAAAGTTATTTGGGCATAATAGAAATAAGAGAAAGACCAAAGAGGGGAGTAAATCCAATTTAGAGTTTAGAGACAATGGTCTAGACCTCAGATTTGCTCATCTTTTGCTAGCAGCTGTGGTTAGCATTTTCAGAAATTATACAGACCAGAGACAACCGAGCAGGGACTGACTGGGTTTCTGTCTTTATAGTCCGGTCTTGACTTCTGATTGGCCTTTAGTCAAGCTGGTTTCTGATTGATGGAGGCTGGTGAGGGCTGATCTCCACTTGGTTCTTTGTTTGTTTAACAACAATTTAGCTTTGTGCTTTTAAGCTTTGGAGTTATGTGATTGTTG
The DNA here is from genome assembly GCA_009733165.1 of Naja naja. NCBI lineage: Eukaryota > Metazoa > Chordata > Lepidosauria > Squamata > Elapidae > Naja > Naja naja. Next base: position 134,452,629 of record CM019148.1, on the reverse strand, counting down.
GTTGTTGAAACAACTGATATTATTGCCATGAGAAACTTAACGTCCCATTGTAGCTCCCACACTAATCTGCGTAAGTAGAAGATCATCTCTACCTCTACCTCTTCTTCTATCTCTATCATCTCTCTATCTCATATTCATTCATATATAGGCCTGCATGTGGAGAGATAGATGAACAGACTGAAGGAGTAGACAAAGTTTCAGATCTCTATTTCCTCTAACTTTGGTACAACATCACTACTTTTCAGTTAAGTGGAAAAAAACTTAAATGGGCAGAGGTTAATCAAGATAAAGATAATAATCCTAGAATATCTTCCATCTCTATAATAACCACTTATTATATTTGTTGCATTGATCTTTTATCTAAACCAATATGTTTAGTATTTTTTCTCCACCTTTCTCCCTCTTTGTCTCTTTCTCTCTTATAAACACAAGGAAGCTGTATTTTGCTGCAGCTGTACAGTTCCTGTATAGATGTAGTAACTATTCAACATTTATCAATGCTGAAGAATGTATAGCTTTAGCAAAAAAGCAAAATTAGATATAGAAGACACACAACCAGTAGTTTGGCAAGAAAACTGAAATGATGATATGTGTGGATACGTGTCATGGGTCTGAGAACAGAATCACCTGCCTTAAGTGGGAGGGACGGAAGGGGGGTGGGTAATACTTCATAATCAAAATGCTAGTTTAGGATGTTCCCCTTTGTATGTATTTTGGAAAAGTACCTCTTTTCCACTCTAAAATTTACTGTGTACAAACAAACAAGAATAAAAAAAACTAGCATAGTATTATGTGAGTAGTCTGACCTAATGTCTGAGAAAATACCATGACTGATCTTGAACCATATATATTGGAACTTAGATTCATTTATTTTCTATATATTTCAACTGGTAACACTTAGACTTCCCTCCTGGAAGTTCAGAATTTTGATCTCTCCAAGTGTCCTTGAGAAGTCTTTTCCTTTCTTCATTCAGTAAAAAGTTATGATTCAGACACAGGGTGAATTCTATTCTGAGAGAAACAGCTTTGTGTTCCTGTGAAGAGTCCCTCTTCTATGAATAGTTCTTTAGGGCACTCCTGGATGCAAGGTTACAGTCGTTCAGGCTAATTCATTATGGTACTCTCTGTAGCAGACACACTCCTGAAGGGATTTTCCTGCTAACTGACCTTATTTTAGCCTGAAATAAGCCTTAGGATGTTCCGTCTTTGAAGTAATATGGATCTGTCCTTCTGATACAAAAAAAAAACTTATCAGTATAAAAATAAGTGAGATAGATTTTAAGATATGGGATTGAAGAATAAAACTTTTTTCTTTTCCCAGAGAAGAAAAAAGTCCAACGGTACTAAAAAGTTACACTTTATAAAGCCTAATTTTTCTAAGGAGAACATTGGAGAAATTTTGGCCCAAGAATTATCCTCCTTCTTGAGCTCTCTGTTGTTTCTGGACAAACTTTCTGGGGTCTGGATTGGGAAGCATCATATCACATTGGTTCTTCTCTTTGATGATGATGATTAGACAGATGTTTAGACTGAATTTGGCATATTTATCCACCTACTGAGTTTTTCCAAGGACTTGGGATAAGCAGATGTTGTTTGATGGTGTTAAAGGTATTGTTGCAGGATGTGAGCTGTTCCGTGTAAAGCTGGTTTTTTTTTTTGCAATTGCCCAATGGTGATTTCGTCAATGCCGATGGTGTTCAATTAGTCCAGATATTTTGGGATTGCACACAAAGTGCCTATTACTGTTAGTATTAGATTTGCTTTCTTTTGCCATAATCATTCTACTTCTATTTGCAGGTTTTTGTATTTTGTTATCTTCTCCAGTTCTTTCTCTTTTAGTCTTCTGTCCCCAGGTACTGTCACATCCAGACTTCTTTGTCTTTCATATCGGCAGTTGTTAAGCATATGGCAGGTGATTGTCTGATTGCATTCTAAAGTCTCACGGCACTTTGCGTTTTTTTTAATTGCTTTGTCTTTGTTTATTTATTTATTTATTTATTTATTCGACTTGTATGCCGCCCTGCTCCCTAAGGACTCAGGGTGGCGAACATTAAAACAGGACAAATTTACAATAAAAAGACAAATAAATAAACAAGCCGAATACAATTAAAAAGTTAAGAAGGTTAAAACCCTCAAACGCCCCCCCCCCGGGGTCATTCCAGGCTGGCCTGTTGAAACAACCAAGTCTTCAAGTCTCGGCGGAAGGAGCGGAGGTCAGGGGCCAAATGGAGATCCATGGGGAGCTGATTCCAGAGGGCAGGTGCTCCCTCGGAGAAGGCTCTAGCCCTGGGAACTGCCAGCAGACAATGCCTGACCGACAGTATTCCAAGGAGGCCTCTCTTATGAGAGCGAACAGGGCGATTGGAAAGTGATGCTGGCAGGAGTCGTTCCCACAAGTACCCTAGACCCAAGTCATTTAGGGCTTTATAAGTTGTTACTAACACCTTGAAGGCGACCCGAGAGGCAACCGGCAACCAATGCAAGCCACGCAGGAGGGGTGTAACATGGGAGTATCGGGATACCCCCATCACAGCCCGGGCGGCCGCATTCTGCACCATCTATAACCTCCGGGTCATCCGCAAGGGGAGCCCCATGTAAAGAGCGTTACAGTAGTCGATTCTAGAGGTGACGAGCACATGAGTAACCGTTCGAAGGGCATCTCGGTCCAAATATGGGCGGAGCTGGCGAACCAGCCGACCCTGGGCAAAAGCCCCCCTGGCCACAGCTCCCACATGCTCCTCCAAACCAAGCTGTGAATCCAGGAGGACACCCAGGTTCCTCACCCTATCCATGGGGGCAACACCTCTCCCCTCATGACCAAAGATGGTACATCCCAATAAAGACCGAGATGCCGGTAAGAACAGCCACTCAGTCTTGGTGGGGTTGAGCTGAAGCCTATTACTCCCCATCCAGACCTGTACCGCCTCCAGGCACCGGGATATCACTGAAAGGGCATCACTGATCTGGTCTGGGGTGGAGATATACAGCTGGGTATCATCTGCATATTGATGATACCTCACCCCAAAACCACGGATGATCTTGCCCAGCGGTTTCATGTAGATATTAAACAGGAGAGGTGAGAGAACCGACCCCTGGGGCACCCCACAAGTGAGGGGCCTCGGGGCCGACCTCTGCCCCCTGCCAACACTGACTGCGAACGGCCCGAGAGGAAGGAGGAGAACCACCGCAAAACAGTGCCCCCCACCCCCAATTTTATTTTGTGTTCTCACCAAATGGTATTTCTTGCAGATATTTGTACGCACCATTGTTGCTAATTTGGCATGCCGTTGTGTGACACAAGTCAGGCTGATGACACTCAGTTATATATCTTGACCCTGGTCAAATCAAGCAATGTAGGTAAGGAGGTCAGCAAAGCTGCAGTGAATGATTCAATGGCATCGAAGTGAAGATTAATGGTTGCTTTCACTGTTTCTTTGATTTCTCAGGGCATCTTTCCTTTTATGCTTTGAGAGGGAGCTGTCTTTGTGCTTTGCAAGACAGTGCATATCAGTACCAGTTCTTCATTTCCAAGATTAGACTGGATTGTGTATCTCTGATTCTTGAACCAAAGAATCAAGGCAGACCCTATTTAATATAAACAATCTTATGAGTAATAAAAATCTCTCTATTTCAGAATGAATTCTGAACATCAGCAAAGAATAAAATTACCAAAGCCATACATTGTAGTATTTATTTCACCAGGTGCTTCTCTTTCTGTGCTTCCTCTCAATTCTGCAGTTTTACATCACATTATCAACCCCTAGCTTAAGGGTTAAAGGGAGCTCTTTATTTATCAAGAGTAATTATACAAATAATGGAACTATCAAAGTTAAACTTTTGCTTAAGAGGTCCATTATTTGTTGGAGAGGATTCTGTTTGGTTTTCAATAACAACTTACTACCTTTATGCTACCTAAATCAATGTTCATTAGAAGACAACCAAAGGAGTTTGTTAGTGTCTTTCTTTTCCTTGAATAATTGAAGCTTTTCTGGCTTTTCAGTTCAACACACACACACACACATGCACACACACAGATGCACACTCACACACACACACACACACACACACACACCGAGAGCCCAATGCAGAAACTTCTTTTAAGGAGCGTTTTCACACTGGGAAGCACACAACAACCATATTACTTATAACAAAAAACAACAGCACACAGAGTGGCACTGTCATACTTCCAATAATAAAGTTGTTATAGTTGTGCAAAGAAGATACCACCTGAGAGAAGAGTTTTACCACTTTGCTATAAAAAAAAGCTCAAAAACCCCATCAAGAGAAATTTGAAAGCAGCCTGAGATTAAGGTGGAAAATATTTCCACAAGGAGAAAAACATTCTGAGGAATTGGGAGACGCATGTTTTGATGCAAAAATTCTTTCAAAGCATGTACTAGGGAATGTTTGTTGTCAACTGTACAATCATTGGTATCATAGAAACACTAATGATGCTCCCCAATGTCACACCTGTTGTGACACTTAGCTTGATATACAAGGGTCTTGCCAGTATTGTTGATCCCAGGGGGTCTTTTTATTGTGACATATTTGTGAAGGTCTTACACCTCACGGCCATTAGTTCCTTTTAAAAGAAGGTTTCACCCATTGGAAAAGAAAAATGGTATGGAAGTGGGTAGCTAAGAAAACAATCAGATTTGGATCTAGGGACCAACTTGAATTCACTTTGACTGAGCTAATTCAAAATAATTGATGTAGATGGCTTCAGCTTTACCTGGTCTAATTAACCTTGAAATCTGGTTCTGTTGAATGCCCCAGTACATGTATTCAGATATTCGCTTTTTCTCTCCAAAGATTTGAGAAGCAGATTCTATTATTCTTCTGACAAATGCCTTTGAAAACTACCACCTGCTGATCTAAGGGTTATTCAACCATATGCTCACACTTCACTGTTTATATAAAAATATCACATTTATGACTGCTATTTTTAAAATTGGTTCTGTTAAATATTTTTCACTACTTAGAGCAAAAAAGGTCTATTTCTAAGGAAAAGTCAGAAAGACTTCCTCAGTACCATATTCACATTTGCATTAAAATTGTTATATCTTTAAAAAGCACCATTATTATTAAAATTATAATAATACTTTGTATGTTTTCATTTCAGCAGCATGTTTTAATTCTGACTTTAGAAATCTATGTAATGGCGTTTGACACACAGAGGGTATAGATAATGAAACGATAATCACAAATGATTAATATAAATTTTTGTGAATATGCTGCCTGCAGCTCACACAGACTGACTATGAACAATGGCATGACAAAATAGCAACAATGATACATTGGAATACGTGCCAGAATTACCATTTGCCTGCAAGCAAAAACTGGTTGGACCACAACATAGAGAAAGCAATTGAAAAATCAGAGTGCTCTGAGACTTTAGAATGCAAACATGTAAGCACCTGCCACATACTTAACAATTGCTGATAAGAAAGATAGCGGACGTGGCAGTACCTGGAGATAATGGAAGAGAAAGAACGAGAGAAAGTTACAATACATATCTGCAATAGAAGTAGAATGACTATGGCAAAAGAAAGCAAATAGGTCTCCAGGTTACCCAAGGAACCATCTCACCCCAAAGAAATTGTCCTGCCCCACTCACTCCAGGAGGAAGGGCATGCTGTGAACCCAATCCATCAAGGAATTCAAACTGGTAAAATCTAAGAAAAAAGCTTTTTTTGCTGTGGCCTCCACCCTTTGGAACATCTTGCTGCTGGAGGTGAGATCTGCCCCAGGGATGGGATTCAAATTTTTTAACAACTGGTTCTGTGGTGTGGCTGGGTGGGCATGACTGGGTGGGCATGGCCATGTGACTGGATGTTTTGTAGCACACCCCCCCCACACGCATTCTGTTTTTGGGCCTCCTGGGCTTCCTGGAAGTCCCTTGGGGAGGCATTTTTGCTCCCAGGAAGCTTTCCTGAGGCCCAGGAAGGCAAATAATGGAGTGCAGGGGGACATAGAAAACACCCCCTCACGTGCCCCTTTTGCCTCCTGGGCCACAGTGAAGCCTCCCGGGCGAAGCAGTAAGACAGTGAGGGGGATCCCAGCACAGCTGATCGTCGGGAGGAAAAAAAGAAAGAAATACCTTAAGGACTGACTGGGCGGGGAGGGGAGGCATGAGCAGAGAGGGGCGGGGCCAGCCAGGGACATGATTTGCCAGTTCTCCGAACTGCACAGATTCATAACAACCGGTTCTATAGAACCGGTCCGAACCGGTAGAGTCCCACTCCTGATCTGCCCCCTCTTCTTTAGCCTTTCAGTAGGGTCTCAAAACCTAACTCTGCCAATTGACTTGAGGTCCCAATTGGGGCACTTTATGCTGGAGGTGACTGGTAAAGTAAGGGAGAAGATCCCACCTCCTGTACTTGAGTTAGTTTTCCCTAATTCTTGTTGTTTTAATGTTTTTGCATTTGTGTTTTACTATATTTTAAGCCACTCAGAGTCACTTTAGTAAGTAACATATAAGTTTAATAAAGAAATTAACAAAGAATACAATAAATAATGCCAATAGTAATAGATCCCTTGAGTATAATCCCAAAACAACTGGCGCACCACTTGAACACCATCTTCTACAACAACTTCTACTGATCCCAAATCCTTAGGAAGGATTCAATAGGAAGATAAAAATGCCAAATCCAGTCTGAACATTTGACTGATTGTGAGACCAACCATCACTATCACCACCACCACTACCATCACCATCATCATAACAATAACAACAACAACGACAACCAGCTAAAGAACTGGCAGCTAAAACTTCACATTATTGTGAACAGAGAATAATAGTTCAGTCTCTGTTTATTCTTTAGTAAGTGAAATGCAGTTTTGTTGAACACCTTCTCACACCAAGGGATTAATATAAAGCTCAGTTAAATGTAATACAGGTTGAATACAGAAATATATATAATTATATGGACAAATGTGATACTTGTAGTTAAATGTGCAGTCACATACTGGTAGTGACCATCAGTACTTTAGCTGCTCAGACTGGTGTATTCCTGGTATACATCAAGGGGCTCCAGACTGGCTATCTTCACAAAAGTACGTAATTTGCCATACTCAAGTCACTCAGCCAAGAAGTACTTCAGTGCACGCAGGGTAACTTTCTTTGGTGCACAGTGCAGGTCATTTTGCAGTATTTGACAAAAGACTTCTTAGAAGTATTTCATCTGGCAATACACATTTAAAAACAGTAAACTCTCTCAGCTTTTCCCCCTTATAGTAGTCACTGAAGAAGGATTCTCTCAGTCTCCAGTAAATTCTTCAGGAAAAGGCTGAGAGTATCTCTGAAAGAGTAAGGAAAATAATCAGATTGATCTTAGTAAAGAGAGGACCATGTTGCTTCGTGAACTTCAGCAGCTTCAAGGGGTACTTAGTCCTGAATCTTTATTCAATTTTCACAGAGCCCTTGTTAGAAACTCTACAAATATGAGGAATCTCTACATATAAACAAAAACCATTTCATGAGCTGGAAGAAGAACCATAATACAGATGTAGCAATGCTACCATATCATCTAAAAACCTGCATGACCACTAGATATTAGCAAAGAGATATGGGAAAAGGAAACCACAAATATTGTAAGAATGTTGAAAAATGACAATGGTTTAGATGTAGATGGCATTAACTAGAAGCATATTAAAATATGGATGAGATTTGTTTATCAAATTATGTGCAACTTGTTAATGTATGTGTGAAGACTGCATGTATGCCCGACAACTGGGAGATTGCTTTTACTGTTCCCCTGTACAAAAGGAAAGGTGGTAAGTGCCAAACACCCCTTCCCTTGCAGGGGTTGTAAGTGATCTTGGGAAAGTGTTTGTCAGAGCTATGATTGCTGATGGATGTATAAGTACACACAGTACATATGAAGTCTAAATGAAACAATTACTTTACTACGGAGGCTTTCTCTTGGCTGCATACCAACTTCCATTAAAACTGTCATTGTTGCATTCCCAAAGAAAATATTGGTTTACAGTTAATTTTGGCAATTTACTTATTAGGCGGTATGCTTTCACTCCAATCCAATTCAAACTGTCAATGGCCAATTGAGTCATCAGTCCAATCTGGAGTGAATGTGTGTGTGTGTTTGCATACATATATACTCTGTGTGTGTGCATCTGTGTGTGTGTTTGTATGTGTATCTGTATTTTCAGATACATTGGTTCAGATACGTTGGTTGCATTTTCTTGAACCAGTAAACATATTTAACTTTTAAATGTATCTCCAAGTCTATTTATGCTCTGTACTTCATTCCTTAACTGTATGCCAGGGTATTAAGTTTTAAACAGGAACTTAAATTATGTTAATACAAATAGCAATTTTGGTGGTCTGGGAAAACTTCTTTTCATAATAAACTTAAAAGCACTTATATTCAATTTTTGATAGTTATATAGAACATGAAAACTGGTTTAGTGCAGTGGTTAAATGCATTGGACTAGAAACCTAGAAACTATGAATTCTAGTCCCAATCTATGGAGAAAGGCATCTTAGTGACATTGTCCCAGTCAGTCTCTCATAGATGACAGATAAATGGATGGATGATAGATAGATGATATATACCGCAGATAGATAGATAATGGATAATAGATAGGTAGCTATAGATAGATACTATATGAATTTATGAATGGACAGGTCCCTTTTCTGATAATTTATTGTTCATACTTTTTGCACATTTACTATAAAAGATACTATATACTAAGAACAAAAATGCATCATGTTCAAAATTAATAGATAAAATATATCCAAAAGAGAAAAAAAGGTAAACAAAATCAGAGTTTATTATTTTAATTTTCATTAATTTAAGCAGATGAGAAGATATTATTTAATTACCACTTATCTAATAGCTTATCCCACATTTTTACTGCTGACTTTAATTCTTTATCTTCACTACATTGTATACTTGAAATTATACTTTCGCAGGATTCATTAACTTATATTCAATGGGACAAGAGAAAGGGAATGAGAAAAACAACATAATTGAAATTTGTATCATCATATTTCTAAAAAATATATCACTTCATAGTTTGCACATTTAAAATTAATTGAAATGCAGAACTCTAATGGGAGTGAACTTTTGATTAAAATCAAGGACCTATTTGCTGCATCAGTGAGAGATCTATCCTGTGTAGCATTATAATCTCAACAACATTTTCCAAACTGAATGTGCAGATTTGAAGCAAAGGCTAAACTACAAGAAGCTGTTTACACCAAGATAAACTATTTATTGAAAATTTTCTCCAGTATTTTCTGGCAAGGAGTTTTCACATCAGCTGCTTGATATCTGATTCTAATAACTGGAATGAATAAAGGAACCGGCCTGCTTGATATGCTACAGTGACAGTCAAAACAGAAAGAAACATGGAAGAAAAAAACTCAAAAGGTCCTTTGCCACAATGAGTTGGGCAGCTGCAGCTGAGGAAGCAAATTATTTATACCTAGGTATTTCTTCTGACAAGATCTTTGTGGCTGTGGCTTATTAAATCTCATTTCTTTACTCTTGTCTGGATTTTTTTTTAAATCTCTGGGTGTACAGGTAATGAAACTTTTAAAAAATTTAAGAGTGAACTGACATGGTCTACCAAAACAGACTTTGTTACAGTATAGATGGTAGCAATAAAAATATATCACGCTTGGTCAAAATCTTCATGAGACAATATGCTTTTGCACAAGATGAAACCTAGAGTTTGGTAAAAGAAAATGTACAACTGGAATGTTCCAGGGAAAAAAGGGGAAGGATGCAAAGTTTCAAACTACTTTCTAAGCAATGGTCATAGGAAGTACATTTCCCTCACCCCTGTGTTTTGTGTGGGTATCTCTGCTTTCCCCTCCTGTAGCATCTGCTCATACCTCTGTGCATGGGGAACACAGGTCAAACTGCATAGACTGTGATCCAGATCACAGGAAGGAGTGGGCTTCTTTTCCTTATGTAAGGGAAAAAGTGATCTTGTGGGTAAAGCATTACATATATCCCAAATCAGTTAGGAAAAGTTACAAATGGAAAACAGAAGTCAGAAAGGAAAGGAAAAGAAAAGAAAGGAAAAGAAAGGAAAAGAAAAGGGAGGAAGGATAAGAAAACTTCTCACTAAATTTGAATCATAAAACGGAATAGATTTATAATCAGCTGCATCTGTATAAATACCAAGATTACAACCTGATATCTTTTTCAAACAATACGTGGACTCACTCTCTGTAAAAAGAGAGTGTTCCCTGTCTTTGGCATTCAGTAGTATATTTCAGGTTTTCATTTTAGTAAGGCAATCGGTTTAATGAATAATGGCTAGTATATCCATTTCCTCTGTCTCTTGTGTGTAAGAAGTCACCATGGGTAATACAATGTTATTCTGGCAGCACAGTATTACCTAGAGGTCACTGCTGACAAATGGAACATAAATTAGCAACTATTCTTGCCTGCCACATGAATATTTTAATGAATGTCTAATAGCCTTGACATTTTAGGAAACTGGGTTTATACTGTAGCTGCCTTTGCCTACAGACATGAGCTAGCCTTTTATCAAAGACTTGGTATGAAAGGATCACTTTAAAATGTAGAAAAGATAAGGATTAATGCAGGGAACTAGAGGCCAAGTCTTCAGCTCTCAAGCCCTGCTTTTTGTCAGCCTGGTGGCAGACAGATCTGTTTCCAGTTCTCTTGCATGAGTGAGGGAAAATGGCACTCTTATCTCATGAAGAAATGTTTTCAACATATTTTTTAAGAAAAATTAAACCACATTAATGGAATATTCTAATACTCTTCATGAGCAGAATGTAGGTACAAATGGAGACCACCATCCTTCTTGTCATCCCCATTAATTTGCATAATTCAGAGCAGGAACGTACAATTTGAGGATGAGGGCCATAAATGGCTTTTAATGACTGACTGCCCATTTGTCCAGTGAAACTCTGGGCAGTATACAACTGAGCAATCCATTAAACCAAAAAGAAGCCAGTCAAGTTCCCTATAAAAAACTCAGTTCCTACATCATTTACGCCCACATATTTTAATAATACCCAGGGACCATGCATCAAACTTTAGGTAGGGTAGAATGGATAAAGGGAGAGTGGTAGGGTATATATTTTTATTTAATTTAATACAATTCATATGATTACTCCAGAGACATTCTTTATACATATGACATGTGGACTTGATTTACAAACAATAAATTAGACTTATGAGTTTGTTGCCACTGAAGCTAAATAAGCACAACCATTTTTCAGGCTGAAATATCATTTTGAACATGAATCATAATTTTCCAGAAGCAAACATTTCAGAATAGGAAGCAGTTCATAGTGTTCCAGATGTGGTATTCCAGATACGGTTTTTCCCTGAAATAGCAGGTACATTTAACATATATAACACATAATCAACACTTTTAAAGAGAACAAATGAGCAGTTTACCCAATTAATTATCTGCAAAAATATTTTTCATTTCTATCACATAGGAAACAGAACCTTGAAGGATTATTGTCTTAAGCTGAATGGCGATCTATTTCTATAAAGCAAGGTTGCCATAGGAAATGGAGAACAAATTTGTAAAATATATCTAATGTATACACTTGAGGCTTTGGAATTCAATTCCCAGCTTTATGTATATAAATAATATGTTAAAAGTGTTGTGACCTAGGTTTAGGTCTACTTGAGTACTAAAGTCATTAAGTAACACTGGATCAGTACACTGTATCTCTGCATGTATAAAAATAATATACCAGTTTTTGTTCTCTAGAAAAAGCAGAATCTAAAGGCAATAACAAACATATAAAAGAATGAAATCTATTTGAGAAGAATGAGAATTATGAAGGAAAGTGTTCTTATATCTTTTTACATTCTATATTGAAGAGGAACAACAGAAAAAGTTTGCAACTGATTTCGTCAAATGCATCATTGGGTTGGAGTTCCTTTTCTCCCACAAGAGACCTAAGTCCACTCCATTTGAATACCGTTCATTCTTATCTAGTGCCAATTTGCCTTGACCATTAGTAGATCAGATTCTTGTGTATAGGTTGCATGGGATAAACGTGAAGTACTTTGAACTAAACTCCTATGCCTGGTTACTTGTGCCTGACAGTATCCCTCCTGGAGTAGCCAATCTGCAAAAGTAACCCACCTAAATTGCTGTGCATCTCAAAACCCTCCAGAGTGTTTACAATAGGAGGGAAGTGGTGAAGGTAGAGACATTTCAAACCGATATGTTTTTCTTTGACACCGAAGGAATTTCAGATAGTATCACATCCATTGAATGACTGAAAAAAATCCATGTGTCTCACTCAAAATTCCAATAACTCCCCAATCTTCCCTACTAATACTAAGTACAATAATGGAACATCTTGTTCCCCAACAGGTATGGTTAATGATACAATGATTCCTATACAGGTAGTCCTCCACTTACAATGGTTTGTTTAGTGACCATTCAAAATTACAACAGCACTGAAAAAAGTGACACAACCATTTTTCACATTTATGATCATTGCAGCATTCCCATGGTCATGTGATCAAAATTTGAGTGCTTGGCAACTGACATATATTTATGACAGTTGCATTTTCCATTATAGTGAAAAGAAAACTTTGTAATGAAAATTTGTTTCATAAATTGATAGATTGAAATTCTAAATTTTAAATATGTAAAACAGGGGTATTAAACTCAATTTCATTGAGGGCTGCACAGGGTTGTGTTTGACCTCAGGGGGCTGGGGTGGGCACAGCTGGGGTGGGTGTGGCCAAGGTGGGTTGGCCAGCTTGATGTCACTCATATCAGGGGACATCTGTGGTGCCCAAGTGCTAAGGCAGGACTTCCTTCAGACCCTCCCTCCCTCTCATTATAATCTCCTCCCTCCCTCCCTCCCTCCCTCCCTCCCTCCCTTCCTTCGCCCCGAGCTCCGTTTTCACTAACAGAGGCATCATGGGCCAGTCCTTTGCTGTTTTCAGGGTGGTCTCGCAGACCAGAGCTAAGCACCCCATGGACCAGATCTGGTCCATGGGCCTTGAGTTTGACACCCCGATGTAGAATATCAGATATTTAAAATGGCATCTTTTCCAATTATTTATTGCAAATATGGGTACTCCTCACTTAGCAACCACAATTGGAACTGGCAACTTGGTTACTAAGCACTATGGTTGTTGACTGGAACAGTATTATTTCCTCCATTCGTCATTAAAAGAAACATCATGTGAGCACAACCTAAGATTTTACTTTCATCTTTTCTATCAACTGTATTTGTTGTAAATCAATTGTGAAGCATATCAGTGGTAATCACATGAGTGCAGAACATGGCAATGGTCATAAATATGAGGATTGGTTGCAAATCTAATATTTTACACCACTGTAACTTTGAACAGTCACTAAACTACGCAGTTAGCAAGCAAGGACTACCTGTAATTTAAGTACAAAATGTAAAATAATTAAAACATTATCAGTGATATTTGCATTAGCAGATATCTCATATCCAATTTTTATGACTAATGTATATTATGGTTATAATGGAAATTATACAATATAAAATATTTGCTATTTGCAATGAACAAACAGGATAATTGATGTTGGGATTTTGGGACCATGAATGTATTTCTCTCCCTCTCTCTTTTCCTGAGGAAATAGTGGATTTTGTAGTGTTTTAAATTCAGTATATTCAAACTTGCCATATGGCAAGCTAGTGCAGCCTTGCTTTCTATTCCCTAAAACATCTGAGGACATATCACTATTATTTAGATTCTTGCATGTCAAAATAACATTAATTTTAGTTGAAGGTGAGTATGTGTCATCAAATGCCATTTTGCTTAATAATTAAATAGTTGTATGCATGTGTGTGTTGCTATTGTGTAATAAGTCATTCAGAAATTGTCCTCAGTTAAATTAAATTTTAGAGCACTTTACCATCATTTTGGACTTGACTTATAACTTGATATTGTTTGATGTGTGTAGATCTGTACATTGGTGCAACAAAGCAACCACTTCACAAGGACATGTCACAACATAGGAGATCTAACCCATCAGGACAAGATTCAGTAGTCCATCTGCATTTGAAAGATAAGGATCATTCTTTTGAAGACAGCAAAGTCCGATTTTTAATAGAGAGGACCATTGGTTTGAAAGAGGCCATTTATGTTAACATTGAGCAGCCCTCTCTGAACAGAGAATGGGGCATAAGACACCACCTGTCCCCAATTTACAACACAGTCCTTTTGGCTGTTCCAAGAAGATTCCATATTTCTGATTCAGGTGACCCTGAAGTCACAGATAAAATCCCAACTAATCACAATGGCTCTCAGAGCGTGTTAAGACCAACTGACTGCAAAAGAAAACACAATCTTTCCATTCCACCCTCTCCTCACCATCCTATCAGGAACTATCTGTCCCACTCCCACCAACTAATCTCAACTGTCCTTCCATCTTCCACAGCATCCAATACGACTGAATAAGCTTCCATGGTAGGAAGCAAAGTGTCTTGTTTTTCCTCAAAAGAATCAGTCCAGTTGCCTTTTCAAAAAAAAGCACTTTTGAAAGGTTTGAATATTTTGAAATCTCTCTCTCTCTCTCTCTCTCTCTCTCTCTATATATATATATATATATATATGTATGTATGTATGTATGTATGTATGTATGTATGCATATGTATATATACATATATGCTGAATGAAAGATAGGATATAAGTTTATAATAATAGATAAAAGCTTTTACAAACACACATACAAACACACAAAATCTTTGTTTTTATCTATCATCATAGACTTATATCCTGCCTTTCAGACAGCATATACAGTACTCCTGCTTCCATTTTCCCCTCACAACAATCCTATGACACAGATTGGGCTGAGAGAGAGTGACAGGGGCAGTCACCCAATGAGTTTCCATGACTGAAAGTGGGGGGCGGGGACATGATCTTTTCACTGCTAGGCCAAACACAACTCATGCTGAGGAAGGAAGCCTGAGAAGGATGAGAAGTTTCTGGAACTCTTAGTCAGAATGGCTTCAGATTTGCTGTGATTCAGGCGAGCAGCCACAGGTCTGATTTCAAGTGGCTTAGGGACCTAAACTTTATTATTATCGATTGTTATTTTAAATTTATATCCCACCTTAATTTTTTATTTAAAAAACCTCAAAAGAGGTGAGCATGCTTCATTTTCCTTCCTTCTCCTATTTTCCCCACAATAATCCTGTAAAGGTAAGTTGGGCTGAGAGGGAGTGAGTGGCCTCAGTTCCCCAACTGCCTTTCATGGCTAAGGTGGGACTAGAACTCACCATCTCTAGGCCCGGACCTTAACTGTTGAACCAAAGTGATTATTTTACACATGTTTTTATCTGAAATGATATTGCAACATTTGGAGAACTGTGAGACTTAAAAGATCATAGTTTTCTGACTTATGTACTAGTTTAAAAAGCTTTATTTACAGCGATGTTATAAAAAAAGTGAACTAAACAGGAAGGAGTTTTTCTCCTTCCTTAAACTGGACAAGGCCTGAGATCACAGAACACAGCTATTTGTAAAAGTTAGAATCTTACTTATTTTTATAATAGAGTGTAATATGAATAAAGAAGCCGATTAGAGTGTTAATATTTTGCAATAAAAAAAAAATCCCAGAAGCAGTGATAGGATTTTTATAATACTTACAACATAGGATCTCTTTGCCATCATGGTCTTGTAGCAACATGTAAAAGTATTTGTCCCTGAGGTTTGTCACTTCTGAATTGGAAAGCCTATAACTAACCTATAACCATTTGCTTACAATATTGTTTTTGACGTGTTAGTAAGAATTTCAATAGGTTTTTGAGAAATTTCTCAGCAGATTTTGGATATCACTCCTTACATAATGCAAATTATGTTCCAGTAGATATTGTAATAGTAGGCTTTTTAAAGTAAGGCAGTCTAGCATCTGAGCATGATAAACTGAAATTGCCCACTGATATCTCTGTGAAAGATTTAAGCATATGCTTAACTCTGCACTAAACTAATGGAATTTATGAAGTGCTTTATTCTGCTTTCAGGGCAGTATTCAAAGACAGTCTAAAATTCAGATATTTGATCCATGCAGGGAAAAGAAGCAGGAAAATCAACCAATATCCGCCCATAATTGTTGCAAGAGAGAGAGAGAGAGAGAGAGAGGAGTTGAAAATTGGAATAACTTTCTTAAACTTCCAGCCAGTTTGTGCAGAGTAGTCAAGCAGCTGAAGACTGTAGTGCAGAAAAGCCCTAAGGCTACTTACTTGATTTGAAGGAGCTGAGAAATGCTAATGTCTTTGCTGCCCTTTGAAAAAGGAAGGCATGATGGCACTAGAGATACAGCTGTTTTTTATTCATCTAACTAGGCTTAAGCTGGAAAGAACAGACAGGAGAATGTATGGAAATGACATGTTTCCAGCTGCTTAGCAACCAGTGTGGCCCATGTTTTCAACTTTCATCGTTCCTGCCTTGAAACGTGTCTTTTAAACACTTTTAGGTAAGATCTGTTTGGTTTTAATTTAACATTAAATTAACATGGCTTAGGACCAGGGTACATGAGGGAGACCCTGCTGCCAATAACGGCTTCCCAACGTTCCGTGCGCTCACAGACAGGGCCTCCTTGGGGTGCCGTTGGCCAGACAGTGTCGGCTGGTGACCCCCAGGGGTAGGGCCTTCTCTGTGGGAGCACCCACCCTATGGAACCAGCAGCCCCTGAAGCTTTGGGTGGCTCCCGACCTCCAGTCCTTCTGGCAGGGCCTGAAAACATAGTTGTTCCAACTCGCCAACCTGGACTGAGGAGTGGGATGGGGGTTTTAATGAATAGTGCTATTTTTAATTCAGATTGTAGGGATTCAATAACCAGTCATTTCAAGGTTGACTCAGCCTTCCATCCTCTCGGGGTAGGTAAATTGAGGACCCAAGATTGTTGGGGGCAGTTAGCTGACCTTGTAAAAATGCCGCTTAGTAATAAGCAGGCATATACAATGAAATGAAGGCTATTGCTGAGCACACTGGGTTGTATCCCCAAAAAATTGTAAGCCGCCCTGAGTCTTCGGAGAAGGGCGGCATATAAATGTAATTAAAAAAATTTAAAAAAATTCAGTGTCCAAAGATGTCTGACTGCCTGGGCAGTGTTTATTCTTTTTATACCATTTTTACAAGCAGAAATGAGCAGCATAGATACAGCATTGGGATTGGAGAATAGATTCACATGGGTGAAACCCTTCAATCACATTGGCATAACCCCTCAACCAATCCTTAAGGTTAGTGGTGATGTTAGTAAATGATATCACCTGTACACCTGGAAAATCAGAGACGTCCCATCCCCATCCCAACAGATAAGAGGATGAATAGAAGATGAGCTCATGGGATAGCAAAAGAGGCCCCCTCCACCAGGCTGCAGTGTGCTGCCAGCTTCTAGTGTCATCCAGGGAAACTCAGTGACTACCACAGGATTATTGGATTTCATGTTTAATCTCTTTTTAAATTGTATAGTATTTATATTGTTTTTGTGATTGTACGCTGCCCCGAGTCCTGCGGGAGATGGGACGGCATAGAAATCCAATAAATAAATAAATAAATAAATAAATAAATAAATAAATAAATAAATAAATAAATAAATGTTATACTTAGAATTGCATATTCTTTAAGTACTACAATTCTACTCCTGCAACTACTATTACCATTATTATTGTTTATAACAGGGGTGTCAAACTCAAGGCCCAGGGGGGTGGATCCAGCTCGTGGAGTGCTTAGATCTGGCCCCTGGCGCTGCCTGGAAACAGCAAAAGACTGGCCTGCAGTGCCTCTGCCAGCTCCGTTTTCTCTGGCAGAGGGCTGCAGGAGGCCATCGCAGCTGAAAATGGAATGCGGGAGGCCTGCACGCGGTCCCATGAGTTCCATTTTTGCTGGCAGAGGGCTATTAAAACAAACTAAAAACAAAACAAAAGGAGAAATGTTTCCCCTTTTGCATTTGAGCATGCAAGAAGGGACAGGGAAGGAGAAAGGGAAAGAGGAAGGACAAAGAAAAAAAGGAAATATGGGAAGAGAGCAAGGAAGGAAAAATAAGAAAAAAGGGGAAAGAAGAAAGGAGAATGAAGAGTGAAGGAAAAAGGAGAAAAGGAAGGAAGGAGATTATAATGAGAGTGAGTGAGGGTCTCAGATAAATCCTGCCTTAGCACTTGGCCACCACAGGTGCCCCCCGACACTAGTCCTGTGTCATACCCACCCTGGCCAAGCCCCCCGGCCCTCCAAGGTCAAACATAACCCTGATGTGGCCCTCAATGAAATCGAGTTTGACACTCCTGACTTACAATAATATAATTGCTGTTACCCCAGTAATGATCTTAGGAAGATACCCAACAGATAAAAAGGTAGCACTCTCCCTTCAGATCTTTCTCCAGTATTTAAGGAACCATCAGAACATGGCTATACTATTACTGCAATAACAAACTTCCCTGCCTGTTGCAGAAGTGATATTTTTGCAGGGCCAAAGATGACAAGATGGAAATCCTGGGAAGTCTAATTGTTTTTAAGAAAAGCATTCTTAAAAGTGGGAAATACCTTAGTGTAAATTGGTACAATGAGAACATGTGTGTGCATTTATGCATTATTGGCGATGAAATAGAAGTGAATATGAGAATTTGTATAAACAGATAAAATTTTAACACCCATAGAATCTGAATTTCTTTTTAGTGGCCTGGGAGTTCTTTCTAGTCATGCTACATAATGAATTTTGGCAATATCAATGCAATTTTTTCAGGGTAATATCTCCACATTCTGAGGTGAAAAATGCCCAAGGGAGGTGGAATTAACATAGATTTTAACAAATAAAATCCTGAATCTTTTCCCATTTTTTTAAATATCTAGAAAGTTCAGGTGTTTGATGTAGGCCTCCCAATTGCAGCTCTTAAGCTTCCAAAAAATAAAATAAAACCAGACGAACAACCCACCACTTTCTTAACAGATTTCCTGTTGAACAGAAGGATTGTCCAGCTCTGCTCAAAGGGGAACAGAGAGAGAGAAGTTGAAGTTCCCATTATATAGATGGTCTTCTGCTTGTGCAAGTGATGAATTCTAGACAGATTGTAGATGCATACTCACTTCATATGCATGACACTGCCGTTTCTTTCTTAAATGTTTACAGTTTCACTTCAACCAAAAGGCTTTTGAATTCTGTGACTAAATTCATAGGAGGAATCCATACAGGACTATGTATCATCTTCAGTTGATGATACTGTACAGTAAAAGATATGAATCTCCTCTGAGGCTTTTGAGATGTCTTGTGGATTTTCAAGGACAGAATAATAGTTGTCATGATGGTGGAGAAGACCAGGATAATGTTTTTGCTGCTTGCATGTTTTTAAATTACTAGGTTGGGGGTGAGTGTTGTATGTGCACATATTACATTATTCTAGCTACTGATATTCCCTTGTTGTGAAATCTTTACTGCTTCCATCAGTGAATGCATTTTCCACCTTTTTATTTCCTCAAGGAAGCAGTTTCCATATCATTTTCCTGAAGTACAATCAAAAGCAAATACTATCAACTAATGGTCTCTCTCCTCTTTTTCTTTTCTTTATACTAGGGAAATTTATTGATATTCTGATTCTTCCACATGTATTGTAATTCATGTAAAATACACAAGAGCAGATTTGGCCAAGTTAATTATTTTCATAATATATAGTATAAAATTGTATGGCAATTTTCCTCTGGGGAGGAAGAAAAACCCCATGTTTTTAACATTTTCATGTTGTACAATAAGGTTATAAAAAGAAATACACCAATAAATATTTTTAAGAACATAGAAACTGAATATATTGTAGTTTCTCAGCAGACATATGAAAGCAATACTTATTCCATTTTATTTTCAATGGGATGTTTTAAAATAGAAATAGAATTTCATGTAAATTAAAACAATTTTCTTTACTAGCTGCTCCTAACTTTTCTTCCTCAACCTTTTTCTTGAACTATAAAATGCAATTCCTCTAATAGGACTGCTGGAATATGGAAAGTATTTAAGCACTGCAAAAAGTAACAAGTAAATCAAGCAAGGCATTTTATATGTTAAATCTCTCCTAATGGTAGCTTGTAACTTAATCCAGTTCAAGGTTTTCTTATTATTATTATATAGCTGATAGTTTATAGAGTGTTATATAGCACCAATTCCCTGTGCCAAATTGGAATTTGGGAAGATCCATTATAAGAGGAGCTAGCAGTCTGCAGTGGAACAGGGATTGGCCCAATTCATTTTTTAAATTGAGTGCTGAAGACCTTAAACATGGATAATTGAAGATGTTACTTGTATGCTTCAAATGTACAAATTTTATTACGAACTTTTCTGATCACAAAAGGGGAGGAAAAAAGGACAGTTACCTGAGGGAGAAATGCAGACCATTTCTATAAACCATAGCCAGTTGTGCCTGCTCTACCTCATATTCTATAGTTCTGCCTATGGCATCAGTCAGGTTATGACTGTTTATGCTGTAATTTATTGGATAGTGTTTATATCAGGGGTGTCAAACTGGATTTCTTCGAGGATTGGACGGATGCCTTCTGCAGCACCCTGCCAGCCAAAATGGGGCATGGGGAGGTCCACACGTGACCCCCCCCCGGTGCCTTGTTTTTGCCCTCCATGGCTTCCTGCAGCACTCTGCTGGCTGAAAATGGACCACACGGCCCATTTTTCAGCCCTTCTTCAGCCCAGTTTTGGCTCGGTTTCAGTCCGAAGCCCTTCTTCAGTCCAGTTTCAGCAGGCAGAGTGCTGCAGGAGGCTATGGAGGGTGAAAACGAGGCATGGGTTTTAGCCACCAGAGGCACCACAGGCCGGTCCTTTGATATTTCCAGGCCAGCCCCACGGGCCAGATTTAAACACCCTGCAGGCCGGATCTAGTCTGCAGGCCTTGAGTTTGACACCCCTGATATATAGTATCATATTGACTACTTTATTCTACCATGAAAAAGCTGTAGTTGCATTGAATACTGTATTTGTGATGGGTTTTCATCCACCTTCCATTACTTGTTTTCTTTCAAGATAATATGATTTTGAGATTTTCACTCTATACTCCAAGGAAAGTTATGTGTTCTAGTTCTTGTAGTGAAAATTAATAAATGATAGGAGTATCTCCTCTTGATCTGGGTTAGTGCAATTTGGAAGATAAACAGAAGAAATCAGAAGTTGCTCAAAATTAGAACTACAAATTTCAGTGCAGGGATATTCTATTTTCAGTTCCTATCAAACCACATTGGAGTTTGTATATTCAAGTGCAGCCAAGAAGCTTTAAACAGTTTTA
Source organism: Naja naja (assembly GCA_009733165.1). Lineage (NCBI taxonomy): Eukaryota > Metazoa > Chordata > Lepidosauria > Squamata > Elapidae > Naja > Naja naja. The sequence continues at coordinate 134,431,391 of CM019148.1, read as the reverse complement.
TTAGCTCATGCATTGGAATAATCTTTATGATTTAGAACAATTCTTAGCTTGGCCAAGTGCTGGTTTTTGACCTATACATTTTAAATAAGACACTATTTTGTTGTGTTCCTACATTTGGTTTCAAAGTACTTAGTGTATTTGATCAGTTATGTCAGATTCACTTCAATCAATATTAGGTTTTAATTTTCATTGCTTAATTGGACTATAAGACTTTAAAATATTGTGAATGTGTGCATGTGTGTGCCAAGAACAATACTCATTATGGGAATAAACATTAGTCTTGAACACAAATTGTACCAGTTTTTTTAAAGTAACCCTTGTAAATAGAAATGTATTTCACTTTAAGTAACATCTCAGCTGTCTATGTGTCTGGATTGGATTTGGTTCCTAACCATACCCACTTCTATATCAAACCATAATTTGATAAAGATACAGAATATCTGTATCTATGTCAGATTAGATATAGATATTGATATCTGGTCTGATAAGGTTTTTATAATAAACAGTATGACAGTACATTAAGTTAAATAAATATAATTTCAAATGTACTTCTCTTTTCCCCCTCTCTAGATTGACAGTCTATGGTTTTCCAGTTATGCTTACTTTGTGAAAGAGCAAGGATTTGTGTTTAAATATTGGGTTAGAATTGCAATTTTAAATTAATAAAGATCTCCACCATTCCTGATCAAGCTGCCTCTATAACCATCCAATTTGTCTGAAAATAAGTCTGCTTATAGCCTGAGGCAAAAACCAAGGTGTTGCCTATTTATGTTTTTTTATATATCAGCTTTATATTTCACTTTTGTACCAATGAATGCTGTTCAGAATGGCTAAAAGTCTTTATCATATTGAGTGAAGTTTTTATATCTACATATAAAAGATCATACATCTTTTTTGATATTGCCTCTGAAACATCCCATCATTGTTTCAAGATTAGAGGCCACAATGTTACAGGGAGTCCTCAATTTACAACCACAACTTCCATTGCTAAAGCAAGGCAGTTGTTAAGCAAGTTTTGCCCCATTTTACAACTCTTTGCCACAGTTAACTGAATAACTGCAGTTGTCAAGTGAATCATGTAGACATAAAAAAAAAATATGGCTCCCCCCATTGACTCTGCTTCTCAGAAGCCAGCTGGGAAGGTAACAAATGATAACCGCACATGACCACTGGAGCATGCAACTGTCATAAATACATGCCAGCTGCCAAGCACTCAAATTCTGAACACATGACCATGGGGATGCTACAACAGTCATAAGTGTGAAAAAGGTCATAGGTCACTTTTAGTGCCGTTGTTAACTTTAAACCATCACTAAATGAAGAATTATAAGCTGAGAATTACTTGAATTCCCTGAACCTTTTCCACTTGAGATAAAAGAGGGAGAAATCTTGTGTAAATTTCTAGTTTTGTCTGGAGGATTTATGGCTGACAGTCATTTTTAAAAGTGAGGAGCAATCAAACTTATGCCACTCATTAGAGTTTTTCAAGGGGAATAATAAAAAACAGTTCTGTCATTTTCTAGTTACATGTGGTATAAAAAGCTCATATAAGTTTTGTTTTATATGCGTTATTTGTCTTATTTTCTCCTTTTTCAAACAAGGTAAGCTTCATCTCTGGGGTGCTTTGCTGAGATTTCTAGGAAATGGTCAGACATCTTTATCTCTAGCCACAGTAATGGTATCAGAGATGAGTGGGATCTGACAATATTAATATTTTACTATGGAAGCATGAAGGTTAAATGTAAGTTTTGTAGAATGAAATGGTTTGCAGTTTAATAAAGCCACAGAGTAGGAAGATATAGTAGCCTCTAAGTAAGATAAAATCTTAAAATAAAACTACAGGGTGAGGAGACTTTATGATAGATGGAACACTTTGTCCAATGTAATAGTTTCTTTTAAAAGAAACTAGATAAATCCACCATTATTGTGGTTGGTTCTTGGGTCATTTTTACCTCTTGTTTTATAAACTGGCAGTTAACAATAGGAAAACAATAGCAAAATATTGTATATATAGTTCAAATTTCTAATGAACCTGAACTTCCAGCAGTGTTCAAATATATAGAGGTAGAATCTTTGGGCAATAATTAATGCATAGCGTTCATTCCTATTATATTAATATGAATTCATATTATACTAATAATAAAGTTTTATGTATGTGTGTGATCAAAAGTTCCTGCAAATTTTCAAATCATTGATGCTTCATTCAAAATTATTTAGATGCCTACAAATAACAATATTAATGGTCCAGGACTCAGCCAAGTGTTGCATTTTGAATCAATGCTGTTTTCTGAATCGCACATTGCCAACAATTACACTGTTTCTTTCGGGAAAGCATGCAAAGCTGTCCAAAATAGTATGTTGAATAACTCATCCTTACATAATTCCAAGTAATCATCCTTTGACACTGATGCATGGATATTCTGCTTTATTATTTGAGGCCTCTCTATAATTGTGAACATTTAAATAAGTATAGTCCAACTGTGATTATGCTTGTCAGTTGGGAAAGAACATGTCAAATCATCTGGTGGGGATGGTTTGTAATATTTAAGCCTATTAATCCATTTACTTTTAAGGTACACAAGGACTCATTAGAGTCACAGTTACTGTGGAAAAGGCTAATGGCACTGTTCCAGACTGGGCTCCCTTGATAGCCATGGTACTTCTTGGAGGTGGGTTTCTTCACTTGCATTTCCAGAAAAATCCAAAAAGTATCTGTTTAAAGTAGAAGCAATATCCTCATTTTGCAACCAGGGACACACAGTCTGTTAATTTGCCTAGCTTTTGGCAAGTAAGACCAAGAAATAGATGGCTGTTATAAGGAAATAATGACAAAGAGAGCTTCAGCTCTCAGATTCCAAGGAGACCAGGTGGAGGTCTTACTCTCTTAACCTTTATAGCAGACTGGGACATGAGGAGTAACATTAGCTAAAATTGAAGAAATCTGTGGTGTGTCTTGTTTCTTCAACTTTCTCTCACAATATATCCTCCTATTAAATGGCTGTTGGTTAAGATTAAGATTCACAATTTTGCTCTGCTTGTCTTGAAAACTTATAATGCTTTTTTTATTATTTAAGCCTAAGAAATCAATTTTTGAGAAGGAGGACATATAGCTGATTGCATTCCCAAGTCTACTTTGATCAGGAGCATGACAGTGTCATTCCCACAGAAACTCTTAAAAGTTTAGATTTGGAATCATGCTCCCTTTTAAGCTGAGAATGCTATGCCATTCATCACTAGGTCTGCTATGGCACTTTCCATCAGTGAGACAACTGACTGGTGGTAATTTGCTAGTTGTGATCGACAGATCAAGGTGCAATAAACTGGGGCCTTCCTCAGCAAAGATTCTGTCAGAAGCTGAGTATTATACTTTGATAAACAGGCGCATGAGTTCTGGAAGTCCAAAAATGAAACTAAATTAACTGACATATGGGATAATCAAATAGTCACTTGATAATCAATAGTTATAATTAGTCATTTGTAGACCTAAGCAGCTATCTTAAGCAGCTGAGAATCTAAGAGCTAACACAGTGATCTGAATTAATAACGATTAACAAAAGGCAAACACAGATCTGAAAAATAATCTCTGGGGAATTTAATACATTACATTTTGCAAGAGAAAGACAGAGAGTGAGTCCAAGAAATAAAAGGCTAGGACAAGAATTCAAGAGAGGTTTCCTTTTAATGACACATGGCCAGAGTTCAACAAAAGGAGAGGAAGAGAGAGGGGAGAGAGAGAAGTCTTAAAGCTTCTGGCTATAGCAAAAATGCAAGAGATTTTCAGATGACTGAATCAGTTTCTTGCTAGAACAAAGAATGCAAGAGACATTATGTCATATAATGTTGCATTCATTGATACACATAATCACATGCTAAAGAGTGCACTTGAGCATATTGCGGGGCATGGTTTAATGTGGGAATTGAGAGCAACTTTGTAAAAAGGAGAGAAAAGAATTTCTAGCCATGGGGAAAAAAACACTGAGAAAAAGACCATTAGAGAAAAGAGAAGGAAGGTTGCATATTGGAAAGAAGATGGGAGAAGAAAAAGATTTCTGAAAGAACACATGATGAAAGGGGAAGAAATCATTTTCCATCAGTGTTGGGTGACATTGTGATTATCCAAGAAAATGGTATCCTAATATATAGAAAAAAGGAGAGGATGTTGGGAAAGGAAAAAGTGGTTAAGGGAGAGAAAGGCTCCAATAAGCAGGACTTTTCTTAGGATAATTCAGGAAAGAGGAGAACAGAGGAGTTTCATACTAGTAAAAGAAAAAAAAACATTCTTATAAAATATTCAGATTTTGTCTACATGATTTCTCCATGTATAACTTGTCTATCTTGAAATATAGCCATGATAACTTGGCTAACTTGAAATATCAAAAATTCATTTTGATCTTAATTTAATACCCTACAGTAATTTTAATTTGATGAAAGAAAAATAATTTTTATAATTTATTTCAAGCAAGAAGGGGATTTTAGTAATAAAACATGAATGGAATAGATTATTTTTATATTTGTTTAATTAAAAACTATGTGCATAGGTATCTTGCCTTCCATTGCAAAATCATTACTATACCAATCTACTACTTTCCTGGCTTCCCACGGATAACTTTCATGATAAAGTATGAGGAAATCTTCCTTTTGACTTCTTAAAATTGGGATATATGAACACTCAGGCAGGTTTCAGAGTGATAGAAAGATGTTATATAGAAAATAACATCAACTGTAGATCTTTCCACCATCTCTTAAAGTGAATTCAAAATCACCATCAAGAGAATTTCTTAAATCTCTTGTCTCAGGCACAAGAAACCAGGATCTGAGTTAGAGTTCAAAAGTAGTATGACTTTATTCCATGCAACCTATATACAAGAATCTGATCTACTAACAGCCAAGGCAAATTGGTGCCAGATAAGAGTTAGTGGAATTCATGGAGAGTGGGGTGGGGGGTGGACTTAGGTTTCTTGTGGGAGTGTAGCAACTCCAAACTGATGACACATTTGACTCTGCCCTTGGACTCAGCCTGGTCATTTCCTACACTTAAGGATTCATAGACAAACAAACATTTTTCTTTAGAGAAGAAAACCTCTCAGAAATTGCATGGTGGGGCTGGGCAAAAACTTGTCTCAGTTCTTCAAGAGTCAGAGGAAGAGAGAGGAAGAGTTTCCGTTGTCAAACTACTTTAAACAAAAGGCCTGAGAGAAAGTGTAAAAGAATCAATACATTTCTGGAAAGGAAAATAAGAGACAGTAACTAAAAAATTTCTTTCCCCCCTCTCCTCTTCCTTCAGCTGCTTAAGAGATCATTAGTTAAGAAGGCAACAAATAGTAATTCCAAGGACTGGATTGATGAAGCAAAAAAAAAAAAGGTCCTGTTCAGTGGTGGGATTCAATTTTTTTTACTACTGGTTCTGTGGGCGTGGCTTGGTGGGCATAGCAGGGGAAGGATACTGTAAAATCTCTAGTCAGAGGTGGCATTTGCCGGTTCTCTGAACTACTCAAAATTTCCGCTACCGGTTCTCCAGAACTGGTCAGAACCTGCTGAATACCACCTCTGGTCCTGTTAGTACTCTGGCTCAGAAGATTTTCCTTACTTTTTTGCAATTCTTATTATAAGTACTAGAATACTTTAAAAATGGCTTAGTGGAAGACCTAGTGAGGACATCACCATTTTCCAGTTCCTCAAAACTTTAGGTTGAGCATAACATTTTTTTGTTATTCAAACTGACTGGCCACTAGCTATGTTTGGTGAAGAGGCTTACCACTTACTTTGTAGGAGGGTTAAGAGAAAGGTGGCATGTATAAAACTGCCTCAGTGCTGAACTCATATTTGATTTCCAACACAATCAGTGATTGCAAAAAGAAAAAAAAAGTCATCAGCACCCTGGAAAAGAATGTAGGAAAACTGATGATACATAACTTCATCAACCCATGGATATTGACTTTTAGGATTTTCTGATCCTGAAACAAGTTAAAGACATGAACCTTGCCCATTTTGATCAGGATTAGGAAAGTAATGTTGTTTGTGCCCAGAAAGTACCATAGGTAAACTCTGGAAATGTTACATCATAGGTGATATAGGGAAGATCTTACAAAACTCTGCAATGGGAACAATAATCTAGGAATAAGTTCAATATTTTATTTCTAAAAGAGGTTTGTTGTTCTTCTGTCTTCTGCTATTTGTATGTATGCATGTGTGCATGTGTGTGTGTTTCTGTTGTTTGTTTTAAAATATTTTAATGCTTGTAAGCTGGAGGGCCTCATATTGTCTATTCTTAGTATAAAATGATCCTGAAACAATGAACTTCATCTCCCAAGGTTCTTAGCAATGGGCATGTTGGCTAGGGAAATCTGGAAACTGAAGTTCACACATTTAAAAGTTATCCAAGATGGGAAATAGTGGTATATGGTCACAAAAACAACTTTCAGATGTTATACATGGTTTGCTCACTCTTACTGTGAATGGCTCATCTTCTCCATACCAAAATGTAAGGAAATAAACCATAAAGAATTCATAGTAACTGAGAGTGAATGAACCAGTGCATGAGAACCAACTAGATAGCAGAAATACTCAAAACTAGTTAAAAAGAAAATATATTTACTAAAGTGACATGATTTATTGGTTTTGACCTGTTAATGCTAAAATGTGGAAACATTTTGCATGACGATATTCTCCCCGACCCATTAGTGTCTTAATGGGAACTAGTCAGTTGTTAATGCTTATTGATTTTATTTGAAATGATAAATTAGTAAAATTACTTGGTGATAAATCTTACGCATGTTCCTTTTCAGCAAAAAGGCAATTAGCGGATCTGATCATTCATTCCATACCTGTTTAAATCCTCCTTATTTCTAAATATATTCACTTCATGCATAACAAAATAAGAACAAGTTTGGAAAGAAAATGATTGGTATATCCCCTCCTCTAATAAATTCTTGTAAATGCATTCTAATTTTGCAACTCATGCGGGAGCCTTTCATTAAGCAGGTATTTTCTGCAATCCTTAACTGGATGCCCTACAAAAAGGGTGACAAACTCACGGTGTCACGCCGGTGTCACGTGATGTATCGTGACTTTTCCCCCCTTTGCTAAACTGGGCGAGGCAGGGCCAGCATGTGATGCATCCGGCCTGTGGGCCGCAAGGTTTACATCCCTGCCCTACAGAATAAAATCTCTTAATGTCAAAGTCCTTATAAGGACAGCACTCTCGATTATACCATCAACATTTTCATCCAATAATTTTATAACATGTACAATAGGTTTTTTTTCCCATTTTCAAGCAAGATATAGTTATAAAATCTGATCCTAGATAATGAGTTTAGCCTAGAAAGCTAAACAGGTTTGGACCTGGTTAGTATTTAGATGGGAGGATATTACAAAATCCACGGTATATATGTATGTATGCATATATGTATGTATGTGTACAGTATGCATTTATATTCTCCTCAATTATATATGCTCCTTCTATCAGATTTGGCAAGAGAAACATGCTCTGGTTCCCACTGGTTCAAACTGTACTTGTCAGGCTCAAGGAGGTGGGCCTTATGATTTGAGCTCAACTCCATACCATCTAAATTTCTAGAAGTCTCTTAATAGTTGGCTTTGTCACCAGGCCTGAGGCTCTGTTGCTGATCAAATCTTGTCTGTGTGTTTAAAATATGACAGCATTTGACATTTTTATTTTTTGTATTCTTTATTTTGCTGCGTACATCCAGAGTCACTTCTTCTGAAAAGAGTGACCATATAAATTAGAAAAATAAGTCTCTCTCTCTGTGTGTGCACACAAACACCTGTATGGGAAGTGTTAAAAATGGAAAGAAAATAGTGGCAAATCACTTCTATATTATTGATAAGGAAATTATATTATGTCTATGAAATACCAGGAGACAAACTCAACTTGAAGGAAATTTTACTTTTCTATATGTACCTACTCCAGATTGGAATTATTAATTATGGAAAGAGAGGGATAAACTAATACGCTGACCAAGCCTGTAGTTTAGGGGAAAAATGACTGATTATGCTTCTGACAATTTTAAGAAAAAGCTCCCTTCAACTTTTGTTTAAAGGTACATCAATAATGTCAAAGCATATTTTAAAATTTTAAATTTTAAACCTTAGGACCAAACCGTTTTCCCATATTATGAGGGATGCATAGGGCCATAAAAATAAAAGAAATATTGTGTAGATACCTACAATTTAAGTATTTTGCTTAAGCTTCTCCTAATGTAGCTGATGATGGATGAGTGTCCAAGGATGTAATGCTGGCTATACAATATTGAATTGTTGAATCTCCCAGAATAGGAATAATTTGAAAGTGCATGTAAAGAAGCATTAAGTTCAATACCTGATGTCTGCAGAAAAGAACTCTAAAGATAGACTGAGCATATGATAGCTAAATCTTGAGGAAGTAGATGAAGCCTATATTTTTCTTGTTTAAAATGAGAAGAAAACAAGCTCCCATTCATTAGAGAACTAATATTAATTGAGGACTGGTGATAGTGCAAAATTGCTTGGTCAGTTATTTGCATTATCAATGGAGTGCTCCTGAAATCAGGATATAATCAACAGAAGGAATAACCTTGAGGCATAGGAGGAAGAGCCATAACCAGGACAATAGATAAAAGAAATCCTGAGTCTGGGCCTGAGCTGTAACCTGAGTAAACACATAAGACAAGACTCTCCCTAGTTTTCATGAAGATAAAGGGAGTGGGAGAGCACATTGAAATTTGTAAAATTCTGTTACCAAAGCCTTATAATAAACATAGAATGAGTATAGATAATTTTGGTTTCCTAGTCTGGTCTACCTTGAGGGGTTGACAAAGGGAAGGAAAAGGAGGAGAAGGAGAAAGGAGGGGGAGAGGAAGCAAAGGAAGAAGGAGAAGGAGACAGTGTTTCTTTCAAGGACTCATATAAGGGAAATATTTTAGCTAATACCATCCATTCTGCTTTTGGGAGATTTGTCCTCTCTTTTACCTATGGATGCTTAGAATCAAGAGTCTAGTGTTTCTGACACTCTAATATTCTAATCACTATAACACTGGAGAACTGGAGCATAAAGAACTTCAAGTGAATAGTGTTATGTGTCCTTGCTCCATCCTTTAAATGATAGAGCAATAATAAATATTTTTCTTCTTTCTGATTCTTTGTTGCTTGATTCTATTGGACCTTCTCTTAGTGTATTGTCAGATGATTTCCCATCTCTACTACTTTTCTAATTGAAACCCTTAGTTGTTTGAAGTTAGTAAATTCCTTTTCAGACCTAGGGGAACATGATTAAAATGTTCTTGGAGAGTTGGGTGATTATTATTTCCCATAATAATGTTAAATTAAATAAACTCCAGACAATGTATAAATCAGCACAATGCAAAATTAGATACATTTTCTTTGTTGCAAACCAGTATTCCACTATCTTAACATCTTCACAAAATTTGGATAACCACAGTAGCTTTTCATAACATCAGTTTAAAAATTCAATATTGCTAATTTCAGTACAATATCTCATATTTTTCGGCCCAGGAATACAATCAAGTTCCTCTATTCCCAAATCTTGCCTCTTAATATTAATGTCTCGCTAGCTGGACTCCTATTGCACCTTGTCCCAGTTGCCAGTTGTTTGCTCATTATCTTTAAGGCAGGTATAAACAATTGAAAAATGAGTGATAAACAAAACCATTAAGCCAATTTTGCCATTTACTTTGAGGTTCCTGTGACAGATGCTCCAAAACAAACTTCATTAAACAGCTGTTTGCTTCATTTCAACTTATTATGTGTACAGCAGTGATTCATCTTAGGGTGAGCATGATGAGGTGTTACAAATTCATTGTTACAAGGGTTTTTTGGAAGAGAGGGAAAGAAGAGCCTAATTTAGATGGAAAGCTTTGCCTGGATATTGTCACACTTGGCATTTTAACTTATGTACCATCTTACTGTATTAACATATTGGTATGAATTAATATACATTAATTTATACTGAATAGTTCATGAAGCAAGAGCTCCAGTCTGTTCTCTCAGCACTTTTCCCTAGGTTTAAACATTCATGGTGGCATTCTGGAAAGCCTCAACTATTCAACAAATCCTATTTTATGTTTCTGAACTTATTTCCTTACTTATGTAATAGATAACCCTATACACAACATGGCGGAAACAACACCTAGATTTGTGTTTGGGGCAACAGGGGTGATTGTAACAACTACCTCAGCATCTCTCTTCTTAGTGTTGTAGGGAAGCTGCTTGCCCGTGTTGTACTGAAGAGGCTCCAAGTGCTTGCAGAGAGAGTCTATCCAGAATCACATTGCAGATTCTGAGCCAACAGGTCCACTACTGACATGGTATTTTCCCTTAGACAGTTGCAGGAGAAGTACAGGGAACAAAGACAGCCACTTTTTGTAGCCTTCATAGATCTTAGGAAGGTTTTTTAGCTTGGTTAGTGGGGATGGCCTTTATAAAATCCTCCCCAAGATTGGATGTCCACCTCAGCTCCTCAACATCATCAGGTCTTTTCATGATGAAATGAAGGGCATGGTACAGTGGTGGGATTCAAATATTTTTACTACCGGTTCTGTGGGCATGGCTTGGTGGGCATGGCAGGGGAAGAATACTGTAAAATCTCCAGTCAGAGGTGGTATTTGCCAGTTCTCCAAACTATTCAAAATTTCCACTACCGGTTCTCCAGAACTGGTCAGAACCTGCTGAATACCACCTCTGGCATGGTAGTTTTTGATGGCTTAACATCAGATTCCTTTGACATTTGGAGTGGAGTAAAGCAGGGCTGTGTCCTCATGCTAACTTTATTTGGGATCTTTTTTGCTGTCATGCTGAAACATGATTTTGGAACTTCAACAGAGGGCATTTATCTCCAGACCAGATCAGACGGAAAACTCTTTAATCTCTCTAGATTGAGAGCAAAGTCCAGCTGACATCCTTGAGGGATTTCCTCTTCTCTGACAATGCTGTCATTGCTGCTCACTCTGTCAAAGACCTTCAACAACTTATGGATCATTTTAGCAAGGCTTTCCGAGATTTTGGACTAACAAATCAGCCTGAAAAAAAACACAAGTCATGGGTCAGGACATGGATTCACCTCCCTGTATTACAATCTCTGCACAAGAACTGGAGGTTGTTCATGACTTTGTGTACCTAGGCTCAACTATCTCCAACACACTGTCTTTAGACACTGAGCTGAATAGATATATCGGTAAAGCGGCCACCACATTTTCCAGACTTACAAAGAGAATATGGCTTAATAAGAAGCTGACGGAACATACAAAGATTCAGGCCTATAGAGCTTGTGTCTTGAGCACACTCTTGTATTGCAGTGAGTCTTGGACCCTTTATGCATGGCAGGAAAGAAAGTTGAACACCTTTCATATGCACTGTTTCCGATATATTCTTGGCATTACCTGGCATGACAAAGTTCCAAATAGCACAGTCTTGGAATGTGCTGGAATTTCTAGCATGTATATACTATTGAAACAGTGTCATCTATGCTGGCTTGGGCATGTCATGAGGATGGCTGATGGGCAGATTCCGAAAGACCTCCTGTATGGAGAATTAGCGCAGGGAAAGCACCCTAGAGGGAGACCACAACTGCGATATAAGGATATCTGCAAGAGGCCTTGGGAGGTCTTGGGAATGGACATTAACAATTGGGAAACCTTGACCTCTGATCCTTCAGCTTGCGGGATAAAGACGCAGTATGGCCTTCTCCAATTCGAAAAACACTCGTTCAGCAGGCTGAGGCAAAGAGGCAGTCCCGGAACCAGCAAAATCTTGGGGCTGGACAGGGAACAGACTGTATCTGTACTCAGTGTGGAAGGGATTGCTACTCTCGAACTGGCCTTTTTAGCCACACTAGATGCTGTTTTAGGGCCTCTTTTCAGAGCACAATACCATAGTCTTTTGAGACTGAAGGATGCCAATCATATAACAAATGTTTTTTTCTAAAATCCTCTCCTATCCAGTACAAAGATAACCTAACCTCTTTAAGCTTTCTAAAAATTCATTTGTTGTACTTTATTCTTCTACTGTTATTTTCAGAATTATCTTTTCTGTTTCATTTTGGTGGTTATATATAGGCAGGATCATTTCTGTTTTACTCTAATCCTACCACAATTTGGGTCTCAGCTGCATGGGCTGTTTAATTATTATTCCCATTCATTCTATGTCTGACTATGGTGCCAGTTTATTTTCTGAGAGATATGTGAGTGTTTTAAATATGTACATACACAACCACACATTAGAAATGCATACAAGGAAACATACAAGCCTCTTCAGATTTAAAACAAAAATTATTCATGAAAGATAATTAATCTCTCGGTGCTGATGGAAAGATCTGCTTGGAAACAGGAAGTACATTCATCTGAGTGCAGTTGCTGTGATCCACACAGTGTGGAGCTCTGAATGCACAGGGCTCCTGGCCTTGTGAATTATGTATGTCATCCAAGAAGCAACTATAAACTTGCATCTCTCTAAGTAGAATGTGGGTGGAAACTCAATAGCCTGTAGAAGCTGTAAGCAGAGCAAATTGCTGTTTGCCTTGTGTATCTGGATCAAGATATTTCAGACATTGTTCACTTGAGTGAGTGTTATGTGAAAATGAGCAACAGACTCTGATGCATAGCAAACAGATTTCTAGTTTTACATTTAAAAAAAAATCAAATCTCTTGGAGAGACCAAGTTAATAAGCTTAATGTGTGAACCCATTTCAGATGAACAATTATTCTATGCAGATTTTAAAAAATGAAATATGAAAGATTGGCTTTTCACTTCAGGTTTCCTAGTTTCTGGCTCATTTATATTGCCTCTCAGGATATTCTATTAGTATCAGTATTAACATTAGTGTTAGTATTAATATAAGAAATGTGGAAGGTCACCTTTCCTAATTTTTCTTCCATTTGCAGTTGCTGTTGTAACACCCCCCCCCCCCACATTCCATCCCATCCCATCCCCAGAATGGTAAAAACTTAAGCTAACAGATTTTCCTCATATTTTGCCTACAGTTTGCAGTTTACTGGCTGGGAATTCTGCAAATTGAAGTCCGTACATCTTAAGGTTGCTAAAGTTGAAAAAAACAGTCTACTAAACCAGTCAGTGCTCCTTTTCATCCTCCTTGGAAGTCTCAACCAGGTTGAAGCTGAACACAAGTCCTAAAATATAAGTACAATCATCATAATGTGTGTGTTCACAAACAAACCCATCAGAGCTGAATTAAACTCAGCCTTTCTCTGTTACAAAGGAACCTGGAAAGAACATTCTCTGTTAATGAGTACCATTGAGTATTTAATGTAGTGAAGGACATTTTGTTCAGCTTCTGAGCATTCATTTTAGTTCCTGCACCAGTCTAAGTATTCATCCACAGTACTAACAGTAAAACTTCTTGTGAACATTGGTGTAGGAGTGCAAAAATGCAGGACTGTTTTATCAAAATCACATAATCAAATTTCAAAAGCACACTTCTGGTATGCAAATGTATTTCATTTTGGTTAGGGCAAATTGAGTAAATTTCTCTGTAAAATATGCAGACTGATTTTTTTCTCTGTTTCTAGTACATGAAGCATCAATAAGCCGAACTTCAACTTTCTTCCTGTTCATTTCTGTCTCACTGAACATTCAAGGATTTGGTGAGAAACTGCCAAAAGGTGGCACTTCTCACCTAGTGTTTATCATTTTGATCTTTCTGTGTCTTTATGGATTGACAGTTCCTAGTTGCTGCAAAAATATCCAAAAAATGTTATCACCTGCTATGTGAAATAGAAGGGTATTTTAAAAAATACTTTAACAAGGTAAAAGAACTTGTGTAGTGTGACAGTGATTCTTAGTCCATTTTTATAACTAAGAATTCATCATGCAAAAGGAAGTTCAAACAGTTGAATCAAGGAAATAAATTGAGGTATGTAATAAGGAGAGTTACAGCAGCCTATTGGATTATGACATATTACCTTTCACTATAGAATTGAAGACTAGAGAAACCCATTGATAGTTAAATTGTTGTGTTGCTAGCATCAGCATATATATTAAGAAATCAAAGAGGAGAGACAGTCTGTACCAAAGAAGTAAATTACAGCAAAGTTAGTTTGACATTAAGGGGAATAGAAAGAACAGGGGGAAAAATTTCAAACACTGCAAACTTCACTCTTCATCTCATGCACATTAGATCGAACCATATGAGATCTTGATTGTTACTGATCATAAAATGAAAACGGTGTGTGCAGGGGTGGGATGCTACCGGTTCGGCCCAGTTCTATAGAACCTGTAGTTGCGAAGAGCAGCTGACACTGAACCAGTTCGGTGTTTGGCCCACCCGCCTGCCCGAGCTGTAGGCTGTCCTTTATTCCCTGCTTTTCCCTCCTCAGCTGCTTTGTGCTGCACAGCTGAGGTTGAAAAAGCAGGAAATGAGGACTTTCAAATGCTGCACACCAGAGTGCGGCACTTGTCAGCTGTCCAGGCAGCACAGGGACAATCGTGTGTGCAAACACTGCACACACGATTGTCCCCAGTTCGGAGAACCGGCAAATCACTTCACTTGCTGGCCCCTCCCCTCCTCGCCCACTCACTCCTTACCTGGCATGCGAGCCATCCAACTTGCCTGGTTTGGTAAATTGCTATTTTCCTCCCCCCCCACCATTAGCTGTTCTGCTCTGCCAGGAGTTTTAGATTAGCTAGAAAGCTGGAAATCCTTGGATTTCTTGCTTTCTAGCTAATCTAAAAGTAGAGCCGAACCTTCCTTAGGACTGAAGCTTTTCAGTGCAGACTCAGGTAGCTGATTGCAGATAGATAGATCTCTAAATTAATCTGTGATTCTGTGAGCAACTCAATCTGCCTGCCTGCTTTGCCTGCTTTTGGGTAAAAGTTGCTCTTTTTTTAAATAAAAAAATCAATATTTACATATTTATAATATTTATATACAAGCCACGCCCACCCACTCACATGACTACCAAGCCATACCCAGTCAGCAAGCCATGCCCACCCAGTCAGATGACCACCAAGCCACACCCACAAATTAGGCCACACCCACAGAATTGGTTGTTAAGAAATTTGAATCCCACCCCTGGGTGTGTGTGTTGATTTCATCCTCTTTCCCACAGCTTCTTGCATGCCCTTAAAATCTGATCCAGAATGTTTGCCAGACTTTCACGTCCCCAAATGGTAAAGGTAGTGTGACTAAAAGGGGAAGGAGAGAGAAGAGCTGTAGAGTAGAGAATATGGGGAAATTCTATTTCAAAAAGAATTCGACTATACTGCTGAGGAGCCAATCTGGAGGAATAAAACAGTCCTCCTGACTTTTTTTTTGGCATTTGTTTTCTTTACAAGTCCAGTTGAAAGCAGAAAAGGGAAAGTCCATTCCTAAGCAGTTTAATTTTAAATTTAGACAGCAAACTAGGATCACTGAAGTTAGCTCCAGGATTTATAAAGGACCAGGTTTTGGGCTTGTTCTGATGTATGGATGTTTATGTAAACTCTTGGAGGAGAAAGAGCCACTGATTCTTGAGCTAATATTATTTTAGCATTTTATATATGGCCTGCTTGCTTGGATTCAGTTCCTGGTCTGTCAGTATGTATATGCACCTGTGTGTGCTAAAAGTTAAAAAAAAACTAAACTATTTAAAGCAATCCTAGTAGCATTTATGTTCAAAGACTTGAATAATGGTCCAATTTCCCCACAGTCGTCTTAAAGATGATCATTAACAGGGGTGTCAAACTCAAGTCATCACGGCAGCATCATGAGAAGTATCAGGACTTTTCCCCCCCCTCACTAAACGGGGTGGGGGTGGGGCCAGCACATGATGCATCCAGCCTGAGGGCCATGAGTTTGACACCCCTGAGTTAATAGATGCATTTCCTATTTCTGGAGGCAAAGGATTCCAAGATGTAGAGGAGGCTGATGAAATTACATTGTAATTTCTCATGTGCACAGAATAGAGAAACTCAGCAAACCTTCCTCACAAGATCTCACTGGAGCGACCAATTCCTGCCAGGAGATGCAGACTTATACATGCTTGGGAGGCAGGCATCTGGTGCTTTATTGAGGATAATCAATTTGATTTTGACTCACAAGCAGATTGGTAACTGGTGCAATAGTGTTGCAGTTGTACTTCTAGGATCTATCAGTTAGCAGACTGGATGTCATACTTTGGATCAAATGAAGCTTCAGGTCATCTTCAAAGGCAACCCCATCTACAGAGTTTGCATTCTTAATCTCTGTTTAGAAAATAATTTTCTTCTCCTTTTTTCTAAGCTTTCTTCTAGATCTCTCATCTTGCTGTATGAAAAATAAATAACCTTCTTAATGAACACATGGTACTCATGCTCAAAAAACAATCTGTCTTCTGTCTTCTTACCAGATTAGGTGGGACAGTGGATTTGCTATTTACCTCCTCCCTACTACACAAGGGACAAAGGGAATTTCTCTGGAGGTCAGACCTTCAAGGTAATCCAGACAACAAACCAAAACCATGAGCATTAGTGCAACTTTTTTTGGTGAGATTACAATTTCAATATTCTGAAAGCACTTCTCTTTCTTTGTGTTGCTTTCCAGAGAACTAGGGACAGTCCCTTCTGAGATGCTTCCCAAACCTCTATTCTTTCTATGGACTGAAATACTCTTGCCCTAGGTCAGTGGTGTCAAACTCACATCATCATGGTGGCATCAAGTGATGTATTGGGACTTTTTCCCCCTTTGCTAAACTGGGCATGGGCATGGCCAGCACATGACACATCTGGCCCATGAGCCGGGAGTTTGACAACCCTGCTTTAGGTTGTGGCTCCTCCTCCTCCTCTTATTTCCCAAGGTTATTCTCTCAGACCATCACACTGGAATAAGGTGGTTAATGGCAGGATGCATAGGTGACTTGGGAGCTTTTGGGAGGGTACAACAAGGTGTAAGAAGATGATTTAGGGAATTTTAGTGGAAATTAATGGGGGTCTAAATCACCACATTCCATACATGAGCTAATATGCTTCATGACATGGAGTTCTGTCTCTTTATGTGGCATTGACTATTCTGCACTGGGTGAACACATGAAATGCCTTGTCTCCTGTCTTTCTAAAATGTATCATGACATGGTAGTAGACTACTTGATTATGCCATGTCACCAGAATGAAAAATACTGAAATGACAGGCAGCAGACCAGCTGAGTCTCATTTTCACCAAACTAATGAGAAATAAGAATTGATGGATATAATGAACCGAAATGAAATGTATTACACTGTGAATTTAGTTCAGGTGAATGAATAACAGAATGATAAATGAATGTTTTAATAGAAAATGTAAAAGGAATAATCAAATCTATTTTAGTGCATAACTGATGCTGACACCACTAATGTTGAAATTCATTTTATTCTGAGTAAATTTTAGATATTGTCCTTTTGAGAATTCTAGTCTATTATTGTTATTGTTATTATATTCCTTACAGGTAAACATAGCCCATGTCAGTAGAACTGACAATTAAGTTTCACAGTTGGAAACAAAGATCAGCTTGCTAATCATTTTCTTCCTTTTCAAGATCCTGCACAGCCTGGCCCAAGATGATGTTCTGCATTTGCTTGCAAGAAACTAGCAGTCTTATGAACTATGGCTCATGAGCATTAACATGAATATACTCACTCAGCCTAATAATAACAATATCTCTAATTTATTCCCTACACGGTTGGCAGTGATAATTGGCATAAATGGAAATTGCCTCTGCTTTAAATGTCAGCTCAAAGCAGGGGTGGGGGCTGGCTAGAGGGAAACAGTAATCCATCAGTCTTACAAACGGAAGCTACAAGCTCATATCAGATAGGGAGGGAGTAAGAGCTCATTTTTAATTAGTGTCTCATGAAAGCAATTAGAATTGCCTGTCAGGGGTGAAATATAGAAAGCTTTATTTTGTGGTTTCCTTCCTTTATGTGTTTGTTGTAATTGTTGTTGTTGCACATTATTGTGAAATACAATCAGTACCCTGTGAATTTTGGAGACAGAAGGTAGACTTTCAAGTTTTTTTCCCAATTTTGGTTCCAAAATATAACGGGGGTGGAGAAGGTGTGAAACACAGTGAAACCTCCCTTCCACCAAGAAGAATTACAGTCAACCAATACAAATACATTAAAAGAAAATGAACTAACCACACCATACTGTAGGTACAATAACAATTTCAAAAACTGCTATGGGCAGCTTTCTTTTAATATGTCCAGAGAGGTTTCTCACAAGATTAAAAAAAAGATTAAAATTTTTTTGGTAACATGAACAGAGTACTAAGGCCAAACTGTAAATAAAGTTGGAGTCCCTGAATCCTTCTTATCAACTTTCAGTATAACCCATAGGAGAAATGTTGAAATACACGGAGCTTTGATCATATTCAATGAGCTACTTAATTTAAACATCCTAGACTCACTAAGGAGGGGAATCCTAGCATGCCACTTAAGGTTCGGCTGTGATTCTGAACCTTCTGAAAGTTAGGAATCCTGTTCGGTAGTTTCCAAACATTTTCTCTACTATGTTTCTACACCAAATCCTCTCTTCTGCCTCATCAATATGCCTTATTGCTTACCTTTCGTATCCTTATCCACTTCAAAACAATTTAGTTTGCTAGAACCATATCGTCATATTATCTTTGTCTGACAAAGATAACAATGCAAAGTTAAGCATTTGACAGTCAACTGTTCTTTAATGGTACCTTCAACCTGTCCCAGGATAGAGACTTACTTGTCCTTATCAGAGGACTGCCTGTGATTCATGATCAACTGCTGATATGCAACCATCTTTGTCAGAGTCTATTTTTTTGATTTTAAAGGCTTGAAGAGAAGACATTTCTTTCATCCTATGCTATGCCATTTAAACACTTTGCAATGATCCTTCTATACTCTTTGACTCGGTTGTGTGATTTCAGAAATATATGTGAAAGCAAAGTGACAGCTTAGCAGGTGTACTGTAAAACTTCACTGGCTTTCCTGTGGCATTTTAATAGCATGTAATTCCATCCTGAAGAGACAGACCTGGAATAGGTGCACTATCTTTGCCCTCGCTGTCTTTTCCCTTAAGTACAGAGAACCATAGTCTCCAATTGAGAGTCCCTTTATCAAGGCCTTTCACCCAGAGTCACATGCTGAATGAACAGCCTTAAACTATGAATAAATAAAATCTGTTAAAAATCATGAAATGTTCAGTAGAATCCTGATATTCCAGGCTTCTTGGCCCTGTGGAAAATGATTGGATTGAAAGAAGACTTTTCAATGAAGACAGGTCCTCTGTATAGATGAAAGACAATATAGGAGGTAAAATAATTGATACTCTTAAAATTAATGATTTGATTAAATATCAAATATAGCTCTAAACCCCAGATATACAAGTATTATTTTTGCTTTTTCTGATACATGAATAATTTTATATATTTTGTCTCATTAAAATTAAGGAATGTCACATTCTTATAGCATCCTAATGGTCCTTATTTCATATCTTACTTAATTTTGGGATCTGGTGTCAGAACCTGTTTCTTTTTCTTTCAACTTTTTCTTTTCTTTCTTAAATCTTTTAATCATTACTGCTGAAGAATATGGAACCCTTTTTTCCCTTTCCTTTTTTAAATTGAATGGATGTGGCTTTGGAAGAGTTTTTAGTCAAAGATATGTTAGATGAGTAAATACATTGAATATCACATACACCATATATGATTCATACTGAATGAATCCAGTGGTATTAACTTCCACTGAACTGTGTATGGAATTTCAGTCTCATTTGTTTTTAATGCACCAATTTGATAAAGATATTCCTTTAATAATTCCAAGATTTTTGATTATTATAATGAATGGAATTTTACCACATTGTTTCCCGTGCTTGTTTATTTAGCAGAAAAAGGCAGTTATCTTAATGCAAGTGCTTTGATAAAAAGTGAAGAAAGCCATGGTCTGTGAACTCAAAAGCTTCTATCACGTGGCTATCAACATAAATTTAACTCTTCATCATTGAAGAGATCCTTTCATTACAGCAAGGGAATCCTATTGTTTCTACAGATTTTCATTTTTCTAATTAGAGTTCTGTTACCTTATTAACTGTTGTTACACAAATCTTTTAAAGCAGATTTTTTTTCTATTTAGTTGTGCTGCCCAATGAGTCTTGTAATTCTGAACTATCTATGTGGAATCAGGCTGGGAGAGGAGCAAAAAAATGCTTGGGGCTGTGAATATACAAGTGCATGTTCTCATGTGAAAGAGAAATTTTCTAAGCCGACACCCAAAACACATTTTGTATGCAACTGCTTTCTTAATTCCCCGTTTAACAACCATTATGAAGCATTTATAGAGGATTATAAAGATACATGGTTTTTATACGATGATAAATCACTGCCAAAGAGATCACTGTTCCCTTACTTGGAATGCATGCAAGCAAACAGAATAAATTGCTTCAAATAACAATGTAGAGGCAGAGCACTTTCAGCAAATGCAACCATATTTAAGTTCTGGGTTTTATTAAACAGCATGAGGTTCACCAGAGAAATTGCTTTAGCAAGCCAGAGGTGAAATCAGAATATACAATCTGCATGGATTTCAAAGTCATCTTTGGTGCATCCCCCAGTTGCATTGAAATAGATGAAAATACTATACAGATCTTTCTGAAACCAATGAATAATCCACAAACCATCCTCTTTTTTCCTCTGTGCAATCAGAAGTTAATATTCAACATTCCTACCTGTCATGATTGTCCATTGGATATTCTAAGTTTTCTGATGACTTGGATCCTGTCTCATCAATGTGATAAGTACTTAGCAGGAGAAAGCAATCTGTTTCTGTGTTTTTTTCTGTCCTCCCTTTTCTGATGCTATAGCAGTTGAACTATGATAGGGATCAACAATGTACAGCTCACAGACCAAGTGTGGCCTGCCACCAAAGTCAGATAGTAATCCCAACAAAAAGGAGAGAGAGAGAGAGAGAGAGAGAGAGAGAGAGAGAGATTCAGTTGTAGAGATCACTTTAAACAAGAAAATTGTAATGAAATCCTCATATGTGAAGTGTGATGTTCTTATTTAATTTCAAAGTGCAAATGTGGGCTATGTATATGTGTGCAAAGGAAATTCTTGTTTTTCATTAACTTGTGAGCTACATCCTCTGTGACTTGCCACATTTCAACAAAATTAGTTTGAAAATAAAAAATAAAACAACTTTCAAAGGTGACATGATTAAACAACTTCTTATTTTGGAGAATTAAAAATAATATTTTTGAAAGCAACTATAGAATGTGCACCTAGTTTACATTCCATCTTTGTCCTGCATACATTGTAGGAAGTATTCCATGTCAGTGAAGAAACAGATTCTAACTGCGGTTTCTTAAGAACTGAATCTTTTCCTCGGGTCTTGAATGGAGGTTTGAAAAAAAGACAAGGATACCTTAAACAGGTGTCACACTTTAAGTTCCAGTAATTTCCAAAGCATCTCTTGCACTATGCATGATTTTCAGATCATGCATAGTGCAATTGAAAATACTTGTTTCCTGCTGTGGAGTGCTTTTGCTGCTGTAATATCTGAGTAGATTCTTATATGTAGAGGCAGGGGGAAAAGAAGGCTCCTATCCTGAAGGCCAGCTAAAGCTTTCAAGAACTACAGATTTATTTGAAGCCAATTCAGGGTTTGCAAGTTGAATTACAGACAATAGCTTCTCATTTTATACTGAGATTAATTACACTGAAATCCTTTTTTAAAAAGTATGCAAATTTAGGTTAAAAATTTCCTTGAGATATGCTTGCAGGGGCTTATTAAATATCAATTTGAAAGAAAAGTTTAAAGATCCCTTTGGGCAGCATAGTATGGATGGGCTAAAATAAAACCATTGAACTTGCTGCCCTGAGCTTATCTTTTCATAACTACAAAATGAGTATAATGTTACTGTAGAAGTCAAAATGCCTGAAATATTCACACATTTTTACACACCAAATGTGACCTCTTCTCCTCTCCTGCTTCCCACATGACATCCATTTTTATGTTATTTTTTTGATCCCTTTTCTGAAGGACAGAGAACAGTTGGAATGAAAAATCTCTATAAAAAAGAGAACTTAATATGTAGTCATATATTTTAAGTCTAAATTTAAACTAGAAATTTTATTCAACTAATGGCTCTTATTCCTCATTGCAAAATGAACCTTTTCAAATTAGAAATGTAAGTAATTTTCATTAGTGTCATACTTGATCATCTTGAAGCAATTCAGTGTATTATATTGAAGGTGATGTTACAGAGAGAGTTCAAAAAGAACTGCTATATTTTAGCTGCAAATATGTGGATGATTGCTAGAGAACAGCAGAGAGATGCTGAGAATCCTATGTACTCAAATCATATAATATGCAAAAGATTCTTGTCCTTGCCTATAAAATAGATTTTGTAGAAGCTTTATGAAAAAAAGGCTCAACTTAAAAAAAAAATCAAAAGTTTCATGCACAAAGCAAAAACCACATAACCACACACTACCAAAAACTTTGATTATGAGGAGCCTTCTTTAATGGTAAAATACAGTTTATCTATCTAGCTATCTAGCTACCTAGCTATCTAGCTATCTATCATCTAACCTTAAATTAATAAAATTTAAAATAATAATAAACTTTTGTTTATTATTTTGTTTACTTTTTGGTTTTTTGGACATTTTATCTCTTAATACTGAACATGATGCATTTCTGTTCTTGGCATGTATCTTTTATGGTAAATATCCAAAAAGTAGAAACAATAAATTATCAGAAGGGAAAACTGTCAGTTCACAAATTCATTATCTATCTATCTATCTATCTATCTATCTATCTATCTATCATTTTATCCCACTTTTTATTTTTTTATAATTTTTTTTCATAATTAACTCAAGGTGGTGAACATTCTTAGTATGTGTTCCTCCCACTATTTTCCCCACAACAACAACCCTGTGAAGTGGGTTGAGCTGAGAGATAATCACTGGCTTAAGGTCACCCAGCCAGATTTCCTGCTTAAGATGGGATTAGAACTCACCATCTCCTTGTTTCTAGGCCAGCACCTTAACCACTACACCAAAACTGGTTCTTAAATTAATGTAAATGGAAGGTTTTTCTGCAGGAACTTTACTCTTTGAGGCCACTCAAAGTGAGTGCAATAATCCGCATCTTTCCTGTATATTATGTTTCTTATAGCAGTTATCAATATGAAAGGTCTTAAGTACTGGGTAACCAAGGGTCCTTATTGTCATTTTTTCATCTGAACAAACAAAAGTAAAGTAAAAAAAATGGCAAACAAGCTCACCAGAGAAAAATGGGAATTGAGCCACAGGTAAAAGAAAAGGCTAAAGAATTCAAAACCAGAATCCTTTGAACTGCAAAATCTAGAATGGATATACTAGTTAGTATAGGTATAGTACAGTACAGTAATAAAGAAATACACGATGTACTTCATCTCATTATCTAAAAAGCATTTAAAACTTACTAATCACATAGTGGCTGGGAATAGGAACTTACTGACCTTTGCCTTTATGAAATAATTCCATTCCGCCTGAGACACAAGATACAGATCAAGACACATTTTTCACCTGAGCCATCACACTGACCCAAGGAAGCACCTCTAGTTTCAGAATTGAATGCTGTGGCCAGGTCCTTCAAATTGAACTTGCTTGATTTGATTTGGTCAGCTGTTTTAGTGAAGTAAAAAGGCTCATGCCTGGAGAAGGCATGGAAAAAAGCCTTTTTAGAATCCATCTCAAAGCAGGACATCTGAACGTGTCTTTCAAAAAGAAATGCTGCTTCAGTTCCGTACTTTATTTAAAGGTGTGCTTTGATCAAAACTTGGTTAATTAAAGCATCAGTTTGGAGCTTTACCCAGTCCTATGCCTTCCCTGCTGCTTTACACCCCGCACCCCAAGACTGGTAAAATTTCCATTTAACAAAGTCCAATTTAGTAGATTTCAGATACAACAAACAAAATTTGTATCCAATGTCATCTTAACAAGTCACATAAAATAACATAATGGGCACTGATTTACAAGATTTGTATCATTATGCAATTAAATAGATTAAAATGATGTGGATAATGACATTTGCATAATGATACAAATATGCAAATGATACACCTTTCCCAAATGACCCATTAAATTATATTTATTTATTTATTTATTTATTCGACTTGTATGCCGCCCTATTCCCTAAGGACTCAGGGCGGCGAACATTAAAACAGAGAAAAATTTACAATAAAACAGAATTAAACAACTAAACAAGCCAAATAAAGTTAAAATAAAACCCAACCCCCCCCGGGTCATTCGAGGCCGGCCCGTTGGAACAACCAAGTCTTCAGGTCCCGGCGGAAGGAGCGGAGGTCAGGGACCAAACGGAGATCCACGGGGAGCTGATTCCAAAGGGCAGGTGCTCCCACAGAGAAGGCCTTAGCCCTGGGGACCGCCAGCCTACAATGTCTGACTGACGGCACCCCAAGGAGGCCCCTCCTATGAGAGCGGGCAGGGCGATCGGAGAGTGATGCTGGCAGGAGTCGTTCCTGCAAGTACCCTGGACCCAAGCCATTAAGGGCTTTATAAGTTGTAACTAATACCTTGAAGGCGACCCGGGAGGCAACCGGCAACCAATGCAAGCCACGCAGGAGGGGTGTAACATGGGAGTATCGGGATACCCCCATCACAGCCCGCGCGGCTGCATTCTGCACCAGCTGAAGCCTCCAGACCGTCCGCAAGGGAAGCCCCATGTAGAGAGCATTGCAGGAGTCAATTCTAGAGGTGACGGCATGAGTAACCGTTCAAGGGCATATCGGTCCAAATAAGGGCGAAGCTGGCGAACCAGCCGAACCTGGGCAAAAGCCCCCCTGGCCACAGCTCCCACATGCTCCTCCAAACCGAGCTGTGAGTCCAGGAGGACACCCAGGTTTCTCGCCCTATCCACGGGGCAACACCTCTCCCCCATGACCAAAGATGGTACATCCAATAAAGACCGAGATGCCGGTAAGAACAGCCACTCCGTCTTGGTGGGGTTGAGCTGAAGCCTGTTACTACCCATCCAGACCCGTACCACCTCCAGGCACCGGGACATCACGGAGAGAGCATCACTGATCTGGTCTGGGGTGGAGATATAAAGCTGGGTATCATCAGAATACTGATGATACCTCACCCCAAAACCTCGGATGATCTCACCCAGCGGTTTCATGTAGATATTGAACAGGAGAGGCGAAAGGACAGACCCCTGAGGCACCCCACAAGTGAGGGGTCTCGGGGCCGACCTCTGCCCCCCTGCCAACACCGACTGCGAGCGGCCCGAGAGGAAGGAGGAGAACCAACGCAAAACGGTTCCCCCCACCCCCAATCCTCTAAGCCGCTGCAGATATTTGCATTAATACTGGATTTTATTCAACTTTACTTATATAGTATATTTTTAGTATTTTTATATAAATTCCTCCAATATTTGCTTTTTTTCTCATAGCATTTTCTGCCTAACATAAGCTTACTTTTCCACATATATGCTTCATTAACCGCTAAGTCCCACAATAAGTGCTATCTTTTCAGTGACATTCATAATGTAGACATTATATGATAGTACCTGAGAAGAGGAGCTGAAATGTATTCTTCTATTCTTAGCAATTTTGGACAAGAAAAAACTTCATCTGGTTCTTGCCCAAACCTAGAGCCAAAGCATTGTGAGATAGGCCCATCTTTTCCATATAATAAAAAGCCCATTGTACTCCTAAACAAATACCTTGACTAACCCCAGAGATAACTGGTGTGCACAACACAGAGAGTTAATTTATTGAAAGAGTTAATGAGTTGTTGGTTCAGGAAAACATTGGTATTATATGTAGAAATTATTATGATGCTTAAAAAATAATTCTTAGTACTATAGCAGATATTTACTGACCTTTTCAGAAATGATAATAATAACTGCCTCATCTTACAGGATTCTTGGTGGCAAAAGTCATTCTGAGATCTTTCTTAATCATATCACATGAAGCTATATTTCCTAGACCTTTTGAGTTCCTTTTCCACAAAGTTGTGATCTGTTCTAAGCTGCTTACTTAATTAAAATTAATAAAAGGGAAAACAGAATCCATTCTAAAGCCCTAGAGTTGTGCTATGTTATAATTAGCTGTAAAATATATGCTACCCATTGTTGGCAAATAAAAGATGGGCTCTATTAAATAGCATTGATTAATTCAAAGTTTGGCTGATATATTTAACTTTTCTTCATGAGAGTTGCATGCAATTACTTTTAAGTGAGATTTTGCTTACTGAAAGATCATTATACTATAATTTCTTGTCATTTTGTAAATGGTTGTTTACTCTTAAACTATTTATGTCAGATGGAATTGTGTTTCCCCTCTCCTACATTAAAATATATGCATTAATACGGTAACATACTAATTAGTTGGTATTGGATCTTTCTTTTTGTGATGGATGGTGTGAGTGATGCTCATGCTGACTAATTATCAAGCAAGAGGTCTTCTGTGTGCAGTTAGAGAAGGGCCTGTCTTCCAGGTTAGAATGTTTCAACAAATGTTCCTAGATTTAAAGCTCTTCATCAATCTGGGAAAGATGCTTAGAGGACTCCTTCTGCAATGCTGGCCTATCTACACTAAATATTTTCTATGCTGGGTGGCTTCAGCAAATCATCCTGGAACTCTCTACTCTTTAAGACCTTCAATACTGGCACTGAAGGAGAAGATTCTTTCTTCTGTATATGGAAGACATCAATCCTAAAATTTTCTCAGAATGTACTATGGGGATTCCAAAGCTAGACAGCTGCAGTGGGGGCAATGACTAATCCTTTCCCACTGCTTGTTTCTCTCCATTTGTTGACAAGCAATTCAGAGAATCCTGAGGTGTACAAAATTCTTAGAGCTGATGGGCTTTCCCAACCATTTGCCAGATGAAAAGGGATTGACAGGATTTAGTTGCATTAAGCTGCACAGCCTTTAAGTGCCTTGGCTCACAATGGCATCTCAGAGACTGACTGACTGAGCAGGTTTTGGGTTGGTAGTTTTGACAGTTGTACCTACAACCTGCTCTAGCCAGTCAGCTTAGGAAATCTAAGGCTAATGTTGCAGGAAATGGTTCTTCTTAGCTTTCTCTTGAATCTCTTCTTGAAGAAATGCTCCTCTCAGTCTTGTTTTACAGTGTCAACTCTGAAGAGAAGGCCGAGGGAGACTCCAGGTCAACCTGAAACAAAGCAACACATTTCATTTCACTGAGAGAAATGAGGGGGCCATGTCTGCTTTGCAAGGCATCTTTGAAAGGGTGCTTTATTTGAAGCCTTGTTGAAGTGAACCATCTACCCACAGCTTCCTGAATTTCTAACACAAGGAATTGCATTAGTACTGAGACCAGAAGTGACGTCGCGGTGACACCAGTCACAAGGGAACGGAGCTCTCCATCCCTGCGCTGGCTTCTCCTTCTCCGTAGGCTCCTAAGCTACCTTGGAGGGATGGTGAAGCCAAAGAGGGGCATCCTGCGAGGTTCCAGGGGAGAATGCAGCTGCACTGTAGAGCCCCAGGGCTTTTTGAGCCCTCTGTGCCACAGCAGGAAGAAGAGGCAGCCAAGATGGCTACCACACAGCCAGAGACAGCTTCACAACTAAGAAAAGTGTTGGAGGGGAGCTGGTGAATACTGTCTGGAACTGGGTGAGAAAAATCCTTTTTATTTAAAGTGCAACCCCAAGAAAAAGAAGATTCAGAAAAAGAGAGACTCAGAACTGTTAAAGTGGTGGTGTCCTAACATTGTGAGTAAAATTAGATTTTAAAATGGAAGAAAAGGACGAAAACAAAAAACAGAAAATTGGACTTTTAAATTGGACAAATGGTGGCTGTGGATTGTAAAATGCTGGAACTACCTATATAAAAGTTAATATTAAATTTACATTTTGGGAAATTTGAGTAAAATCGAACAAAAAAAATAAAGAAGATAAAGTGAAAACTGATGTAAGAGCTCCACCTACTGTCAAAGGAAAGCACAATATATTCCCAAAATACTGGAAAGGCCTGGCTTTTGGAGATTTAAAGGGCAGAATAAGAAAAACTTTATCAATAAAAAGACCCCTGAAAGTTTAAAAATAGGCTGAATTGGAGAGAAGTTCTACAAAGACTCCACTTTTGGATTATCCAGAAAAACCAACTGATTAACCTGGGGACACAAAGACTCCTGGACATTGAATTCTTTGCTTGAGAAGTGGTTTTGATTTGAATAAAAGATTGTTGGATTATTAGACAAAAAGAAATAAAATAAACAAAGACAAAGATGATTGGAATTTGGGAAGAAATTGTGTTGGAAATTCAAGATATGAAGGACATTTTGACAAGATGTGAGGAGATTCTGAACAAAATACAGAGCATAGATGAGCTAGAAATTAAGACACAAATGACAAAGAGAAAACAGGATGTCCAGGAAGAGGAGTTAAGTGAAAGACCAACTGGAAAAACAGAAAAGACAAAACAACAAACAAAAAGAAATGACAACAAGGAGATAAGAAGAAAAATGACAATGATTGATTATATAAATCAAGGAGAGAGTATCTTAAGGGAAGTTAAGCAGGAATTGGAACTGCAGGGAGTTTTCTTTGGGAAAGAGATGGGGTAAGAGTAATAACTCAAAAATGAGACAATGGAAATGGGTTGGGAAGAAAGAAATGTTTAAGAGGTTGGGCCAAGAAGTGGTAGCAGATAGATCTAAAAATCCAAGAAAGGAATACAGGAGACAAGCCGAGAAACGAATAATTAAAGTTTTAATACAAGTGAGAGATGATGGATAATAAAAAAGGGCTAGAAGTTATAGAAAGGGGGATTTATGAAATAGATACTTTTACATTATAAGATGAATTAACAAGGGATTTTAGAATTTCAACAAGGGTAATTTTGAATATGATATATCGAATAATCAAACAATTGAAGAATACAACTCAACATAAATATGTGTATTATTAGTTAAGCTATATAAGATTGTTGAATGTAAAAAATACGATTATTAACATTCTATTTGCAGAAAAAAGAATACTATGTAGAATTTGACATAAAAATTACATACTGAACTATTGAATAAGAGAATAATGAAAGATTATAATTTGATAAAAACAATCATTATTAGAATTATATAACTTGTCAAATGTAAGTATGAGGAATATTATTTTATTTGTATTAAATAAGTTGTAAAATGTGATTAGAAAGGGGATATTTTTTAAATATAATAGTGGCATAATTAAAAATTAGAAGGGATAAATAATGGAAGATTATAACAATATAAATTGGTGAATTATTAGAATCACATAAGTTTGTTAAATGCTACAAGTATGATTAATAATATTTTATTTGTAGTAAAAAAGGGTTATTTAGAATATGGAGATTGACACAAAAATAAGATATTGAAATGGTAAGTAATCAAAGAAAATATGTGTATTAATATGAAACTGAAATTGTCAACTGTATTGAATATGAAGAATATCATCATATTTGTTTTAAAATGTAAGGCACTAGTATCACACTGTTCACACAATGATATGTTTGTAAAAAACAACAAAAAATTATGTATAAAAAAGAAATAATTGCATTAGTATTAAATAAATGAGGCAGAAAATCAATAAACACGGCCTTCAATATTTATGTGGTTGGAACTTTTGAGCACATTCTTATAAATCAGCCTTTTATAATTTGATGCCTCCCGGACAGAGCTGCCCTTCATTCCCCATGATTCCCAAATTACCTTTCCTCATCCTGATGCCTTGGAAAGCTTCAGGTTGGAGAAGATTATTAAGAATGATTTCTGGATGATGACTGGATATTACAAAGGATTTAAGATTGAAGATTTTTTGCTTTCATACTGAGAAAGAGAGAGTAGAAAAATGGGAAAAAGGGGGAGGAAGAGGACTTAAACTAATGACAAATAAATAAATGAAGTGATAAATACTAAGAAGAGATAGTGATTCATTTTACTTACAATCATATAAAGAAGCATCAGAATTCTTGGCTGTGTCAATTAAATCATTTTGCTATCTTTCCTCCACACATGAGTAATTTGTTATAAAGTCCTTACTTTATTTTACCAAAGAAAGAACTAATGCCGATAATCCATTATGAAGTTTTCCCCCCAAATATAATAAAGTGTGGAAGAATTAGGTTGATAATATATTTATGCTCCCTCAACAAGCAATTAACTAGAAAATAAACAAAGTAAAATACCCCAGGGAAATGTTATGACCTTACACTTTACAGTAATTCATAAATCTGTCCCTTAGAACCATCCATAGTAACAGAGAGAGGATGCCTGACTTGAGTTGATTTGGGAATCGTGAAAGCCAATACATCTAGTGAGCACTGGGTTTGAGAATGTTGATTTATTCTCAAGTTGATTTAAAGTAACATAAGGTAACAAGCTAGTTCTGTTCTCTTAATTACTTCCTCAATGTGAGTTGCAGTTTCTGGACCCTAAGAGATTTGAAAAATTGTTGGTTTGTAAGTGTCTTGCATCTACCTGCCCTCAACTAGCAATTTAGATTAAAATGGTGGCTCAAAATTATTCATGTAGCTATTAATAGTTCTCCTCTTTGTGAATTTTCCCCTTCAATAAATAACCACTATTCTGTTTGTTTACTTTTGCAAACAAAATGAATTTGTTGATCCCTTTTTCCATCTCCAAAGGTTTTTTTTTTCATCTGTCACTTTAAAAAACTTTATTCTGCTTCAGGTTTTATATCACATTTTTCTAAATGATGTGCTGCAGCTAGAAAAATACTATAATATTAAAGTCTAAAATATTTGCAAAATTCAATTGTTAATCTTGTACTTCCTCACATTTATTTTATTTATAAAACTGATGTGGCTGCCTGTCTTAACAGAATGATGGAATAGCAGAGTTGGAAGGGACCTTGGAGGTTGTCTAGTCCAACCCCTTCTCAGGCAGGAAACCCTATATCATTTCAGATAAATGGTTGTCCAATCTCTTCTTTAAAACTTACAGTGTTGGAGCATGCACAACTTCTGGAGGCAAGTCATTCCACTGATAGTTCTATCAGGAAATTTCTCCTTATTTCTATGTTGCTTTTCTCCTTGATTAGTTTTCATCCATTGCATCTTGTCCTGCTTTTGGGTGCTTTGGAGAATAGGTTGACCCCCTCTTCTTTGTGGAACACTTCTATCATGTCATCCCTAATCCTTCTTTTCATTAGACATACCTAATTCCAGCAACCATTCTTTATGTTTTAGTCCCCTAATCATCTTTGTTGCTCTTCTCTGTACTCTTTCTAGAGTCTCAACATCTTTTTTACATTGTGGTGGCGAAAACTAGAAGCAGTATTGGCACATAACAAAACCAATAATACAGCAATAAAATGATCATATCACCATACAATGAGTGTCATGGCTCCCACCATAGCACCATAACATCCATTAACTTTATATGCACTAGATCAGGGGTGTCAAACTCGATTTCATTGAGGGCTGCATCAGGGTTGTGTTTGACCTCAGAGAGCCGGGATGGGGGTGGGGAGGAGGTTGTGGGGTGTGGCCAGGGTGGGCAGGGTGGATGTTACCAGGGGATGTGACACTGGACTGTACCTCCGCACACATGGTTTTATACACTTATAAAAATAGGCATACATTTCTGTGATTTTTTTAAATACATATTTGATCTACTTGATCACCCTATGAGAGAGAGACCAGATCAAGAAACTGACTCCATAGGAAGACTAGAACTATAAATTATTGATGTAGCCTATAGTAGCAGAATCCTGCAAGCCTGAAAGGTAAAATGTTTTACCTTTCCTCCTTTTTATAACCTTCAGAGTCAAGGGTGGCCTCCTGCAGCACTCTGGCAGCCCAAACGCCCCATTTTTGGTCGCAGAGGTACCACGGGCCAGTCCATTGTTATTTCCAGGCCAGCCCCGTGGGCCAGATCTAAGTACCTTGCGGGCTGGATGCAGCCTGCGGGCCTTGAGTTTGATACCCTTGCACTAGATCATCCATTTCCTAGCCCAATGCCTGGGGAGACAGGTCTTCATAGCCTTCCAGGGAAAAGTCTGTTGGATTTGGGGTGGTGGGGATAGGCTGGTCCCAAGCGCCAGGTTAATACAGAGAAGTCACACCTTCAAGCTCTTACCAGATGTCAGTCTTTAAGGGATAGGACTTGGAGCAAACCCACCCTTATCTGACCTGGTAAGATACCATGAGGGAAAATTGGTTCTGCTTTTAAGTGAGAACCAAAATTTTGAATCACATCCAGATAGAAATTGGAATTACACAGCAGACTGTTTAACATGGACTACTCTTGAGTGCGAAGAACTGCATGTGCTGCTGCATTTGGGCTGAGTTGTAGCTTCTGGGTGGTCTTAAAGACAACCCCATAGACAGTATGTGGCAGTAATACAGTTGGAAAGTGATTAAAGTATGACTGACATCTTTATGCATATGTGTCTGCATTCAGCCCTGACTAATAATATTAATTTCTGATTTTTTTCCCTTACTTTTTTTCTGGATATAGTTCTTTTTAGGTTGTTGAAAATGATGCAAACTGGTGAAAGTTTGTTCATTGCACTGAATAGGACTGTTTGAAAACAAAGCAGATTCACCATCAAACAAACTTCGGGTCAAAGGAGCTTCTGCTTGACACACTGATTCCTGCTTTTGGACTGAATCGCCCATACTGACTTATCTGGATCCAATCACTTTTCCTCTTGGTTCTTTAATCCTTGATTGTCCCAGCAGTTAATCTGCCAGGGTGTTTCTTCTGTGGTGAAATGGCAAGGTTCTTTCTGTCCTCACATCTTGCCCAAGATTTCCCCTTCAGTCTTTTATGCCCAAGCTGCACTTCTCCTGTAGTTGTAGGGAGTAGAATTCCTTTCTAGGCTAGTCTTTTCATTTTCTCGTTTTTCCTAATCATGGCTCTCAGCCAATTCCCATTCCTTTCCTATGTGTGTCTCTGTGTATTTACTGATAATTCACACTTTTTTCTTTATTTCCTAATTTTTCTGAGCTTGCTTTCCTGCTTTCCTGTAGCTCTAGAGAGAAAATAGAGACTTCTATTGCCCAAGATTCCTATTTCTCATTTCTCAACTCTAACTGACTACACATTGTCTGCTTGCAGTTTCTGCATCTCCCTCACCACCACCACACATACACCTGTATTTCCTGAGCATCTCTAAGGACCCAATTTCCTTTGATTTTGACTTACCAGATAAAGACTTTTAGAACGAGATTTTTCTGTATCACCTTTCCCTCAAACAAAGTCCACTCTATTTACACCGGACTAAACTCCTTCAATTCCTTCTCAACCAGATGGGCTGCAGAAGCATTAAGGTCTGGGCTGAGTAATAGATCTACAGTGGGGCGGGGAATCTGTTATGTATGTAGGTTTAAAGTCATTGGTTTAGTTTGAACTGTTCTTGTAAAATGTCAGAAATTATTGGTTTAAAAGTGCGGGAAAACCCTGCACGCTGATTGGATGTCAACTGCAGCTGCTGGCTATAAGTAGCAGCCGCAGCCCAGCCAAATTGGGTCAGTTCTGAGCTGTAGTCACTAATAAAACAAAAAAGCTGGAAGCACTCCGTGTCTGTCTCTTCATGCAAACATAACACTGGCGACAAAGGTGGGATTTTCCCTGAAGAGAAGGCAACGCGGAACAGAAGAAGAGCGAGATGACTGCGCTGAACACCCCCCCCAGCCCCGTTCGATCCGAAGGCAGAAGACTGGGAGTCGTATGCAGATCGCTTCCAAATGTATCTGGAAGGAAACGATCTAGCCGACATTTCCGAGAAGCGGAAGAGTGCGGTCTTTCTTACGTACTGCAGTCCGGCAGTTTTCAAGATGGCGAAGGCATTGGTGGGAGCTGCAGATGTGAAGGTAATGGACTGGCCTGATTTAGAAAGCTGTTAAGAGCCCATTACGTGCCACAAGTATCGTGCCTCATTAAGAGACACGAGTTTTACCGTCGTGATCAAGGGGAGAACAAAAACGTAAACGATTTCGTGGCAAGTTTAAGAGACATTGGGGGTGCATGTGAATTTAACAGTTTAGAAGAGGCCATGCGTGATCTTTTCGTTCTGGGCCTTAAAGACAAGGTATTACAGAGCAAGTTATTAATGAAACCTAAGATCACACTCAAAGAAGCCATAGAAGAAGCCTCTTCAGCAGAAGCTACCAAGTCCTCAGCAGCAGCCATGAGGAAGATGAACAGGGCCACAAGCCATTCTGATGGGGAAAAGTCTATCACAAACCATTGTGATGACCTAGATTCTGAGTCAGATTGCAGTGAGGTGGAAGAGGGAATTTACAGACTCAGAATGGAGTGGAAAAAGAAAGACCTGGATAGGAAGAGGCAAGATTTCTACTGCAGAGGTTGTGGGGGAAGCCACCCCCGCACTGAATGCAAGTTTTTAGACACCATTTGCCTCCGTTGTGGAAAAAGAGGACATCTAGCAAGAGTCTGCAAATCATCCAGAACTCCACCCAACAGAAGGAAATTTCCTGCAAACAAAGACAAAGAATTCAAGCCCAACAATCTCAGTGAGAAAATGGGGTGCAGCACAGAAGCAAAGGGAAGAATGAAACTCATCAGACAGTAACTATCAGTCATTCATCTTCTATCAATAACAGAAAAGTGCATGTCAAGGTACTTATTGAAGGAAGGCCTTGCCAAATGGAAGTGGACTCAGGCTCATATCTGTCTATGGTGTCATGGGACACTATTCACAGACTACTCCCAAACATTCAGAAGAAGCATTTCAAGAAGCAAGCTGACTCTTAAAGACTACCAAGGGAACAAGATTCCAGTAGTTGGAACAAGAGAATTCAACGTGAAGTTCAAAGGCCACACCAAACGCCTGCCTGACCATCGTGGACAAGGATCGCCCAAGTTTGCTGGGACTTGAGTGGTTCAACCCGCTGGGCATCGAGGTGACTGGCATCAATCACGTGAGCAACACTGAATGGGAGGAGGCCTTGAAGTCTGAGTTTCCAGAGGTCTTCAGCGACGGATTAGGCAAGTACTTGGGGACCCCTATCACTTTCAATCTAGATCCCAAGGTGCCACCAATCCATTTAAAGCCCAGAAGGGTCCCATTTGCCTTAAAAGAACAAATTGATGCACAATTAGATAAATTAATAGCTCAAGGGGTTTTAGAGCCCACTGACCACTCCAGGTGGGAGACACCCATAGTCACACCAGTCAAGGCTGATGGGTCTGTGAGAATCTGCGGAGACTACAAGGGGACATTAAACCATGTGCTGCAACAGAGCGCATATCCAGTTCCAGTGGTGCATCATTTATTACATTCTCTTGGCGGGGGCACAATCTTTGCCAAATTGGATCTGGCCCAGGCATATCAACAGTTAACAGTTGATGATTCCACTGCAGAGGCCCAAACCATTGTGACTCATAGAGGTGCTTTCAAATGCAAAAGGTTGCAATTTGGAGTAAGTGTGGCACCAGGCATCTTCCAAAGCCTTATGGAAAGGATGCTCCAAGGACTGCCAGGGGTAGTACCTTACTTTGATGATGTGTTAATCTCTGCTGAAAATGACACTCAGTTACACGAGAGACTCAGAGAAGTCCTAACTAGATTCAAAAAAGCGGGGTTAAAAGTCAAAGAAGAAAAATGCACTCTTAGAACTGACAAGGTAGAGTTCTTGGGCTATATGATTGACAAGCATGGTATCCACCCCACAGATGCCAAGGTTCAGGCAATCAAAAAAGCCCACAGGCCAAAATGCAAAACAGACTTGCAAGCTTTCCTGGGACTCATTAACTTCTATCACATGTTTCTACCTCAGAAGGCAACCATTGCAGAACCACTACACAGATTACTAGACAAAAAGTCTGCATGGGTCTGGGACAGAAAAGAACAAGCTGCCTTTAACACTATTAAGAGACAAATCACTTCTGATGCTGTACTGATACAGTTCTCTGAAAATTTGCCAGTTGTACTGACTTGTGATGCATCCCCTTTTGGGGTGGGGGTGGGGTTTGAGCCACATGCTTCCCAGCAGGAGGGAAGCCCCTATTGCATTTTACTCTCGCACTTTGACTAAAGCAGAGAGAAATTACAGCCAACTGGACAAGGAAGCCTTGGCAATTGTTGCAGCTGTCAAGAAATTCCATGAGTATTTATATGGGAGAACATTTACTATTGTCACAGATCACAAACCTCTGTTAGGCATTGTGGCAGGGGACAAACCAACGCCCACAATCCTGTCACCAAGAATGCTGAGATGGACTGAATTTCTTGCTGCTTATTCATACAAACTCATCCACAGGCCTGGAAAAGACATTGGGCATGCAGATGCTTTGAGTCGCTGCCCACTTCCTTCACACACTGAGGATCCTGCTCCTGAGACTTACACCTTTTTCTAGAAACTGTTGCCAAGCTTCCAGTACATGCTGCTGAAATTGCCAGAGAGACTGCCAAAGACACTTTATTGGCTCCTGTTATAGGCTGGATTAAGAAAGGTTGGCCACTTCAAGATCTACCTCAACTTGCCCAACCTTTTAAATCCAGGCAAACTGAATTATCTGTATTAAGAGGATGTATTTTGTGGGGTAACAGGGTGGTTATTCCTGCAAAACTACAAAAGAGGTTTTGGAAATGTTACATGAGGGTCATCCAGGTATTGTCAGAATGAAGGGATTGGCCAGGAGTTACGTATGGTGGCCAGGTATTGACAAAATGGTTGAACACTGGGTTGCATCCTGTCCCAACTGCCAGGAAGTCCGGCCTGCCCCACCTCTCGCCCCCCCACAGGAATGGGAATGTCCTAGGGGCCCCTGGTCTAGGATTCACATTGACTTTGCTGGCCCTACCAGAGGGCACACTTTCCTTATTATAGTAGATGCATATTCCAAATGGCTAGAGGTTATCCCTATGGCATCTACCACAGCTAAAGCTGTCATCAAACAGCTCAAAAAGCTTTTTGTAACTCATGGGTTACCTGATATCCTAGTTTCTGACAATGGTCCTCAATTTACATCCAACCTTTTTGAATCCTATTTAGCACAGCAGGGTATCAGACATGCCCTGACAGCCCCTGGGCACTCTTCGGCTAACGGCCGGGCTGAATGCATGGTACGCTTTACCAAGGAAAAACTTCAGCAATTGGGTCCTGGGGACATCACTGAGAAAGTTGAAAAACTACTCAGTGTCCAGCATATCACTCCCAACCCATCAACTAACTTATCCCCAGCAGAGTTGTTGATGGTCTCCCCTTGACCGCCTTCATCCCACTTATGCATCCAACGTACCACTAGATTCCACTAGCAAAATTCGCACATTCACTGTGGGTGATTCTGTTTATGCTAAGAACCTTATGGGTGAATCATTATGGATTCCTGCTGAGATAACCCAAATCACAGGCCCTAGGTCTTACAGGGTACAAACAGAGGATGGTGTCCTCTGGAGCAGGCACATTGATCAGCTTAGATCCAGATTACCTCAGGAACATTGCAATTGCTCCTCTCTAGTTCTCATACCTAATACCTCTTCTAGGGGGGAAGGGGAGGATCATGAGGATAATCAGCAAGCAAGAATCAACCCCATGTGTAATGAGCCAACACGACAGGAACCATCCCAAAACCTGTCACAATGCCAAAATCCATCCTTACAAGTGGAAGACTGTACATCACTACCTGACTTAGGTGCTGCCATTGGGTTGGAGATGGATTGGGAGGAGACACCAG
The DNA here is from genome assembly GCA_009733165.1 of Naja naja. Lineage (NCBI taxonomy): Eukaryota > Metazoa > Chordata > Lepidosauria > Squamata > Elapidae > Naja > Naja naja. The sequence goes on along the minus strand of CM019148.1, from coordinate 134,393,787 downwards.
GTTGTAGTAACCAAACCGGTTCTTCTATTACTAGAAGTCCAAGTATGGAAATGTCAGCAGACACATTTCCTCTCTCACTGGGTGAGAACATTAAAACATCTGGACCACGTCGGTCTCAACGTACACGTAAGAGCCCCACCTATTTAAAAGAGTACATTGAGTATGGACTGAACCTAGTGGGGAGGGGTGTTATGTATGTAAGTTTAAAGTCATTGGTTTAGTTTGAACTGTTCTTGTAAAATGTCAGAAATGATTGGTTTAAAAGTGCGGGAAAACCCTGCACTCTGATTGGCTGTCAACTGCAGCTGCTGGCTATAAGTAGCAGCCGCAGCCCAGCCAAATTGGGTCCGTTCTGAGCTGTAGTCACTAATAAAACAAAAGAGCTGGAAACACTCCGTGTCTGTCTCTTCATGCAAACATAACAGAATCTGTCTTTTTTTGGCCTGCAAAGTTAGTAAACAAGAAAACTTAACTCATTCAAACATTAATCCTGTTGGTTTGATGTTCGAATGTTACTTTTGCAGACATAGTCAGGCTACAAAAACAGGAAAGTTATCCATCTCCAGAGTCTGTGCTGCATTTTTGAGATATATGAAGTTTGGTAGGCAAAAAGTTAGTCCTGTCTATTTGACATAAGTGGAAATAATTCACCATGGAGCGGCCACTTTGGCTTGTCATATTGTACTGTGTCCCTTGAAGATTCTGTTCAGGTTTTTATTTGTGGAATAAGACCTTTACATTAGAAAGCAAAATGTTTCAGATATGATTTATGTGAAAAAAAGCCATTTACATTATTTTATATAACTGCCTTGCGTTCATCAATCATTACTTACTGTTCTATTTATTTTTGTCCAATCTCCAATTTTTTTTCATCAATCATTATGCTTTGCTTTAGGGAACTGAACAACATACTAAACATATTCAATATTTAGTGCCAGAATCAGTTTTTCTATCTTAATGGAAACCATCTTCTCTGATCTTAAAAGAAGAATAAGATATTACTCCTTGAGCCGCTCCATAGTATTTTGAGTTATAAAACAAAAGATATTCAGCATTGCAGGCACTGATTGTATAAGCTGCATCTCAGCAGGACAACTAACTATCAGAGAGAATGCACACTACTTGCATTTCTCATACTACTAAGGTTAATGCTACTGTACCCAGTAGCATTTAACACCTTCCCAGCAGTATTGTGGGCACATTATTGATGGCTTAACTGATAGCTTGATTCATCACTGTGAAGTTAGATCAAATATTATTGTGTAGATGGGATGGTAAAAATTGTAAATCAGACTTTAATCAATCCTCTGTTTTGATTTATCATATGGGGACAAATGAGGAGTTGGGTAGCGTAAAAGTTTAATTTATTGTTATGTTGGTAGCACAGTCAGCCAGATGTTTTTACTGGATTTGGCATTTTATCCACCTATCAAATCCTTTGCTAGGACCTGGGATAGGAGGATGTTTATTATTATTATTATTATTATTATTATTATTATTATTATTATTATTATTTATTATAGTCCTTTCATTGTTTATGATAGTTTAAGGATGAGCGGGAAAGATGAGCAAATCTGTCAAATTTGATTCTGCTCAATTATGTTTTCTTCATATTTCTTAAATTTATTTTGTTCCATTTGTGCAACAATTTCCTCCCATATTTTTTTTAAGAAAATGCATTGAAAAAATATGAAAAATGTCTTCATAAACATTTCTATCCACATGTGCATTTTGGTGTACTTTTCCTCATATAAATATGTTTTCCAAGTTCCTTACCTTATAAATCCATAATTGAGATGTGCAAAACTTTTTTTAAGCCAAGCATCCTTTTGAAATTGCTTCCTACCCCACAGCCCCATTTCTAAAGAACATAGAACATAGAATAATAGAGTTAGAAGGAACCCTAGAGGTCTTCTAGTCCAACCCCCTGCTCAATCAGAAGATATCTTTGCAGACAAATGACTGTCTATTCTCTTTTTAAAAGCATTCAGTGATGGAAAACCCATAACTTCTGAAGGCAAATTATTCCATTGGTTAATTGCCCTCATTGTTAGGAAATTAATCCTTAGTTCTAGATTGCTTTTCTCCTTGTTTAATTTCCAACCATTGTTTCTTGTCTTGCTTTGGAAAATAGTTTGACCCCTTGGTCTTTGTAGGAGCCCCTCAAATATTGGAATAGTCCTATCATGTCCTCCCTAGTCCTTCTTTTCATTAGACTAGACATACCCAATTCCTGTAACTTTTCTTTGTATGTTTTAGCCTCCAGCCCCCTAATCATTCTTGTTGCTGTTCTCTTCACTCTTTCCAGAGTCTCAACATCTTTTTTGTATTGTGGTGATCAGAACTGGATGCAGTATTCTAATGTGGTCTTACTAAACTTGGTACTTGGTAAAGCGGTACTAGAACTTTACTTGATCTTGATTCTATCGAGCGGTGGGATTCAATTTTTTTTACTGCTGGTTCTGTGGGCATGGCTTGGTGGGCGTGGCAGGGGAAGGATACTGTAAAATCTTCAGTCAGAGGTGGTATTTGTCAGTTCTCTGAACTACTCAAAATGTCCACTATCAGTTCTCAGAACTGGTCAGAACCTGCTGAATACCATCTCTGATTTTATCCCTCTATTAATGCAGTCCAGGATTGCATTGGCTTGTTTGGCTGCTGCCATACACTGTTGGCTCAAATTTAAGTGATTGTCCACTAGGATTCAAGATCCTTTTTGTAGTTACTGGTGTTAAGCCAAGTTTTACCTAGTCTATATGGTACCTATACAGTTGGTTTTTCTGACTTGTGTAAAACCTTACTTTTATCTACGTTGAATTTCATTTCTTAGATAGGGCCCAGTGTTCAAGTCTGTCAAGTACTTTTTCAGTCTTGAGCTTGTCTTCTGGGGTGTTGGCTATTCCTTAGTGTCATCTGCAAATTTGATGAGTTCCCTTTCAATTCTCTCATCCAAATCATTTGTGAAGATATTGAAGAGTCTTTGACTCAGAAGGCTATAAACCTCCTCCCCACCCCCATCCCGGCCCTCTGAGGTCAAACACAACCCTGATGCGGCCCTCAATGAAATCGAGTTTGACACCCCTGATCTAGTGCATATAAAGTTAATGGATGTTATGATGCTATGGTGGGAACCATGACTCTCCTTGCATGGTGATATAATCATTTTATTGGTGTATTATTGGTTTTGTTATGTGCCAATACTGCTTCTAGTTTTCACCACCACAATGTATAAAATTATACTACTAGCCCCTAAAGGATACATATATATAAAGGATATATGTTCTAACTTTTGAACATATATCAAAAGTGTGTTAAATAATATTAATTGAATTTGTCCTGGATCTTTAAACCTATATCTATTTCACAGTCATTCAATAAATTGCAATGCCAAGTTGTATCAGATTAAAACAGATTTATTTGATAGAACAGAACAATCAATAAATATGTGTGTTGGTTTTCTGTAAACTTCCATGATAAGGCTTCTGTCTTCCTTAATGTGCACAGCACAGTCCAGGAAAGTCAGACTGTTTTCCTTAATATCTTCCTTTGTGAACTTAATGTATCTGTCCACAGAGTTGATTGATGTGATTGGTAAAGGATTCCACTTCCGGTGTTTTAATCTTGACCCAAGTATTATCCACATATCTGTACCAGTGAATTGGTAAAATTCCTGGGAATGAGTTTAAAAACCACTTTTGATACAACTCTGATCTGGATGACTGGGAATCTTCATAGATTCTCCTGAACACTTGTTGAAATGTGCAATGAGCATGAAAAGAATCCTTAGTGGAAATTGTTCACCTTAAAATCCAGAGATCCTTATTTAACACCCAAGGTTCTTGATCTGCTAAAATAATATTCTAAAGTTCTTGGAATTTCAATATTGATAACATTTATGTTGTCCATTAAAAATAAATCATGAAAATCTTCATCAACATATTTCTAATAATACAATTAATTTGTACATAATTACTTATGATATTTATAACTTTTTAAGATGTTGCTTACACATTGCAGCCAAAAAATGTATTAATCAAATAGACTGCCATTAAGCAATTCTAGGAAGCCCTATTTTTTTTCAGGTAAAGGTAACATTACCCTAGGCTAGAACTTGCTTCTACCTTCTCTTGCTATGAGAAAGTAATGATGTGTTTGTTAAAGAAGACACACTGACCTATCTTCTATAGATGAATTACTTTTTTGGCCTGTGAGACTAAATTTTGTGTCTAAAATTCCAAAGATCTTAGAGGGGCAGTTCTGCATGTGTCATGCATGGAAGATGCATGTTTCACAGACTTGTAAGTAGATTTGGTCTGATTTTACATGCATTATTTCTTCACATTCTTGCAGTGATGAGAAGCATAAAGCCAGGGAAAGTGACCTATTTTGAAGTCTGCAGAAGGAAGATATGCATGACTGAAGCTGTGTAAAGCTCTCAGTAATCTCTGATAGGATGACGGATAGCAACATCAATAAACCAAGTAAGTCTTTTCTTACAAAATAAGTTTGGAAAAAATGGTGTTTGCCAGAATAACAAAGACATCATAGTAGGAATCAAAGAAGAAAACATGGCTGATAGGACATACTAGAGAGCATTGTTATGATTAATGAATCAACTGACATGAATAGAACTATGAATACAGGTCTATTGTAAGATGCTTTGTTAATCTAGGTTCAGTCACAGTTTTATTCCATATAGCATTAACCTTGTGAACTCTCAAGTTTCCTCTTTCCACTATGTATTCAAACTGGACAGTGATTAATGTGTGGGTGGGGGTGCAGGTATATATAGCTTGTGTATATGTACGTTATGTTTGTGTATGGGTAAATAAATACTTTCTCTTGAGAGCAGGCAACAGAATTTCATTTTTAATGCGGGCCAGTGTGCTCACAGTAAAAAAATGACAATAAAAGTTATCTTATCTTAAATCTTAATCCACTAGACATATTCTCCATTGTGATGGAGATAGCATTCAGGATTGGGTGATCAGTCTCTGCCTGTGATTGGACTGAGTCTGTCAAAAACCTTGATGACACTCCCTCTGCTGCTTGGGTCCTCCCCAGAAATTGACTCAGGTAGACTACGTGTTAATTTCTTCTCCTAGCAAATTTAAGAAATCTGTTCAAATTGATTGGAAAAATAGGAATAAAAACACTAATCCTCAATTCTATTGCAAGCAGGAACCGGTCTACCACTTTGACAGCTGTCAAACTGCAGCGTGGCCAGGGCTCTGCCCCGGTCGTTGGATGTTGGATTGGCTGAGGGCCGATCTACAAGGTACTAAGGTTCTGGTTGTGGGACGAGTTTGAATACCATCCTCACCTCCTTCCCGCACTTTGGCTTGGGAGGCTCCCAGCGGTTTTGGCTGTTGGGGACGCTGAAATTAACTGCGGTAACCTTTAGAAGGGCAGAAGACCTGCAGCGAAGAGTACAGGTAATGAGAGTAGGTGAAAGGCTGCAGCGTGATCGGGGTGACTCCAGAGTAAGATTGTTGGAGTCAGAGATGGCAGAATCACAAAAGGCTAGCCGCAATGTCAGGACAGTGGAGGGGGCGGCTCGACAGCTGTCACGGTCTCTAAGCCCAGCAGCCCCAGAACAGATGGCTTCATTTTACAGCCCCAAGCCAAAGAACAAGGCTGCAGGAACCCGAAAGGGCTCCAAGGCAGCTGAGAGGGACAAGTGCCACAGGTACAAGGCGCTGGATAAAGTGTGGGCTCGAGGGAAAGAGCAAAATGAGGAGGAAATGGCGCCCTGCATAATTTCCTACCCAAATGAGGAACAGCTGTTATCGAGAGGAGAGAGGCAGCTGCAAACTGACAGGACTGCAGTAGCAGAAGTGGCCATAGGGGGAGCTGAAGAGCAGGAATCTATTGAGGCTTCTGAGATCAGAAACTTTTTTTCTATCTGCCCAGCAACAGAGCAACTGACAGTTACTGATCAGAGTCACAGAATGGCTCCAGAAGCAACCTTTACTCCCATGTTAGCTGGGATCAGACCAGTTAGGGCACAGGAACCTGAGTTCCAGGTTAATATGCAGGCTCTGCTAAATGAGGCAGTAAGGCAAGGAGTGTCAGCTGTCTTGAGACAGACTAGAGGTTCTTCCTCAGAGGTTTCTACTTCCTCATCCAGACGCAGTAGGAGACACAGGTCTCATTATGATGATGATCTTTCCCTGCATACAGAATCGGGTGCGTATATTCCTGCTGTAAGCTCCCACTCCATCACATTTGACAGTGGCCAGCTGATGAACAGGAACTATTCTGATGATGAGGGCCTCAACGAGGCTGATCAAGGCTCTATCCCTGGCTTGTTCTAACCTGCCATCTTTAGATCTCTTCTCTTTAAGGCCAGAAAGGCCACAGGGCGAGGCTTAGTCCCTGAACCACAGGAGCCTGCAGACCCCTCTGAAGACCCCAATGACCCATTGTTTTCTGAGAAAATAGTCACAACAGATGTCATCCCTGTGCCAAAGATGTTCACCACAGTCATCCAAAGACAGTGGTTGTCCCTTGGGTCCGGTCCAAGCCCTTCCTCCCTAGACAAGAAATTGTTTAATGTAGGAGGTGATCTTTCCAAGGCCCTGGAAGTGCCCGATGTCGACCCCCTAGTTGTAATACATTGTGAGGCTCCACTATCAACAACCCACAAATCATGGCTACTAGTGGATTTTCTAAACACAGCCAGACTACTCTTCTGCTTAGGCTTCTGCAAATTCCCAGTATTTTTAGCCTTTTTACAGAATCTTGTTATGTGCCCCCTAGCCCCACAAGAAAAACATTTTTTCACAGTATAGGCATTTGAAGACAAATTATTTTCCTGCGGTTGTTGCTCCCTCAATTGGTCTCTGTCATTTCTGCTTCTTGCTTCTTCTAGCAATCTTCCAGTTATGTCAGTCAATGTTAGTTCATTTCTTGTTAAAACTTCCAGAGAAGAAACATAGGTATCATAATTTTCATCCAATGATGAAAGTATAATGTAAATCTGATGTAGTTCTGAAAAAATTACTTCTTTTTCATGCAGCTCCTGGAAAATTTTCTTCAACAAGTTTAAATGCTGTAGCATATCTCCACCTCTTAGAAGACGTGTTCTAAACAGTTTTCGTGTAAGAGGTATCTGTGCACCAACACTATCACGAACATAAATCTTCTTTAAATTCTCCCAACACCTAGCAGCAGACTCTTCCCCACGAATATGGACAAGCTGCTGGTCATTCAGTGTTAGTCCAATTATACAGAGAGCTTGTTCGTTATCACGTTTAAACTCAGCAATCTTCTTGGCATTGTCCTCATTTTCAGGATTCAATGCATTCATGTCTGGTGGATCATTGACTGCATACCATAACCCTTCTCTACGCAGAAGTAGACTGCACTTCATAGACCAGGAAACATAGTTTGTTCCATCCAGTCTGGTTATCAGTGATAGACTGGTTGCTGGATCATTAGCCATCTTCAACCAGGATAGTAAACCACAATCAGTAAACAGCTGTTTGTGTCTTCAATATTCAGACCAGCTCTCTCTCCTTTGCTCTCTGGTCTACACTGGGCCCATAACCAGTGTTAGTATATATCTCCGTGAGGAGAAACGAGTGCAGCCAGGAAAGCGTGAGTAGAGAGAGAATGAATAAGACACTTGACACGAGGAGTAAACTGAATACAGGAAAAGTTGGTTTTACTATCAGTGATGATTTAGCAGAGTCCAAAAACAGTCCGAGTCATACACGAAACAAGTCAGTCAGTATCTTAATGCTATTCCAAATATCAATATGTCCTTGTCCTTACCAATCTGCAGGCACAGTTCGTAGTTTGTCAAAACAGTAGCAAACTTACATCCAATAGTCGAAGTCAAAACACGGAGAACCATAAACAGTAGGCAATCAACACAGAGATAGAGCAGAGAGCAGCAGAGAAAGAGAACCAGGTTTCTGGCTCCATCTTATGGCTGGTTGCTGTAGCCACAGCCAATCACATTCCGGCTACTCTTAAAGTGACATACACTTTCAATCCTGGCTTATATATTACAAACCCAAACGTTAGTTATACTAACAGCCCCTGAGGTTTTTCATTCGTTGCCCTATCTCTAGGAATGCAGAGAGAAGGAACCTTATAGAAACAACTATTCAGCACCTGCTGGAGATTCAGGCTATTCAGCCGGTGCCTGAGGGTCAACAAGGCATGGGATTCTATTCCATATTGTTTGTAATCCCAAAAGCCTCGGGGGATGGAGGGCAATTCTGGATTTGAAGCACCTTAACTGCTGGGTGAAATACAGGTGGTTCAAGATGCATTCACTCCAGTCTATCCTGGAGGGAATTAGGGAGGGGGACTTCCTGACCTCCATTGATTTAACGGAGGCCTATCTCCATGGCCCTATTATCCCTGCTCATCGACAGTTCCTCAGGTTCTGCTACAATGGGAGGCACTACCAATACAGGGACTTGCCCTTTGGACTTTCCTTAGCCCCCAGATCATTTACTAAGCTGTTGGCGGCCCTGGCAGCCCACCTTAGGGCTATACCAGTTAGGGTCCAGTGTTACCTCGATGACATACTGGTCCAGTCATCTTCCCCATCTAGAGCTGTAGAGGATTTAGAGATCACCATTCAGGTGCTCCAAGAGTATGGCTTCTCTGTCAACGAGGTCAAAAGCCACTTCACTCCCACCAATACCTTACTCTATCTGGGAGCTGTAATAGATACTATTTCCTGCAAGGTGTCCTTATCCCAAGAACGTGAGGAGAGTATCAGGGAGTTAATTGGACAAGTGAGTCCTAAACCTAGAGTATTATTTATTTATTTATTTGTTGGTTGGTTGGTTGGTTTTATATACCACCCTTCTCCCCAAAGGGACTCAGGGCGGTTTACAGGGCATTAAAAAACATACAATACAAATATTAAAATAAAAATTAAACTCTAATTAAGCTCCACCCATATCAAATTTTAAAAATTTAAGAACAATAATTAAAAACGAGAATTCCAATCCATAAATTTAAAAATATCTCATGGGGATAGATCGGCTTGCTTAAACAGCCATGTTTTAAGGGTGCGGCGAAAGCCTCTCAGGTTGGGGACAATCTGGATCTCTACCGGTAGCTCATTCCAGAGGGCAGGGGCCGCCACAGAGAAGGCCCTCGCCCTGGGGGCCACCAGCCGACATTGTTTGACTGACAGCACCCTGAGGAGGCCAACTCTGTGGGCCCGCACTGGTCAGTGGGAGGTTGTCATTGGCAGTAGGTGGTCTCGCAAGTACCCTGGGCCTAAGCCATGGAGCGCTTTAAAGGTCATAACCATCACCTTGAATTGCACCCGGAAGACCACCGGTAGAGTATCCCTGGCTACGCTTTTTAAGCTCCTGGGGAAAATGATATCATGCATTAATATAGTGCCCTGGGCTAGGCTGCATGCCAGGTCACTCCAATGGTTCCTTCTACCTCATCAGAAGACAGGTAGGAGTTGTTCCCTCTTACAGGTCAGATTAACACCGTTGGTCCTTAAATCTTTAAGATGGTGGTCATCTGAGGCGCTTTCCATGGGACTCCTATTCAAGGAACCAGACAGGTTAGTGCTGACCACAGATGCCAGTCTTCATGGCTGGGGTGCTGACATTCAATCCAGGGTGCTTCAAGGACAGACAGATTTGGACCATAATATCAATTGGCTAGAGCTTCGGGCGGTCCATCTGGCCCTGAGACAATTAGAGAATGTGGTCTCAGTTAAGGACATCCTAATCTTGACTGACAATGTGTCTACTAAGGCACACATTAACCACCAAGGGGGGGACTCATTCAGGGCCTCTGATGCTGGAGACAGAGCAGCTCTTTTTATGGGCAGAGAGACACCAGGTATCACTCAGAGCTGAGCACATTGCAGGCGTGGCCAGTGTTGAGGCTGACTGGCTTAGCAGGGCCCCATTAACCATGCAGAGTGGTGTTTGCATCCCGATTTGTTTCAGGAGCTGTCGTAGTGCTTTGGATGCCCAGCAGTGGATCTCTTCGCTTCCCAGGACAACACGCAACTCCTGAGATTCTATTCCAGGTTTGCAATTCCAGGGGTGGAGGGAACGAACGCCTTACGCAGCCCTTGGCCACGGGAGCTCCTGTATGCCTTTCCTCCTCTGCCCCTGATCCCGAGGATCATCCAGAAACTGTTGGTGGAAAGAGCAGAGCTTATCCTTGTAGCCCCTCATTGGCCCAGGAGGCCATGGTTTGCAGACTTAGTAAACCTTTCCATTTCCAGACCTTGGAGGATACTGGAGGACAGAGTGTAGCTCAGCCAGGGGCCGATCTTGCATCCAGAGCCCCAGTGGCTTCACTTGGCCGTCTGAAGATTGAGCAGGGATCTCTGATCTGGGACAATTATTCCTCCAGAGTAATAAGAACTATCCAGGCCTCCAGGAGACCCTCCACCAACCGCATCTACGATGCAACCTGGAAAGCTTTCAGTGCATGGTGTTGTAAGTAAGTTGTCTCTTCTGGGGCCTCGATTGCTCAGGTGCTGGACTTCCTCCAAGAGGGCCTGGACAAGGGGCGTTCACCTAACACTCTGCGGAGGCAGGTTGCAGCCTTGTCCTCTGTTCTATCCTTGGGGGGACTGGAATCTTTGTCTAGACATCCCATGGTCCACAGGTTTCTGAAGGGGGCTACAAACCTGAGGCCTCCAGTGGTTCATCGATATCCAACATGGAACCTCTCTAAAGTACTGCAGTCGCTGACTGAGGCCCCATTTGAACCATTGAGGTCAATTCCCTTACAGTTTTTGTCTTGTAAGGTAGCCTTTCTGGTAGCGATCACCTCTGCCAGAAGGATTTTGGACCTGGCAGCCTTGTCTGTCAGGAAAGACCTTTGTGTGTTTCATACCAATCGAGTGGTGTTAAGACTAGACCCTTCATTCATGCCAAAGGTGAACTCGTGGTTCCACAGATCCCAAGAACTAATTTTACCTGACTTTTGCCCGCATCCTGTGCATGTGTTAGAAAGACGATGGCATACTCTGGATGTTTGGAAAGTGTTGAGGATTTACATGAAGAGGACATCGTCCTTCAAGAAGTCTGAATCCCTCTTTGTTTCCTTTCAACCTTCCACCATGGACTGCAAGGTTACTCCAATGACTGTAGGGAGATGGATAAGACTTTGCATATCCAAGGCCCACCAAACACAGGGACTTGCAGTTCCTCCAAGAATAACAGCGCACTCAACAAGAAGCGTGGCAACATTGACGGCGTGGACCACCCAGGCCTCTCTGGAAAAGATTTGTAGGGCGGCTACCTGGACCTCTTCTTCTCCGTTCATCAGACACTATAAGCTGGACTCATTTGCTTCTGCTGAGGCAGCTTTTGGACAGAGGGTTCTGCAAAAGGTCCATTCTGTATAGGGGACTCGGGCCGCACTAGGCCCACCCGTAGGACAGCCGGCTTTGGTATATCCCAATCCTGGATGCTATCTCCACCACAATGGAGAAGGGTCATTGGTCCTAACCTGATACAACCTTTCTCTGTGTGGAGATAGCATTCAGTCCCACCCTTTCATGGTGCGTTCTGAATGTAATGGTGTGTATTATACTTATAGGAGAACAAGTCAATCTGTCACTATTCCTTCGCCAATTTCTGGGCAGGACCCTAGCAGCAGAGAGAGTGTCATCAAAGTTTTTGACAGACTCAGTCCAATCACAGGCAGAGACTGATCACCCAATCCTGAATGCTATCTCCACACAAAGAGAAAGGTCGTATCAGGTTAGGACCAACAACCCTTCTTTGCTAAGAAAAAACTATTTCATCTATAATAAGTAAAGCTGGAGAAGGATATATTCATAATCTAAGTTTCTGCTTGATAAAGTTTAATCTTGAAAGCACACATAGCCCATGCTTGGAGAGAAAAGAATTGATATTTTTACTATATTAAAGCTTTCTCATTGCTGGATATATAAGGGAATTCAGTAAATAGCTTTGCAAAACAAGATTCTTCAACTTGGTGCTCCTTAGATACAGTGTCATCACGCATCCATTTTTTGAAGCAGTTTAAATTTGATTTACTTGGATTATCATCTTTGTACAGCCACTTCATACAGTCAGCTGCTTCACCATCCAAATCCCTTCTCTTTATTCTATGTCTGTGGAGAACACCATATTCTCTCATTAAAGTCCATTGATTTCCAGCAAAAGTGACTTTCAATTGTGCAACTACGGTTGACTTGTGCAATTAAAGGTGTGTTGCATATTTACCTTTTAAGAAGTTGGCTGAATGGTCTTTTCCTAGTGTTGATATCTCTTCTAGTTGTAAGTATATTCTTAATGTGAAAGTCCCCTCCACTTGTTCACATCACTAATTACTTCAAGTTTTGAATCCACTAGATATTTCACATAATAAGGATGTTTTGATCAAGGTCCATATATTTACAGGAATAATTTGTTGAGAATCTGACTACAAGTTGGATGGCTGGACCATTATTTTATCTGACATTTTTTCCTGTTATCCCTACTACTTCACTCTAGCACCCTTCCCCACTTTTTCCCCTGCTAGTTGTGAAGAAAGTGAAGAGACAAATCGTATTTTCTTGATAAAACAATTGATTTCTTGTACAAGATATTTGAAATTGGACTGAAGGTTGTATAAAAGCTAACTGACAACTGAATTTCTATCTAGGTCCATAGAATGTCAATAGAAATGCATTCCCATGCATTTCTTGGTACGGTCTGAATTTGGTGGTTTTCTTGCAGATGTTTCATTACCAAAGTAGGCTACATCATTAGTGTTAGCAGGGAGTGAGGTTTGCTCTAATTTTGTATTCTTTAGGCTTGCCCTCTCAGCACTGGTTGGACTGATCTTGGTGGTTCTTTGGCTGGCTGTTTACTGTTAGCTTATTTAGCAGTTCCTTGATTGGGGCATTCTTTACTTCTTGATTGTGTCTACTGTTATGCATTAGGAATGTTATGCATTTCTGTACTATGGCACATCCACACAGTTGCTTTCCTATATTTTCCTACCATGCCAGAGTTACCCTCATATATATTTATGGAACATATTGGAAGTCTCAATGTGTGCTTCCCCACTCCCTCCCTTTATGTGAACTAGGGAGCGGCTTGTATGAAACATTAACTCATATTGCATTCTTTCCCTGGAGTCAGACCTCTTTTATTTGACCATTGTCTTTGTAGCAGCTCTTTCTCCTGTCCTGAAAGGCCATTCCCTCTATCCTCTATACATTCTTTGGCTTCAACTTGTCCGTGGGTTGTGATGGAAGTGTCCCGATACTCCCATGTTACACACCTCCTGCGTGAGCTGCACTGGTTACCGGTTGCCCTTCAGGTGAGATTCAAGGTGCTGGTGTTGACCTATAAAGCCCTACATAGCTTAGGACCGGGATACTTGTGGAAGACCCTGCTGCCAGTAACGGCCTCCCAACGTCCCGTGCGCTCCCACAGGCAGGTCCTCCTTGGGGTACCGTCGGCCAGACAGTGTCAGCTGGCGACCCCTAGGGGTAGAGCTTTCTCTGTGGGAACACCCACCCTATGGAATCAGCTGCCCCTGGAGCTTCGGGTGGCCTTTGACCAGCTGCCCCTGGAGCTTCGGGTGGTCCTTCCGTCGTGGCCTGAAAACATGGTTGTTCCAACTCGCCGACCTGATGGAGAGGATGGGGTTTTAGTGAATTGTTTTTATTATTTTTATTTATTTTATTTTTATTCATATTTATATCCCGCCCTTCTCCGAGACTCAGGGCGCTTACAGTTTTGGGATACAACCCAATGCGCTCAGCAATAGCCTTCATTCCATTGTATATGACTGCTTATTACTAAGCGGCATTTTTTACAAAGTCAGCTTATTGCCCCCAACAATCTTGGGTCCTCAATTTACCTACCCCGAGAGGATGGAAGGCTGAGTCAACCTTGAGCCTAGTGGGATTCGAGCCTGCAATAATTACAGGCAGCTGGAGCTAAGTGCTAGGCTATTAACAGCCTGCACCACCAAGGCACCACCAGCCTGCACCATTAATTTTAAATTGATTGGGTTTCATATTTAATTCATTTTTAATTGTATAGTATTTGTATTGTTTCATGATTGTACGCCGCCCCAAGTCCTTCAGGAGATGGGGCAGCATAGAAATCCAATGAATGAATGAATGAATGAATGAATGAATGAATGAATGAACCCATAACAAAACTAGCCAGCCAGCCATGGGGCTGCTAAGGAAAGCATCAGGAAAAATAAGTTCCTTTACTGTGCCTGCAAACTTCTATTCAGCAGTGATGAAGATGCCTCTTTTGTCAAGCTAGATCTAGCAGTAAGCCCTTTCCCTCTTGTTCCTTAAAAAGGAAGAGAAGCTGGTTTTATTCCTCTGTGTTTAAATCCTTCTCCCCATTTTTCCTCCTGGAAACAAAGGGCTTCTGCTACTATACTCTCTCATTCCCCTTGCTCCCATATGCATATGTTTTCTCCTTTGCAGAAGCCAGTAGGTGATTTTTGGGCCAGTCACAGTCTCTCAACCCAACCCACCTCACAAGGTTATTGTTGTGGGGAAATAGGAGGAAGAAGTAGTATTAGATTTGTTCACTGCCTTGGGTTACTTCTAAAAATAATAAAAGTAGGATATAAATAAACAAAACAATGAAAAGGATGACACATTCTTTAAAATTTGATTTAAGATCTCCACTGTTGTTCAGCATGGACAGCCCAGCCAATCCCAGTGAATCTTCTTTGATTCTACTGTCATCTGGGGGAGCTTCCTCTGAATAAATTGATAAATTGACCTAACTTTTTTTAAAAAAGAAAATTGCTATGGAGACTTATTAGCTGCCAAATCAGCCAAAATTGGATTAGTTTGGACATGGCTGCCATAGATAAGCTTATACCCTTTGAGGAAGATCGATTTTATGCTTTAGAAATTTAAACAGAAAAAAATAATATAACAAATGGAAAGTCAAATAAGATAGTAGTTGAAAATCAATGTTAAAAAAATACTTCAGGGAGAAAATATACCTTAAAAAAGGTATTTAAGAAGCATTTTGAGAAAATGAAACATCCAGCCTAAAGCTGTTGGCTATGTACCACTGGAAAGCAATGGTCCTATCAAGAACAATAATTATTGTCATTCTTTTCTGCACAGAATACCAGTGGCACAATGGCTCTGTGAACAAGCCCTGTCAGCTGCAATTGATTTAATGGGAACAATACCAATAAAAGACATTACATCCACATCACTTCTCTAGGTGACAGTCTCCAGAGAAAACTGACAGGGCCTGAGCTGATAAATATTTTAAAATCCTTCTCTGTGCAGGCATTCTGAAACTCTGCAAGCAACAATAGCAAGGACTGGGGGAAAGAGGCTCTGCTTATCAGGATAACTCTATAAAGAAGTCTTTGAGAAAGAATATATCTTAATTTAAGCAAACATGAATAGGAGGGGCAGGAGGGGTTGGCGGGTTTGAAAAACCACTAGAATAATCTGTTTGCCTAAGATTCAGACTTCTACTACACTATAGAGATCTATGTAATATTAGTGTAGGTGCTTCTGCTGCACACAATGGTGAAAGTGCTGCAAAAAGAGCTTTGCCCCTTGCAAATGGGAAACATGAAATATATAAGTCATGTCAGAGGAACATATGCAGTGGATTCTTCACATGGTTCACCCAAATATTCACATGGACACAATGTTGTAAAGCAAATATACAGGTGCAACTTGAAAAATTAGAATGTCGTGCAAAAGTTCATTTATTTCAGTAATGCAACTGAAAAGATGAAACTAATATATGAGATAGACTCATTACATGCAAAGCAAGATAATTCAAACTGATTTGTCATAATTGTGATGATTATGGCTTACAGCTCATGAAAACCCAAAATCCACAATCTCAGAAAATTAGAATATTACATGCAATTAATAAAACAAGGATTGTACATAGAATATCGGACCTCTGAAAAGTATAAGCATGCATATGTACTCAGTACTTGGTTTGGGCCCCTTTTTGCAGCAATTACTGCCTCAATAAGGCATGGCATGGAAGCTATCAGCCTGTGGCACTGCTGAGGTGTTATGGAAGACCAGGATGCATCAGTAGCGGCCTTCAACTCTTCTGCATTGTTCGGTCTCATGTCTCTCATCTTTCTCTTGGCAATGCCCCATAGATTCTCTATGGGGTTCAGGTCAGGCGAGTTTGCTGGACAATCAAGCACAGTAATCCCACCGTCATTGAACCAGGTTTTGGTGCTTTTGGCAGTGTGGGCAGGTGCCAAGTCCTGCTGGAAAATGACATCATAAAGCTCGTCTGTGGAAGGAGGCATGAAGTGCTCCAAAATCTCCTGGTAGACAGCTGCGTTGACCCTGGACTTAATGAAGCACAATGGACCAACATCAGCAGATGACATGGCTCCCCAAATCAACACAGACTGTGGAAACTTCACACTGGACTTCAAGCATCTTGCAGTGTGTGCCTCTCCATTCTTCCTCCAGACTCTGGGTCCTTGGTTTCCAAATGAGATGCAAAAGTTGTTCTCATCAGAAAAGAGGACTTTGGACCACTGAGCAACAGACCAGGTCTGTTTTTCTTTAGCCCAGGTAAGATGCTTCTGATGACATTTGAAGCCCATGTCCAGGATCCATCTGTGTGTGGTGGCTCTTGATGCACTGATTCCAGCCTCAGTCCACTCCTTGTGAAAATCCCCAACACTTTTGAATGGCCTTTTCCTGACAATCCTCTCCAGGCTGCGGTCATCCCTGCTGCTTGTGCACCTTTTTCTTCCACACTTTTCCCTTCCACATAACTTTCTATTAATGTGCTTTGATGCAGCACTTTGGGAACATCCAACTTCTTTTGCAATTACCTTTTGAGGCTTCCCTCCTTATGGAGGGTGTCAATGATGGTTTTCTGCACAACTGTCAGGTCAGCAGTCTTTCCCATGATTGTGATTCCTACTGAACCAGACTGAGAGACCATTTAAAGGCTCAGGAACCCTTTGCAGGTGTTGTGGCTTAATTAGAGTGGGACACTCTAATTGATTAGAGTGGGACACTTTGAGCCTAGAATATTGCACCTTTTCACAATATTCTAATTTTCTGAGATTGTGGATTTGGGGTTTTCATGAGCTGTAAGACATAATCATCACAATTATGGCAAATCACGGCTTGAACTATCTTGCTTTGCATGTAATGAGTCTATCTCATATATTAGTTTCACCTTTTAAGTTGCATTACTGAAATAAATGAACTTTTGCACGATATTCTAATTTTTTGAGTTTCACCTGTAAACCTTGGGTTTCTGACATGACCCAAATGGCCCATCCAAGAATGACATTGCTGATTTCTACCCCTTTACAAGAGCTACATCGAATTGTATAAAAGATAAAGTCTAAACAACTCTTAAAAAGTGATGAAACTTTTGATAGCAAAAAGGGGTCTCTGGAAACAAAAGTAATAACTTATTTACTTCTTTTGGCCAGAAAAGTAACAGCGTGTTGCCTGTATTCTTTCAGAGTTTTTTTTTTCATAGGCAGTATGCCTCCATCCCCAAGGACATCCACACACCTTTTGGAAGGTTTCAACAAGAATGAACCCAGTGGTGGGATTCAGCCAGTTTGCACCAGTTCGGGAGAACCGGTTGTTAACTTTCTGAGCAGTTTGGTGAACTGGTTGTTGGAAGAAATCATTAGGGCAGAGAACCGGTTGTTAAATTATTTGAATCCCACCACTGAATGAATCCAACTATCATTTCAAAAAGACTTTGGCCAGAATAAAGGCTCTTGAGCAAGCTGAATTGCTGGGATTACAGGACAGAGTCCTTCATGCTTTGGCAACTGGTTAAAAACTAGAAAATAAGTATAGAAATAAATGAGCAATTATGAAAATGAGCAGATATGCATGATGTCCCACCTCATCACTAATTCAGAATGCTGCTTTTTATATATTATGCCAGTGATATAGAGCTTGAATTGAGTAATAAAGTAACCATGATCACCAATAACAGCAAACCATTCATAAATAAATTCAAAACAGGATTGTGGAGGGTTCCAGAATTATCTCCCCAAACTCAGTGAGTGAACTTCAATGACACATTCAGTTCAGATCAATTAAGTATAACGTAATGCATTACAAGATGAAAAATTCCATTGTTCACCTTTGAATTGACGGGAAAGGGATTTTGATAATTTTGGCTATCACAGCTTAAGAAGGATATTCTAGAACTGAAGAAGGCATAAAAAAAGGGGAGCCAAAATGGGAAGGGAATTGGAGTAGATGGGGTGGGGTTTTTTTAGTTATTAAAAAGAATAAATTGGAATTGGGTGGCACCTAAGTCAAACTAAATAAATAAGAATACTACAGCAATTAGGGCTCTTAATTGTGGAATTAAGGAGGGTAAAGGAAGACATGAAGAAGGTACATTAAATCATGAATGATATAAGACACAGCCAGATGGCTGCATTAAAGTGATGTCTACGAGTTTCTGAGCTGTCGTAAATATTTATTTATTCATTATTTATTTATTAATTTGACTTGTATGCTGCCCCCTCTCCGAAAGGACTTGGGGCGGCTCACAGCTAAAAATACAACAATAAATAAATTACCTAAAAACATATTAAACAATTACAAGCCAAATTGGAATTAAAAACCCCAAAGTTAAAATAAACAAACCCCCAGAGAGTCAGCACAGCCCGGATTGTAGAAACAGCCAGGTTTTTAACTCGTGGCGGAAGGTGTGGAGATCGGGAGCCAGCCGGAGCTCCAGCAGAAGAAGATTCCATAAAGTGGGAGCCGCCACAGAGTAGGCCCTCCCCCGGGTCACCGCCAAGCGACATTGAGTAGATGGCACCCGAGACCCGTCTGTGCCCATACAGGGTGGTTGGTATTTGATGCTGGGAGGAGTCATTCTCGTAAATATCCTGGACCCATGCCATGTAGGACTTTGAATGTTAACACCAAAACCTTGAATCTCACCCGGAGGGCAACCGGAAGCCAATGCAGGCCGCAGGAGGGTGTAATATGGGAGTATCAGGAAGCTCCCATCACTACCCGCGCGGCCGCATTCTGCACCAGCTGAAGCCTCCGAGTGGTATGCAAGGGCAGTCCTAAATAGAAAGCGTTACAGTAGTCGAGTCAGGAGATAACGAGCGCCTGAGTGATCATGCGCAGGGCATCTCGGTCCAGATATGGGCGCAACTGGCGAACCAGCTGGATCTGGGCAAATGCCCCCCTGGCCACGGCCCCCACCTGCTCCTCCAATTTGAGCCGTGAGTCCAGGAGGACCCCCAGATTCCGTGCCCTCTCCATGGGGGGTAACACCTCCTCCCCCATGACCAAAGATGGAACCTCCGAACTGGACTGAGATGTTGGTATGCACAACCACTCTGTCTTGGCTGGATTGAGTCAAAGCATGTTCCTGTCTATCCAGATCCGCACCGCTTCCAAGCAACGGGACATCACGGAGAGAGCATCACTGATGTGGCCTGGGGTGGAGATGTATAACTGCGTATCATCAGCATACTGATGATAGCTCACCCCAAAGCCACGGATGATCTCACCCAAAGGCTTCATATAAATGTTGAATGAGAGAGGCGAGAGGACCAACCCCTGGGGTACCCCACAAGTGAGAAACCTCGGAGTCGACCTCTGCCTCCCTCCAACACTGTTTGCGAACGTCCCGAGAGGTAGGAGGAGAACCACTGTAAAACAGTGCCTCCCACTCCCAACCCCCCGAGACGCCGCAACAGGATACCATGGTTGATGGTATCAAAAGCCGCTGAGAGATCTAACAGGACCAGGACAGAGGAAAAACCCCTGGCCCGAGCCCTAGAGAGATCATCAATCAGCGCGACCAATGCTGTCTCCATGCTGTACCCGGGTCGGAAGCCCGATTCGATTGGTGCGGATCCAGGTATGTGTGTGTATGTATGTATGTATGTATGTATGTATGTATGTATGTATATGTGGGGTCTGTGTTTAGAGGTTTGTAAGCGGATTCTTGGAGTAGGTTGGACAGTTTGGATTGGTAGTCAGATGTGTTCATCATGACCGTGGCATTGCCTTTGTCTGCTGGTAGGATGATTATGTTGTTGTCTTTCCTCAAGTTGCTGAGTGCTTTTTGTTCTTCTTTGTGTAAGTTGCTTCTGGGTGGACTGCTGGAGCAGAGGACGTTGGTGACTTCAAGTCTGATTTTACTGGCTGTATCTGGGTTAATTTTGGTTAGGCTAGCTTCAACTCCACATATGATGTTTTCAGTGGGGATGCGTTTGGGGGCGACAGCAAAGTTGAATCCTTTGGAAAGGACATTGGTTTCTGCCATGGTGAGGGTTGTGTACTGTTTGTTTCATGCATTGTTGTGGGGGGTTGGGCTTCTGGCGTTTCTCTAGTCTGTGGAGTTTGTTGGTGTGTGTGTCTGTCTTGTGAAAGGTTTCTGTTTCGGCTCTCCAGAGGGCTAGTTGTTTGGCTTTGTCCCAGAGTGCTGGGTGGATTTTGTTACTGAGTTTGAGGTGGAGAGTGAGTAGGTCCCTGTTGGTTTGGTCTAGTAGGAATCTTTTCCTGTGGAGTTCATTTCTGATTAAAGCTAATTCAGTTCTTTTCAGGATCCTTTCAGTGGCTGAGGTTTTAGTGGAATTTGAGTTGGAAGCATGTGGGGATCACGTTTTTGTCTCGGCAATTGTGTAGGAATGTGAGGTCACATAAGATGGTGGCTCTTCGGACTTCGAGTTTCTCATAGATCCGGGTCAGCTGGAAGGTTTCCTCCCCGTAGAGGTAGGATATTTGTTTTCGTAGATTTTCACGGGTAAAGGTATGTAGGTCTTGGTGTATTCAGGTCTTGTCTCGTGTAAGATTGAGAATACCTTGGCGACATTTCGACGAGATCCCACTCGCCATCTTCAGGCTGGTGTGTTCTGCTTTGTGCTTGTGCCAGCAAAGCGTGATCTGAGCTGCCTTCTCTCTATAAATACTGGAGGGGAGGTGTGGTGTGCTGGCTCTACTGTAAGCGGGTTGGTTGGCTGTGTTTTTGGCTGTGTTGTCGCTTCTTGATTGGTTGATGGAATTGGTGTTTGCTGATTGGTTGGCTTTTTTGTAAGAGCCTGTGTGCCTGAGATAGTAGCTGTGTGTCCTTCAGCCTTTTGTGTTTTAGGTACCTGGGTAGTGGGCTGTGTGATGACCTTCTGAGTTTTATTGTTGTGACATCCTGGGTCTTGTGCTGTTATCTCCTGAGTCGTTATCTGTGTTGCAACCTCCTGAGGTTTTGTGTTGTAATCTCCTGAGTTCCATGATGTAGTATCCTGGGTGGAAGGCTGTGATGTGACATTCCGGGCCTTGGTTTGGCTCCGAGTTTGAGGTCTGGCTATGTGTTTATAGCGTGTGTCAGTTTGCTTAGTTTGGGGGTCAGAGGGGGTTGTAGCAGCTGGAGTTGCAGCTATGGTCTGGTTTCTGGACGATGGTTGCCTTTCGTCTGTGGCGTGGGCTTGGGTTTGAGTCTGGTGAAGGAGATTGGTGGTGGCATCATGTGTTATTTTGGGTCCGGTGTTGGTTTTCGTGGCTGGGACTCGTTTGTTGATTAGGGCTAGTTTCCAGATGTCTGGTAGGCGGGAAGTATCATCCCGTTCATTCATGTTATGGGGGTGTTTCTCTATTTCGATGGCTTCCCTCATTATTCTCTTGTTGAAGTGTTCAGTGTTGGAGATAAGTTTGGATCCCTCAAAATCAATTTCATGTCCTGTGGCTTTAAGGTGCTGGAAAAGGGAGGAAGTGTTTTCTTCTTTTCTGACTGCATTCTTGTGTTCTGCGATGCGAGCATTTATTCTCCTGTTGGTTTGTCCAATGTATGTGGCTGGGCAAATTTTGCATGGTATTTCATAAACTCCTTGGTTTTCTAGCTGGATCTTGTCTTTGGGGTTTCTTAAGATGTTGGCTATTTTTTGGTCAGTGCCAAAGGCTGTCCTGATATTGTGTTTGTGGAGAATTTTGCTGATTTTATCTGTGGTGTCTTTGATGTAAGGGAGGAGGGCGATGCCATTGTCCTGTTCTGTGTCTTGGTTTTTGGGGAGTCTCCCTTAGGATTAGGTTGGCGATTGTGCTTCTTTGGAATCCATTGGACATTAATAAGTTAGTGAGGGTGTGTAATTCTGTTCTCAAGTGGTCTTTGTCAGCTAGGCGTTTGGTTCTGGAGATGAGGGTCTTGGCTACGGAGTTGATCTGTGCAGGGTGGTGATGGGATTGTGCATTTAAGTAGCAGTTGGTGTGTGTCTTCTTCTGGTAGATGGTGTGTCCTAGGGAGCCATTGGGTTTTTTGTAAATTAGGACATCCAGGAACGGAAGTTGGTTGTTGGTTTCTGTTTCCATGGTAAATTGTATTTTGGGGTGTAGGCTGTTGAGATGTGAGAGGAAGTTGTCCAGTTTTTCTTTCCGTGTGGCCAAATTACGAAAGTGTCATCTACATATCTAAGCCAGAGTTTGGGTTTGTATTCGGATCTGTCTAGCGCATTGGTTTCAAAATGTTCCATATATAGGTTAGCGATGACGGGTGAGAGGGGTGATCCCATAGGTGCTCCTTCTATCTGTTTATATCTTTGTCCATTGTGGATGAAGTATGTGTTGGAAAGGCAATGGTTGGTCAGATCTAGGATGTGCTTAGGGGGGTTGTATTTGTTTTGGATAGCTGTCAAGGCTTCTTTAATAGGTACTTGGGTGAAGAGGGATATGACATGGAAGCTCACAAGTAGGTCGCTGGGTTGTAGGTTTTGTTTCCTTATTGTTCCTATGAAGTGGAAAGAGTTTTGTACGTGTGAGGTGATGGATTCTGTGTAGGGCTGGAGTTGTTTGGCGAGAAATTTGGCAAGGTTCTGTAGAGGTGAGCCTATGGAGCTGACTATGGGTCTGAGTGGTGTTCCTTCTTTGTGTATCTTGGGGAGGCCATAGAGCTTAGGGCATCTAGATGATTTTTCTCTGGGGATGATTCTTTGTTGGATCTCTTCACTGATGGGTGAGGCTTTTATTTTGGATTTGGTGGTTTTCTCCAGGTAGGTGGTGGGGTCTGTGTTTAGAGGTTTGTAAGCGGGATCTTGGAGTAGGTTGGATAGTTTAGATTGGTAGTCAGATGTGTTCATCACGACTGTGGTGTTGCCTTTGTTTGCTGGTAGGATGATTATGTTGTATATATACAGGTATATATACAGATATATATATATGTGTGTGTGTGTGTGTGTGTGTGTGTAGGTCTTGGTGTATTCGGGTCTTGTCCCGTGTAAGATAGATATATATATATGTATACAAGGCTGAGGATCAGTGCTATTTTAATATGGAATAGTTAAAGAAAATAATTGGTGAACTCCCTTAATTTCAGTTCCCCTGCATCAAGGATCACTTTCTGGTAGGAAAAGAACCACTCTTCATTCTTGCTAATAAGAAGTGGGAAAGGATTGAGAAAGTGTAGGTGGATGCTTGATTGGAGTATTTAGCTACTTGTCAAGTTTCCTGACTAATAGGATATAGACACAGAAGTGCTCAATTTCTCTGACTTGTCAATCAAGCTATTTCTGAATATGGGTCCAGCATTCTGGGAAAGATCTTAACATGTCTCTAAATTAGCTTTGCTGACAGAAATGAGGTGAAATGAGATGCTGTTTGCTAATAACACATTCCATTCTTCACTAATGCTATAAGGGAATAGTGGGGCTGGCAGGTAGAATAGTTCTGTCCTTGAAATGGGCTTCCACTGATAGGTTTGGAGCTGGAATAGAATAGGCAACATGGCAGCATTTTTTCTCCATCAAAGTAATAAAACATGTCAAATCCCTTATTTTCAGAAGCAACCAAAAACATGTAGTTTTCTATACTACACAATTGGCAGAATCAAGCTCTTCCCAGTTCAGCTTGACCACAGACTTGTGATCTTTCAACAGAGCACTAAACTTGTGGCCCGTTATGGAAAGCAGAAGAATTTATATTTTGCAAGGTGTCCAGCTGTTCTACAGTCCACATCAAAATTGGCCACAGAAAGCAATGACCAGGTATCATGGTACCTGTGGCCACCCCAAGTGGTCAGTAAAAACTGACTAGATCATAGCTGTGGCAAAACAAAAAGGAAGTAAAGAGAAGTGGAAAATATTACAATCAGAAAGCTAAAGATGATTCTTAAGCCTCATGTATGGGCATAAAGTGCAATAAAGGCAAAATCACAATAGGACTATCTCCCCCCCCCAAAAAAAAATAAAACAGAAAAAACAAAATCTGAACTATTCCTCCTTGGCTTTTTGAAACTGGTTCCTTTAAAGAAAAAGGAAAAATGGACCAAACGCTTGTCAGTTTCATTTCTATTCCATTTGTTTGGTTTATTGATGAAAATCTACAGACCTGTTGACTAATTATATACTTTGAACTTCAGGGACCAGAATTGAGAGCTAAAACAAAATTACAGTATTTTTCGCAGTGGTGGTATTCTACCAGTTCGACCCAGTTCTGGCGAGCCAGTAGCAGCGATGAGCAGCGGAGACCGAACCGGTTCTCTCCGCTGGTCTGCTGTTGGACCCACCTGCCCGCCCGGGCTCCCATACTTACCTTTATCTGCTGCATTTGAAGTGCAGCTGCTTTGTGCGACACAGAATAGTGCCACGCAACACCTGCTGAAGCAGCCAGGATCGTGCAGGCTTACAGGAGGTGAGTTAGAACGCCTCTGCGCTTGTACAAACGCACCTGTGCAAATGCCTCTGCGCAAAGTGCACATTTGGTGCACGCATGCATGCAGTGTGTGCATGTGCACAAAGCACGCCCACCATCGAACTGGTGGCAAAAACATTTGAATCCCACAACTGATTTTTCAGAGTATAAGACGCACTCCCCCCCCCCCCAAAATGTTGGTAGAAATGTCTGTGCATCTTATACAGCAAGTATTGTGGGGGGAGGGGTTGGTGCGATGTCGATCAGCTGTTCTGGAACAGGCCACAGTGGCAAATGGGTGGCAACAAATGGGCAGTGGCGAATGGGTGGCAGCGAACCTTCAACATAGATAGAGTCGAAACAAAGATTCAAACCCCCCTGTCTCCATCTCTTTAACTGATACACATTATACTAAGCAGAGAATATGAAGGAATTCCAAGACTTCAGTCCATCATTTATTACATAACAACAGAAACATTAGACACTATACATTTTGTGAGATTTCACAGCACAGATTACATTTATTATTGTTTATTAGACTCTTTAGGTTTGCAATCCTACTTCCATTTTAAAGTAGAACTTAGAATTTATTTGACATATGCAACAATCCATCTATAACTTCTATAACTTTTCTAAAAACAGATTTCCCACATCGAATTAAAAGCATTATCCATTTAAAAAAAAGACCAAAACTTGATTAGGTCCTCTTTAATCTTCTAGGAGTATCATATGGGATGGAGGGGGAGAAAGATACTTCACAAAGAGCTTTACAAGGATAAAGAATATTCAAAAACAAAATAGGAGAAATTAAAACATCAAAAGACATCAAAAGATGGTATGGTCAAAAGCTATGCACCCTGCTTGAGTGTGGCCAGATAAAACTGACCATGTTTGTAAACATAATTTTAAATAAAGAGAGCCTGAAATTTGACAGACAAAAACATTAGCTCATAGAGATACCTTGCTAAACTTTTATACAGCTGCCATTAAATAATAAATTACTAGATGACTGATGCATTATAATGGGGGTCTTTAATTATAAAGATCCCCTATGTGTTTCATCTTAAGGTCTCTTTAATTATCCCCTTCTGTTTATGCACAGAGCAGGAAAACACTTCATCTTACTTTACAGTAGCTGTGAGCAAACACCGTTATCTCAGAAAGCAAAGCACCTTGTTTGGTGATTGACATAATGATGCAGCACCTAATTGCTGAAAATATCCACTTCATTAAATGAAAGTGTTCATCATCATGACAAAAAAAATCTTCACTTGACACACTCTATACCAGACTCAGGCTTTCAGGGTGAGGGGGAACTTGGTATGTCAGAATGCTTACCTTGAATAGCGGCAAGAATTTAAACTCTCACCCAAACCTGGAGGACACAACCTTCGTTATGGGGAAACATTTTTTTTAGAGGACTTAGAATGATTCATTTTATATTTCTTCCTCATTAACAGCGATATGTCCTTATAACTGTGTTTTACTTCACTAGGGAGGGGTATTAAAATGAGAAAGATTCCAGACACAGGATCACAGTAAAAGTCCCCTTTGTTTTGTACACTTGTGGACATGACACACATATACAAAAGAGGTCAGACTTCCATTGCCTTGACCCTAACTTGTGAATGCCACTGCTCAGAATGATTTATATTCAAACAATAAAAACAGTTAATCTGTTTCACAATAGAAAGTGCCTGAGGTCTTTTTAAACAGGTGACAAAATAACCTTTCACGCTATTGGCTGATCCTTTTCTTTTAGGGAAGTTGATTCTCACACGAGGATGATGTCACTTCATTTTACTGCCTGTGGCTTCCATGCAATAAAGACAAATGAAGCCAATTCAGAATGAAGCCAATCATTATTCAGAGTTCCTTGCCACTCCTCTACATTTGCTGTATTTGTTCTTAGTGACTTTATCCCAGAAACAGATTTGATTAAGTAAATCCAATCTTTGTCCTTGAGATAAAGTGCAGGATGCTATGGAGGAGTTTTATTTTAATGTAAAATCAGCTGATATGGAGAGAATTTTAAATGAGCCCTGCTGTAATAACTGAATATTAGGGTGGGATTATGAGGAAGCACCTCAGTCAGTGGCTTGAAGATACAATCTGTTTCAAGGGAGATCTGAGGATGGGGAAAGTGCTTGTACCAGTAGAAATTCTTGAGTGAGAGGACATACAGATCATTGAAAGAAAAAGCTGGCAGGTTATTTTTTTCTTTTTCTTTTTTGATATATAAATTTATTGGGAATGTTGATTATAATGGTAAAGTCTAATGTAAACTAAAGAGAAGATAAAGTTCAAGGAAAAAGAAAAATTAAGAGTACAATTAAAAAATTATAAAAGAGTGACTTCCAACCTTCATCACAACAAGCATAAATAAATTTAATGGTTCTTCATCCTGTGTACTGTAAAGATTATAGACAGTTGCAAAATAATTGCTTCTTCATCACATCATGAAATTACTTCTCTTTTTTGTATCTTCCAAAGAACCCAAGAGATATCTATTTTTCAAGATAATCTGCTTGTTCTTTATGCTTACATTCAAAATTTTGCCATAAAAGTTTCAATATTCTAATTTTAGCTGAACCCTTAATCTGTTTATAATTATTAGATCAACGTTTATTTATTTATTTGTTGTTTCAGAATCTTTAAGAAGTTATAATTATTATTTTATTCAGAGTTGAAGATTAAATACTTTGAAACCTGTCATTTTGAAGGTCTTCAGTACTATTAAAATGATTAATAGGCAATTTCTGAAAGTGATTAGAAAGTGAGGTTTACAAACCTAGTGTTCTTTAAAAGGCCCCACCATGGTTGTGAGCAAGATGGTTAATTCTTTCATTACTCTGTACTCAAACCTATGGAAAGCCTAGGGAAAGTCCTGCAGTGTCCTCATGAGGAGCAGCATCCAGAGCACATGTTGGTTATCTCTCATCCTCTCCTTATCCAGAAAGATTCCCAGGAACCAGTCTACTCACTGGTTGCTTGGTCACTGAGGGGCTGCCACAAGGAAGAGGGGGTCAGTCTATTCTCCAAAGCACCTGAGGGCAGGACAAGAAACAATGGATAGAAATTAATCAAGAAGAGAACCAACCTAGAACTAAGGAGAAATTTCCTGAGTTAGAACAATTAATCATGGAATGAGTTGCTTCATAAGTTGTGGGTGCTCCAACACTGGAGATTTTTAAGAAGAGATTGGACAACCATTTGTCTGAAATGGTATAGGATTCCCTGCTTGAGCAGGGGATTGGACAAAAAGGTCCCTGTCAAGTTATTCTGTTATTCTTTGCTACAGTCATGAACTTCACTTTCACATAGCTTTCTTTAGTTTGTCATACCTATCTCCTGGCAGGCTCTTTTTCTGAAAAACAAATTGTGCTTCCCCATATGATTTCTCAACTCCTGCTCTAGGTTATCAGTTTAACATGTAAAAGAGCACTGTGATTTGTGTGGACATAGGAACACACAAGGAATAGTTGAACTCTTTGCAAACTGTACCTTACTTGCCTCATGAAAGTCATTGCACTGATGAAATAAGGAATTTTCCTACCAGGGTTAAATGCATGACCAATTCAGTGTGATTGACTACTTCAGTAAGAATAGCTGAGGTGCTCTCTTACCAATAGCAGGGACTGCTCTACTCAGACCTTCAGAAGTGAGAGCCCTTACTTGCAAATTTTCAAGTACCCTTTTGGATATTTGATAGCCACAAAAGAAAAACACAAACAAAATTACAAATTTAAAAATAAGCATTTTTCACTTCCACCATCACATTTATACATGTGATGCATTTATAGATGCAAAAACATAAATATGATCCTCTGGTTGAAAAACTGAATCCCTAATTTTCCTAAATTCTTATCACCATTCCCAATTAAGATCCTTTTAACTAGAGACGTTCCAACCTGGTATCAGCTTAAACCTGCATGATTATATGAAGTAGTTGGTTTCAAGAGCAGAATCAACCTTATCTGTCTCGCTTCCTGAAAATGGAGCAAAACTGATAACTTTTTTGGCAACATGGTGACTCTACTGACCTTATGAGTGATCTATTTATCTATTTCCAAGACTCTTGCTTCACTCTTTTTCAATTCCTGACTTTCAACTATTCAAGCAGGTATTTCAAAAGAAGAAGGTGGATTGACTGCTTTGTAATTCTCCTTCAAAAGAATTTATTGGATTTTTGTTAGAATCCTACAAGTACATATGGCATTTTTGTGGGGAGGGTGTACAACCTTTACTTTATTTCATTTAAAAAAAATATGGGAACAAACTGTAGTTTCTTTTCCAATGAAACTTTTTATTGGTTTATCAAAATATAAAATGCAAAGAGAAATTAAAAAAAAGTAATAGAAAACTAGGAGGAGGGATTGGGGAAAAATAGTGTAAAGGGGGAAAAGGAAAGAAAAAGGCACCAACTTCCAGATCTTTTTTAGCACAGTAGAAAATAACAAAATTACAATTGCAGCTTTTTACTTTTACACAACAATAAGTACAAACCATTTCTATAACAATAAACCTATCTACTTAGCAAAAACAAAAGTTTGTGCATGCTGTGAAAAAAAATGAACAAACTACAGTTTCTTGAGAATGGAAATAAATTACAGATTTGGAAAGTCATGGGGAGTAGAATTGGGGATAGCATAAACATACCTTCAGTTGGTTAAATAAATAATTCTTCCTTGCCTACTGAGACAGACACTTTCCATCTCTGTTGTGATTCTGTCAGATAAAACCGTCTGTTTCTGTAGAACTATAAAATATACTTTCTCACCAACTTCTTCCATTCACAAGTCACATGTTCCTCCTTCTTTAAAGCTTTTCACACTTTGTCATCTGGATCAGCAAGTAATGTTAGGTATCACTCCTTTATCTCACCTCCTCTGCATCAGAACTGAACTTGTTAAAATCATGGGTGAATAGCCTCCTAAATATTTATAAAGAGACATGAGTGCAAATCTCCTTCAAGTATAAACCAAGATTATACAGTGAAAGCATAAAAATGTTTCAGGCTGTTTCCAAAGCCAAGAACTTCCACTTCAGATACAAGCTGCCTTGACAAGCCAAAAGTGAATTCTTCATTACAGGCCTTCTGGCAAACAAAGGTTTGACAAGTGTGTAAAGAACTCTAGAAATATATATTTGCTGAATACATTATGACTTTATTTGATTGACATGAAGTCTGGCAATTAAAATAACTAAAAGAAAGCTGATATAATGCAGCTGAGAATTGTAGATCAAGGTTGTAATGCAATTTCTCTCTGCCATTGTGTAAATTCTTTGATGTTGCCTGGAGCAATGGTACAATCCCCTCGTCTTCTAAATGTGATTGAAAGACATTGTATAAGATTTCTGTTTGCTGTAATAACGTGTGTGAATGAACTAGCTTAAAGAGTAATGCCAACACCCTGGAGATTCTTGTATGCTAAATAGGTTTTTATGCCTTACCTTATTTCTAAACTGAGTGTGTGTATTAAAAAAAAGCATAAGCACACTTTTAATAGGCTTTTGTTTTAAGGCAATGAACTTTTGTATATAAAATTCTCCTTCCAAATTTAGCTATATTAGTTGTTAATATTTCTCTCCCAATGGAAGTTGTATCCTTGCAGTTAAGAAACCCATAGCCTGTTTCATGATAAATGATAAAAGGATGAAAAAGAGGTCATTCTTATTTTAAGTAAGGTGACCAAACAACAAAATTAAGATATATACTCCCTCATTTTCATTATCAGATATCTCATTATAAGATATCTCAGTATAAATAACTTATTGTTTAGTTATGTGCAAAACAAAATATTAGATACCCTTATTTCTTTTCGATACTGAAGAAGTCTGAATAAAACAAAATTCAGATCTGCATAATTCGGGAAATCTGAATTAATTTTATTGCAACTGCCCTATAATTATTATATCTACTATTATTAGTCATGTTTAATATTTTGTAAACTGCCCATAGTCCTTTGCAACTGAGGTAGATAATACATTTTATATTATATATTTTATATAATATGCTGTTCAGGCTGGATATTCAGACTGTGCTAGGGCAGGCCAGATGTTCAGTCTGATTTGAAAACAGCTATTTCTGCATATGAATCACCTTTGAATCAACTTTTCAAATTAAGGAGTTATATAATCCTGGTATTGGGGTATCATAAGAGACTGAATCTGAAAATCATGTATATGCCTAACCCCAATGCCAAAATAAGCTCAAATTTGTTTTGTCTCCTTGTTCTCAGAAGAGAAAAAAATTTTTAAAATTTCTCACAAAATGCATTTTTAAAAAATAAATGAAAACAGCTGGGACAGAAGACAGCAATGATAATCAAAATCAAAGTATGTGGAAGGGGATTTAATTGTAGTTCGGATAAAACATTTTTAGCAGCTGCCATTAGTTCTATTAATTTTGGGGATTTGGTTTATCTGCAAACTTTATTGCGCACATTTGTTCATCATTTAAATTTTGTCTTCTGAAAACTCTAGAGAAAGTGAAATTATTTTCTTACGAATCTCAAACTGGGACATGGGGGTGTATATTACATACATAAAGATTTGTCCCTATTCCCAAAGTGAATAGTAAATTTTTCTCTTTTTTTATTTCCCCCCAAAGGCTAACAGGAATCAGGTAGAAAAATAAAACAGAGCAGTCATAAATCAGTCTTCATTAGAGTTACAAGGAACTATAGACAGTCTCAGAGTCCAAGGTTTCAGCAAAAGGCTGACTTCTCCACACAGGCAAGCATAAGAGTCACAGCTTCAAGGCAAAGCTGTCACCAGCAAGGAATCTGTTTTCTAAGAGCCTTAAATTTCCAAGATATTCTTTATGTGGGTATAGCTGAAATTAAGAAAACTCGCTCTTCCTAGGATCTACTCCTGCATCATCAGAAGCCTTTTCCTCTAAGCTGGGGATGTCAAATTCACATTGCCATGTCGTCGTCATACGACGTATCACAACTTTTTTCTCCTTCGCTAAATGGGGCATGGCCAGCGCGTGATGCATCTGGCCTGCGGGCTACGAGTTTGACAGCCCTGCTGTAAGCAGTAACTCATTATCTAACTTTTGCTTTCCATCAATTGGCACCCATTTCCTCAGGTTTTGAGGTACCTTTCCTCCAGTTCCAGATCTGAATAATCAATATCAGAATCAGGAGAAATGGGCCCTGTGTCTTGTTTTCTCACTGCTGATTCTGGAGAATGCTTCCTCAGCATTTGAAATGCTACATTCATCAGCTTGGTCATTTTCTGAAGAAGATTGTGTGTTTCACTAGGCCCTCACATGTTTATGTAATACAAGGGAAAGCACTTTTTTGAGCACCAATCAGTACAGGTGGAATTTTGAAAGTCTCCAAAATCATCTGTCATGGGATTCACCCAGAAAGCAAAATGTGAGTTTATGCCTTATCACTTTCTAGGTGATGCCTTTCTCAACCTTTATTTCCTTGGAGAACCCTTGAAATAATATTCCGGTCTCAAGGAAGACCTACTGTACCTAAAAATAGGAAGAAAAAAAGGAAAACTTTATACAATTCACTTCTAACCTATTCAATCCACATTTTACAACAGCAAAGCAGAGGGCTAACAACAGAGACACAGTACATAATGTTTCCCACAACTTAAATTGCTAGCATAAACCATATTTATTTTTTTAAATGATGATCTCATAGAACGTTAGGTTTCTGTGGAACCTTAGCTGAAAAAGGGTGCTCAGGTACCAGTAGTACTTTATCTCAGTTTATCTTTGAGTTGCTTTGAAGTGAGATGGGTGGAAAATAAATAAATAAATAAATCTTCAATTTTTAAAAACTTTTTATATCATTGGATATAGTTCCAAACCAAACCATACAAAACTGTAACTTATAAGCCCATGAGCACTATTTTTGTGTATAGAGGTAATGTTAGAGGCAAGCTTTGTTTGTTTGCATGTCAGCTTCCACTTAATTTTAAATATTTTTAAATATAACAGCTGAAGCAGAAGAACTTAATTCCTTCTTCAATGAAGAGCATTTCACCATCTCTGTATCACAAAGTGCCTTGAGGCAAAGTGCAACTTCCTTACACAGTTCTAATACACAGAACTGTTTAACACCATCCATGTCATGTACTCTATTTCATCATAGAAAGGCAAAGTATATATGATATACAATACCATGTTTTGTGGATTGTCTTGATATTAATAGAGTACTGCCACTTCTACCCCAATGAAAGCAGAGCAAGGAAGTTTGATTTTGACTCATTGATAACAGATTTTTATTACAAGTATAAAACCAATATGTGACAATTGTAAAGTTGCCCACAGCTGTAGATCAGCAAGTTGTTGAGGCTTTGAGTGAAGAAATCTGACCATTCTCAGCTTCATTTTAAAACTAAAATGAGAGAGTACCCTTCAAGATAGGAGATACTAACATCAGAAAAATATATGCATTATGTGGAATTTTTAACCTCTTTAAAGCTACAGGTGAAACTCGAAAAATTAGAATATCGTGCAAAAGTTCATTTATTTCAGTAATACAACTTAAAAGGTGAAACTAATATATGAGATAGACTCATTACATGCATATGCAAGACAGTTCAAGCCATGATTTGCCATAGTTGTGATGATTATGGCTTACAGCTCATGAAAACCCCAAATCCACAATCTCAGAAAATTAGAATATGCCCCATAGATTCTCTGTGGGGTTTAGGTCAGGCGAGTTTTCTGGCCAATCAAGCAAAGTAATCCCATGGTCATTGAACCAGGTTTTGGTGCTTTTGGCAGTGTGGGCAGGTGCCAAGTCCTGCTGGAAAATGAAGTCAGCATCCCCCAAAAGCTCATCTGCGGAAGGCAGCATGAAGTGCTCCAAAATCTCCTGGTAGACGGCTGCGTTGACCCTGGACTTAATGAAGCACAGTGGACCAATACCAGCAGATGACATGGCTCCCCAAATCAACACAGACTGTGGAAACTTCACACTGGACTTCAAGCATCTTGCAGTGTGTGCCTCTTCATTCTTCCTCCAGACTCTGGGTCCTTGGTTTCCAAATGAGATGCAAAAGTTGCTCTCATCAGAAAAAAGGACTTTGGACCACTGAGCAACAGACCAGGTCTGTTTTTCTTTAGCCCAGGTAAGATGCTTCTGATGACATTTGAAGCCCATGTCCAGGATCCATCTGTGTGTGGTGGCTCTTGATGCACTGATTCCAGCCTCAGTCCATTCCTTGTGAAAATCCCCAACACTTTTGAATGGCCTTTTCCTGACAATCCTCTCCAGGCTGCGGTCGTCCCTGCTGCTTGTGCACCTTTTTCTTCCACACTTTTCCCTTCCACATAACTTTCTATTAATGTGCTTTGATGCAGCACTTTGGGAACATACAACTTCTTTTGCAATTACCTTTTGAGGCTTTCCCTCCTTATGGAGGGTGTCAGTAATGGCTTTCTGCACAACTGTTAGGTCAGCAGTCTTTCCCATGATTGTGATTCCTACTAAACTAGACTGAGAGACCATTTAAAGGCTCAGGAACCCTTTGCAGGTGTTATGGCTTAATTAGCTGATTAAAGTGGGACACTTTTGAGCCTAGAATATTGCACCTTGTCACAATATTCTAATTTTCTGAGATTGTGGATTTGGGGTTTTCATGAGCTGTAAGCCATAATCATCACAATTATGACAAATCACGGCTTGACCTATCTTGCTTTGCATGTAACGAGTCTATCTCATATATTAGTTTCACCTTTTAAGTTGCATTACTGAAATAAATGAACTTTTGCACGATATTCTAATTTTTCGACTTTCACCTGTAGATAATATAACTTGGAAATGCTGTCTTAGTCCCTGCTGATCAGAATCAAAACTTGCAACTCAGCATGTCTATATGCACAAATATTTGTCGGACATATTGAAACAATTGTTTTAAGTCCAGGAAACTTTTTCAGAAGGGTACTAGTGACTCACCTATATTGAAACAATTGGCTTAAGTACAGGGAGCTGTCTTAAGAAGGTACCAGTGCCTCAGCTACCCAGAATTATAATAATCATTGCTTTAAAACAAATAACTCCTGAAAACCCATACTTTTCCCACTAGCAGACACCATAATTTGTCAAATCAGAGAGAACCTACTGTGCAATATGGATAATAAGGGATAAAAGAAGAATTTGTACTTGTTTTGTGTAAGTTGAGTGCACCTGCTAAATGTGGGCTATTACTGCAGAAATGTTAATTTGCTCAAACATAATAATTTATATTGGTTGTTATGAGTAATTTTGGTACTCAACATCACTGAATCTGTAGTTTGGCACAGCTATGTTAGTGAAGAGGAAAAACATGGTGTTTTGCACCTGTGCTCCTGATTAATGCAAATTTTAATAGGTTGTTAAAATTAGACATCTCCAGGCTGTCTGGTTACCGACCCCTGCTGCTGTGTGTTTATGTGTGCAAAAAGTTCCTAGTATTGTTTTTATCTAAGCTCTGTTTACTAATAGAAATGTATATTTATTATAGAAAGTATTCATGTTCCGTGCATTATTAATTGGAAAGATTGGTATGCATCTGCCTTGTGTTTTATGCATCATTTCAAGGGATGATTTGATCATTCTCAATTTGTATGAAACTTAACCTTTTAATTTTTTTAAAAAATGTTTTATTTGCACAAAGATTAAAATTAAGATAAGAAAACCACCAACAGTTGCAACTCTCCCATACTAATCAAAACTATTTTTAAGGATATCATCATATATATTTAAATTCTTAATTCTTAATATAATACATTTAACAAAACATTACAAATATAAACTATTTTATGGCATTTAAACAAATAGACACCCCAAACAATAGAACACTTATTCACATAGAAAGAGAAGTCAGTTCCTCCTTATATAGCTGACAGAGAATGGTATCCTTCCAATCTTATAGAATTATTATTATTTGCAACCAAGAAAGAACAAAATATACAATTTTGTTGTTCCTTCTAATAAAAATATAAGTATTTATAAAGCTTAATTAGTTTACTAGAACCATTATACCATTTTAGTCCTAGTTAAGGAGCTTGGTTATTGAAGTAATAAGTGAATGGAGTTGGGTGACCAATAAATTTAAATAAATAATTTTTTTTTTAAAAAAAATGAGAATCTCATTTCTTCTTGACACAGAAAATTCAATCTACTGAAAATGCATATCTTGCATTACAGAGAGAGAGGGATGGGAGAGAGGAATATATATATATATATATATATATATATATATATATATATATATATATATTTGTTTTCGTAGATTTTCACGGGTAAAGGTATGTAGGTCTTGGTGTATTCGGGTCTTGTCCCGTGTAAGATTGAGAATACCTTGGCAACGTTTCGACGAAATCTCATCCGTCATCTTCAGGCTGGTGTCTTCAGCTTCGTTCGTCTGGGAGAAGTGTGTGATAGTGGCTGTTTTTCCCTTTTAAACTCCAGAGTTGGCTGTGTTGTTACTTCTTGATTGGTTGATGGAGTTGATGTATGCAGATTGGATGGCTTTTTCCTAAGACCCTGTGTGGCTGAGGTGCTGGCTGTGTGTCTCTCAGCCTTTTGCGTTGTAACGACCTGGGTAATGGGCTGTGTGATGACCTTCTGAGTTCTACTGTTGTGACATCCTGGGTGTGGTGCTGTAATCTCCTGGGTCGTTGTCTGTGTTGCAACCTTCTGATGTTTTGTGTTGTAATCTCCTGAGTTCCGTGATGTAGTATCCTAGGTGGAAGGCTGTGATGTGACATTCCGGGCCTTGGTTTGGCTCCGAGTTTGAGGTCTGGCTATGTGTTTATAGAGTGTGTCAGTTTGCTTAGTTTGGGGGTCAGAGGGGGGTGTAGCAGCTGGTGTTGCAGCCATGGTCTGGTTTCTGGATGGTGGTTTCCTTTCGTCTGTGGCGTGGGCTTGGGTTTGAGTCTGGTGAAGGAGATTGGTGGTGGCATCATGTGTTATTTTGGGTCCGGTGTTGGTTTTCGTGGCTGGGACTTGTTTGTTGATTAGGGCTAGTTTCCAGATGTCTGGTAGGCGGGAAGTATCATCCCGTTTATTCATGTTATGGGGGTGTTTCTCTATTTCGATGGCTTCCCTCATTATTCTCTTGTTGAGGTGTTCAGTATTGGAGATAAGTTTGGATCCCTCAAAATCAATTTCATGTCCTGTGGTTTTAAGGTGCTGGAAAAGGGAGGAAGTTTTTTCTTCTTTTCTGACTGCATTCTTGTGTTCTGCGATGCGAGCATTTATTCTCCTGTTGGTTTGTCCAATGTATGTGGCTGGGCAAATTTTGCATGGTATTTTATAAACTCCTTGGTTTTCTAGCTGGATCTTGTCTTTGGGTTTCTTAAGATGTTGGCTATTTTTTGGTCAGTGCCAAAGGCTGTCCTGATATTGTATTTGTGGAGAATTTTGCTGATTTTATCTGTGGTGCCTTTGATGTAAGGGAGGAGGCGATGCCATTGTCCTGTTCTGTGTCTTGGTTTTGGGGAGTCTCCCTTAGGATTAGGTTGGTGATTGTGCTTCTTTGGAATCCATTGGACATTAATACGTTAGTGAGGGTGTGTAATTCTGTTCTCAAGTGGTCTTTGTCAGCTAGGCGTTTGGTTCTGGAGATGAGGGTCTTGGCTACGGAGTTGATCTGTGCAGGGTGGTGATGAGATTGTGCATTTAAGTAGCGGTTAGTGTGTGTCTTTTTCTGGTAGATGGTGTAAATTAGGACGTCCAGGAACGGAAGTTGGTTGTTGGTTTCTGTTTTCATGGTAAATTGTATTTTGGGGTGTAGGCTGTTGAGATGTGTGAGGAAGTTGTCCAGTTTTTCTTTCCCGTGTGGCCAAATTACGAAAGTGTCATCTACATATCTAAGCCAGAGTTTGGGTTTGTATTCGGATTTGTCTAGAGCATTGGTTTCAAAATGTTCCATGTATAGGTTAGCGATGACGGTGAGAGGGTGATCCCATAGGTGCTCCTTCTATCTGTTTATATCTTTGTCCATTGTGGATGAAGTATGTGTTGGAAAGGCAATGGTTGGTCAGATCTAGGATGTGCTTAGGGGGGTTGTATTTGTTTTGGATAGCTGTCAAGGCTTCTTTAATAGGTACTTGGGTGAAGAGGGATATGACATCGCAGCTCACAAGTAGGTTGCTGGGCTGTAGGTTTTGTTTCTTTATTGTTTCTATGAAGTGGAAAGAGTTTTGTACGTGTGAGGTGATGGATTCTGTGTAGGGCTGGAGTTGTTTGGCGAGAAATTTGGCAAGGTTCTGTAGAGGTGAGCCTATGGAGGTGACTATGGGTCTGAGTGGTGTTCCTTCTTTGTGTATCTTGGGGAGACCATAGAGCTTAGGGCATCTAGATGATTTTTCTCTGGGGATGATTCTTTGTTGGATCTCTTCACTGATGGGCGAGGCTTTTATTTTGGATTTGGTAGTTTTCTCCAGGTAGGTGGTGGGGTCTGTGTTTAGAGGTTTGTAAGCGGGGTCTTGGAGTAGGTTGGATAGTTTGGATTGGTAGTCCAACCTACTCCACGACCCCGCTTACAAACCTCTAAACACAGACCCCACCTCTCGGGGTAGGTTAATTGAGGACCCAAGATTGTTGGGGGCAATAAGCTGACTTTGTAAAAATGCCGCTTAGTAATATGCAGGCATATACAATGGAATGAAGGCTATTGCTGAGCACATTGGGTTGCGCTCCAAAAATTGTAAGCCGCCCTGAGTCTCTGGAGAAGGGAGGCATATAAATATGAATAAAAATAAAAAATAAAATAAAATATTAAATAAAAGGGGGGAGAAGACCGACCCCTGAGGGACCCCGCAAGTGAGCGCCCTCTGGGCTGACCACTGTCCCCCTGTCAACACCGATTGTGACCGCCCCGAGAGGTAGGAGGAGAGCCACCGAAGAACAGTGCCCCCCACTCCCAGCCCCTCGAGGCGTTGCAAAAGGATACCATGGTCGATGGTATCGAATAGGACCAGGACAGAGGAAAAACCCCTGTCCCGGGCCCTCCAGAGATCATCCATCAGTGCGACCAATGCCGTCTCCGTGCTGAAACCAGGCCGGAAGCCTGATTGGTACGGATCTAGATAGTCCGCTTCATCCAGGAAAAGTGGAAACTGCTGAGCCACCACACTCTCAACAACCTTCGCCAAAAAACGAAGGTTGGAGACTGGACGAAAGTTGTCTAACACGGTCGGGTACAGGGCAGGCTTCTTCAGGAGGGGCCTCACCACCGCCTCACCACATCCCAAGACTGAAAACTGCTGATAGCACAATCACTATTGGAAGTAAGAGAAGCAATCTGAGAGATCATTTATAAGCATTCTTGCCATGGTTCTTGCATTTCAAAGCTTCTGAAGGTGATTATGGCAGCATATGGGTAGAAGAGGAGAGATTCTAGAAGTTGGTACAGGAATGAGTCAAGACTTCTCCCAATGGGAAAATGTTTCACACACACAAGCTTGACTCTGTTCTCAAATAATCTGCTGGGCAACTAGAAAAAAATGACCCTGTTCTTATAAGCTAGTTGCAAACCTATATATTTATATTTATTTTTATTAATTGGATTTCTAACCCCCCCCCCCATCTCCCGAATGACCTGGGGCAGCGTACATTCATAAAACAATACAAAATATACAATTAAAAAAATATTAAATGAGAAACCCAATTAAAAGCTAAAAACAATAAAACCATCATCTAAAACTCCCCTCCCCACCCTCAGCCCAGGTCAGCACGTTGGAACAACCAGGTTTTGAGGCCCCAGCGGAAGGAGTGGAGGTCAGGGGCCACCCGAAGCTCCAGAGGGAGGTGGTTCCACAGGGTGGGTGCTCCCACAGACAAGGCCCTGCCCCTAGGGGTCGCCAGCCGACATTGTCTGGCTGACAGAACCCCAAGGAGGCCCACCCTGTGAGAGCGCACAGGACGATGGGAAACAGTTGCTGGCATATATAATTGCATGGGTCTGGAATCAATTCTGAATTGATGTAATGATGGAGTGTACCATCTCTCTGTCTCCATGTAGCTTCCTTGATGTCTCACAATTCATTAAATCCAAGAAGAAGACATAACACCATACAAGACCATTGTCCTACTTGACTGGGAAAAGTAGGTATGACTGGCAGGTTCTTAGGAATGGAAAGGTATTATGTAATGAAGAGGAAAGAAACGCACAAGCAGTTAAAAATAGCCTATCTTTCCCACAGTAAAATAGAATCAAAGAGTTGGAAGGGGCTATTTAGGACAAGTATAGTTTCAAAATGTGTTTTCTTGCCTTTGAGAAATGCTACATAACATAAAAGCACCCGTTAATGCCGGAGCAGAAGCCGGTAAAAGAAACCTTTTAAAGAAGGCTGAACAAATGGCCTTTATATGCGTTATAACCTTTGTGTTCTCACTCAATGTACAGCCATTAGTTTATACTAGGCAGCAAATAGAAATTTTGAGGGCTACTGAACACTTTGTGCTTTTCCTGTAACCTTTCTGCAAAGTTATTTAGCACTTGTGTTTCTATAATTGAGATACATTGGGGAAAATCCTTTGCTCAATAGGCCCTAAAATTCAAGCTTTTCCTGTGTCATTCTTACATTGGGATGCAATATAAGAAATGCAGGGAGGCTGACAGGTTTGCAGAGATTTATCCTATCTTTCTTTACAAAAAATGGTAGCCGGGTTATGCACTTTTGCTCTATCTCAAAGAATCAGATCACAGTTCATGAAGAAATGAAAAGAACAATTATTATAGTCTTTCCATCAGTCTTTGAACCCTCAGAAATTCCAGGTGATTAAGAAAAATGCATTCTGTTCTATTCTTTAGGGTCTATGCATTCTCGGTTTTACAGTGTACAAAGGGTACAATTTTAGTTCTTCTCACTTTACTTCATATTTCATCAAAGGGAATGGAAAGCTGTTAGTGAATGATCATTACTTTGATGGTAAAAGTGGACAGTTTTGGGTTTTGTTTGTTTGTTTGTTTGTTTTGAAGAAGATAGGAAAGACAGTTAGAAGAACAGTTCCTGTACTGAACTCGACCAGAGGGCCTCAACTAATTTCCTCCTTGTTGTGAAGAAAGAGATCATTTTCTTCTTTCAACCTAGCTATAGACATTAAGCAGGCTGGCAGCTGAATCTTGAACACTTGATAAAACAATATAGTCTCTGTATCTGAAGGTAAAGTTTAGCCTAGAAGATGGATTTTTGACCAAATGGTATTTGTGTAATCTCCGGCAACTATTACCTGAGATACTTACTTCACTCTCCTCAATGGTAGGATGGGCCCTGGAGCTTCATTTGAGTTATAGTTGTAACATCTATGGTTCCTTAGGAAATATTTCACCTTCCTCCCTGTTGAAATTGACACTTGAGTTTCACCCAAATTGGTGCAACTGAAACTAAGATCACCTGTTTTGCAAGAAAATTGTCCAAACTTGGCATGGTGTCTCCCGAAAGTTTGACTTCAATATATGCATTATAACTTTTTCCATCACTTCAGGACAGCAATAAGAAAATGAACCCTATTCAGTTTCTCAATTCTATGAATCCCTAAGACTAGGACCAAGGCAATCCATTTTCTTTTCACTTCCATAAAATTGTATTAATATATTTATGCAGTATTAAGACTAATACCACCTCACCCATTTCCGAGATTCTATCTAGCTAAAATAACTCCACTTTTAATTTTGGTTTCCTGACAAATGTAATTTTGCAGACAATCTGTCAGCAGATCTCAGTTTTGCCTTATTTTGATTGCATTTTATTCCATTTCAAAAATTCATAGCAAAATAACAAATTTGCAGCTGAGATCCTAAACACCACAGTGACAAACAAGAGAGAGAGAGAGAGGGAGGGAGGGAGGGAGAGGGAGAGAAAGAGAGAGAGAATCAGGTTGCATCGAGTCAGGACCAATTCTTGTGATTGTAAGGATAGATGCTCTCCATTTCAGTCTTTGATAAAAAAAACCCACAGGTTTTTCATGATATTCCTGATCCCACTAATCATATTATCTGTTGTTTTCTTCTTCCCACAACCCTGCCAAGTACTGTTGTTTTTTTCTGACCTATATTTAAAAATCATCATATGCCAAAAGTAGGAAATTTCTTAGCTTAATTAATTTATTTCTACTTCTAGTTGATCATAAGGTTCACCCAAGCCATAATTCAAAGGTGTTTGCTTTCTCTCACTTACTTCTTATCCAGATTTCAGAGCCACACATTACTTCTTAAAACTATCAGCTCTCTGCTGTCATACAAATGTTTTTATCTTTCCTATCTCTTTCTATACTTTCTGGTTGTCATTTGCTTTTTCTCCTTAATATTTAACAATCAATACAAAAAATTTACTTTGCTAATTTTCATTTTACTTTCCTAATAAGCTCTTCTAAATCTTTCCTTTCATCTACTATAGTAAAGGGACGTTGTTTGCCTATCTCATCTTCTTAAGTTTTCAATCTCCAAATTGATCCCAGCTGTTACATCTTCTAATCTTTCTATTCTTACATTTGTTATGTAATTAAAGTGCTATGAGGAACATATGCATTATTGTCTCAATGCTTTTCTATTCTGAATCACTTTGCTTTTCTAAATTTAATCCTTAAGCAGCTTTTTACTATCTTTGAAAAATCAGATGTTCTGGCATACCTATTATCCGTAATACTTTGTAGATTCTGACATGATCTGTATGAAAAATCATATTGTGATCAGTAAAGAGCAGATTTCAAATTATCTTCATTTCTTCACAACCATTTGTGGTTATCCAATTTTATGACTTCTCTGTCTTTTCTGAAATCTATTGTTCATTTGACACTTCTTTTTTTCACATAAGCCTATATTCATATTTGTACAATCTCAATCAAAACTTGTATGGGAATTAAAGATTAACACAAATTATAATAGTACGTGTCCTTTGGGCAAATGTGTCATGATCCATGTACCATCATTGTGGTTTCTCCTGAGATTTATAGTAGGATATGCTGTAATTGACAGGATCTTACTGGGTGATAATGCAGAAATGGTAACACCAATGAAGAATGTATGCTTCTCTCCTACATATTTTTTCAAATTTCCAAAACTGCCTGGTACCTTTCTAGATTAATGGAAACGGCACTTGGAATACACTTTAATAGGGGGTCTCTGAGCTTGCTTTTTGTCTTGCAGATGTTTCATTATCCAAACTAGGTATCATCTGATGATGTTACCTAGTTTGGGTAATGAAGTGTCTGCAAGAAAACAAGCAAGCTCAGAAAGCACAAAGAACCACTCATGTCAACCCTGATCTACAAATATTCTCCTTTATTAGTATTATTTAATGGGCAATGTCTGTTAAAATTGCAGAGACTCTGACCTAATATTTTGCTAAAGGTTCCCCCCCAGCGAAGTTCTTGCCACATTAAACGATGACAGTTGGAGGGACTTTGTGGATTTCAGCATTTCATGTTATTTACAAATAGTAGTTTGAGCAAGTGTTTTGGTTTGACAGTTGTTCCAAAAGGAAATAAAAACCCTAATATTCATTATAGAAAATATTTTTAATTTGCAGAAGATGCCTCTTATTCTTCAGCAAGTCCTTCCAGAGTCCATTGCAGTTGGGCAGCTATATTCAATTTGAATAATTAAATAGACAAATAAATATCTATCATGATTTTTTTTAAAAGACCAAAATGACCCTTTCAACATTTGTTACAAATGATTCTTCCAATACACAATGATTAGAAGGAGCAGAGAAAAGTCACTATTTATTTATTTACAGTATATACCTGAAAGTTCTGTCAGTCTTCTTTTTTTTCTCTCCCTCTTTCGTGAAACAATGAAAATGATGTAGCACTTTTTGCAGGCATGTTTTCTTTCTGTGGTGCTCTGAAGGACCAAATCAGTTTGCCTCAATCTGTACTGATTCTACTTCATGATATATGGCCACAAATTTAGTCCAAACAGCCCATTTTGCCTCATTGTCCGGGATATGGCAAAATAGGAATGATAGCAAATCAGTAACAATTTGTTTGTTTTATGAAACTCCAAATCAGACATAAGGCTGTATCCATATTTTGGAGAATGAATCTTTATATAACTATTGGAAGTTACGATTCCCCTCTCTTCTTAGGAAAACATTAGAAGGGGAAGGAAAATTCCCCT
Organism: Naja naja; assembly: GCA_009733165.1. Lineage (NCBI taxonomy): Eukaryota > Metazoa > Chordata > Lepidosauria > Squamata > Elapidae > Naja > Naja naja. The sequence goes on along the minus strand of CM019148.1, from coordinate 134,350,094 downwards.
AAAAGAAAGGAGAGGTGAAAACACAAGCAGGAACAGCTCCATTAGCTAACCCTAACCTTTGCATGGGACACACATTAGCTAAGATCCTTTCCCATATGTATCAAATAGATAGCAAGCTATAAAAAAATTGTGAAATGCAAACAGCATAACAGGACAGGATATTGCAACCAGGTGCAAACTGATAGCTACAAAGGATCAGGGAAAAACAGAGATTGGACTAAGAGATCCCAATCTCAAGAAACAGGAACTAACACAAATCAAAGACTTCAAAGAAAATCAAAGAACCTGAAGTGTATAAGAGAGAGGTTTTTCTACTCACTTATTAGATTAATCTCAGGAACGCTGTGGGGTTTATTCTTATTTGCCTTCCTATTAATAAACTGATTCTGACTTCCAATGCAGCTGACCAAATGAGTTTGCAGTAAAATCTCCCAGCTGGGAAATTTGAATCCACAAAGGGAAAGAACTTTGCCTTTTTCCTTAAAGGGCAAGGCTTCTTTTTTCCTTTCCTTATAACCATAGAAAGAAAGCTAACAATCTAGTATTTCATTGTTTGTCATTAAAAATAGAATGAAAAATTCTGCTAACATTTCTCTTTGGGAAAATACCACCGCACTATTGTTAGAATATATAATGCTTACTTAAACTTTCAAGAGGTTCAGGATCTACAGTCTTTAGTGTGTGTGTGTGTGTGTGTGTGTGTGTGTAAAAAGTCAGCTCTTGAATAGAAAGTCAGCTCTTGGGAACTCCTTGTCAAAAACCTACCTGTAAAAAGTTGTTTCTTAGTGTCCCTACCATCTATATGTTCAAATTCACTTTTTTTAAAAAAAAAGAGAAGAGTAGAATATTTCAGCACAGCGTGTAATTTTATCCTTGCCTTCCAAGTAATTTATGGTTACATTTCAAAGCATCTGTCCAGCTGCTAGGAAATGTGGGTCAGAAGTGGGATCTTTTGAAAATTTGCATTCAACTCATGCTGATGAGATTCTTTACTGTCACTGAATGGGGCAACGAAAGACCAAGAACATCTTTTCCCCAAAGTTCCCTACTTTGTGAAACTCAGTTTCTGAATATACAATGAGGCAAAAGGCATCGGCATGAAGAACATTTTCATGTGAATCATTGTGGCCCAGTCCCTCCTTGGTAATTTCTCATATAGTTTGCTCTCTGACCTAGAAAATGACTGTAGGGCTGAAAAGAATGGTTGATGAAAGAAAGTGACCAAAATCACTTCCACAAACCCTCAGGGAAGTTAGCAATTCAGAAATCCTTGCAAAGGAGATAGTGTTAAGAAGAGACTCAGACTGGCCCTTCCCTGGCTCATTGAATATAAGAGAGAGAAGAGGAAAAGCAAAATTGGATTTGCAATTATGTTAATGTAACTTATCTTAATGTAGCTTAGCTTTAGTCTTGTGGAGTTTATTTTCTGATTGGGACATGCTTGAAAGGTTACACATATACACAAATAGCCATCTGTTGTTTGTCACAGGGACAAAAATGACATCTATATGATTCATGTTCCTTGCATAAAGACAAGGTCATGTCATTCAAATCTTCTGTAACTTTGGGAACTTCTGTAGGTAAGCAGCATGATTATGTAATAGTCATTGATAGCCTTAATTTCTCCAATTTTCTTCATTTAAATAATTTCAATAATAAAGGAGAAAAATAAACTCTTTACAGTGTCATTAATTTCTTTCAAATATATTCTTTGAATAATATTTATTTTTGCTGTGTTGCATATCTTTTTTTTACAACGTCAGGACACATTCTTTTGAATCCATTGATTGATTGATTGATTATGTGCCATCAATTTGAGGTCAATATAGATAGTCCTTGTCCAGGATGACTGTTCACAACTTGACCTTTCAGCTCTTCCAGCTTTGTATCCATCACAACTGGAACTGAGTCCATCCACTTTGATGCTCTTCTCATTCCTGCCCTCCCTGGGGGGGGGGGGGCGTCGGGTCTGGCCCAGGAATTCATGGCTTCTACGGAAGCCATGGGCCTGACCCAATTGATTCAAGGCCCGACTCACGAGGGGAGGAACACTCTTGACCTAGTTTTTGTCTCTGAACAGTGGCGTAGTAACAGAGGGCAAGCCACTTTTATGGCGCTGCCCGTTCCATGGTCTGATCACTATCTCCTACGGCTGGTCTTTCAACAGGCCGCCCCCCACTGCTAGGATGAGGAGCCACTTAGATGGTTCCACCCCAGACGCCTGATGGACCCTGAGAGGTTCCAGGCAGAACTGGGTTTTTTTCCCTCTTCCCTTGCCCACAGCTCTGCCGAGGATCTGGCGGCCGCTTGGCAACAGGCTGTGTCGGATGCCCTCGACAGGGTTGTCCCAATGCGTCCCCTCACACGCTGTGGATCCTGGATGGCTCCTTGGTATACCGAGGAGCTCCGGGAGATGAAGCGTCGTCGGAGGGGTTTAGAGAGCAGGTGGAGGTCCACCTGCTCCCAATCCGATCGAGCCCAGCTAAGAGCCCATATTAGGACTTACCTGGTAGCTATGAGAGCGGCGAGAAGGTCTTATCTCTCCGCCCTCATAGCGTCCGCGGATAACTGCCCAGCCGCCCTGTTTCGGGCTACCCGCTCTCTCCTTTGTACGGAGGGAGGGGCAGACCCATTGTGGGGAAGGGCTGAGGAGTTTGGTCAATATCTGTCGGATAAGATCGCCTGGATTCGAAGTGGATTGTCCTCTGATTTGCAGTGGTCTGAGGAACGGGATACAAGCAGTCTGGCCAGTGTGATCTGGGATGAGTTCGATCCTGTTTCCGAGGATGAAGTGGACAGGATTATGCGGTGGCTGAGTTCCACCACATGTTTGTTGGACCCATGTCCCTCCTGGTTGGCTTATGCCGCCAGGGAGGCCACCTGCAGTTGGCTCCGGGCAGTTGTCAATGCTTCGTTAAGAGAGGATGTTTTTCCCTCCGCCTTGAAGGAGGCGGTGGAGAGACCCCTCCTGAAGAAGCCTGCCCTGGACCCGACCGTGTTAGACAACTTTCGTCCAGTCTCCAACCTTCGCTTTTTGGCGAAGGTTGTTGAGAGTGTGGTGGCCCAGCAGTTTCCACTTTTCCTGGATGAAGCAGACTACCTGGATCCGTATCAATCGGGCTTCCGACCCGGTTACAGCACGGAGACGGCATTGGTCGCGCTGATGGATGATCTCTGGAGGGCTCAGGGCAGGGATTTTTCATCTGTCCTGGTCCTATTAGATCTCTCAGCGGCTTTCGATACCATCGACCATGGTATCCTTTGCGCCTCGGGGTTGGGAGTGGAGGGCACTGTTCTTCAGTGGTTCACCTCCTACCTCTCGGGGCGGTCGCAATTGGTGTTGGCGGGGGGGCTGAGGTCGACCCCGAGGGTGCTCTCTTGTGGGGTACCTCAGGGGTCAGTCCTCTCCCCTCTTCTATTTAACATCTACATGAAGCCGCTGGGTGAGATCATCCATGGTTTCGGGGTGAGATTCCATCAGTACGCAGATGACACCCAGCTGTACATTTCCACCCTGAACCAGATCAGTGATGCCCTCTCCCTGATGACCCGGGGTTTGGATGTGGTACGGATTGGATGAGTAGGAACATGCTTCGACTCAACCCGGCCAAGACTGAGTGGCTGTGCATACCGGCATCTCGGCCCAGTCAGGAATATCCATCTTTGGCCATAGGGGGAGAGGTGTTGCCCCCTGTGGATAGGGCGTGGAATCTGGGGGTCCTCCTGGATGTACGGCTCCGGTTGGAGGAGCAGGTGGGGGCCGTTGCCAGGGAGGCCTTTGCCCAGCTCCGCCTTGTTCATCAGCTTCGCCCATTTCTGGACTGAGATGCCCTGTGCACGGTCACTCACGCCCTTGTTACCTCTAGACTCGACTACTGCAGCGCTCTCTATTTGGGACTGCCCTTGCATACCATCCAGAGATTGCAGCTGGTGCAAAATGTGGCGGCGCGGGTGGTGATGGGAGTTTCCCGATTCTCCCATGTTGCCCCCCTCCTGCGCTGCCTGCATTGGTTGCCGGTTGCACTCCGGGTGAGATTCAAGGTTTTGGTTTTAACATACAAAGTCCTTCACGACATGGGTCCTCAATATTTAAGGGAGCGTCTTCTGCCGATATCGAGTGCCAGCGCCCTGTGCGAGCACATAGGCAAGGACTCTTCGGGGTCCCGTCGGCAAGCCAATGTCGGCTGGTGGTCCCCTGGCGACGAGCCTATTCTGTCGCGGCCCCTGACCTCTGGAACCAACTGACCTTGGGGCTCTGCCTGGCCCCTAACCTCCACACCTTCTGCCATGATTTGAAGACCTGGTTGTTTGACCAATCCGGGCTGTGACCCCTCCTTGGGGGGGGTTTCTTAATTATTTTAACTATTGCTAATTTTAGTTTTTGTAATTTGGGCTTGTAAATTTGGTTTAATCTCTTTTTAAGTATTGTTACTGTTTTAGTTGTGAGCCTTGAGTCTTGGAGATGGGGCATACAAGTTCAAATAAATAAATAAATAAATAAATTCCTTCCAACTTTTTCAGCATTATAGATTTCTCAAGAGAAAATAGGTCTTTACATGATATATCTAAAATGTGGTAATTTGAGCCTGGTCATTGAGTCTCAAGTAAGGACTCTGAGTTGATTTATTTTGTTACCCATTTATTTTCAGGGCTACTCATGGTTATTCTCAGAAGTCTTCTCCAACACTAACACAAAATTTCAAAAGTATTAATGCTGTTCAGTTTCTGCTTTTTTAACATTCAACTTTAGGCTTGTGGATTTCAATTCCTAAAATACCCCAGTCAACCATGCTGGCTGAAGAATTCTGGGAGCTGAAGTCCACAAGTCTTTGGGTTGCCAAAGTTGGATACCTCTGGCCTACATGATTTCTAGATATTATATCCTTACATCCAACTATCTTTTCCAAGTGCTCCAGGGCTACTCTTCTAAGTGCTGGTCTGTGGCATATTTCCTTTGCTAATGATAATTGATACTAATAGACCAAAGCTATCCATTACGTCAGTATCTACTTTGTCAATTCTGGTTGCTCTACCTGTTATGATTAGTTAGGTCTTCTTCATATTTAAACTTAATTCCACTTTTCACTTTCCTCCTTGATTTTTATGACTAATGCTTGCAGATAATTTGTACAGCATTTCCAGTTAGCAGAATGATATCATCAGCATAGATGAAGGCTACCAATAATTCTTTCGGTGTGTTAAAAGTACATTTTTGTTCTTCTCTTTCAGCCTCCCTCAATTTATTTTGAGCATGCAGCTTGAATAAATGAGGAAACATGAGCATATAGTTTCGTTTCACTCTGGCTGACCTGGAGCCAGTCTGTTTTGTTCAGATTGCAGTTCAGTCAAAAGTAACAAATGGATTTATGTAGCTTAATCATTACAGAATATACATAGAACTCGGCAAGTTTTAGATATTTCATGTGTTCCTGGGTTTCAGCTTGGATTTGATTATTAGGTGGCTGAAAATACTTTGAAAATGTTTGGGAAGAAATGCTCCAACCCCCCATGCAAGTATAAATACAGCTGCTCTCTCTGCCAGCATGGGGGGGAAATGAACTTTTGATTTTAGAAGTTCACTCAGTGAAGTTAATGCATCTCTTCAATATATGGTTCATTTTGGGAGGTGGCTTATGTAGACATCTGAGAAGGTTGAGATAGTTATTGGGTAGCCGAGAGGTGTTATAGTTTAGCCCAGTACCATGCTAGGTCTGAAGCATTCACAATCATGGTTATTGAATACTTTTTTTAAATCTTAGATAACTTATCTTGTGTTCAGGCTGACAACTTTTATGATTAATGTGGCTGCTGCCAATGGCCAAGCTTATGGATCAACCAGATCTGGTCTGCAAAAATAGAGATTACTATATTTTAGATGGAAGTAAAGATTTAGATTTCTAAATCTCTTTGCTGTCATCTAGAAATTATCCAGAATTTGGGATTCATTCCCAAAGTGGAAGTTGGGATTCTTTCCCAAAGGAAAAACTCTGGATAGATTTCCGCAGGTCAAGATCCAGGCTAAGACTCTCTTGAACATTCTCATCTTCTGCAACAGCTTAAATTCAATTTATGGACTACAAATAAAAGAATCCTTCTCCAACAGTGACCACAACATGATTGACATTTGCCTAAGTATACGTCCTTACAAAAATCATCATAATGATGGAATCCCCAATTATAACTCTAAAAAAGCCAACTATGATCTCATTGAAAACTGACCTCTCAACTATTGGCAAATTCTATTCACTGACTGTAATACTGCTAAAAACCTTCATAACTTTTTTTTGCTCGAAGTCAAAAGAGTCATCAAACTGTATGTACCACTAATATGTCACCAGATAAAGACTGAATGCACCACACAATCACATCAAACAAAAGGAAAATCTACGCACAAATTCCACCCATGCCTTCTATAATTTTGTAAACAACAAACTTAAAGACTCGAGATCCATCCCACCCCTAAAAGGACCTAACAATGAAGACTGTAATGATAAAACCATTAAAGCCAATCTCTTTAACACATTCTTCGGCTCAGTCTTTGTAAATAGCAATGGCTCACACCCAATATTTCCTACTCATACTACAAATAATTTCAACGATCTAATGAACATCAGTTTCACAGAAGACAATGTTGAAAAGGCACTATGCAATCTAAAACCATCTCTATCCATTTGACCTGATGGACTATGTGCCTACTTCTTATAAAAGCTTTCCACTGCCATAGCAGGACCTCTAAGCATAATCTTTGAAAAATCTCTCAGGACCAGCTCCTTGTCTGACCTATGGTCACTAGCCATGGTTATCCCTATTTTCAAAAAGGGAGACCCTAGCCTATTTGAAAATTACAGACCAATCTCTTTATGTTGTGTCACCTTTAAAGTCATGGAATCCATCTTTAACCAATCTATTACCCTTCACTTAGAGACAAACAATCTACTTTCCAACAAACAATTTGGTTTCAGAAAAAAATCCTGCAATCTTCAACTCAACTTTAAAGATGTTGAGACTCTAGAAAAAGTACAGAGAAGAGCAACCAGGATAATGAGGGGACTGGAGACTAAAACATATGAAGAACGGTTACAGGAACTGGGCATGGCTAGTCTAGTAAAGAGAAGGACCAGGGGAGACATGATAGCAGTGTTCCATAATTTGAAGGGGTGCCACAGAGAGGAAGGGGTCAAGCTATTTTCTAAAGTGCCTGTAGGCCAGACAAGGAATAATGGATGGAAACTGAACAAGGAGAGATTTAACCTGGAAATAAGGAGAAACTTTCTGACAACGAGAACAATCAACCAATGGAACATCTTGCCCTAGGAAGTTGTGGGAGCACCATTACTTGAGACTTTCAAGAAGAGATTGGACTGCCATTTGTCAGAAATGGTGTAGGGTCTCCCACTTGGGCGGGGGTTGGATTGAATGACCTACAAGGTCCCTTCCAACTCTGATTATCTGTTATATGTTATCATACACTGCAGAAACATATAGACTACACAACTCGATCAGGGCAAAGCAATAGATGCAATTTACATAGACTTCTGTAAAGCCTTTGATTCAGTGGTACATGACAAATTGCTTCTAAAACTAAAATCTTATGATATTTCTGGACCTCTGTATAATTGGATAGCTGTGTTCCTGTCAAACAGGCAACAAGTGGTCAAAATAGGGAGCGCCCTATCAAATCCTGTACCTGTTAACAGCGGAGTCCCCCAAGGCAGCATTTTAGGACCAAGACTCTTTATACTTTACATAAATGACCTTTGTGATCATATTAAAAGCAATTGTGTTCTCTTCCCTGATGATATAAAACTATTCAACACCACCGACAACACTGCTATCCTTCAAAAAGACCTTGACTATGTATCAAAATGGTCAAACAAGTGGCAACTTGAAATCTCAACCAACAAATGTTCTGTTTTACACATTGACAAAAAAAACCAGAACATAAAATACAAGCTGGATGGACACAACCTTGTAGACGACCCTCACTCTGTCAAGGACCTTGGATTACTCATCTCTAATGATCTAAGTGCCAGAGCCCACTGTAACAACATTGCCAAAAAAACATTAAGAGTTGTTAACTTAATCTTGCGTAGCTTCTTATCCGGTAATATTGTACTGCTACCTAGAGCATGCAAAACATTTGCTAGACCAATTCATGAACACAGATTATCTGTCTGGAACCCGCACCACATATCAGACATTAATACAATTGACAGAGTCCAGAGATATTTCACGAGAAGAGTCCTCCACTCTTCTGCTCGCAACAGAATACCTTATACCACCAGATTTGTAATTTTGGGCTTAGATAACCTAGAACTATGCCACCTTCGGTCTGACCTAAGCATAGTACATAAAATTTTGTGCTACAAAGTCCTACCTGTCAATGACTACTTCAACTTCAACCACAACAATACATGAACACACAATAGATACAAACTCAAGGTGAACCGCTCCAAACTTGATTGCAGAAAAATACGACTTCAGCAATAGAGTTGTCAATGCCTGGAATGCACTACCTGACTCTGTGGTTTGTTCCCCAAATCCCCAAAACTTTAACCTTAGACTGTCTACTGTTGACATCACCCCATTCCTAAGAAGTCTGTAAGGGACATGCATAAGCACATCAACATGCCTACTGTCCCTGTCCTAATATCCCCTTTTATTCGTATCCATTTCATGTAATCATAATCATGTTCTAATTATATCTGTTATCTAATACATGCTTGATAAATAAATAAATAAATAAACAAACAAACAAATAAACAAATTTTCCACCTGTGAGAATGGTGATAGTAGTGCCTTGACCGCCAGTGGGCTGAAACTACAGCAATGTAAACCTGCAAGCAACACCAGTAGTATAGCAGGCAATGGGATGTGCAATTTTACTTGAAGCCTGGCTTACATAAAGGTAAAGGTTCCCCTGCACATACATGCTAGTTGTTCCCGATTCTAGGGGCTGGTGCTCATCTCCATTTCAAAGCCGAAGAGCTTACATACTGCACTGAAAATCCAATTTTCCTTAGTCTTGGCTTTCTTTTTTCTTTAGTCTCCTGTGCTGTCCCAGGTTTCTTTTCTCTGTGGAAACTAAGCTTCATTTGATTTTCAATAAGGTCTAAGCATTTTTTAATTTATAAATATTCACAAACAGATGATTATTTTTCAAAAAGCATCCAGGAAATGTTTACAAGACAGAATAGCTTAAACAGCCTCAAATATCATTGCAGGTATTATGAAGAAGAAAGTCCATCTTATTTAAAAATATCATCCAGGTGTGCAGAAAGGAAGGTTGGATTTTGTATTACTATTCCCTTAGGGGGAACAATAATATACCTGATGAATATCTTATCTTTCTTGGAGCTCTTTTCGGGATATAAGCAGTATTTCTCTTGTGAGGACATAGATATGCTTGCCCCTGGTACCTCTCCTAGTTACTTCATTGACAGCTGTTTTCGCTCAGGTGAATATTGCTCTACCATCAAGCACTAAGTGCTTGCCAAAGGATATTTGTGTGCTTTTTGGTATACCTTTTCCCAGCCAAGATGTCTAATTAGATATACCGGAATATGGTCTATGGCTTGTTGCTTATTCAGAATTGTGGTATCAGAATGAACCAAATCCTGAATTATTAAGTCAGTTGAGACAGAATAAGTGACTTCCTGATGTGAAGTAGTTTTATTCAGAATTAATTTGTTCATGATTCTTTACAATAGACCAAGATCCTACAAGATTCATCATTATAGGCCAGATTGTACTAGATCCATTGTAGAGAATCTCTTAATAACTGGAAAAATAATGAATGTTGTTTTAGAGGGGAAAGCCTCTTTTATATCCCCTTCCTCTCCTTCCCTCCCTCCCTCCCTCCCCTTCCTCCCTTCCTTCCCTTCCTTCCTTTTCTACAGGTAATGATAAAAAATAGATGACAGATCTTACAAAGGAAATGTCTCCCATTAGGAAAATTACAGAAATAGTTTTTATGGGGAGATTTTGAATTAATTAAATGTCATAGAAGTCTGCCCTAGAAGAAAAATAGGCATTTTCCTTATGCCAAAATTCCTTCAACTATTTCTTTCAAATTTGGCAGGTTATTAAGAGGTAACTTTGCCACACCTGCTGTTTCAGCATACTCTTGCCAAATAGTACAAAGATTTTGTATTTATCTCTCTAAATCTGCCTTGAGCTCTAGGAGAAATCTAATAAATAAATAATGACAATCTAAACAAGAAAAAGAGAGAGGGAGATATTTTTTTTAAAGAAATACATGTATAGGAACCTAATTTTAAAGCTTGTGCTTCTTTTTCCCCCCTTAATCCCATCAGAAAAGTTTACCTGTAAATTCTCCCATGAGCTGCTCAGAGCATCCAGGATTGGGAGGTGCTTCAGTCTCTTCCTAGTCAGTCTGGGCTTAAATTTTGAGGATGCTCCTCCTCCTCCACGGGACTCCTCCTTAACGTCCCCAGTTTTAGCTCAGCCTTCGTAGGAACAGGCTGTTTCTCACCTTGGCCAGAATAGAAGCTAAAACATCAACAAAAATTCTCAGGTTTGATTTTTTTGTCCCTCAGTATAAAGAGATCTTGCAGCTCCCGACAGCTCTATTTAACACCCTAGACTGTCAGAGCTTGCAAGAACACTCCATGGAGTGGTAGCAGCACTCTCAGAGCGGTCTGAGGCGGCTGCCTCTAAACCGCCAGATCTTATCTTTCTGCTCTTTTTAGCGGCCCGTGCAGCGAGTGCTGTGTGCTAGGCAAACACAGAACCGTTGAGCACACTAAAAAAAAGAGAGAGAGAGAGAAAGAAAGAGGCTTCCATATCTACAATCCTTCCGTGGAGCTAGCAGGGGCAATTTCCAGCAAAAGGGCATGAATCTTGTCAACGCGACACCATTTCCAAGCCGTAAAGCGCGCATTTTTCTCTGCCATTAACGGAGGACCATGTGAGGCCTTTCCCTGTTAGATTTCCCTTCCTGGGGACCAGGGGCCTGATATTCCCTTCCTCTGGCATGCTCAATTACCTCAATTCCTTTGGGGTTAGTGGCCAGTTTACTTGGAAGCATCCAAAACGCAGCTACCAAGAGTCTCATTCTTAGTGTGCAACATAGATCCTGGCGCCATTTTGAATTCCGTTTAGCAGCGAGAGGCTCTTCCCCGTTAGGTTTCCCTTTCTGGGGACCAGGGGTCCATTATCACTTACAACCAAACGAAGGGTCCCCAAGTTAATTTGCACCCATTCTTGGGAACAGTTAATCGAATATAAAAAAATCGAATATATAAAAAAAGAAAAAATCAAAATCAAAAAAATCAAAATTGAATAATTGTCCAAGCATCTTGGTTAATCATCACCGGCTCCTCCAGGCAACAGCACATAGTGGGATCGACCTTATGTTCTTCATAAACATTAGCCTCACTAACACGGCAGGCGGCCATACCTCAAGGGCACCTACTTCCAAAAAGGCCCGGGACAAATCCATGGAGCCCCAAAAGCCCTCTCGAGTGGCAGAAAAGGATGCCCACAGAAGGCATCAAGCCTTAGAAAAGGAAGTGAGGAAGTGTGCCAGGGAGACTGAGCAAGGCCCACCCCAGACTATCACCATTCAGACCCCAGGCCCCCCGGCCTCTCCATTGGATTTATCTATCCAAATGAGGCGTACCACCCTCAAACTGCCTCCTCCTGATATCCCAGATCCTTGGCCAACCCCACGAAGGGTTCCAGAGGCAACTTTTATGCCCATTGTGGCTGGCCTCTGCCAGGAGGACAATCTACCTGAGGAAATCCCTGTCAGAATCAGAACGTGGATGCAACTGGCAATACAGAAGGACATTGCGGGGTACAGCAATCTATTCAAGCTAGATAATTTTCTGCCACTTCCGATTGTGAATCCTTCTCAGAGTGGTCCCTAGGCATGATGGAGCATCATCTTTCTCAGGTACCTCCCCAAGGGGAGTTCCCTATCCCACACGATAACTACCCACAGGGTTTTCCAGAGATAGAGGACCAAGATGAACAAATGGACCAATTAAATGAGGGGTCCATACAGAATGTTGATCAGGGGCTATCAGAGGCAGACCCATTGGAACGGGGAATGTCTGATGACGAGGGCCTCATTCCTGACCAACCGGTCTTTACGGGATTATTCTGCCCACAACTTTTCAGGTCCCTGTTGTTCAAGGCCAAGAACACCGCTCGCCTTGACACAGCGACCTCCTCTTTATGACCAGCAGCACCCCAAGATGAGTCAGGAGACTTAATCTTCTCCCAGCCCATCAATGAAGTGGACGTAATTCCGGTCCCTCATATGTTTAAGGACTTAGTCCAGCGACAATGGGCATCTGCTGCGTCATATCCTGCGCCCACAGGATATGATAAAAAAATTTATAATCTTGCCCCCAACTTTTCAAATGCTCTAAACACACCTGAAGTAGAAGAACCGATTGTATCCCTAGCATCCTCTTCCTCCATTCCCACTGAGACAGAGGAAGCCCTGAAACCAGAAGAAAAAAAGGCAGAACTGGCCTTTTGCAGAGCTCACGTTTCAGATGCCTGGGCCATTAAAGCAGCCACAGCTGCTTCTTTTTTTTACTAGGTCCTCACTTCGATGGCTTCGACACCTCAGAGACACCATGCCGGTTTCTAACATACATGCACATCAGGACATAGCCAAGCTTACAGCAGCAGCAGCAGAGTTTTCTGCAGATGCTACCTTCAATGCTGTAAAGTTCTCTTCCAGAGCCATCACATCTCAGGTTTCAGCAAGGAGGTTGTTATGGCTCCGGCATTGGCAGGCAGACACCAAACACAAGTGCAAGCTTTCATCAGCCCCTATATCGGGAGAAAAACTGTTTGGCAGTGTCCTTGATCCACTTTTAATAGAAACTCGGTCTAAGAAAAATATTCTCCCCTCCTTTTTTCAAAAATCTGACAACAAATCACCCCAACCATTTTGGAGAAGTTCCTTTCGAAGCTTCTATCAGGGACCCAACTACTCTTGTTTCCAGAGAACATCTGGTTATAGGCAAGGGCTACAGCAGGACAGATTCAATCCTACAGACAGGTATAGAAGGGGAGGACAGAACAAGAGATAGCCCTGGGGTGTGGGAAATAGGTCCTTTCGCCACCCCAGATAAAAAACAGGATAAAGCACCCATTGGGGGGGGCGTCTAAAATTATTTGCCGACAAATGGGACGCCTCCACGTCTGATGCTTGGGTCAGGAACACTATTAGGTTTGGCTTGGCTCTGGAGTTCCACTCCAACCCCCCGGACTTTCTTATGAGATGCCCACGATCCAGGGACCCTGAAAGGAGAGCCCTTATGGAGACCTCTATCACTCATCTTCTACAGATACAAGCTATTCAACCAGTCCCTTTGGAACAACATGGTCGGGGATTTTATTCCCACTTGTTTGTGGTCCCTAAAAGTTCGGGGGATTGCAGGGCAATTCTAGACTTAAAACGTCTCAATCAATACCTAATATACTGTAAATTCAAAATGATGACACTCCAATCCATCTTGCTCAGCATCAGACGGGGCGACGTTTTAACATCTATCGATCTCACTGAGGCGTATTTACACATTCCAATCAGGCCATCCCACTCTAAATTTCTTAGATTTTGTTATGATAATCTTCACTATGAATACGTCGCTCTCCCTTTTGGCCTGGCCTCAGCTCCCAGGACCTTCACCAAAGTTCTGTCAGCTCTGGCCGCTTTCCACAGAGATACACCCATCCGATTACAATGTTATCTTGATGACATTTTACTCTTGTCATCATCCACTAGACAGGCTAACATTGATACCCAACTTACAGTAAGGACCCTGCAACAACATGCGTTCTCCATTAATTGGACAAAAAGCAACTTATCCCCCTCAACTAGATTAATTCATTTAGGGGCTGTCTTGGACACAGAACACGGCAAGGTCTTCCTCTCCCCAGAGAGGCTAGAAAGTATCAGGCGATTATCACAGGAGATCAGGACCCTAAGAAAGGTACCGCTAGCCCTCCTGTCTCAATTATTAGGGAAGTTGATTTCCTGCATTTCCATCATCCCTTGGGCCCGGTTCCACACCAGACATCTACAGTGGTTCATGTTACCGTACCAGCGTTCTGGCAGAGCTAGCTCTAAATTATGGGTCACAGTACCCGAATGTCCTGAGATCCCTTCACTGGTGGACAGTGTCCTCAATCAACAAGGGTTGTCTTTTCAGAGATGCAGACAGATTGACTGTCACCACAGATGCCAGCCTATCCAGATGGGGGAGTCACTACCAGGACCAGACAGCTCAATGATTGGACCATCCTGGAACAATCATACAATATCAATTGTCCACCTAGCTCTATGCAGGTTCTTACCTCTGTTCCGATCCAAACACATCCTAGTGTTGACTGACAACATCACCACGAAAGCCCATATAAACAAACAGGAGGGCACCCATCCAGGCAACTGATGAGGGAGTCGGAGAGATTATTCCTGTGGGCAGAATGCAACTTGCTCTCCCTCAGAGCAGAACACATATCAGGGTCTTCGAATGTCCAGGCGGATTGGCTAAGCAGGGCCACAGTCAACCAATCAGAATGGCGCCTGCACCCGTTGATCTTTCAGGAAGCAGTACAGAGATTTGACCAACCCATCATCGACCTGTTCACCTCCCCCCTCAATGCCCAGCTATTGCGGTTCATTTCGCTATACCCCTCGCAGGGGGAGGAGGATGTAAATGGCCTCCACTGTTGCTGCCCCCCCCGGACTGCTATACGTGTTTCCACCCCTCCCAGTGATCCCCAAACTAATCCAGAAGCTTCTGCAGGAGAGGGAAGAAATGTTGTTAGTGGCCCCTTTTTGGCCTCAGTGGACGTGGTTCGCAGACCTGAGGGACCTGTCAATGGAGCCACCGTGGAGGATCCCATCGTCCATCGTCTCACTGTCCCAGGGGCCAGTTTTACATCCAGACCCACAATGGCTCAACCTAGCTGTATGGAAATTGAGCGGTAACATCTGAGGGGCAAAAACATCTCAAATCAGGTCATCCATACCATACAGGTGGCTAGACGTCCTTCAACGAACTGTATTTATGAAGCGACCTGGTCTATCTTCTACTGTTGGTGCATGAGGCCTCAGATCAACCCCACTTCCTCATCAGTAGCTCAACTAGTAGCCTTGGTGGTGCAGGCTGTTAATAGCCTAGCACTTAGTTCCAGCTGCATGTAATTATTGCAGGCTCGAATCCCACCAGGCTCAAGGTTGGTGGCTCAGGCTGTTAAATGCCTGCTCTTAAGATCCAGCTGTCTACAATTACTGTAGGCTCGAATCCCACCAGGCTCAAGGTTGACTCAGCCTTCCATCCTCTCGGGGTAGGTAAAGTGAGGACCCAAGATTGTTGGGGGCAATTAGCTGACCTTGTAAAAATGCCGCTTAGTAATAAGCAGGCATATAAATGGAAGGAAGGCTATTGCTGAGCGCATTGGGTTGTATCCCAAAAAATTGTAAGCCGCCCTGAGTTTCCGGAGAAGGGCAGGATATAAGTATGAATAAAAAATAAATAAATAAATAAAAACTATTGGACTTTTTACAGGAGGGCCTGAACAAGGGCCTATCACCATATACCCTGTGGAGACAGGTGGCGGCGCTAGCTTCGGTCATATCTTGGGGGGATCTCACCTCCATTTCCCATCACTCTTGCATTCGCAGTTTTCTCCATGGCGCTAGGTATTTCAGGCCACCGGTAGTACACCGTTACCTGACTTGGGATCTCAACAAGGTGCTAATGGCACTTACTACGGGTCCTTTTGAACCCCTAAGGACCACGACCCTCCACTTTCTAACCTATAAGGTCATCTTCTTAATTGCCATTACATCGGCTCAACAAATTTCTGAACTGGCAGCTTTATCTGTATGAAAGGATCTCTGTATCTTCCATTCAGACAGAGTTGTCCTTAGGCCAGACCCAACTTTTACCCCGAAAATCAATTCGGCCTTTCACAGAGCTCAAGAGCTAGTGCTCCCAAATTTTTGTCCCGTCCCATCTCACAAACTTGAATGCTAGTGGCACCGTTTGGACGTAAGAAGGGCTCTACACATATACCTATTTATCACACGGCACCCTCTAGGAAAACTGAGGTCCTCTTCGTGTCCTTTCAACCTAACACTCTGGGGTGCAAAGTTTCCTCATCTACCATAGGACAATGGCTGAAGGCCACAATTGCTAAATCATATGACTCCCACTCATTACCGGTGCCCCATGGCATAACAGCTCACTCTACCAGGAGCGCAGCAACCTCAGCAGCATGGGCCACACAGGCCACAATAGACGAGATTTGTCGAGCGGCAACCTGGACCTCACCTTCGCCATTTATTAGAAATTACAAAATTGATATCTTTGCATCCGCTAAAGCTTCATTTGGTAGGAGGGTCTTGCAACGAGTTTATTCGGATTCGGAGAGGACTTTAACCCAGACAGAGTCTCTCCCTTAGGACAGTTCCAAGCTTTGGTATGTCCCAATCCTGGATGCTCTGAGCAGCTTATGGGAGAAAGGGCATTGGTGCTTACCTGATACACCCGTTCTCTGTGAGCTGTGAAGAGCATCCAGCCCCACCCTTTTTTTCCATCTGGTGGGAGTCTATTCCAGCCAAGGGTCTTAGCTAGGCTGATGCATGGTCTTAACTAAGCTTATGCATCGAGGGTATCATCACCTCGGCTTCGTAAAACTGGGGACATTAAGGAGGAGTCCCGTGAAGGAGGAGAAGCATCCTCAAAGTTTAATAAGCCCAGCCTGACTAGGAAGAGACTGAAGCACTTCCCAATCCTGGATGCTCTTCGCAGTTCACAGAGAATGGGCATATCAGGTAAGCACCAACGCCCTTTCTAGTCAGTTCCTTTAAAAGTGATTTTTAAAAAAGTGACAGCTCAGTTTTTGAACTCCTATGCATCCAAAAGGAAAGAAGAATGCTTTGGGTTCTCATATTTCATAGCTGAACAGTATTTCCAAGTCAGTCAGAGCACTTCCACTTTGTAGCATTCAGCTCCAGACCCATGAAACCTCATGCCAATTTCTGTGTTTGGCAGCTCTGTTAATGAGGTGTGGGGTGTGAGGAGCCCTTACCCTTAGCTGGAGGACAAACTGAATGTTTTACAATAGGGAAAATGATGTTGTCTTCGTTGCAACTGCATTTGTAGGATTATGGGAGGGAAATACAAAAAACGTCCAAAGTCAAGTCAAGTGTTACTTCCATAAATACTTGAGTTGTGTGCTTGAACTGAACCATGTGATTGGTATGCAACATCCATACATATTGTTGGCAATTTTAGTGGATGAAAGGTTTGTCAAGTCTCTTGGGTAGTGATCCCAGACTTTTTTGAGTTACATGGAGAATTTACAATTTCAAAGCATATTATGATATCTGTTCTCTGGTGGTGGTGCTTTGTGCAGAAGGGGAAAGAGAGAAGTTTCAGAAGGTTTGATATCCCATTCCTCCCCAGCACACACATTGATGCTTTTGTTTTGGTTTCATCCATGCGTGGCTAATGGAAACATAATCAGCACTCTGTCTCATAATTGGTGCGCCCTTGGTAGATTAAAGTGGCATATGCTAAATTTTGGCCTGGTGAGACCAGAGAATTTCCTGGCTAACTGGACACTTCATCTTCTCTATTTGCAGCCACTGGCAACCCATAATTGCAACAAATGTCATTGCTATCGAAGCATTTTGCAGGATTTTGACTAGTTCCTACATTTTTCATAATCCCATCTTTTGTCTTTTGATTAGAATAGTGTGAGTTCACAGATGTGTATGTTACATCTGAACACAATAAACATTCACGTCAGATGAAGAAGACAGCCTTTCGGAAACTAATTACTTTGAAGCTTGCCATGCTTATTTTGATTTTTATGTTTTGGAAAAAGAAAAAAAAAGTACTAATGAGATACTACACTATTTCTGACAAAAAGAAAAGTATCATTCTGGAGCCTTGACAAAATGCATGATGTACCACTTACTCCCAAAGAAATATTCTTATAAAATATTGGCCATTTCTTTTTTACTTTTCTCTCTTACCCTTTCATCTTAAGTATTTATTATTTCACTGGCCACATAAAAAAAATTGTCTAATGATATTTAACATAATTGTAAACTTTAAAAAAAAAAACTTCATTTATTAATTTGTTTTCTGTAAGAAAAATATATGTATTTAGTTATTTATTATATTTTTCAATTGCCCCAATCAATTATTTGGATTAATCGGAGGTATTTATGTGAATATTATGCTTACAATGCTTAATAAGACCTTCCCAATTGTCTCCGCTATGCTACCTGATATCTAGCAAGAGGGCATGCTCTGGGTCACATTGAATAAGGAGTGGTGGATGGTGGGATCTGAAAGTCTCTCCTTTTTTGCCATGGTGCCCATCCTTTAGAACAACACCCCCTCTGAGATTAGGTTAGCTCTGTCCCTGCTCAGCTAGTGTGTGTTCTATTTTTTATATGACACATTTCATGTATTTTATTGTAAGTTACTTAGAATAATGAGATGGACAGCTACATCAATCAAATCAATCGTTAAATATAGCCATGTTCAAACTTCTTCAGAAAATTGGGGGTATTCTGCACTGACAGTCAAGTACATGCTTTAGTGCCGATGTTCTTTTGTTACTGTCTGCTATAACTAAAGGCCTAATTTGCTCAGGAAACTCTGCTCTCATTTCAAGATGATGAAGAGGAGGAGGAGGAGGAAGAGGATAAGGAGGATTTTAACATCTAGTAGAGATATGCCTCAACTTACAACAAGTTGGACCGGAAATTAGATCATTGAATGAAGGTATCCTTAAGCAAGACACTTATATAACTGCTGTGCTAAATCACTCAAATCCCAACTGTCCAAGTTGTGATTGTTCAGTGATCATGAGATCACTAAGTGGAGTGCTAGGGAGAGAGTCCTCCCCCTGCCCCACCATGCCCAGCCTGAATGTTCTGGATGCCTAGGTGCTCTGTCCTCTTGACCAAGCCCAGAAAGCCCAGGCCCTGTTCTCTTCACACCCCAATATGCTCAACATACCTACCTTGGGCATTTTCTGTAGCTGCAAGCATGATGCAAGGGTTGGTCTTCCTATTGAGGCTACCTCATGCCATCTTTCAAGCAGGCCCATAATCAGGATCATTGGAAGTTTTCTTCTCCAAATTGTACAAAGAAGGAAAAAGAATTAGATTCCTTTTTAAAAAATATGCACCAAAGCAGATTTGATGTCATCCCTAACAATCTGCCAAGTGTCAAATATATTTGTAGATTCTAGGGTAAAAATTATCCACACTTACTCCTAATTAGTTTAAAATCCAATAAAAATAGTTTCTTAAAGGGATATGAATGATAACTTGAATAGCTCCGGAAACATTATAACTCAACTATATTAAGTGTACTAATTAGTTGAACATCTAGTACTTTATTTGCACACTATTCCCACTATAGCAGAACAAGAAACATGGGAAATATTGACTCTCCATATTTCCGAAATACAATTTAAGCCAAATAGTGATTGAAGTACTGATATTTGTAGCTTAGGTTTGAAATAAAAGGTCCTTGGTGTTCTCAGAGCTTGATTTTTTTCATAAATTACCCAAACTAGGCAAGATCATCAGTATTCTAGCACTGCACAAGCACTGATGATGTTATCTAGTTGGATAATGAAACGTCTGTAACAAAACAATCAAATTCAGAGAATACCAAGGACACCTTTAGTAATTGAAGTGAAACAATTCTAGGGCATAGAAAAGGCTTTATTTCATGTCTTTTATTTCTAAAGTCCCTATAACTGAATCTTGTTCCTTACTGAACATCTTTTTTCCAATCATTTAGAAATTTATACAGCTATAAAATGTGTACAGATAAAATTTTTAAATGTTGATTCTTGGTGCTGGCACATTCACTGAGATTCTGTGATCAGAACAAGTAGGGATATTTCTTGCTTTTACAAAATCACAACTCCTTGATTACCATCAGTGATCTTCCTAAGTTTGAAGTTTTTATTTTTCTTTTCACATCCTAATTAGCTTTAGTCATCATAAACACATGCTTCTGTTTTTGTAAGATGAATTTTTTTCCTCCTGCATTTAAAGTCTTGATTGTTCTGTTCTTGCTTTGTTTTGAATACTGAAGTCTGGAACTGATACTGAGTTTTCCTCATTTCTTTACTTGTGGATGTCATGAATTGCTTTCTCTGCCAGACAGTCAATCACTATAGTTTTATAAATCAGTGTGAATGTCAATATGTTGTTACAACTTTTTTGTATTAAAAATAATCAGCAATTGCTTTGCCAGTGCACAATATATATCAGTCAGAAATATGATCATATCTCTGTCTTGTAAGACAGAATTGATGTAGTAACTGATTTTAAACATTTTGTATTCTCTCCTTGTTAGTTCAAATGAGAACTTGCATCATAGAATATTTATTAGCATGTATTATTAACTTATTGTTGACAGCAGGGACAGAGAGCTAGAGATGGCCAAGAATCTTGAAACAGTTATGTTTTGCCCTTTCTTTTCAATCAAAATTAAAATCCTCTTGTTACAGTTGCTAGTGCAGTTACGGGTCATAGCTATGGGTCATAGGAAATGGCCTGGTTCTGGCTTTTATGGCTTTCTGCTCTGTCTTCTTCAGAACTTAACTGCAGTGGGTTTGCCCCTGTCCAGTCCCTGGACAGGGGCAAACCCACCAGTCCCACCAGCAGACCAACTGAATAGCTTTCATGTATTTAAAGAGAAAGGAGAAAGATCATTGGGTATCTTCAATATACTGATAACACTGAACCTCAAAAATCTGGACATATTTCCATAAAAAAGTAATGCTGCTTATGTAGCAATAGCAATAGCACTTAGACTTATATACTGCTTTATAGCCCTCTCTAAGCAGTTTACAGAGTCAGCGTATTGCCCCCAACAATTTGGGTCCTCATTTTACCCACCTTGGAAGGGTGGAAGGCTGAGTCAACCTTGAGCCTTGTGGGATTTGAACTGCCAAATGGTAGGCAGCTGACTACAGCAGAAGTAGCTTGCAGTACTGCACTCTAACCACTGCACCACAGGGGCTCCTTATATAGGCTCCTTATATAATCTAATGGCTATAGGGACCCATAGAATGACAGACTCATCCCCATTTTCCAAAATCATCTTTCTAGATATATTGCAGGTACTCTATCTCTAATGGTGTCCCTAAGTACTATCTCAGTCAGGCAGTTCCAAAGGGGAATGATATCAACTGCTGCACAGAGAGGGGGAGAGGGAGAGGGAGAGAGAGAGAGAGAGAATACCACTTTGTTATGTTTTCAGACAAGATCTTCAGTTTATGATAATAAAACAACTCTATTCTATGGCCAGACCTGGGACCATATTAAAATTAGATATTTTTATGAAATGAATCCGGTTTACTTCCATGTATCTGGGCCTGAGATTACCACCAAACTGAATATTGTTCTGCTGTATTGCTGACTTTCCAGATAACCTCAGTTTTATCTAATAGAAAATTATGCTGTATTTTTATTTTAATAGAAATGTCACCGGTATGTAGGCATCAATTTGGCATTAGGAAAGAAAAGAGCAGGCTGCAATTTTCTTGATTCTAAAACCGCTCTTTCTTTGTCTTTTTATTTCACAGTTAATTATCTACCATAAAATAGATATGTGGTCCATATTGCAAACAAATGTATCTATTATATTTCAGACAGAAACAATGTGCTCAAGCAGACATAGAAATTGGCAATATTTTCATATCATGGACTAGTTATCAAAACTGTCTTAAAAAGAGCATGCCTAATGTCTTCCTTTCATACCTGACTAAACTACACAAAGAAAGGGAGATATAGTTCACATTTGATAATCTGACTTTCCTTCCACCTATTGAAACAGAACATAATACAAAAATTACTTTCACAGACTTGAATGAAGTAGCGTTTGGTACTGATTACTGTCCTAAGGTACATGATGATATAGAATACTGAAATCAGAATAAAACCAGAAATGTTTGAATAATACAGCTACTGATATGCAGAGTCATGAGGTTTTTTTGTAATGTTCTCGAGAAGTTTTGATGATCACAGTTGGTTCAGTTCAGAAAGTTCAAGATTTCTGTTGCATTTTGCTTATGGTGAACATTTAGCCATCATCCTCCATGTCCTCTATTGGTTTGTATTTCTGCCTGCCTGCCTGCCTGCCTGCCTGCCTGCCTGCCTGCCTGCCTGCCCGTCCATCATCCATCCATCCATCCATCCATCCATCCATCCATCTATCTATCCTTTATTAAATTTATTTGTCACCCATCTTGTATAGAGGCAACTCTAGTTGGCTTACAACTAAGTAAAAGCAACAAGATGAAACATTAGGATATTAAAATAATAAATATTAACATTAAAATTTACTTAAAATTAACAAAAATGTCAGGAAAGGGGAAAAGATGAACAGGAGGTGGTGTTGGAATTTATATCAGTCCACTAACCATCTCTTCTATGACAGGCCTCCATTGGAGCTCTTACCAATTGGCACAGCCAGGTCATTTTGGAAGGCCAAAATGGTCAGTGTGGATTTCACCTTGAGGGGCACAATGTTCCAATGGGTGGGAAAATCAAAATCAACATCAGTTAAATGCAAAAGACAGCTTTTCTTAGAACATTTTTCATCCTTTAACACCATCAAACAACATCTACCTAATCCCAGGTTTTTGGGAAGGACTCGATAAGTGGATAAAATTCTAATTCCAGTCTAAACAACTGGTTGACTGTGCAACCAACTACAGTATAACATATTTTTTTCATATTTCTGATTTGCCGGAATTTACAACAATATAAAAATATAATACAATATTCAGGGTGAGTTACTGACTCCAAGCATTTGCAGCAATCAGGAAAATTATAAATAGAAAGAATAATAAAACTTTTACATATTGAATCTTTTTATAATACAATATGTCAATGTTGCATTTAAGTTAAGTAACTGTGTATCAAGCAATTTTCTATCTATGTTATAATGACAAAATAGTGCAATCCTACGTATAGAGTTAGCGTGGTGTCTGAGTAGCCCTTATATCTCTTTCAAAAGATGCCATAGATTTGACTATTCTGCATTATTCCAATTAATTTACATTATGAGTCCCTTTAGCATAACAGTCTCTCAAATTGTCTTCAAACCTTGTGATTTCTTACACTTCAATTAAATCTCATTGGACTTTTCCAAAATATTTGCTTATGTAATTCAAAAAGGGGCCTTGGTGGTGCAGGCTGCTAATAGCCTAGCACGTAGATCCAGCTGCCTGTAATTATTGCAGGCTCGAATCCCACCAGGCTCAAGGTTGACTCAGCCTTCCATCCTCTTGGGGTAGGTGAACTGAGGACCCAAGATTGTTGGGGGCAATAAGCTGACTTTTTAAAAATGCCGCTTAGTAATAAGCAGGCATATAACAATGGAAGGAAGGCTATTGCTGAGTGCATTGGGTTGTATCCCAAAAAAATTGTAAGCCACCCTGAGTCTCCGGAGAAGAGCGGGATATAAATATGAATAAAAATAAAAATTAAATTAAATTAAAAAAGGGAGAATTACTTCCCTTCAGAAATTCTTAGAAATTTTCTTCTTCTAATTCTGCCCAAAAAAATCCTCTATTCATTTTCTATTTACGTGCTTCACATTCACTACCTTTATTCCTATCTACCATTCATTCGTTTATATTTAGTGGCTGTAAATTTAGAATAAACTACTCGGTTTTACTACCTAAATGTTTAAAAAGGAACACTTAAGCATCTGGATCCATTCTGGACTCAACAACCTCAACTTTCAATGACCAGTCTATTTCAGGCATTAAAGAAGGCAATGTCCTGGGAAATAATACACATTATTTTATATTTTATGCACAGAACTTCATGAATGAGATATTAGGTTGACTTCTCTAGTGACAAGATTCTAGAGACCATATTTTATGTGGAGTATCTAAGGAATGAATTAAGAGAACTATTAAACAGCTGCCTCTGAAAATAAGAGTCCCATGCCCTTTTTATTTCTTTTCATTCTCTCACAAAGCATCTAGTAAGTAAAAATTAATGAGCTCTACCACATGCTGCAAAATATCCCAAATGGTGTTTTCTTATCACCTTTTTAAGATTACCCTTCCTCTCTCCCTCTTCAGAGATGGGTGAAAACAATGTTATCTTGTGTTGGGGGAACAGGGCAATGTGCATTTTCACCTAAACGACTGCCTGTACGCCCATTTAAACTAGCATCCGTCTCATTCATACTTGTGTGAGTTAAAAGAAGAAAAAAATCAAGTCTGATGGCTTGCAGGAACTACTGAGCTGAGACCATTCACAAAGCTTGCTGAAAAAGCTCTATTGCTTTGCTTCGCTTCACTTTTTGCTTTGCTTTGCTTTGCTTTTGCTTCGCTTCGCTTTGCTTTGCGGCAATTTATTAATTCAGAAAACAATGAAATTCTCGGGGATAGTAAAGTTGAGGACCCACAAGTTCAATTTTGCGGTGGTTTCTGAACTACCTATTGGGCATCTCAGAAGAAGGCTGGGCCATAGATGCTCCTTTTGAATCCTCCTCCTCCAATTTGTTTTACCTATTGACTGCAATTAGATAAGATAGTTTATTAAAATTTCTCTGAAATCACACGTTTATGTTTTTATTTTTCATGTTCTTTGTTGAAATTTAATAGCACTGTTGGAATAAAGAAATCTGGAGTAGTGCACTGAGTCAATTCTAACTAAGACTGCTGTTTCATTGATGAAAACATATTTAGGGAACAGTTATTTAAAATCTTCATTGTCTTAGGCATCTCACTGAGAGAGCTATCAGTTTTCTAGTATGAACAATTTGTTTTAGGTACTTGTGTTATTATGGAGTCTATATTTAGAGGCATGGAAAATGAATGGGAACATTCCCTGATTTCAGTGTAGAAGCTTAAACCAGAGGTCTGAAAGTCTAGATGTCCTCAGGGATGATTCAGCCACACTACATTTCTGTGCATGCCTAGATTTTGTTCCCAACCTGGATAGTTTGCATCTCCATCTGTTCTGCATCCCTGTTGGCTCCATGTACAGGGAAATCTAAATTGGGAAACTAATCAGGTACTAATTATGTGCACTTTCATTTAGTCATTTATGGGTTTGTGGTGGTCAATTATGGTAAACTACTTCTTTCCTTCATCTAATAAGGAAACTGAATTCAGCAGAGATGAAGGCAAATAGATTTGCTTTTCATATCTTAGCTCAACTGAGAGAAATACAGGGTTGGACTGGCAAGGATGAACATAGTTAAAGAAAGTTTCTCCTAGTCAAGTGAATGTTGAATAAAAGCCAATTTCTGAAGCAGTCAAAAGACAGGGATATTATTACTAGACTTTCCCTCATACTATTCTTTTCTTTTAGTACAGACCTTCTTAAGATCAGTGTAATGAGAAATATGGAAAGCTCTAAACATGTGATTTGTCTGCATGATGACTAGATAACATGAACAAATTATGAACAATTTGACATGTTCACAATACCATCTAAGCAACAATGAGACCGTGATAGAATTTAATAGCAATGATGCTAATAATTGATCTGGCCAAGGCCACCTATTTTTTTGAAAGGGCAGGACTGGATGACTTCATTCTCAGCCTGCACCACAACATCTGAGAAAGAACCCCCCCCCCCAATTTTCTTGTTCTGAATCCAAAACAGAAGAGTTTTTCCTCTTCTGCTGGTATAAGCAGGGCAGCCTTGTCCTGCTGCAATGCTTCAATTCATCTTATACAAATGCCTCCATTCCTTTTGCATTGGGTATGAAATTCCAGTCTTGCTCTTTGCTCTCAAGAGCATCTCATTCTGGGTTGCTGGGCTGCATGCATCTCTTTCTTATAATAGAATGGTGAATTCCCTTTGAAAGGCTGCATGCATCTCTTTCTTATAATGGAATGGTGGATTCCCTTTTTTAAGCAGGTTGAGTAAATTTTTGCCCCACCTCCTCCTTAAATAGGTGACATTGATGAGTTAGAAAAACTTCAAACCTCCCCCCCCCTTTTTTTTTAACCTGTTCTTAAAAGAGATGCCTATAGAAGGGAAAACAGTTGCTTTCTTGGCATGGATAGCTGTGCTAACTGGCCCCAGAAAGACCACTTGGCCATCACTATGGCCAAAGAAGAGAAAAGATTTGAAATCTAGAACCAAAATTCTTAAGTCAGCTTCATTTCCAACTAATACATGAGCAGAAGCTGAAGTACACAGTGCAAAAAAACCCTAAGACATAAGATACATTGAATGGGATTCCCTAGAAATAATGTCTACATCTGTCTTGCATAAAAAGAGAAATTGAGTCATAGAGATCATTATGTCAATGGAGGAAGCATAGAACTGTTGCTTGAGATAGGTAAGGAGAGGGATAAGAAGCAGTTTAAACAAATTCAAATCTATGAGACCAGATGTGCAACCCAAAGAAGGGAAGGAATTACCAGAAGTGATTACAGAACTATTCTCAGTAATCTCATACATCGAAGCAGAAAGCTAGGCAAATATGTCGTGTCAGTTATTTGATAAGAAGCTGGAGATAGAATATAGTTTAATTTCTCAAAGCAATCATCCCCATAGGAGACAGACAGAAGTATTGTAGATGCTGAGTTGGCATTAGAGAAAGAGATAGAAATTACCAGAGGATCTCTGGGGAAGGGATTGAAATGAGAACTGGAAAATGTAGGTAATGGCTAGTGACTTTGGACAGACATAGACAGTCCTGCCTGTTGAAGATTTATTGTTTTAATAAAGAAAAAATGTGGGGTGGTAAATCTGAATTGGGTTAGATAATGATTAGACTGCTGAAGGTGTTTTAGTTGGAGAATGACCTTCAGACCAGAACATGAAGAAGATACAATCCAGGTGATTATGGATGAAGATGAAGAGGAGGATATATCATGGGACCTGTCTATTCCAGCCAGAAAGCATTTTTGGAGTTAGAACTTTATAGATGATGAAAGATTTTACCAGTCAGAGAAAGACCAGCTTCCAATCTGAATCAACAAAGGGAAAATTGCCACCTATATCTGTAACTCCTTACTTAACTCTAAATTAAGAAATAGGTAGCATGTAGAGTAATGCACATATAAATTATACAATGCATACATATTTAACTACAAAGCATTTACAAGACATTAATATTAAATAGAAGAAAGCTCAGTCACTACAATTTAGAATCTGAAGTGGCTGCTCTTATATCAAAATGGGTAGCAGGCATGGGAGAATAATGGTGTCCTGGTTGTAAATTAAGCTTGCAAAGCTTGGCCAGGAAATCAAAATTAAATGATATTTACTTAATAAAGATGGGGAAAAAAAGCTGATACGGTGTGTTGCACTAAATTTCTGCAAAACCCAGAAAGCCCACGAAAGTCCCTTTCCAATCCTAACATTCCAGAACTTTGTGTTGCTTGAGATATCTTCTGACAGCTTCAGCAGTAGATAGAATCAGAAAGAGCCTTACACATGTAAAGAACATCAATAGAAACCCCCTCTCGTCTGAACCTATTATCATATATCCATATAGGTGGGAGGTGGGGTAGACTTCAAATTGTGTTGGACAGAGGCAATGGCCTTGAGGGACAGGAGAAAAAGGTACTGACCAAGAAAATGGTCAAATAAGAGGTGCCTGAGACTGGGACAAGAATGAAATGTGATAAACAATCTCAGACAAGTTGTTCCCCAGCACACATGAGAGAAAGGAAGGCTGGGAGGGAAGCAGATTCAGATTTTCAAGATTCTGTTATTAATCCATCATAGTAAAAACAATACAAACCAATGTGGCATTGATTTCCTAGTCTGGTCCACCTTGAAAGGTTGACACTGGTAAGAGTGCTGCAGATCAAAACAAATTTTCTTTGGTTTCAGCAAGAAGTTTGAACAGGTGCTTTGCACTAATCTGTATCATGTATCTTAAGGTACTGAGAAACAGCAATTGGATATTATTTTACAACATGCAGAATGGTAAAAATAATGTGCAATATGTGTTTGAATCAAACCAACATGCTAATCAGTTGCGATTTTTGATGCAGTATCTCAGAAGCTGATGACATCCAAAGCTTCTGGACTAATTCATAGAACTTACCCTTAGTAAATTGTAGAAATAAGAAACCATAGTGACTTTTCTTGAACACATTTTCCTTTAAAAAATCTTGTGATAGTGAAACAGTAGAGGAAGTGTCTTTTCCTTTTATTTCACAGTTTTTCTTCTCTTTTTTTGCCAGATGCCTATGATGTCATTTAAGGAAGAAGCTGAGATGTCTAGTCATTAATTTAATTAGAAGCAGTGATCACACTAATGTTATCTTTTCACCCAACTATAAATTTAGTTGAGTATTTTATTATAGCAAGGCTAATAATAGGATTGCAGAGGACTTTTGTCAGCTATGTCATATGAGAAATGCCACTAGAGCAGCAGATGCCATCACATTTTTTTTCTTTTTCTTTTTTAGGATAAATGTTCAGAAGCCTCTCATCCTAATGCATAAACGAAACAGAAGAATGAAAAACAGTTGTAACTAGCCTGCATGGAAGCTACTAGATGGAAAACTGTGGAGAGGTTTGGGTTATTAGACATGTTCTGCCACAGCATAAGACAAACAAGAGTGTAGATATTAAGAACCTTGGCTAAAAATACCTCAGAGATATGTGTGTGTCTATGTATTTGGGGGGAAGGGGGAGAACTTTCTATATATATATGTCTGGGATGCTTTTATAGGGATACTGATGTGAACAAATGGACCTCACCCCTTCACACTGTAAGTGAGATTTTCCAGTTTTGGTTGTTTCTCCATATATCCATTTTTACCCCACAAGGTGAAACAAACCTAATTGGAATACATATTCTAATCCACTAAAGCTACCTTCCTGTTTAGAGGGAATATTTAGTTCTTGGGCAGGTAATCCTCAGTCTCTAGGCTGCATGTAATTCCCTAGTAGCCTAAGATCATGGGGCTCAAATTCAGAACAAAAATTCACTGACATATTTTTTTCTTTCTCTTCCAAGTTAATGGTAAGAATGGGAGCAGAAGGTGTCTAGGAAGCAAACCATTCTATTCTCATATATTACCAAAAACTGGAAAATTACTCAACATTGTTTAAAATAATGCCAAACAACAGGGCTTGATAGAAAGTTTAGGCTGGAAGAGATGCAAATAACTTCCATTCCACTTCCATTCCCAACCCTAACATCTCAGGGTCAAATGATTTTTGTCCCTGTTGTTTCTGGTGATAATTTTGTGACCTCTTCTGGAAGGTTGAAAGACCAAATTGCAGCATCTGACCTTTCAAACAGTTTTTGTTTAAAGAAGGAACATTCATAAATGGATCTGAAGTGAAATGGCATGTTGGACTGATCCATTGGTTGTAATTCTTGAATTATAGAAGTCTCATAAAAAATATCCACTAAATCGCCTTCCAACTGAATTCAGATCAACTTTTCCTTCAGTCCTGCTCCATTACATTCTAAAGAAAGTAATGAGTGGAAAGACATCCCAAAAATTTGAAGTCTCAGCACACTGGTTCTTCCCTTTGTGAACCTTCCTTGGGCAAGCATCATAATTCTGCGGCAGGGAAGAAAAAGAAGAAAAGTGCATCAAGCAAGCTAGAACAACAACACTGCTGTAAACAGGATTGCCATATTTTTTACCAGGAGACTCTAAATTTACTTCTATATGTTAGAGGGATAAGCCATAAATTCATTATCTGCCATGTGCAGCACTTATATTCCCACTTGGTAAATGAGAATAGCACATCTTCACAGAACAACCAGATATGTGAATGACTAACAGTCAGCAGTATTGTGTATAAGATTTGATAGAAATGGTGTATATTAATATGTCTGGAAGTGTAAACTTGTACTTTATAAGGTTTGCTTCTTATCCTACCTCACAGAATGCAGAGTAGCATATAAGGGTTAATTCTTTTTATCACATCCTCATGAGGTAGGGTATGCTGAGAGTCAACAGTTGCTAAATAAACATCAAACTAAGCAACAAACTGGGTCCATGGGCAGAAGAATCTGAGGTATGGGTGGCAAATAGTGGGTACCACTGTGTAATTGAAACTCTTGCCTCTTTTGATGTGCCTGTGATAACATCTAAAAAGAACATGCACCTCACTTATGTAGTTTTACTTGACATCTTAATTTTTTTTATTCTATCCTCCCAATTGGTGCTCCTGACCATAGCTCCACCTTCCAAATTAGTCTTTTCTAGATCATTTGTTTATTTATTTATTTGTTTGTTTATTAAATTTGTTTGCTGCCCATCTTGTCACAAGACGACTCAAGCATATAAATGTTCTCTGTCCCTTCCTTGACGCTTCAACCAAATGAACTTACTGTATTTTTTGCACTGTAAGTGCTAGTTTCACACCTGACCATGACACACCTAGGTTTAGAGGAGGAAAACAAGAAAAAATATTCTGAAGCAAATGGTGTACTAATATATTTAATAAAATATAGCAGAATAATAATTCAACCATGTAAAGTCAACAGAGGTGTTAAAAACCATCATTGCTATTATTAACAAATGAGGAGAGACTTTAAGGTTCAAGCACTCTTCTACTTTTCTGGAAATCCCAAGAACTCATCATCGCTAGTGTCAGAATTTATGAAGTTCAGTTGCTCACAATCACTATCACTTTCTTCGCTATCTTCATATGTGATACTATCTTCAGTTCCATCTAAGGCATTGCTAATGGCACATTTTTTGTTAATGTTTGTGCAACGATTTTGCCCTTCACTGAGTGCCATGATATTTTAACCCATTCACAAACTTGAGTGATAGTGGGCATCTTCATTCATCCAGTAGGTGTCAGATCATGATTACCAGCAGCCATCCATTTGTTTCACTCTTCTCCCATAAAGACTTTAAATCGTTCGTTAATGGAAACATCAAAAGGTTGCAACTGGCTGGTAAGACCCCCCGGAATTACAGCTAGATGAGTTTTCACTTCTTTAAAGCTCTTTTTTGTAGTTTCACTAATATACACTCTAAACTGGTTGAGCACTAATAAAGCACATTTTTTCAGAAGCCCTCCAGGATGTTTGGACCACACTATTTCAACCCATGCTCTCATTCCATTTTCGTTCATCCATCCTTTTTTTTATTGAAAAGTTTTACAAAAAGGACATTTTTTAAAACAATAGCCCCCCCTCCCCACCCACCCCTCCCTCACCCTTCCCCCCCCCGACTTCTCAGAGTAAAATACAGGGTATTATATCTGACAATCTTATTCTAACATACGCTACAAACTATAAACATTTATACCCCCTTCTGCACTTTAACTCCCTTAATACAGACTAAAATAATAATAATAAAATATCTTCTTAACATATCTTCTAATCTTCATTCATAAGCTATTTGAAACTTTTTAGTCCCATATCTATTTTGAATATAATCAATCCATTTTCTCCAGTCCCGAATATATCTTTCTTTTGATTATTCTTTCAGGTAAGCTGATATCTTTGCCATTTCTGCTAAGTTCCATACTTTTAATATCTAATCTTCTATAGTAGGTACGTCTTCTTTCTTCCAGTGTTGCACCACTAACAATCTTGCTGCTGTTATTAAGTGTAACATCAATTTAGTTTCCGAAACAGTATAATCTGTAATAATATCCAACAAAAACAACTGCGGCTTAAAACTTATCTTTTTCTTAAAAATCTTCTGAGTAGTCCACCATATTTTTATCCAAAAAGCCTTAACTTTTTTGCATGTCCACCACATATGAAAATATGTTGCATAATCACTACCGCATCTCCAGCATTTAGGTTTTTGATTCGGGTACATACATGCTAATTTTTAAGGATCTAAATGCCATCTATAAACCATTTTATAAAAATTCACTCTTAAATTTTGTGCTTGAGTAAATTTCACATTTCTCACCCAAATTTTTTCCCACATATCAATTGTTATTGGCTCCTGAATATTCTGTGCCCATTTTATCATACAGTCTTTAACTAATTCCGTTTCTGAGTCAATTTCAATCAATGCATTATATAACCTTTTAATATGATCCTTAATTTGCTTTACTAAATTTTCATCAGTTGTCATGATACCAATTTTCTGATCTTCTTCCCACCTCGCTTGTAATTGTCCATACTGGAACCATGTCTTAACTATCTGTTCCTCTTTTAATAAATTAATAGACTTTAGTCGCAGTATACCCCCTTGCATTATTAAAAGTTCTTTATAGGTAATTACATCTTGCTTCTGTTCCACATTTATATTTTCTACCACATGTCTGGGTATTGCCCATATTGGTATTTTATAATTTAATTTATATTGATATTTTTTCCAGACACGCAACAGAGCATTCCTTAGTGTATGAGTCTTAAAAGCATTGTCCACCTTTTTATCATACAATAAATACGCATGCCATCCATACAATAAATCATATCCCTCTATATTCAATATTTTTTCTTCTGTCATGTTAAACCAGTCACTAATTGTTGATAACACAGCTGCATCATAGTATAATCTCAAGTTAGGCATTTTAAGACCTCCTCTTTCCCGTACATCTTGCATTATCTTAAGCTTAACCCTCGGTCTTTTCCCTGCCCAGATAAATTTATTAATACCTTTCTGCCACTCATTCAAATTTGTGTCTTTCTTGAGTATTGGTATCATTTGAAACAAAAAAAGAAACTTTGGCAAAACATTCATTTTGACTGCTGCAATTCTTCCCAACAAAGATAACTGTAGCTTTTTCCAACTTTCCATTTCTTTTTGTATTTTTTGCCATAGTGATTCATAATTATTTTTATATAATTTCGTATTTGAAGCTGTAATATATACTCCTAAATATTTAACCTTCTTAGCTGTTTCAAATCCCATTACTTTTTCTAAGACCTTCTTTTGCTTTATAGTCATATTTTTTGTTATTATTTTCGTTTTATGCTTATTTATCTTAAATCCAGACACTTGTCCATATTGTGTGATTATCTCCATTAGTTCTATCACTGATTGATTCGGTTGACTTAATGTAATAACCAAGTCATCTGCAAACACTCTTAGTCTATAATTGTGATATCTTATTTTAATCCCCTTTATTCTCTTCGATTCCCATACTTTAATCAATAATATTTCCAATGTTAGAATAAACAATAATGGTGACAGGGGACATCCCTGTCGTGTTCCTTTTTCTATTTTACACACTTCTGTTAAACTAACAATTAACAATAATTTGAGCTGTTTGCTTCTGATATATTGCTCTAATAGGTTGTAAAAAAAAATCCCCAAATTCCATCTTTTCCATCACTTTAAACAAAAACTGCCAGTTCAGTTGATCAAATGCTTTCTCTGCATCCAAAAAATCAGCTGCAGGGACTTGGTTATTTCTTTCCAAATATTCCAATAAATTAACTATCTGTCTAGCATTGTTTTTCATTTGCCTTCCCATTATAAATCCTGACTGATCATTGTGAAATATCTATTGCGTAACCTGCATTAATCTATTTGCTAATATCTTTGCAAATATCTTATAATCTGTATTCAACAGAGATATTGGTCTA
Source organism: Naja naja (assembly GCA_009733165.1). Classification (NCBI taxonomy): domain Eukaryota; kingdom Metazoa; phylum Chordata; class Lepidosauria; order Squamata; family Elapidae; genus Naja; species Naja naja. The sequence continues at coordinate 134,316,573 of CM019148.1, read as the reverse complement.
TAATTCTTCGGTTGACTAAGGTCTTGATCTTCCTTTGGAATCAATGTTATGAAGGCTGTCCTCCATGATGGAGGTGTCTCTCCTCCCGTCTGAATTGTTCTAAATGCCTCCTTCAAAGGTTCTACCATTTCGAGCTGCAAAGTCTTATAATAGATAGATGTCAAGCCATCTGTCCCTGGAGCCTTACCAACTTTTAATTGCTTAATTGCTAAGATAATTTCCTCAGATGTTATTAATTGGTTCAGTCCTTCCCTTTGTTCCTGTGTCAGTAAAGGAGCATTCATCCCCTGTAGATATCTATCTATATCCGACCCTTGAATTGTATCATTGGCATATAATTTGGAATAGAATTCTAAGAAAGCCTTTTTAATAATATCTTGCTGGTATACCTCTTTTCCTTTATATTCTATTTTCTCTATAGTATGCAATTTTTGTTTTTTTCCTTAGCAAGTAGGCTAACCATCTACCTGGTTTATTAGCATTATGAAAGGTGTTGTGTTTGGCATACTGTAGATTGGTTGCCACCTGGTCTGCCATCAACATATTAAACTGCCCTTTAAGTAACTTTATTGCTTCTACCTTTCTATCATTTGGGTTCGATATAAGTTCCTTTTCTTTTTTCCCTATCTCCTCCTCTAACTCCTTTCTCTTTTGTTCTTTTCTGCAACTATATTTGTTATTTAAATATATTAAAACTCCTCTCATATAAGCTTTACTCGCATCCCACACTATTTCCATTGGAGAATCTTTATGCATGTTCATAACAAAAAATTCCTTCATTTGTTTTTTACATTCTTTTACATTTTCTTCATATCGGAACAAATTTTCATTTAATGTCCAGGATCTCCTCTCCCCTTTCTCCTGAACCAACTCCATCCACACCAGACTATGATCCGATATGGTTCTTGGAAAGATCTTGATCTTCTTCACCCTGGAAATAAAATCATTGGTAGTTAATATAAAATCAATCCTAGAAAAGGATTTATGTCTATCGGGAAAAAAAGTAAAATCCTTGTCTTCAGCATTTCGTTCTCTCCAAATATCTCTCAGCTCCAGGTCATCTTTCATCTCAAAAAAAGATTTGGGTAGTCTAACATGGCTTTGGGTACCTTGATTAGGGCCTTTCTTATCCTTTTGTGGTTCCAAAACTCCATTCCAATCTCCCATTAGGATATAAGATTTATAGTCCCATTGAATAATTTTATTATGCAGAGATTTATAAAAATTTTCTTGTTGCTGATTTGGTGCATATACTCCAATTAGTAACATCTTTTTCCCCTCTATTAAAAGTTCAATTATGATATATCTTCCTTGTATGTCAGCTTCAATCAATTTAGCAATTAAGTCCTTCTTTAAATATATCACTATCCCATTTTTCTTCTCTGGAGCAGATGCAATAAAGTGTTTTCCCAATCTAGAATTTATCAAATATTTCTGATCTTTAGCTCCTATATGTGTCTCTTGTAAACAAATAACGTCATTTTTATATTGCTTCAGGTAATGAAATATTTTCCTTCTCTTTTGTGGTGAGTTCAGACCATTGACATTCCAAGTTAGAAGCTTAATTCCCATGTTTCGTAACTTGAAGCTTTTGAAGCATCTCTTGGAAATCCAAATTGGACTGCCTCTTTGGCCTTGCTCCTCCCACTGCTTCAGACAATCCAGCCTCTTGAACTTTGTGCTGTCGCTCTTGCAGCTCTTCCTGTTTATGTCTAGTTGTAGCTCTGGTCACTCTTTGTTCCCTCACTTCCGCTATTGTTGCCAATGGCTGCTCGAGATCCAGTAGTTGCTGTATTTCTTTTTCTGCCGATGGCGTCACTCCTATGACTATTTGCTTCTGACTTGCTCCCTCTCCATTTCTTTTTTTAACTTCCAGGGATGGTGGAATTCCTGCTTTCAACACATTAATGTAAAAATCTCTCGCCTTCAAAACTGTTGTCAAACGGTGTCTCGTACCCAAATAGTTCACCACCAAACCAACCGGTATTTCCCACCTAAATGGAAGCTGATGTTTTTTTTTGCTCCTCTGCCAAAAAAGCAAACTCCCTTCTACCTCTCAAGATCTTGGGTGGAATTTCTTTCAGTATTAACACCTCCTGATTTTCCACCTTAAATCTATTATTGTAGAAAGCTTGCATGATATCATTTCGAATCCCCCTCTTTGTAAAGTAAATCACCACATCTCTTGGCAGTTTTTTTTGCCTTGCCAGCCAAGAATTCACACAAAATGTTTTGTCTATTTCCTCTATAAAATCATCAACTTGCCAGTCCAATATTGTTGCAAAAACCTTTGCAAAAATCTCTTTCAAATTTTCTTGCTGACTCTCTTTCAAGCCCCTTACTCTCAAGGCAAACTCCGTATCTCTGTATTGTGTCAGCAAAACTTCTTCTTCAATTTTTCCCATTTTATTTTGAACCTCATTAATTTCTTCTTCCAGCTTCAAATTACTTTGATTCATCTCTTCCACCATTTCATCCAACCTTACCATATGTTTGGCCACCCTCTGGAATGCAAATAGGATGTCCTCTCTTATTTCTTTATTTTTATTATTGATAGTCTCTCTAATTTCTTCCATCTCCTCTTTCAATCCTCTAGATCAGGGGTGTCCAAACTTTTTTCAAAGAGGGCCAGATTGGATGAAGTGAACATGCTGGAGGGCCAAACATTTTTCCGAATATTCTTTGAACAATTACAATTAAATGCAAATGAATTATTTTATGCCAAGTTAATTGCAAATGGCATACTTTTCATTTCATAACATTAAGATCAACTGACAGCTGAGTTTTCACAATGTATTTTAAATAAATTTAAAAAAAACTTAACTGCACTAATGTGAAGGGTGAAACTGAGATCTGTACTGCAGCAAATAGGCTTGGTCTGGTACAAAGGCAGTGGTTTTGATGCTAAAATGTCACGCAGATGAGAGTCACTTAGTCTTGTCCTCACACGGTTCTTGTTAAAGTTCATAGCAGAGAATGTCTTCTCACACAAATATGTTGAGCCAAACAAGCTCAGCATTTTCTTAGCCAATGTCCGAATCTCCTGAAACCTGCCCTTATCCAGTTGGCGGTAAAGTTCACAAGAGAGAGCTGTTGGTGACGACTGCGTAACTCACTGTCACAATGCAGCTCAATGAGCTCAAGCTGCAGCTGATCTGGAGCATCATCGGGGTCAACAGAGAATGGAGAGGAGAAAAGGCTGATCTCCTTTTCAATAGCTGCAAAATCTTGAAAGCCGTTTAAACTCTCCAGCCAGAGATGCGATGTCTGCTGCATACCTGCTCATTTGCACACTGATATTGTCCTGTGAAAAACTGTTCATTATTTCCTGCAATGCTGGGAAATGTATGGTATTGGGCTGTGTTTGTGACAAATGCCTTTGGAAAAGTTGCAGCTTTGTTCCAAAGGCCTTGAGGTGTGAATAAAGCTGGTTCACCGCTGCATCTTTTCCCTGAAGACTCGTGTTTAGTACATTCAGATGCTTTGTTATGTCAACTAGAAACCCAAAATCAGCCAGCCAAATAGGATCAGATAGTCCTCGCATTGGTTGTCCCTTTGTTTCCAAGAATTCTTTGATTTCCTTTCTGAGAGAGTAGAAACGCTGCAGCGCAGACCCTCGACTGAGCCATCTTACATCGTTGTGATATAAAACATCTTCATATTCAGCCTGGATGTCCAGTAGAAACTGTTTAAACTGGCGGTGGCACAGAGCTTTAGCGCGAATAAAATTAATAGTCTTTACAACTGGTTTCATAACATGATCATATTTGAGATATTTAGCACAGAGAACTTGTTGATGAATGATACAATGGAGTTTAATAGCTTCGCCTCCTTCTTCAATCACCTTGTTACAGATTAGGGTTGATAAGCCACTTCGTTCACCAGCCATAGCAGGTGCCCCATCAGTAATAATCCCAGTAACTTTGTTTCAGGGCAGTTTCATGTCATCTATTGTGGAACTAACAGCAACAAATAAATCTTTTCCTCTAGTTTGGTCCATAAGGCTCTGGAGGTCAAGTAGCTCTTCAGTCACATTTATTTCATCATCCACCCCTCTCAAAAAAATCAGCAACTGAGCTGTGTCAGATAGGTCTGTGCTTTCATCACAGGCTATTGAAAAGAAGTCAAAATCCTGTCCTTTGGACGTCAACTGTCTCTTAATATCTGATGAAATATCTTCAATTCTCTGTGCTACACTGTTACGAGCCAGGCAAATGTTGGCAAACTCTTGCTTCTTCTCGGGACAGATATTTTCAACCATTTTCATAACGCACTCTTTAATAAAATCACCCTCAACAAAAGACTTGCAATTTTTATCAATTAACATTGCCACATCATAGCTTGCCTTTGTGGCATTTTCATTTGACTCACGGGCTCTTGTGAAAAATCACTGTTGTGACATTAAAACTGCTTCAAGTTGCTTCAACTTTTCACTGCGATCGTGCCCTGTTAGTTTGTCATATGTGCTATGTTTTGTCTGGTAGTGTCTTTTGATACTAAATTCTTTATAAACGGCCACGGTCTCTTGACATATCAGACAAACACAGTGATTCCGTATTTCAGTGAAAAAAAATTCCACTTTCCACCTTTCCTGGAAACGGCGGCCCTCACTGTCAACTTTCCTTTTCTTATTTATAGTCGCCATTTTATAAATTGGCCAGAAGGGGAGGGTGAAGGGTGCAGTGACAGAGTAAAAATCTGGCCCTTGTGGAAATATGTTTATGAGAGTAATATGGCAGGAATCACATTTTGGAGAGCTGCTCCTTGTTCATATTTAGCAAGCATGATTCTGCATGATTCTGCTTTTGTTTGACCTTGGCAGGTGGAAGCTGTGTTATTTGCTTTGACAAGGTCAGACTCTCTGGTAACAGCTCACACACTTCCACCACTTCACAAATTCTGCTAGGCCAGGGCCCTACCTACCCCTGTCCAGCTCCCCACATCCCAGCCCATAAAATGGCTGTCTCATACCTCATATATACTGCAAGTCCCGTGGAGGAAATAGCTGGAGATGAAGCAAAGCAGAGAAACTTCACACTGATCAAAGCCCGGCCCTGACATCACCGCCCACTGTCGCTCCCAACGAGCTGCAGTCAGGCATGTGCACTGCCCTCAAGCAGAAGACTGCCACAGAAGAAGGGCGGTGATGTCAGGATCGGGCTTCCAATGCGGCCCTCTCACCGCCCTCCCTCCTGTGGCAGACAGTCTTCTGTCGCTCCCAATGCGCCGCCCTCAAGCAGAAGATGTAAATGCGGCCCTCCCACAGTCCTCCCTTCTGATTGAGGGCGGCGCGTTGGGAGCGACAGAGGGCGGTGGCATCAGGATCGGGCTTCCGATGCGGCCCTCTCACCGCCCTCCCTCCTGTGGCAGACAGTCTTCTGTCGCTTCCAACACGCCGCCCTCAAGCAGAAGATGTAAATGCGGCCCTCCCATGGTCCTCCCTTCTGATTGAGGGCAGCGCGTTGTGAGTGACAGAGGGCGGTGACGTCAGGATCGGGCTTCCGATGCGGCCCTCTCACCGCCCTCCCTCCTGTGGCAGACAGTCTTCTGCTTACCGCCCTCAATCAGAAGGGAGGGCCGTGGGAGGGCCGCATTTACACAGAGCAGGGAGGGCTGTTAGAGGGCCATATTAATCCGCCTTCCGGGCCGCAAATGGCCCGTGGGCCAGACTTTGGACATGCCTGCTCTAGATATTTGCTCACCCATTGCCTCCACCTTTTTATTCATTTGTTCCATATTAGTCTCCAATTTAACCTGTATTTCTTTAGTCTGTGATTTCAGAGCCCCCATCAGAGCCTCTTGTAACTCCACTAATGTTAAAGTTTGTGGGGCAGCCGGAAGCAAACTTTGTAATATAGGCTGCTGTGCTGGTAAAGATTTAGGAGTAGAAGTAGGAGTTTTTAGTGATTTAGCAGCCATTGTTTATTCAATAAAGCCAGTCCTTTATAATGTATTTAGATCCAGTTAATCTCCTTAAGTCCCAATACTATATAAATTTAAACAATGTCCTCCATCTTTAACGATCCACTTTCGCTTTTTACTTTCTCCTCCCCTTGAAACTCATTCAGGCGCCATTTTCACTCTGCATTGCAATAGTCTTTTCAAAACTTTTACTGTTGTTCCCGAGTTAAAGTCCAATACTTGCAATTTCAATTGCTCCTGCTTCCGCTCTGCCTGCTTTTAAAAGCCTTCAGATGTTAATCCATGCTCGCAGGGATGGTTGCAGTGCTTAGTTCTGCAATAACGCAGAAGAATCCCAGATCCGGAGTTAATCAGACTCCAAGGGAGCTTACACCCTTCGGACCCCAGCTTAAAAATCTGGGGCTCGAGGGGAGCTCTACCTCCATCCGATTGCTCACTTCCCCCTCTTTGCCTGAGGGGAAAGTTTCTGAACCGCTAAACAGCTGATTGACGCTGTTTTCATGCTTTTACAGATCAATGGGGTTGGCGGTCTAAAAAGACCGTCCTTGACAGCTGCCTTGCCACCAGAAGTCCCCCCCCGTTCATCCATCCTTTCTCATGAACATGCACAACAACCCCTTGTGGAATCACTTCTTTTGGAAAGTTTTTCCTTTTAAAAATTAACATTGGTGGCAATTTGGTGCCATCTGCACAGCAGGACAACACAACTGTGTAATGTATTTTCTCATGTCCTGAAGTTTTCATGGTTTTGGCACCTGTCAGATCAACAGTCTTATTAGATGGCATATCAAAGGTTAGCGGGAGTTCATATTCCCAATTTGGCCAATTTCAAAATCATTTTTCTTCCTAGCATCAATTACAAATTTATGAAAAGACAGAATCTTAGATTCATATTATTTTGGCATTTTTTGTGCAATTCTAGTTTTGATGTGCAAAGCAAGGCTCCATTGCCTAATAAATCTGTAGCATCACGATGGTGATCCAGTAAAATTCTGAATGCCTTTCTCTACAGCACTGCATTTGGCTTCATATATTATCATTTTTGTAGAAACAGAGAAGCCATTATTCCGGTGACGTGTGATCCATTCTTTCATATCCACATCTAACTGTGGCCACTTTGCAGCATGCCCACGAAAAGTGTACTTACTTTTATCTACTTTTTGTAGCTGATCCTCCTGTTTCCTCCACTCTCATTTTTTTCAGTTGGAGGTTGCCCAAAATGACTCTCCGCTGCTCTGTTTCCATGTTCCTCAGCATATTTTACTACTTCCAGTTTAAAAGGAATTTTATATGCTAGTCTTTTCTGCTTTGACATCCTTGTATGTAGCATGAAGAGGTACCGTAGTATTTTTCTGCAAGAAAATACAGTAGTGAAAGAACTATCAGTAATGTGCCCTTTATTGTTATGGCAGTACTGTAGCTGAGAACATCAAGGAATGACATACTATTATAGGGGATCTGCTGTGGACATACTGTTATGCGGGTGGATCTGCTGCTGACGCACTGTTATGGGGGACACATTTAGGGTTTTACCTTTATAGGAGGTAGTTTATAAAGAGGACATCTTATTAGAGGATACTTTCTTAGGAACTATTCATACTACCATATTTTGTTTCCACAGTGCCCCCTTAACATTAGGTGTTCCCAACAGAGTACTGTAAATATGGAGCACTGTCTCACTGTGAATATGGAGCATCGAATATGGAGCAGCAGTGTGGTGAGGGTAGGAGGCGGAGCCTGAGAGGACCACAGAGAGATGTCCTCTTGTGTGTCAGCTCTGCCTATTGACTCCTGCACTGCGGAAAAGAGACAGAAGAGGTGGGCAATGACAAAGACAAGAGGCAGGGTTCAGCACTGTAAAAGGACCCCGTCACCACGTGGCCTGGCTACTATTCACCAAAGGATCGGCATCGGTCCACCGCTGGGGACCCCTGAGGTAATATACTTCATGGTCTGACACAATATTCGCTCCATAAGATGCACAGGCATTTTCACCCACTTTTTTGGCGGGGGGGAAGTGTGTCTTATGGAGTGAAAAATGCGGTAATTTCAAGCCAGAGTATCAAGTGGCAAATGCAAGTCAGGAATCGGAACGAACTTGGGGAAAAGAAAATATATGTACATTTTTATGTTAAAACATACCCCTCCTTTGACTTACCTTCTTTGGCTTAAATGACATAAGAGAATGGAGGGACAAATCACTCATTATCAAACTGTGTCTCCTTAGGTTGGCATTCTGAATAAACTCAAGTGAAGCTATGAGAACAATTGGAAATTATTCCAGCACTTAAAAATCACACTACTGATCAATCAGAATATTGAGACTTTTATAAGTAAAGTGTCAACAGAACATGGGCAGGATACTGAATGAATAATTTGGTTTTGGAGATGGTTTTTCATGTTGGAAACATAGGCTGAGAATATTAATATACATTCTGCTTATAATGAGAATTCCTTATGAATGGTTAGTTAAAAGTATAATGGATATGTCAGGAAATAGATTGCAGGGCTACATCTGTACTGAAAAATCTTGATGATCACTAGATGTAAGAAAAGTTATAAAGAAAACTTTTGTTACTACCATCTAATGGTTATCCATATTTCTGCAATCATTGTACAGTTTTCAGTGTACTTTCTTTCTACAAATAAATGGAAAGCAGATGTTAGGGCAATATATTGTAATACAGGATAATAAGAACTAATAATTCTAGATATAATGCAGGTATTGTCTGTTTGTGACCCAGAGACTGAAGATACACTTTCAAGTTCATAATAATCTCCTTTTTCCTTTATCCTTCTTTCTTTGCTTTCTTTAATGAGCTTCAGATTTTTTTCTTAAATATATCAAATTTATTCTCTCTCTCTCTCCACCCCATCCCTCTCTCACAAACACAGGAAAATATGTAAAACAAAGCAAAATTGTCTAGTCTGATTGTGCTTATGTACTTTAATTTAGCCATCTAGAATATATTGGGCCGTGTATCGCCCTTAGATACTGAGTTCAAAATTCAGTTTCCTGTGGGCCTTTGAGATTTTCTTTACAGATAATCCCGTCAAAAAATAGTTGATTGCTGGACTGGAGGGGAGTGAAAGAAGTTCTTTCTAATTAAGTAGGGGGGGAAGCCTTGTTTCAAGAGAGCTGGTGACACAGTCAGAATAATGGTAATGTTTAGAGAAGACACTGTCATGGGAGAAAGGAAAGAAGAGAAGAGGACAATCTGCAGCTATATAGATGGACTTAATTATTGTAGCAATGGGTATAACTATTGGAAGTCTTGAACGACCAGACTGGGTCTATTTTATGTGATAGAGTTAGTCAATGTCACTGCAATGATGAATGGCATGATTCATAGTCATTATTTTTCTGGTGTTCCTGTCTATGGCCTTTAGTTCTGCTTGGGTCCACTATTTCATCTACATATCTAAAGCTGTGGGGCAATTTTCTTTCTGCTCAGGTAGAAAGAGCTTTTTTCCAAATAGATAGTGTTGAACTGCATCATCTACCATACCAGTTAGCAATTTGAAAGTTGTTGGTAAGCAGGTTAATTATTTATTTAGCATATGATGTTTGTACATTGAATGGCAGGGAATCTGCAATGTTATTACAGATTAGTTTGGCTGCCTAAGATTGCTAGTTTGCACTATCCACGGTGCACATCAACTAGCTCCACAAGCAGAATGGCGAATGATATTCTGTGGGAATGTTGGTGTAATTGTCTCACATTTAGGCACGTCTGGCACCAGTTGGTTTTTTGCTGCCACATGAAGTGTTGTTAACTTCCCACTTGAGTGCTACATATTTATCTAATTGCATTTTGCATGCTTTTGAACTGCTAAATTCACAGAAGCTGAGGCGAGTGATGGGACCCCACTCCATCACTCAGTGCTAGGGCCCAAACTACTGGAGTACAGAGAGCCAACCATTTGTGTTGGAAAATCCAGTTGTCTTTAAGCTGCTGAGCCACTGTAAACAGCCTGTAGTTGCCTGGTGCTGTCCCTTTTGCTGCCTATTTCATTATCAGATTGGTCTTGCCACATGTTAGCCACTTTTCAATTTCATCTCCTTGCAGTATGTGCTTAAACTGCTTGGTAACCAGTGAGTGTAGACCAGTTAGATGTCTCAACCAAAAACCATGCAGTTCATTTTCACCTGTGGCTGACCAATTTTTGATCTTTGCCTTTTTTTCTCCACCATTTCTGCTGCTATGACAAGTTCTTTCATTTCAGCTTCTTTTTTATTCTTATTCACCTCCTTTAGCCAAGCTGCATTGTTCTGTCTCTTCTACATGCTAGTCTGTGTACAGCTTAACATGCAGATAAACCCACCTATCTATATATGTAAAAGCCAAGTACCACTCACTCATCACGAAATCTCCGTAAAGCCTACAAACTTGAAATTTGGCATGTATGTTCCTCTTGGCTTCTAGGTGCTCGCTAAGAGAGGATTTTTTGAAATGATCATCGGATCATTACTATTTCTTAATACAGTAATTAACATGTTCTGATGCTAAGGAGTTCTACTCCCCCTACCCACCTGAAAAGAACTCTGTTCCAACTGCCAGTTGCCTTCTATTAACATGCTCTGATGCTCAAGAGTTAGACATTCTACTCCCCCTCCCTACCTGAAAAGAACTCTGCTCCAACTGCCAGGTGCCTCACATTCTGTTACTTCAGTTCAAACTGGCAGACATTGCACTCCTTCACTCAGGAGTGGTCTGGGGCTCCTTACAGTACTAAACGTTGGTACTTCACTAAATGTCTATGTCTTCAACCTATGGAACTGCTTCCCTTATGAGTTTCAATCACTGACCACCACTGAGCCAACGGATTGTGAACTGAATTTCTCCTGAATAGTGTCCCAGCCCCAACTCAGTTCTTACACTGACCTCAGTTCAGATTAATCTGTTCCTTCCACTGTAACACCAGTTAAAGGGAAAAGAGGGGAAAAACACAGGAAAAGATTTACAGATGCGATTAGGAAAACACAAGTAAGGGAAGCTGCAAAAAGATATCGTCAAAGTCATCCCGAAGTCAATAGAGAGGCTGTAAAAAAGTATGCATTTAATAACCCCTATGTTAATCAGGCAGCTACAGCTGAATACAGTAAAAAGATATCACAAATCAGATCAATGCCTTGGTCTAATAAGTATTTGTCTGATTTTAAATATGAACCTCAGATTGTTTACTCCAGGGAAAAAGTTGTTGATCTTGGACCTCGGTTACCCTGTGCCTGGTACCGTGCCCTGAAGTGGCAGGATAAGACTCCCAGGATGTGCTGCAATGGCGGTAAAGTCCAGGTCCCTCCCCTTGAGCCCTACTCTGAACCCTTACACAGTCTTCTCACCCACCAGCATCCAATGGCTTTCTTCCGCTTCTAATTTTTGGCCAGCAACAAATTGATCAAGAATATTTGCTTAAGCCCTTTAACCTCACCAGCACCCCTGGCTTTTTAGTCTATGTAGACAGGTTAATAACTTGCATAGCATAGACTTTCAATTCTTCCCTCAGATGAATTGCTCAGGACATCCCTGTAAACAACATTCCTGGTTTTGCTCTCTGGCTGGATGATGACCAGGCTCTCAGGAGAACTGACTCTGGAGCACGCCACATACAATTGGCCATTGGAGAAACAGTCACTCCTCAGATGCACACCAGCCACTTTCAAAGTCTGTCCCTGTGCCTTATTGATGGTAATGGTGTAGCACACCTTAATACGAAATTGTAGACATTTGAACTCGAAGTGGTAGTCTGATGGGATCAGAGGAATTTGGGGGATTAAAACGGTTTCTCCCTGATTGATGCCTGTGAAAATCGTGACTTCGATAACATGTTTGTACAGAGTCTTCAGCTGAAGCCTGGTGACATTGCACAGTTTCAAGCTTTAAGTTTATAGTTTTGTAGCGAAGCATGGTTATCCAGCTAATCCTCCAATAAAACAGACCGTGTGTGTAGATCTGAATGCTTTATTGAAAGAACAGGATATAGTGAAACTGGGGAAAATAGGAATACATACAATGAGAACCAAATACAAGACAGACAAGATTAAGTTACTGCTGAACATAACAATTAAGAAATACAAGCAATTTAAATCTCAGCAGCAATGTTCTGTTTGGAATGTGGGTTTGTCCTTGGATGACCATGTGCTTCTGCCTTCTTCAAATGCTAAAGAAAATGGAGTCAGCCTTCCCAGCTTGCACTTGTTTGAGAGTGCGGGCTGATGGGTAAAGGGGTTGGGTCAGCTTCAAAACAATATTGATTGGTGTTTGTCTCTCCAGCCACTAGATGGAGCTGGAGAGCAACAACAATATATAAAGACAATATTGTATGTTGAGCCATGACATGCATTCTTATAGTATTTCTTTGGTTTATCCCATATCTGCACCCAGAACTGCACTGTGTCTTCCTTATCAAGTGTTGACTGATTCACTACAGTCTCTCCATTGATGTATTGTAGGAATGTTTCTGATTGGATTGAAATTGGAGTGTATGGTTGTAGTGTGGAATTTGAACTTCATGTTTGGTGATCTTCTTGGCTATTATTTGCTGCTTTATTATTTCTAATACTTCCTTAATCTTCCTTGTGTCTAGGTGATATTTCTTGATCCAGTATTTGATAACGTTGTTGTTAATTGAAGAGTTGTAAAATGCGATGTCACACAACTGCATCTCTTAGCCACAGCAATCCAACCAGTCCTGGTTGTCCCTCATTGGGTTAAGCAGGAAGCAGAGGGAGTCCCAAAAACGGAGTACAGATGTCTTTGAAGCTGAGATGTCATAATTCACTGAAATATATAAAAAAACAAGTAGAGTAGAACCATATTAGTACTATCTTGTATTTGAAGATTGTATTTGAAAAGAAGCATGAGCTTCTTAAATTATATATCTAATAGCATTTTGTCCAATCAAAACTAGCCAGTTTGAAAGAGACAATAATTTAAGCTGATGAATAGCTTCTCAGCAGAAATTAGCAGGCAGAATATTAGCAAGATTTCAACACATTTGCCTTTGGAACAATTTAGCCAAGCATATCAAAAAAAGCCATCTAAATTTTATTTCTAATGCCACAAGAGAATACATTCTATCTAAAATCTCTTATTTTATGGCTGAATGATATAGCCTAATTATGGGACATCCTTGGCTCTTCCATGTCCCTGGTTTAGAATTCTGCAGAATTTGAAAATCTCAGAAATACTTATGGAAAAATTCAGTGATTTTTTTTTCTTCACTTTTTTTTGCATGACTCCTATGCAAATCTATGAACTAACTACCTCTCAGTATGATTATTTCATGTTTGTTCAATATACATGGCATCCCATCTTTGTATATGTTATATTTGATAAAATGTTTTTGAATAGGTACACCTGGGAATTCTTGGGAATAACTTTGGAATTTGTTTGAAACTCATCTTCTCGATGTGTTGCATTTTGATGATGGATGATTTCGCTGTGGTAGCAAAAATGCTGATATGTAACATGTAAGTTAGTCATGAAATTCTTAAACATGAAATCTTAACAACATTTCTGGAAGTGTTTCCATTGCATTCAGTAGAATTCATCTTGGACTTTAAATGTGAATTTCAGTTGTATTCTTTGATTTAAAAAAAAAACTTTCTGAAAGTAGGGTTCCATTCACTTACAATGTAACTGTCAGTAGAATGGATTTTCCCCCAGTCCCCCCAAAAGCAAGAAAAACTCTTACTGTAGATGTGCAAATGTCATCATATGACTGCTGAAGCCTATTCATGCTGAAATCAATAACTATTTAAAAATGGCAAATGGATATCAGGTCTTACACTTTAGACAATTTAACAGCAGCAAATCTTAAACATTTGGCATATAAAAGTCATGATACCAAGATTACTAAAAGCCTTGATGAATGATTTCAAAACAGTTTCCTTAAAAAGGGCAATGATGCATTATTATTTTCTGCAATAGTGTTTTTTATTAATTTAGGCTTAAATAGTATAAACATTAATATCTATGGAAAGCATAATGAAAAAAGACCACACTTGGCTTATATTTAAATATACTCATAAGTGCATATTATGATGCATATTGTAACCATGGCTATAACAATTTTTTTTACATATTTTGGGGTCTTTCAAATAATGCATCCATTTTAGGCTAATGCTCTAAATTTGATTAATGGAATGAGTGGCCTTTAAAAACATATAGCACATAGCAGCACATAACATGTTGTTTTCTGTAAAGTTAAATCAGGCTGATATAATAGGAGCTGAAATTGAATTTGCCTGGGATTTTATTTATTTATTAATTTATTGGAGGGAGTGTCTGTGTTGAAGTTGGTATGAGAGAAAAAAGGGCATTGGCTTACCTGAGACGCACATTCTCGTTGGACTGTGAGAGAGTCCAGGATAGGGAAAACTCCACCTCCTTCATCTTGGGACTGAGTCTGCCAAGCTGTTTAGGCCTGTCCCTGTTGCCATGGTTACCCAGCTTTCGGTGAAGTGATCTTGACAGACATGATGTGTCTTCTGAGAAAAATAAGATAGCTCCCCCCCAATCTACCAGACCTTCCTAGGGTGGAGCTGGATTCTCTCACAGTGCAACAAGAATGGGCGTCTCCAGATAAGCCAACACACTTTCTCTGTTAGACTGCTGCAAGAGTCCAAGATAGGGACTTACCAAAGCTGGCCTGTCTCTGGGAGGGTTAGGTCCCTCTGGAGCACCCGTCTACCAAATGCTGCATCCACAGAAGTGAAAGTGTCCAGATGGTAATGACGGATAAACAGGGAAGGCGATGACCACATGGCAGCCCAGCAGATTTCCTCTATTGAGGCCTGTGTAGCCCAAGCTGCTGTTGTAGCTGCACTCCTTGTGGAGTGAGCGGTAAGTCTACTGGACACAGGGAGACCCCGAGTCTCATAAGCCATGGATATGCAGGATCGAATCCACATGCCCATTGTAGATGGAGAGACCTTGTTGCCTAATGTGGCCAGTTGGAAAGTTACAAAAAGTGATTCTGTTTTGCGGAAAGAAGAAGTCCTTTTAAAATATATATATAGTGCTCTTTGTACATGTAGAGTGTGCCACTTCTTTTCAAGCAAGTAGCTAGGGTTCAGACAAAAGTCCAGCAAAACCAGCTCTTGCGCTCTGTGAAACAAAGAATTAACTTTCGGAATAAAGGTAGAGTCTAACCTCAGTATCACCCTGTTATGGTGGAAAATGCATAGGTCTGCCTGAACAGAGAATGCTGCCAGCTCCGAAACCCTTCTAGTCAACGTAGCTACCAAGAAGGCTACCTGGATTGTGAGGAGCCTCAGGCCAATAGATCTCAATGGCTCAAAGGGAGCCCCCATAAGAGTCTGCAGGACTTTTGACAGATCGATGTAGGATACCTATAGACTACAGGTGGACGCAAGTTTGTCACTCCCTTGAGGAACCTACAAACCAAGGGATGATGAGAAAGAGATCCCAAAGTATCAGCAGATAAAACTGAGGACAAATCTGCCACCTGCCTGCAAAGAGTGTTGGGTAAGAACCCTCTTTCCAGTCTGTTCTGGAGGAACTTCAGAATGATGCTTATAGAAGCCGAAGTGGCTGAACGTTTAGTCTTAGTACACCATGGGCAAAAGGACCTCCAAGTGGCATCATATATGTGGTTAGTTGATGGTCTCCTAGGGGCCTGGATTGTAGAATTACTTTGGAAGATAAACTGTCCTTGGCTAGAGATCCCCACTCAATCGCCAGATGGCCAGCTAGAGCCACTGGGGGTCCAGATGGAGCAGGGCTCCCTGGCTGAAGGAAATCTTGCTGGAGGGAATACTCCAAGGTCAAGTCTCCACTAGGTTCACCAGATCTGCAAACCAAGGATGTGTGGGCCAATAAGGGGCCAGGAGCAAAATCTCTGCCTTTTCCGACAACATCTTCCTAATTATGGCTGCAATGAGAGGAAGAAGCGGAAAGGCATTCAGGAGACCCCGTGGCCACTGGCTCCGAAGGACATTGATCCCTTCCGCCCCCTTTATGGCAAACCTGGTGAAGTACTTGGGCAGTTGGGCTTTGACTGGAGAAGCAAGCAAGTCCACGTCTGGTGTTCCGAAAATCTCTGTCATTTCTCTGAATATGTCTGGATGGAGATGCCATTCCAAGTGGTCTATTTTGGCTCTGCTGAGACAGTTGGCTTCTATGTTGTTGACCCCTGAAATGTGCTCTGCCCTGAGGGACAGCAAGTGCCTCTCTGCCCAAAGACCTAACTTCTCTGCTTCCTGCATAAGGAAGCAGAGCTGGTTCCCCTTTGACAGTTGATGTGAGCCTTTGTGGCCACATTGTCCATCAGTATCAGGACATGAGTCCCTGCTACATTGTCCTAAAACTGCCTGAAGGCCAAGTAAATGGCCCTGAGCTCCAGCCAATTGATTGGTCGAGTACTGTCCAACTGAGACCACCGAACCTGCGCCATCTCTGATTGTAGGTGCGTTCCCAACCATAAAGGCTGGCATCGGTGGTAATAGCCATGCAGCTGGGCTCCTTGAAAAGTTGTCCCCTGTTGATGGCTTGGGACTGCCACCACCAGAATGTTAAGAAAATATTAATTAATCCTGTGATTAATTAATCTGATGGACTGTAAACCCTTTGTCTACAATTAAATTATACAAAGAAAGTGCCCAGATGATTTCAAATCAAAAGTTGTTTATTGTAACAAGCAGATTAAGCAAATAAATATTCAGAATAAACAATATCAGTGTCCTCTCTTCCTTGAAGGTTCTCAAGTCCTTTTAGTTTGACAACTGCCTGTGCAGTTGGAGTCCCAATATCCCTTTTTCCCAGAAAGGTGAGATAAAGAAAATCTTACAATAGTCTCTTGCCTAGGAATTGTCTTTCCTTGCAGCTTGAGATTGTTTTTCTTCTTTCTTGAGGTTTGTCTGCCTATGCAGCACAGCCTCTCTCTTGAAGCATGTGTAGTGGGATGGGACAGTCTGCCTATGCAGCTGTAATGAGACTTTTTGAGACTGTCTGCCTATGCAGCACAGTTTCTTTGGGACTGCAGACAGAAAGTTCCTCAGAACTGTCTCTATCTTTTTTTTTTTTTATAAAAAGTTTTATTTTTCCAAAAACACAAACATAACAAACAAACATACAACACATAGATCCATATCAATTTCAAGTATGTCGGTCGGTCAAAAATCACAGTGCCTACCCCTCATTATTCATACTCAATATATATTTTTTTTTTAATTACATTTATATGCCGCCCTTCTCCGGAGACTCAGGGCGGCTTACAATTTTTGGGATACAACCCAGTGTGCTCAGCAATAGCCTTCATTCCATTGTATATGCCTGCTTATTACTAAGTGGCATTTTTACAAGGTCAGCTAATTGCCCCCAACAATCTTGGGTCCTCAATTTACCTACCCCGAGAGGATGGAAGGCTGAGTCAACCTTGAGCCTGGTGGGATTCGAGCCTACAGCAGTTGTGGGCAGCTGGATCTTAAGTGCAGGCAATTAGCAGCCTGAGCCACCAAGGCCCAATATTACAAAAAAGAAAAGCTATAATCATTATTATTAATCCTTTATCATATTATAATCTCTATATTGTTTCAACAGTTCTATCTATCTTTATATTCCCAAAAATACATTACCAAACTTTTTTGTCTAACCATTGGTAGAACATATTCCATATCTTATAAAACTGCTTTTCTTCTTGATCCCTAATTTCAAATGTTAATCTACTCATTTCGGCACAATCCAAAATCTTCTTAATCACTTCCTCCTGCGTAGGTGTCTTATCATTTCTCCAGTTTTTAGCAAATACAATTCTAGCGGCTGTCAATACATTAACAATCAGATATTTCAGTTCTTTCTTAAATGTCTCTGGTACAATTCCCAACAGGAATATCTCAGGTTTCAAGTCTATATGTTGTTGTGTCATTTTTTCCAACCACATGTGGATTTTAGTCCAGTATCTTTTAGCATCAACGCAAGTCCACCACATGTGGTAGTAGGAGCCAGGTATCTGATGACATTTCCAACACTTATCCGATTTATCCTTGAACATTCTTGCAATCCTTCTCGGGATAGGTGCCACCTGTAAAACATCTTATACAAATTTTCTTTATATGCAGTTGACATTGTCATTTTATAATTCTGATCCCACAGTGTTTGCCATCTCTCTAAATCTATCCCATAACCAAAAATTTTCCCCCAAGCAATCATTGTTTCCTTAACCTGCTCCTCTTCCATTCTAACTTCTAATAGATAACCATAAAGTTTTTAATCATTTTTTCGTTCGTGCCCATCAAGATTTTATCTAATTCAGTTTGCTTTTTATAAATCCTTCAGTCTTAACATCCTCATCATATCTAGATTGTACTTGCAAATATGAAAACCAATTCATTTTTATACCTTGTTCTTGTAGTGTTTGCATCGATTTGAGTTCACCCTTTTCATTTAAAATCTCTTCATATCTAACTGTTTGTTCCTTCTTGTATATTATTGCATATGAAAAAGCTTCAATAGTAGATACCCATAATGGAATTTGTATATAATGTTGTTTTCTGGTTTTTTCCAATTTAAAAACAAAGCTTCTCGAACATAGTGTCTTCTAAAATATCCTTGTTTTTTAGTTCCCTTATACCATAAGAAAGCATGCCATCCTAGTAATAGATCATGACCCTCTAAAGTTAACAATCTATTGTTTCTCAATGTTATCCATTCTTTCACCCACATCAGGCTTGCAGCTTGATAATACAATTCCCAATTTGGTAGTGCGAATCCCCTCTTGACCTTGCATCTTGTAATAGCTTAAATTTGATTCTTGGCTTTTTGCCCTGCCATATGAATTTTGATGTGATTTTATTTAAATCTTCAAAGTATTCTTTCCCAAGTCTAATTGGAATTGTCTGAAATAAATATAAGATTCTGGGTAAAACATTCATCTTAACTGTTGATATTCTGCCAATAAGAGATAATTGCATATTTTCCCATCTTTCAAGATCTGTTGCTATCTGCTGTTTGAGTTTTATATAATTATCTTCTTTCAATGTACTGCATCTTGGTGTTATATTTATTCCCAAATATTTAACTTTATTTGCAATCTGAATCTCTAATAAATCTTCTAAATCTTTCTTGCGTTTTGCTAACATATTCTTTGTTAGGATCTTTGTTTTATCTTTATTAATTTTTAAACCTGCCACCATTCCATATTCTTCTATTTGTTCTATCAACTTAGGTGCTGATTTAAGTGGATCCTCTAGTATGAATACCAAATCATCTGCAAACGCCTGTAGTTTATATTCTTCTTTTTTAATTTTCATTCCTTTTATTTCTTCATCTTCTCTGATAGCTCTATTCAGTACTTCTAGTGTTAAAACAAACAGTAGGGGCGACAGAGGACAACCTTGTCTGGTTCCTTTTCTTATCCCTATAGATTCTGTCAGCTCTCCATTTACCAATATCTTTGCTGTTTGATTATTATATATTGCCTCAATAGCTTGTATAAAGTTTTTTCCAAAGCCCATTTGCATCATTTGCAATATCATAAACCGCCAGTTCACATTGTCAAATGCTTTTTGAGCATCTAAAAACATCAGTGCCATCTGTTTTTCAGGGTGTGCTTCATAATACTCCAAAGTATCTAAAATTATTCTCACATTTTGCTTAATTTGTCGTTTTGGCAAAAATCCATTTTGATCCGTGTGGATAAATTCATTTAAGTATCTTTTCATTCTTTCTGCCAAGATTGAAGCAAAAATTTTATAATCTGAATTCAACAATGAGATAGGTCTATAATTTTTAACTTGTTGTAGATCCATTTCTTCTTTAGGTATTAGGGTAATATAAGCTTCCAACCATGTCTCAGGTATTCTCTTTTTAATAAGACTTCATTCATCACTTCTAGAAGGGAGTGCTTAACACTTCCTGGAAGGTCCTGTAAAATTCACGGTAGACCATCTGGGCCTGGTGCTTTTCCTGTATTTTGTTTCTTCAAGGCTTCTGTTAATTCCATCATGGTTATGTTCCCTTCTAACATTGTCTCAATATCTTCAGGTATCTGTGGTAGTCTTGTCTTTTGTAAATACTGTTCAATTTTTTCTTCTAGAATATCTTCTTGAGAGTACAGTTTTTCATAGTAGTCTCGAATAATTTTTTCTTTTCATCGTTCCCATGCTGTATATTCCCTTTTCCATCTATTAATTGGCTAATTTTCTTTATTTCTCTTTCCTTTCTAATTTTATACGCTAACCACCTTCCTGGCTTGTTACCGTTTTCAAAGTAATTTTGTTTAGCGCCTTTAATCTTTTGAGCGATTTCTTCCTTGTCCATTAAAGCCATTTTATGTTTAATCACATCCATTTTCCTTTTAATATCTTTCCCTTGCGGTGATTGTTGTAATTCTTCTTCCAATTTCCTGAAATCATCTTCCAAAATTTTGAGTGTCTTCTTCCGTTTAATATTTCTTTTCCTTATATAGTCAATTATCAAACCTCTTGTATAAGCCTTCATCTCATCCCAACGAATTTGTAGTGATGTATCTTCTTTTCTATTTTCCTTGAAAAAAAAGATAAGTTCTGTCTCAGTTCTCTTTTTAAATTCTTCTTCTTTCAAAATCATATTATTTAATGTCCATCTAGATCTTCTCCTCTGTCCTTTCCAGGCAACTGTCAATGGATTGTGATCCGCCCAGGTCCCACTTTCAATTTGAATTTTCTGTATATCGGGAGCATATCTGCAGATGCCCATACCATATCTATTCTTGACCATGATTCATGTCTATTTGAATAAAAAGTAAATTCTTTATTTCCAATATTTCTCTCTCCATATGTGTTTAATATTCATTTCTTCTATCATTTGAAAGAAGGACTTGGGTAGCTTTTTTCTAATTTTCTTTTTGGTTCTTTCAGATTTGTAATCAAGCTGGTCATTAATTATCCCATTAAAATCTCCCATCAGAAAGATATTTGCATAGTCTAATTCAATCACTTTTTGATATAATTTCTTATAGAATTCTTCTTGATTCTCACTTGGTGCATATATTGCTATCAGGAGCATTTTAGTGTTGTTATCTATTATCTCCACCATTAAAATCCTCCCATCTTCATCTGTATAAATCAATTCTGCAGTAATTGTATCTTTAATATATAAAGCCACTCCTCTTTTTTTACATTGCCAATGATGTAAATAACTTTCCTAACTTTCTTTGCCTTAATACATATTCATTTTGCTTTTTAATATGGACCTCTTGCAAACAAATTATATCAAATTTAAATTTCTCTAATTTATGAAATATTTTCCTTCTTTTAGCAATTGAGTTGAGTCCATTTATATTCATTGAGATCAATTTTTCCCTTCCATTTAAGTCTTATATATAGGTTGTTTTGCTCTAGTCGTTCTAACTTCTTTTTGTTCTCTAGATAAACCGCCTACTGCTCCAAGTTGTTCTTCTTCTTCACTTATCATTGCACCTTCCTTTGGAAGTTCCACAATCAGTTCTTCATGTCCTCCGTTTCCCTCTTTTCCTCTAAAATAGCTCTCATAGAATGACTCTGCCTTCTCCACTGTGTCGATTCTATGTCTTTGTTCCCCAGACAAACAAGAGGCCTTCTGGTATTAGCCATCTATAATTTATTCCTCTCTTCAATAATTCTCTGGATAAAAACGCATATTCTCCTCTCCTCTCTCTTATTCTTCTTGGTATCTGTTTCAATACCGTGATATCTTTATTGTTGTGCTTCAGCGTCTTATCTCTGACTGTTTGCAAAATTTGTGATTTAATACTCTTCTTAGTAAATCTAATATGAATTTCTCTTGGAAGCTTATTCCTCGTTGCATATCTTGTAAAGACACGAAATGTTTCATCTATTCCATCCCTCATCTTCTCTTCCGTTATTTCTAACAGTTCCGCCAGAATCTGTGTCATTTTCTCCAGTAAATTTTCACCCTTCTCTTCCTCGACATTTTGGAATCTCAAATAGAATTCGATCTATCAACTTCACTTCGAGAGATTCATTATGGTCGCTCTCAACTTCCCTTAATCTGGTATTAAAACTCTTCATTTCCTTGTCTCTTTGTTCTTGCTGCTCTTCAATTTTCTTCATCCTCTCACCGTATTTCTACATTGTTTGCTGTAAAGCCTTTATACTTTCATCTGTCTTGTCTAGCTTTTCATCTGTCTTGTCTAGCTTTTTATCTGTCTTGTCTAGCTTCTGTTCAATTATCTCTGTTCTTTTTCCAATCTCACCTACTACTTGTAATATCTTCTGTATTGCCTCTTCTGTTGTGGGAGCCGTTACTTGTGGAATTGAAGGTCTTCTACTCATTGTTGCAGAGGTTGTCAGAACCAATTCCAAAAAGAAGGAAGAAAAAAAAATGAAGGCCAATAACAAAAATAAAAATAAAAATTAGTGTTATAAAAGGGAGAAGAACAATCCTTTTAACAAGAAAAAAAGGAAAAAGAATAGTAAAGGGAAAAAAGGGGTTCAATTACATATCAATAATGCATCAATAATTTGAAAAAGGCAAAAATTTAAAAACTTGAATTTAAAAAGGAAAAAAGATAAAAAAGGTCCAATAATTAACTATCTTGTTTCCAATGCGCAAAGTAAAAAAAAAACCAACTCTCAAAAGAAAAAGGCTAAGAGTTAAAAATAGGAAGGTATCAATAAAAAAGATAAAAAATAGTAAAGTAATAGAATTCCCTTTAGGAATAACAAAATATATATATATATATATTTTAGGGGCTCCAATTATAAAAAATTAAATTCCAAACAATAAAAAGCCTTGGCAGGAAGCAATATCACTCTTTATTCCATTGCCACTATGCAAAGTCCAGAGCTTAACTAGTGAAAGCGAGAAGATAGCAGCTCCTCTGTTTTTGCCTCTCGAAGAAATCCAATTCTTTTATTTTAAAGAGCTCTCCAAGGTCACTTTATTCTTCAGTTCCAAACTGAAGGCTCAGAGATATTCCAAAAGCACCTATCCGGCACTTTCTAATCAACGGAGCCTTGGATACAGTCCTTGCAAGTGTATATGTTTATATAAGATAACAGGTCTCTAGTAGCAATATTGTATCTCACAACCAACTTTCACTTCCTTGCCAAGTGACTTCCAAAATGTATCACTTCCTGTCTTATTCAAAACAAGAAGGACAGTAAAAAATCTCGGTGGCCATTTCTTATATGCAAAGATAAAAAGTAACCAGATCAAAATAACCAAATTACATTAGAGCCCCTGGTGCCAAAAAGGAAAAAGAGACAAGATTCAATAAAATATAAAAGGTATTCAAAGACTCCCAAGAGGAAAAGTAAAAGGAAAGTCTTTAAAGCCATAAAAAGAAAGAAGAAACAAAACTCTTTACTTTCAAACCCAATCTCTTCCGCCGCCTATTCCATATCACTCTCAATTTCACACCATTAGAGTTGCTAGGTGTTCCCAAAGGGTTAAAAACAAGATGATCTCACCGACCGACAAACTTCTTCCGATCTCATTCCTCCAGAGCTGTCACAGCTTCTTCAGCCCGATGGCTGCCTCAGCTGGGTAAAGGGGCTGTCCTGGATCAACCAGGGACTTTGCGACATCCCTGGGATCAACAGGAGGCGCCCCCAACTTTCACCAACCCTACGAGTCAGTTTAGATCCCGAGGGACCGTCCCAAAGCGGCAGTATCAGAGGTGATCTCAGGAGTCAAGATCACCTCCGTCTCGCGGCGACTCCAGCTCCGCCCATCTCCAGAACTGTCTCTATCTTGTTGGGACTGTCTGCCTATGCAGCACAGATTCCCTCTTGGTCTGCAGATTCCTGGGACTGAGGTAAATGGCAGTTGGTTGGCCCCTTTTATAACCTTGTACTAAAAGGGGGCGTGGCTATAAAAACAGTACATTGCAGATCTAGCTGCATTGCCATTGGTCCTTTTAACTTTTCAAATACAAACAGTGAAAAGCGCATAGCATATTGGAAATTCTTCCAACATGGAAGAATCAGATAACCAAGAGAGGACCAGGACTTTGATCAATGAATGGCTCCTGCCTGATCTCTGATAGGGTAGGAGGAATCACTGTAGTGACCGGGCATATAGTTGAGCCCATGAGATGAGGGATATACAAGATGCCCATCTTGCCCAGGAGCTGCAACTGTAGAGACGGGGGCACTGTATGTTGTCGTCGAATCTGCTTCGCTAAGGATTGCAAACTCTCTTATCGGTCTGAAGACAGGAAAACTTCACAGGAGACCATATTTATGACCACCCCCAGATGGGTGGTTGGAAGAAGATGGCTCTTCTTGAAATTTTATTGAAAATCCGTGCAGCACCTGTAAAGTAAGTTGAAGGTCTCTCCTGGCAGTGAGATCCAAGGATGATTGAACTAATATATCATCCAGGTAACATTGAACTCTCATTGGCAGGACTCGTAAATAAACCGCTAAAGCCACCAATTTTTTTGTAAATAAACTGGGGGCTGAAGAAAGCCTGAATGGCAGGGTCCAATACTAGTAATGCTGTCTGTTGTAATGGAATCGGAGAAATTTGTGATGGTAAGGCCAAATTGGCACATGGAGGTATGCCTCCGACAGATATATTGACGTGAGGAAGTCGCCCTCCTGAACGATCTCTAGAATGGTCTGGAGCAACTGCATTTTGAAATGCCAGTAAAGGATATAGTTGTTCAGACATTTGAGGTCCAGGATTGCTCTCCAACCCCCCGAGGTCTTAGGGATGACAAATAGCCCGGAATAGAATCCCTGCCCTTGCTGATCTTCTGGTACTGCCTGGATAGCTTGGATATCCACTAAGTGTTGAATGGCGGTTTCCATGAGGACCCTTCTGGCCTTGTCCTGAGAGATGGGACAGTGTACAAAGAACCTCAGAGGAGAGGAAAGGAATTTGAGATGAAGGCCTCACAGTTTGCAAAACCCAGGTGTCAGGTGTTATATTCTCCCTGAGAAGGAAAGATGGACAGGTGGCCTCTGATGGGGGGATTAGACATGCAGTCATTTGGAATGTTGGAAACAACAACCCCCTCCATCTCAAAAGGGCCACTTGCCCTGCGATGGTGGTAGTTGTCTACGTCAATGCTCCGGCTGCTGCTCTTACCAGTCTGGAAAGGTCCTCTGAAAGCATGAAAATCTGGATCCAGAATCTTGGCAAAAGGAAGAGGGACGGAAGAATGGAGCTGGTCTAGTCTCAGACCTCTTGAAGATGGAAGGGAGTATCTTTCTCATGTCCCTAGTCTCTACCAGGAAGTGTTTCAGGAATTCTCTGAAGAGCTTGTCGCCCTTTAGTGGGGCTGAAGCCACCTTCTGTTTCTTCCTAGAGTCAGCTTGCCAGTTGTGGAACTATAACAATCTCTGCGCTGTCACTGAGGATGCCATTGCTTTGGTAGAAAACTTTGCAGAATTAAGTGTAGCGTCTGCTGTAAATTCAGTGGCAGCAATTATTTTATTTAAATCTTGATATGTCCAGATATCCCCTGCTGGTACGCGCTCTTGTAATTGTCTTAGCCAGTGGAATGAAGCCTGTGTGAAGAATGAGGCTGCGATTGAGGCCCAGACTGCTCAGGCAGCTGCCTGATGGGTCCTCTGCAGGATCTGCTCAAACCGTTTGTCATCCCCTTTCAGCACATCCTCTGGCTCTGTGGGAATCCCTGAAGTCAATGCTGAACTAGCCATAGGGGGATCAACAGTGGACATTTGTAAGGCCTTAGCCAAATCCAGGCCCTATTATAAAATCTTTCATCGTTGCTAGTAGTGCTAGGACCAGTACCTGGAGAGGTGCATTGTTTAAGCACCACATCAAGAAAAAGCTTGGGTGATGACACCTCTGTTTGAATAGAAGGCTGCAGAAAAAGGGAGTCTCCCTGGGACTGTACGTCTGGGGGGAGATCTGTAGTAGCCTCATCCGGCACTAATTGAGCAGTGTTCTTTGCCTTATACAAGAGGGATTTAAACAACATGGGTTTAAATAAACCAGTAAACACTGGCTGTTCAGGCTCCATGCCTTCATCTTCAGACAAATTAGAATCCCTCACATCCCCTTCCTCCTTCTGAACCAGAATAGCTGTGTTTGGATTGACCCATGAAACACACCTCCTGGTATTCCTGCCATTCACTGTGGGAAGGATTTAAGGCCTGCAGAGGTGTTCTAGTAGATCCAGCTAGAGAAGGCTTGCACAGGGGTCTGAATAGTCCAGGTGTTAACCTAGTAGGATCCAAGATTTGCTGAATACCATCTACAATTCCCTGCCTAATAGCTATAGAGACCACATTTCTCGTATGATCTGGGACATCTGTTCCTAGGTAACCCCCAGGACGAAGGCTTGCAGTGGTTGGGATGAAAGAAGCCTCAAATGGCCTCTGCCATATATTTGGTATATTCCAGCAAGAAGCAGAAGGTTCTGCCCAACTAGCAGGCCTGTTGCTAGGGCCTGCTCTGCTCAGATCCTGTGTGCCGCATCTGAAGACCAAGCCTGTGGCAGTTGAAATGTAGCCATCTCCAAATCTGCCCTGGCAACAATATGGAGGGAGTCTTGTAAATCACAAGAATGGAGTGACTGTTGGCCCTTCCCCTCTCTCTGTTCCAGGCCCTTGGCAAACTGCCTTTCCAGGGCCTCATGCCTTATCTTTTCTACTTTCTCCTCAGCCTTGATTTTTTTCTTCTTAGTGATGGCCTTGACTTTAATCTTGGCCGCCTCCTCCTGAGCTGATGACTGGGTTTTTGCCCATCTCCTGTTCTTAGATAAGGCCTGTAATATGTTAGGGGACAGGGCCTCTTCATGACCTGATTTTGCCGACAAGTCTCTTGCGCCTCCATTTTGAATTCCATTAGCCCAAGATTTTAATTGGCTGTCTTCTTCTCTTCGTCTCCCCCAAATATGGCCAGGTGAGCGGAACAATCCCACTCTGAGGCCTTTGTATTTAGCCCTTTTGACCGAAGGGCGGGAGACCAGAAAACAGTTCTTGCGTCGCTTTTGCCACCAAATTTGGCCAGCTATTGGTGCTAAGCCACTGTGAGGCTTTCCTGTGGCACAGGGCTCCTTGCACCGTTTGCCTGGGAATTAGCCTGCTTGTGAGCAATCCGTCCCAAATGCTGTCAGACTGGGCTTGCCAGATCACTTACAGTTCTATGGCCGCTGTGGTGGCCTCAACACCAGGAGCTGAAGATCTGGCCCTGGAATCACTCCTGGGGGGGGAGAGCCCTTCCCAGCCCCCTTTGTTGTGGCATTTGCTGTACTAGATCCCCGGGAGCAAGCTTGAAGTCCAGCGCCAATGAAACTATAAAAATCTTTAAATTGAGTCTCAAGTTCGTTTTAATGCTCTGCGAGAGTCAAGACACATCCAGCTCCGATGAGGGACTGAGTCAAAAGCTGGATAACCATGGCAACAGAGGCAGGTTTAAACAGCTTGGCAGACTCAGTCTCAAGACAAAGGAGATGGAGTTTTCCCTATCCTGTACTCTCGCAGCAGTGTAATGGAGAATAGCAGATTTACATAGGCTACACAATTTGCCTGATTGTAACCATTAAAAAAAAATAACATGAAGACCCTCAGTAACCACTGTTAATTACTCTTAAGTAACAATCCTCATGACATCACCTGAATTTTACCTTTAGCCATCTGTGGGGACAGCTGAAGTTGCCTTCAGTTGTTCTGCTGTGCTTTCCTGCTCACATGCACACACATACCACAGACTTTAGAAGTCTTTATTAAGGCTTCCAAGCCTGAATTAGTATTCCCTAGCAATTCCCTGTGCCTGCACCAGCTGAACCCCAATGAGTTCCATAGGCTACCCAAATAAAGCCAATACTAGTCCTCAAGGCAAAGTCAAGTCCAGTCCCCAAGGCAAAGGCAAGTCCACTAGGCAAAGGCAAGGCAAAGGCAAAGCCACAGGATAAAGGCAAATTCACAAGACAAAAGCAAGGCAAGGCCACAGTTGAAGAGGCACAATCCAAAGTTCAAGGCAAGAAAACAAGGCAAGAAAGCAAGGAAACAGACAGGTTGCTCCCAGCATCATTTCATTCCATTTGCTGAGCTAAATAACTGCTTCCTAGTGCAACTCATTAATGGGTGAGGCTACTTCCTCATGAGTAGCCTGGCTGACCTTCTTTGTGCCTGCCTCTTCTCAGCCCTATGTGCTCTTGGATGTAGAGAAGGAGGTAGTTCTTCTTGGTCTCCACTGACCAGCTGCAGCTATGTGTCCTTTTCACTCAAAGGCTTCCTGGGTGCAGCTGAGCCTCTCCTATCTCTAGATCAGCCAATTTCTCGTCTGGTTTGTGAAGAGGGGGAAAGAAACCGACGGTTCGTGACCTTATTCTATCGTGAAGCTATCTGAAAGTAAGTTGAGACCAGAAGGTTCAATCCAAAAATTTCTTTATTCAATACAAAGAGTAAAAACAAATAAACAGTTCCAAAAGACATACCAATAGTCTGTGCTTCTTTAAGAGTCCTTAGAGTCCATATCCTTTAACGATCACCTATGTGACCGGAGTTCCGAAAGTCCCTTCCTCGGAAGGGGAAGCAAGGCACTTCCAGCTGGGAAGTTGCTGCTTGCTAGAGAAGTAAAAGAACTGGCTAGCTGCTCATGAGGCAGCTTCTTATATGCACCTGAGCCAGGTGAGGTGGAGGCTAAGAAAAGCCTGGGAAATTCAAACTACAGCTGTGCTGTGATTGGCTCATTTGGATTTTCCAACCTGAGCCGGTGGAAAGAGCACAGCAACCACGTGGAAATTCCTTCCACAATCCCCTTCTCTGTGCCTTTCCAATGGCACATATCAATACTCAATACAATATCCACATATACTATATGTGTGTGTGTGTGTGTGTGTGTGTGTGTGTGTGTACATCTTGGTGTATTCGGGTCTTGTCCCGTGTAAGATTGAGAATACCTTGGCAACGTTTCGACGAAATCTCATCCATCATCTACACATATACACATTATACACAACAATAACAACAAGTACATACTATATGAGCAATGGTATTTTATCTAGCAAGTACTGGTGTTGGTCCTGGGGCAAAGGTTTTGTGAATATGTCTGCAATTTGCTCCTTGGTTTCAGTAAAGACAGTTTCAATGAAACCCATCCTTGACAGCTTCCTGACATGCTTGTATTTGATGTCAATGTGGCGTGACCTTTGTCCCACAGCTTCAGCCTTTGAAATGTCAATGGCTGCCTTATTGTCCTCATGAATAGTGATAGGGTACATGGGTTCCTCCCACAGGTTTTTCAACAGCTCTTCAAACCAGATGAGATTGTTGGATGCCTTGGACAGGCATACATACTCTGCTTCAGCTGTGGAGGTTGCAATCAACTTCTGTTTACCAGAGTACCAGTGAATAGGGCTGCCATTCAGGAACACGATGCAGCCTGATGTGCTTTTCCTGGACTTAATGTCCCCTGCCCAATCTGCATCTGAGTAGCAGTATAGGTTTGGCTTCTCAGACTCATGAGGTTCCAGTAGGAGCAGGTAACCCTCAGTGCCCTTCAGGTACCTGAGAACCCTCTTGACTCCATTCCAATGAAATTGTGTGGGGTTCTCAGAGTGTCTGGACAATATGTTAACAGCCAGGCTAATGTCTGGTCTTGTCTAGCTAGCAGTGTACAATAATGAGCCTAGTACAGATTTGTAAAAGGTCTTCTGTTCAAACTCAGGGCTCTCACTATACATGTTTCTGAGAAAGTCTGTCTGCATAGGAGTGTCACAAGGCTTAGCCTCTGCCATGTTGCACCTGTCAATTAAGTCTACAATTTTATCCTGCTGAGAAAGCTCAAACCCCTTCTCAGTCTTGGTGAATTGAACCCCCCAAAATTTATCAATCCAGCCTAGAGGCTTCAGGGCAAATTTCTGACCCAGTTGTTCAGAGAAGATTTTACATCTACTCTCTGACCTGCAGATGTACAAAATGTCATCCACATAAACCAAAATGGTTTCCTTCATGCCCTTATGTTCCCTGATGAACACGCATTCATCAGCTGTCGAGGCAGAAAAACCTATCTGCCTTAGACAATTGGTAAGACACTCATACCACCTTCTTCCTGATTGTTTGAGACCATAGAGACTCTTATTTAATAGCCAAATTTCATCTTCCTTATGGTCTACACCCTGAGGAGCTCTGACATATAATTCCTTGTCCAATTTGGCATGTAATTAGGCCGTTTGCACATGAAACTGGTAGACACTCTCCCTATGTATGGCAGCTATAGTGAGTGCAGTTTTAACGCTCTCTGGGTGCACAGTTGACGAGAAGGTATCAACATAGTCATCAGGGAATCGCTGTGAAAAACCCTGTGCAACCAACTTCGCCTTATATATGAAGTTACCGCCCTCAAGCGGTTTCTTCTTGTAGACCCACCTTGTGCCAATTACCTTTTTGTCCTTGGGTAATTTAGTGGGTGTAAACACCTCCAGCCTGTTAAGGCTATCCATTTCCAAATCCATTGCAGCATGCCAATTATCTTGCTCTTTTGGGGGTAGCGTTAACACATCCTCATACTTTCGAGGCATGGCCAATACCTGATTTACAGACGTGATGAAATCCTCATACCTCTTGGGCATCTTGTTTCTAGTGGATCGAATTGGCCTACTAATTGGCTTCTCATCTGCATCAGAACTATCTGATGAACTGTCCTCCTCATCACTACTGTCATGCTTTTTAAGTTTGGAGTGCCCCTTCTTCCAGGCTACTCCCTTCTTTTTCTTGAGGATCCCCTTTAGGGGCTTGGAGGGCATTTGCTCTCCCTTATCCTCTGAGCCAGATGTGTCACCATCACTAGATGGACTTTCTGACACATCTGCTCCCTGGCTAGCCAAATTCTGAGGATGACTGGGAGTCAGAATCTCATTAGCAATTTGTGCTCTCATGAAAAGTGGTTGACCTGGAAATAACAGTCTTGTTATTTGTGTCAATAAACTTGTAGGCTTTAGAGCCTGGCTCGTAGCCAACGAACCTGAGTTTAACTGACACCTTATCCCCCTTTTTCCTAAGTTCCTTGGGGATATGCACATCAGCCATCACCCCAAAATGTGGAGATGTTTTAAACTTGGCTTACAGCTGTACACCACCTCGTATGGGGTCTTCTGCACTACACTAGACCATACCCAGTTGAGAGTGTAGTTCGCATACGGAACAGCCTCTGTCCAGTAAGAAAACTTTAGGTTCGCATCCTCGAGAGCGCATCTCATCATGGCCTGTAGCACACCATTTCTTCTCTCTGCAATGCCATTCTGGAAGGCGGAGTAAGGAGCAGTCCACAGATGGACTATGCCCCTCTCTTTCAGCCAATCAGAGAATTGAGTAGAGTTAAACTCAGTTCCTCTGTTGGTCAAGATCTTTTGGATTTTGACCTTGTGCTGATTTTCTACCAAATTGTAGAATTCCTTAAATTTGGAAAAGGCCTGATTCTTGGATTTGATAGGGTAGACAAATCCATATCTGCTATGGTCATCAACAATAGTCAGAAAGTAGTGATTCTTACCAAGGGAGGGTTTCAAAGAACCCACCAAGTCCATATGCACCAGCTGGAACTTGTATTCGGATTGCCTTCACCTTAGACTTTGCACTCCTGCAAACAGAACAATCCATGAAAATTTTACAGTCCTTAATGTTCAACCCTCTGGAGCACTCAGGCATTTTCCACACCACAGGAAAACTGATGTGGCCCAGTCTGCGGTGCATGAGGTGAGCACACTCATCATGGAGTGGCTTGCCAATAGAAACAGTATTGGCATCCCTTGCCTGCTCATCACTGTGCTCTAGATTAAACCTTACACTTTTGGTGCTCTGTTTATTACTTTTGCAATTGCAGTTGCACCCCTTCTTTCCCTTTCGACCCTTGATCTTGACCTCTGGCCTTGGCTGAGATTCATCATCTGAGTCATCAGCATCAACCTGGTTGCTGGCCCCAGACTCCTCAGCCCTCACAACAGGAGAATAGTATGGTAGACTATTTATTTCTAACACTTCTCCAACCATGTGGCCATCATTGGTCACTACAGCAATCCCTCGTGTGAACAGCACCTATAGGTTGGTGTTATCACTGAGTTTCAGGGTGCTGAGTAGGTTGTGTTCTATTTCAGGGACATGTAAAATGTCACTGACCTCCCCATGGCTTTTGTTTTAATACCATTTGCCACTGTGACACTGCAGTCATGACCCTTGAGACTTGTGAACAAGCACTTGTCACTTACCATATGCTTGCTTGCGGCACTATCCAACCACCATAGCTGCTCACATTGCTCCCTGGTGAGCCTAGGATAAGTGATCTCCACCATGCTGGCAAAATTGTTTGCAAGATCAAACCTGTCCCTTTTATTTTTATTCCTGGGTTCCTTGCCCCTTTTCTGTCTGGAAGGGTTCCCTTGAGGCCTCCTCTGTGGGGTGAGTGACCTTCTTCTGTACCAGTTACCAGAAGGTACCCGTTGACTCACCCTTGCATCTGCACTGTGTGGGCAGTCCCTCTTATAGTGGTCCCTGGACCCACAACTGAAACATTCCCCAACAACATTAACCTTGTCTGGGCTGTCAGGTCTTCTAGTGGTCCTCTTCTCCCTGTGGAAGGCTGCCCTGTCTTTAGGTTGTTTTCCACAATCAACCTGCCTGACCGAACTTCCAGGGACATACCATCATAATTAGAATTGTCTAGCTGGGATATAAACTTGTCCCAGCTAGAATCCAGCAAATTGATAATTATACTAATTAAGCTGCGCTCTGACACAGGCTGTCCCCTCAATGTTAATTTCTCCCTCATTTTACTGAGCTTGCAAAGATGCTCACTCATATCCACCCCTGCCCTCAATTTTGCACAGTGGAATTTTCTAGAAATTCTGGTAGTTGTGTTAGCATTCATGGAATAAAATAGGTTAAACAGTCTTTCCCATATTTCATAAACAGTCAGGTTATGAGGGATACTGGGATACAGTACAGGATCAATACCTAGTAACAATAAACAAAAAACCTTGTGGTGCAGCAGGTCAGTTTCCAATGTCCAATGGCTTAGGAGGGGGATCCAACAATAGGAACAAAGCATTCTCCTTCATAAATAACACTTGGACCTCTTTAGACCACTCTGACAGGTTTCTCCCAGAAGTTGACAGCCTTTTAAAACCAGCCAGCAAAAGATTTGTATTTGCCAATATAGAAAACGCTTGCTGCTGCTGTCCATGGTGCTTGAGGCCCTGGAACTGACAGAACGGCAGAGGTATAGAAATAGCCGGCTTAATTCCTATTGGCCAGCAATTTGACAGTTGCTCCTCCCAGGTGGGAGGGGTTGAAGCGCCGAACTGCGCACGCGTGAAGCTCATTTCATGCCGGAATTCGTGAGGAGAGGAGCTCTCCGGTTGAGCTCTGAAGTTAGGCCTCGGGCTGGCCCCTGAAGCTCTGGCTTCGGCTGTCGAGCTGCGGGGAAGACCTGGGAAGGCCGAAGACTCCGCAGAAGATGCCGCCATCACCAGAACGGGTAAAGAGCGGGCTGCAGTCACTGGGAAGATGTCGGGGAGGGCTGCATTCGTCCGGAAGCCGGGAGGGAGCTGGAACCTGGTCCCGAAGGCTGTGGTGAGCATCCGGATGGCGCGGTCGATCTCTAGCTTGGTAGGCGAGCTCGCTGCAGTTACTTGTTGGGCCGCCACGACTGGACTGGTCGCCTGGGCATGGGTCCATGCGGCCTGGGCTGGTGGCATGCATGGCGCGGTTGGGTTCAGCAGTGCCGCTGCCAACCAGAGAAGCCAATCCCCTGGTTGGCTGGTCAATTTGGGTAACCGCAGCGGTAGGCACTGCCAGGTGGGTTACCCCAATGCTGGTGCCCGCTTGCCATTGCGGGTATCTGGGAGCTTGCAGGGAAACTGGGTGTGCTATGCTTTGGGTCACCACAGCGCCAGGTGCTGCCAGGTGGGTGACCCCGATGCCGGTGCCCGTTTGCCATAGCAGATTGCTGGGAGCTTGCAGAGAGGTGGGTGGCACCATGTTTAGGTGGCTGGCTTGAATTTGTCACCAGTCAGGCTCCATGTTTTGCGGCGGGAAATTTGAAGTAAACAGTTCACAGTTTCCCCGCCGCATGCTGTCAGCGGCAAAAGGGGTTGTGATGCAGGACTGGGTGGCCCTTACCGGTTTGGTGTCTTCTTGGGTTCCTGTCCTGTCCCTGGCCGCTGCCACTGGTGCCATCTGTCGGAGCAGGGTGCTGAGGTCGGCGGCTGGGTCTTCACTTGCCGGTTGCAAGCCGAACGCTTGGAGAACTGCCAACCTCATTTCCTCCCTCTCTGCCTGGCTCATGGAGGAGATGGGAAGGGGTGTCCTTTCTATCTTGGGCTTGTCGTCCATTGCTGTCCTGGATGTGTTGGATGGGCTCCCAGTAAAAGTAAAATGCCCACTCACAGCCGTGAGTGGGTCAGGAAACAGAGCAATAGCCAGGGGATTCACTGCGCCGCTGGTTCCTTGCTCGGTCCATGCATGGGGCACTTCGGCTGAAGCCGCCATGGTCCTGGGTCCCTCAGGTCGACACTGTAGTGCCAATAGCCTGGTTGTGGCTTGGGTCACCACTCGGTCCTTCCGCGTCAACTTGAGGGTGGGCATTCAGATAGCTCACAGTATAGATAAGGTCTCAACCGTCCTCTGCTACCAACTTGTGAAGAGGGGGAAAGAAACCAATGGTTCGTGACCTTATTCTATCATGAAGCTATCTGAAAGTAAGTTGAGCCCAGAAGGTTCAATCCAAAAATTTCTTTATTCAATACAAAGAGTAAAAAGAAATAAACAGTTCCAAAAGACATACCAATAGTCTGTGCTTCTTTAAGAGTCCTTAGAGTTCATATCCTTTAACGATCACCTATGTGACCGGAGTTCCGAAAGTCCCTTCCTCGGAAGGGGAAGCAAGGCACTTCCAGCTGGGAAGTTGCTGCTTGCTAGAGAAGTAAAAGAACTGGCTAGCTACCCATGAGGCAGCTCCTTATATGCACCTGAGCCAGGTGAGGTGGGGCTAAGAAAAGACTGGGAAATTCAAACTACAGCTGTGCTGTGATTGCTCATTTGGATTTTCAAACCTGAGCCGGTGGAAAGAACACAGCAACCATGTGGAAATTCCTTCCACATGATTGCTTCCCTATGCTCAGCCCCTCCAATCCTGGCTTGTAGCTGTCAGCTGCCAGCACATCCCCCTCTGAACCAGCATCTGGAGGGGCATCTAAGGAAGTGTCCGGGGAAGTCATCACATCTGATGTAAAAGTGATGTTATAATGGCCCTCTTCTTCCAATATAAACCTTGCTGTATGAAGAATTGATAGTGTTTCCAAGATAGTGTTGATGACAGCTTGGTCAGAGGCTCAGCTCGTCCCATCTCTAGTTTAATTTAAGGTGATTCTGAGCCTCCTGATTACTAATTGTATGGATTTTAGGCAGTTGTTTGTAAACTGTCAAGAATTTATATGGAGTCAGTGGTACAAAAATATTAAATCTGTCAGTCTGTACCAGCTTCTATCTGTCTTTCCTCTGATATGGTTCTGAGCATAGAAGACACTGGTACATGGGCTGTTCTGGTTCCACTGTTATGTGTAGTGATGTTAAAATGAATGATTTTTTTTTATAAACAACATAGGATTCAATCTCCGCTTGTTCACTTAGAGCCTAACAGCCCCCAAATACTAGGTCAGGAGTTTCACCATATTCTTGGCACATCTTAGGGATATACAACTGATTATTATCGGTGTATAGTACATCCCAAAGTAATGAATGACTTCTCCCTTATTTCCATCAACTAGATTACCAACTCAGGAAGTAGCAGAATCACTACTTGCTCCCAACTTCAAACCCTTGTAAGCAGTCCAGGATATTTTGCTTAATAATACTGAAGGCCCCAAGAAATGTAAAAGAACAAAAAAAGGTGTACTTCTCCAAGTGAGTCCTGACACTGTCATCCGTTGGGGAAAATCAATTTTCTGCCCAATTCTTGAGCCTTACCACTTCTTCAACAATTTCCCTTAAAAAATTGCCAAAGAAGCAGACATAGAATGTATCTAGCTTACACATGGTAGAACTGATATAATATGGTCATAAGCACATAACATCATAAGATATTATCTCATTCACTTCCTCTTGACTCCATGTGGGTAGTAGATGTGCTATGCTGCATGACCATAGCAGTAGGATCAACACCATAGTTTGATATGCTAATATTTGTTTCTGCCATTTTCATTCACAATTCAAAGGCCCTTTTCCAGTCCATAGTCAATTCTTATGGATTGAGATTCTGCCTTTCTGAAAGTGGCTTTTTCTTCTTGGGTGTTTTGTTTGTGCAGAGGGGGCTGTATCCATTGCAGCAGTCAGTGATGCATACAAATGGGTTGTTTGTCATGGGAGCAGGTATATGGTGGAAGGGAGAACAATCATGCATTGCAGCAGATTGCCTCCACCTGTCATAGCCAAAAACAGTAGGAAGGTGTGTGTGTGGGGGGGAAGTTGTTTCTCTTTCCTGCTTCACTACTCTTTGCCATTCACCTAGTGAATTGAAAAAGGGATCAAGGACAAGCTGAACCTTCTCCAGTGCTAAAAAGGCACATGGGATGGTGTAGTGACAATAATCACTAACTATTGTCTGCTAGATGTTTCATCCATATGGTCTGTAGCCATAACTAATGGCCAATACAGTTTGGCATATCATGAGAATATAACATACACTATTTATTTATTTACTTATCATACTTAACTTCCCAACTCTCTCACAGAGAGTCTATAGGAGCTATACAAATGAAATACTAAAACATATGCATAACATAATATAAAATTCAAAGGAGAGAAACAATGTTAAAAATTATTTAGGAAGAGGGATTTGAGGGCTCTAACCAACCCCACAACTTTATGCTTTTCAGTGCACCTCAAGCAAAGCCCACAGAGTCATGTTTCCCAGCCTTTCTGGAAGGTGGATATGTTTAAATTGAAAATATTAACACAATTCATCAAGAAAGGGTCTGAAAGAAGACATACAAATATTTTTAAAATATTCAGATTCAAAATTTATTCTGAAAAATTAAAAAAATGTTTTGCTTGTTCCTATAATATTTTGATTGCTAGTTTGTTTCATGATCATTATAATTTATGTCATGTTACCTCTTTGAATCATCTGCAAGTTGACAAGTAAATAAATAAAACTGAAGATCTCTTACCTCAAAGAGAGCTTTCCCTGCATAATATAGGAATGTCTCCATGATGGAAATAAATAAAGCCTAACTAAGCTAAACTAAACTAATTGTAACTAAATAAACAAATATATTAAATATGCTAAGTAAATAGTATGTGTAAATAGATGTGATATTAAATAAATAAATGAATAAACAAACAAATACTGTAAAGTAAAGCAAACCCAAGCTATGTAAACACAGTTAAATAAAAACAAAAGCAAATCTAATCAACCAATCCTTTGTAAGGAGTGGTGCACTCAGCGACCGCCCCACACAGAAATAAAAACTCTGAGTGAATAGCTTTCATTCAGCCCAAGAAAAAAAATTATTTACTTCTTTGTGAGCTCATTCACCTGTCAGCACTATTATGAGGCATGATCTCACGAAGGAAAAGCAAAGTAAATTCAGTGGCTGAATGATACTCAGAGTTTTATCTATTTTTCAATATTGGTATAAATGTAAGTACAAAATCCTGCTGATGGACTTGATGGAATCAGAGGATGAGCTAACAAGAAAAATGCCACAGAAAAATTAGCGCCACTGAAGAAAGCAGGGAGATGACTGGAGAAATACGGACAATTGAGAGTGGTGCAGTGGTAAATGAACAGAACTGGAGAGATCTCTGTACTTGGGAGATTAAATTGCAGTATGGCACTTGCTCCACCAAACTTCTAGACAAACACAGCGTTTGAACTTAACCAACAGCTCTTTATTTTCTGCTCTGAGCTGTTGATATACATACTGCAATATGTTGCATGCCTATTATTATTTGCATACAGTGTACTTTTTCTTACTATTTTTCTTTCCACAGCAGAGCCTTTGTAATGTCCAGAATAAATGATAGAAAATCTATTACATTTAAGGAGCATGTGTGTATTGAGCATTTAAACAGAAAGCACAAATTCATGTCATGGGACTGGGCTATTTGAGAGATCACCTTTTCCTGCTTATAGCAGCCCACCTCATCATTCTCACAGAGGTGAGCTGTGGATAACTTCAGCTATGGATCTACATTTGATGGGTCCCAGGACACATGTCTTCTCTATTGTGGTGTCTTTTTTTTGGAGTAGCATTTCTGCCAGTATCTCCGCTAGATTTTCTCCCTTTTCTTCTTCCATATTCTGAAATCTCAAGTAATAATCTGCCCAGTCCATTTCTAATGAAATTATTGTTCTTTCTTTATTTTGATCTGCCAGTGTGAGTCTATAATCAAACTTTCTTCCTTTATTTTACTTTACTTCCATCTTTCAGTTTTTAAAATTAGGTTTTTAGTTGTTTAAAAATTCTATTCCAGTATTAGGTTGCTGACAGTTTAAAAATCCTTATGAGTCCTCTTTTCTGAATATCTTTATCAGGGTTGCCCGTAAAAGTTCAAAAGTATTCTCACCCAGTTTGCACACCATTCACCGTCTCTTTGCTCCTGCACTGTCTTGGGTATTCAGGCTGTCTCCGTCTTCATGGCAGCCATTTTGGTTGCCGCTGCATCTTGTCTTCAAATGAGGGAGCTTTCCATGTCAGGGAAGAGAGATGCGACTCTCCTCTACCTGCCAGGCAGTGCCCCTTTACTTCATCACCCCTCCAGGGTGGCTATGGCTACGACTGGGGCCCTCCGACGAGGTGAGCTCAGAACGGGGCCGCGGAGCTTGTGGTCCTTGCTTCTGATAATGACAGAAGTAAAGCCAGAAATTTTTGTCTTCTACTTTCCCTATTCCTTCCTTCAAATCCTCATGGAGAGCTTGGTTTTCATTTCCGCTTGCATCAGATTAGTCTTCTCTTGCTGCAACATAACATCCAAAATTCTCTGCCCAGCAGGACTGGAAGTGGCAGAGAATGATGCTGAAGGGCCTTGGTGGCTCAGGCTGTTAATTGCCTGCACTTAAGTTCCAGCTGCCTACAACTGCTGTAGGCTCGAATCCCACCAGGCTCAAGGTTGACTCAGCCTTCCATCCTCTCGGGGTAGGTAAATTGAGGACCCAAGATTGTTGGGGACAATTAACTGACCTTGTAAAAATGCCGCTTAGTAATAAGCAGGCACATACAATGGAATGAAGGCTATTGCTGAGCACACTGGGTTGTATCCCAAAAATTGTAAGCCGCCCTGAGTCTTCGGAGAAGGGCGGCATATAAATGTAATTTTAAAACAAAGATGATGCAGATGTTGTTTTCTTCATTTTGAAATATTTTAATTTTTGTAATCCACCAGAGATAAAACGAATATAGTTCATTTATAGTCCAAAGGAAGAGTAAAAATGTAAATTTATAATCCAACCCCAGGTTTTTCTTTTCTTCAGGTTCTTCTAACCTTAATCCGTCTACTGCCGGCATCGAATACCAACCGCCCTGTACAAACGCACAGGCAGGGACTTCCTGGGGTGCCGTCTGCAACTTAGTGTCAGTTGGCGGTATCCCGGGGCAGGGCCTATTCTGTAGCGGCTCCCACTCTCTGGAACCAACTACCTCTGGGGCTCCACCTGGCCCCTGACCTCCGCACCTTCCGTCGCGACCTAAAAATCTAGTTGTTTGAACAGGCTGTGCTGTGCTGACTCCTTGGGGAATGGGTGTTTTATTTATTATGGGTTTTTTAGTTTAATTTGGCTTGTGTAATTTAATTCCTTTTTAGCTAACTTAATTTATTGTGTTGTTTTTATCTGTGAGCTGCCCCGAGTCCTGTTGGAGAGGGGGCGCCATACAAGTCGAATAAATAAATAAATCCAATTCATCAGGAGAAAAGGAATTTGCCAAGTAGCAAACTATAGTCCAACTTGGCCCACCAAACCTAAAAGTTCAACCGTCAATTATTGTATGTCCAAAAAGAGAGTTCACAGAGCAGACTAAAAAACACAAAAAATAAAAAAATAAAACATAATCCAAGAGAAAGGGAAATGTTTTGCTGTTCAATTTCTAGTTGCCCTGTCTAGTTTATTTTCATTTAAATTCCAAGAGCCAAACTGTTTAAAGCAAAAAGTTTTTAGTGTTCCACTCTCTATCTTAGTTCTTCAGTCAAAATAACCTTCTTATCATTTCCTTCCCAGGCAACCTAGGTCATGTATTTCCCCCTTTCTCTCTTCTGTCTTCCAATCTGCTCTGCTTCTCTCTTTTCTGCTCCTTGTACCATCCCAATGTAAGTTATAAAAAGCAGTATTTAACACAGAAGAAAAAAAGAAAAAAATATATCAGTTTTACATTGTCCAATATTTTTTAGCTCAAAAAAATTGTATTTCAACATACCTTGTCCAATTTACACACACACACACACACACGCACACATGCACACTCTTTCAGGAAGTCCATTGAATTAGTTTCTGCTTTCAAGTGGCTCTTAAGGCCCTCCTCGATGCTTTTCTTCCAGAGGTTGAATGGAAAGGAAAACCAATTCCACCTCTATCTTTAGGCCTCACTTACACCCCACTATTCCCCAGGGACCTCTTTCTTCCAATAAAATTAAAAGGTCAGTGTTGAAGATTTCTCACCCAAAACAATCACACCTTTTTTCAGTCTTCTCTCTTCTTCTGGTGGCTGTCCCAGCTTCATAGCAGGTCACAATGTCTGCTTTCCCATGCTGTCAATTTAGAGAACCTTCTCCAGATCGATCAGGGACTTTTCAGGCTCC
The DNA here is from genome assembly GCA_009733165.1 of Naja naja. Lineage (NCBI taxonomy): Eukaryota > Metazoa > Chordata > Lepidosauria > Squamata > Elapidae > Naja > Naja naja. The sequence continues at coordinate 134,275,931 of CM019148.1, read as the reverse complement.
CTGAGATTGATGGAGTGTAGTGACTTTGATTATTACCCCTCCGAGGCAATTAAGTTGAATTGGACCACCCGGCAGCAAGGATATCAATGCCCCCTAGAGCTTCCCGAGAGGCACATCATGTCGCCACGACGTCAGCACCATCCTCCTGATATTTGAACAAACTTTGTTGCATTACATTCTTGATTAAATTATCTTTCCATTGATACATATAATTTTATGGTACCACTCCAAAAAAAGTGGTGTTATTAGCCATCAAACCTCAAAAATACACTTTTCCCAAAAGGTTTCCACAATTTTGGCCACTACTGTAGCTACACAGAGAATGCTTCAGCCATTTATATCAGAAGTATCTGAATTAGGGAATTATTTATTATGTCATTAGGTATTTTTATTAATTTTTACCAGACCTTGTTTGGTGAATAAGAAGAGCTGAAGATTTAGAGATGAGTTTATAGAAAATGAGATGAAATGCGGACTGAAGATTTTTGGGTTGCAATTTAAGAGAGACTGATAATCATTAACATTGAATATGCTTGGTGGGGATGAATTGGAAGATTTCTTACATCTTTGGTCCCCCCCCACTTTTTTTCCTCACTTTGTCTTTATATACGTATTGTGGTATTATCTGTATCTGCACCTGTATTAGATTTCTTTGTTAATATTATCTGTTTAATGTAATTCTTAATAAAATTATGTTACCTACATTGTAATAAAATATCTTTAAGAAAACCACCAAGCTCAGAGAACACCAAAGACCCCACAAACAATGTGCATTTATAACATTGTTCCGTCTTTGATCAGTTTTCTCTGGAGAGAAAAATAACAAAACAAGAAAAGATTGGAGTGTTACAGCAATGGAGGTGAATGGCATTGGGACCCTCCATAAAATCCAATTAATAAAGCAGTACCATTGTATAACAACATCTACATGATATGCAGTATATCCTTCTGTCAAGGCATAGACTTGTTTTTAATTTGCTATCTAACAAATTCTTCATTTTAAAAATATTTTAGTATCTTTTATTTCCAATCCCTTCTACTTTTACTGCTTATCTATGTCCCTTGCGGGACACCTCATGTGGTAAATTGCCATCTCACCAAAGATGTATATAAATGACTGCAGTTTTATTTATTCATCTCTGAGTTAAACTGGACAGGATTAATGAGACACCTGAAGTAAAACAAGAGAGCTCAAAATCTGATGCCCTTAAAGCTTTATAATTTTGATGTTATTAATAGTAATATAATACATTATATCAATGAAACACTTTGCAAGTAGTAATTAATTGTCACAATACTCCTCTGAATTCTTTAATAGTTATAAATGCCATAATTCACTGTCCCTAATTAATAGCCTGGATAAAGAAAGCTAATGACTTATTTCTTAAGTCTGCACCATACAATATGGCAAATGTCTCTCTTGTGGCCTCCTTAAAAATAAAGACCTGTAAGTGTTCAGATTACTTCAGATGGGACATAGAAAAAGAAACTTGACCCATGATAATGATAAGAGATTCTTAAAGAAAACTGCTTGATAAAGACTAAATTTCAATCAGGTTTACCTTTCAAGCAAGCAATGCAATGATTTCAATCCTCCAAACCTTTTAATGTGGATTTTCGGATTCTTCCCAAGATCTGTTTCTTCAATTCTCAAAGACACACTTGTCTTTGTACTCCTCACCTGGTTGCTGCAACACACGCTTGACACCATCTGAACCAAATAAGTTTATCTTAATCTCATCGAACCACAGGACATCATTCCAGAAATTCATGTCCTTAAGTCTGCTTGTCTGCAGCAAACCATTTGCGGGCTTTCTTGAGCATCATCTTTAGAGGAGACTTCCTTCTGGGATGACAGCCCTGCAGACCAATTTGATGCAGTATGTGGCACGTGGTCTGAGCACTGACAGGCTGACCCCCCCACCCCTTCAACCTCTGCAGCAATGCTGGCAGCGCTCATACGTCTATTTCCCAAAGCCAACCTCTGGATATGACACTGAGCACAGGCACTCAACTTCTTTGATTAACCATGGCAAGGCCTGTTCTGAGTGGAACCTGTCCTGTTAAACTGCTGCATGGTCTTGGCCACCATGCTGCAGCTCAGTTTCAGGGTCTTGGCAATCTTCTTATAGCCTAGGTCATCTTTATGTAGAGCAACAATTCATTTTTTTCAGATCCTCAGAGAGTTCATTGCCATGAGGTGCCATGTTGAACTTCCAGTGACCAGTATGAGAGAGTGAGAGTGATATTAGCCAGCAGTGTGCAGCAGCAGCCAAAAAAGCTAATGCAATCCTAAATTGCATTAACAGAGGGATACAATCGAGATCAAGCGAGGTACTAATACCACTCTATAAAGCCTTAGTAAGACTACACCTAGAGTACTGCATCCAGTTTTGTTCACCATATTATAAAAAAGATGTTGAGACTCTAGAAGAAGTACAGAGAAGAGCAACCAGGATGATTAGGGGACTGGAGACTAAAACATAAGAAGAACAATTACAGGAACTGGGCATGGCTAGTCTAGTGAAGAGAAGGAACAGGGGAGACATGATAGCAGTCTTCCAATATTTGAGGGGCTGCAACAAAGAGGAAGGGAACAAGCGATTTTCTAAAGTGCCTGTAGGCCAGACAAGGAATAATGGATAGAAACTGAACAAGGAGAGATTTAACCTGGAAATAAGGAGAAACTTTCTGACAATTAGAACAATCAACCAATGGAGCAGATTGCCCTCGGAAGTTGTGGGAGCACCATCACCTGAGACTTTCAAGAAGAGATTAGACTGCTATTTGTCAGAAATGGTTTAGGGTCTCCCGCTTGGGCAGGGGGTTGGACTAGGTGACCTATAAGGTCCCTTCCAACTCTGATTATCTGTTATCTGATAACCCCAAATTTAACACACCTGCTCCCCCTTCGCACCTGAGATCTTGTAACACTAATGAGTCACATGCCACCAGGGAGGGAAAATGGCTACTTGGGCCCAATTTGTACATTATCACTTAGGGGTGTACTCACTTTTATTGCCAGGGGTTTAGATATTAATGGCTGTGTGTTGCATTATTTTGAGGGGACAGCACATTTACAATGTTACACAAGCTGTATACTTACTACTTTACAGTGTAGCCAAGTGTCATTTCTTCACTGTTGTCACATGAAAAGATATACTTAAATATTTACAAAATGTGAGGGGGTGTACTCCTATGAGATACTATACGTATACCTGCCCTTTGTGTCCTGGTGTGTGTAGACTTGAGGACCTCATGGCAGCACAACAGAACACAATGTTGCTAGTTTCTGGGCAAGATCTGTTTAATTTGTACATATTTTAATCTTGTATTTTATATTTTTAAATTTATGTCATGCAGTATGCCTTATTTTAATTGTGATGCTTCTGATACAAATAAACAAACAAGCATGGAGATAAGTAACTGTTACATTGTTAACACTTTGAATTGTGATTAGACATGGGTTGGAAGTGTAAACCTAGTAGGTCTAGGTTGAGATACTGTGGACCTTAAGAGAAAAATATGGTATTTCCAGCTTTTAAATTATTTGGATTGTACAGTTTATTTTTAGCTTTCACAGAATGTTCTCCAAAAGTACATACTGTATGTACAAAAACAATAAAAGCCCATTTTAAAGGAACAGTCCTATTTACATTTAGGACATAACTCCTGCCTTGTAGAATGTTTTAATCCTTAACATGAGATTGGCTCCCACCCTTCTGACTTTCTGTAAGAGCCTGAAGCCTTGGCTCTGCCAGATGATTTGGAACCCCAGCAGGAGAGCTTCAAACTGGAGCTGTTGATTAAGTAAGACTAACCCCTTCTCTCCCCATGCATTCAGCTGCCGCCACCTCCATCTTATGTCAATGATTTTATTCTGTTTATATTGTGATTTTATTGAGTATATTTATATTTGATTGTTGTTATGTTGTAAGCCACACAGAGTCTCTTTGAAATGAGGTGGCAAATAAATTTCAAAATAAAGAACAAACAAACAAATAAATAACAGCACTCCCATGTTGCCCCATCATCAGTGTGGGCTATCAACTGTTTCTAGAGGGCAGGATGGGTGGGCTACTGCGGGTTCGCACAGATTTGGGTGATCCTCTAGCTAAGATGCTGCACAGTTCATCAAACCCGCAAATCCCACCCCAGCTGGCCCACCCCTCCCCTCCCAGGAGTCCCTCGCGGCCTGTTTTGGATGCCAGATAAGGGCAGGGCCTGCGTGGAGGCTCAGGGAGGGCAAAAAACAGGCCTCCGGGAAGTTCTGGAAGCCAAAGGGCCTCCGGAGCCTGGGGAAGGCTGTTTTTTTTTCCTCCTGGAGACTCGAGGAAAGCCTCCGGAGCCTGAGGAGGGCGAAAAATGGGCCTCCGGGAAGTTCCAGAAGGTCGGAAACAGGCCTGTTTCCGCCCTATGGAGGCTGGGAGGCCATTTTTGTGGTGCAGGAGGCTGTCTAGGCCATGCCCACCCAGCAACCAGGCACAGAACTGGTTGCTGAAATTTTTGAAGCCCACCCCTGGGGCAGGAACAAACTTCACAATCCTCTACTCATCCCCTATTCACTATGGATGTAACCACTGTGTACATTTTTCTGTTCTGCATTAAAAATATTGTTTTCCAGTTTTTGTAGGTTTGGGCATTGCTGCCCTTTTTGTCTGCTGTTTTATTTTCTACTAAGAAGACAAAAGGAGGTGAGGTGCGCCCTTCACATAGTCAAGGGTTACTATCCTGCATTCTGTTGCAGATAGTTACCAATGTACTGTTCCAGTAGAACAGTGGTTATAATGTTTGTTTGATATACAGAAGGTCACAAATCAAAATCTAACAGAAACCTTTTTTTTACATTGCTTTACATGAGCTATTTAATTTTCCAGTAACTTCTCCAAATACCTTCCTAGAGCACCACTGAAACCTTGGGATTTTCTCTGCTTAAACTTGCTATCAACATATCCCAAGACAACAAACATTTTTAAAGCTGTTTTAGAATTCAGCCCAGAACCACACAGGATAGGAACATTTTAAAAGGATAGCACAGATGTATGTGTTTTTATCCAATCATTTATTGAAGCTGTTAATCTTTATTTTTGAACTCATGGACATAAAAGTGTTTTCTTCCTCCCTGCATCTTTGATCTTAAGTGTCATTAGTCTTCTAGTTATTCAGTGTCATTAATCTATTTTCTGCTTTTATAAAAATGTATTTGTGCAAGTATGTTCTCTGCCATTATTATATGTCACAAGTAGAAGAAGCAGCCATACTAAAAGTGTGGTAATAAATAATTTGTAAAATAGTTACTTTGTTCTCCAGTATTTTTATGCTGTTGTAAATTTGCTTTTTTTGTAATATTGTTTAGTTGTCTGGTTGGGTAAATTATCCAGAACACTATACAAATGCTAAAATAGTACAAAATTAATGGTAAAAATATAAACTGTATATATTATACAGCCCTAGAATTAAACCTCAAATAAAGTGATATTTTTGACATTTATAGAAGTGAATTCCTCTCATCCAGTCAATTATGTTATATTCCAGGATTCAATTCTTTAGAACAGAATTTTAAACTATTAATAACAGAATTTAAAGCTGTTAACAATTCTAGGAACTGGAGGAGTTATAATCCCAGAATTTTATTTTTATTTTTTTGCAAAATGAATAAAGGGCTAGATCAGAGCTTCAGATAGTTGTTTACCCCTTTGGCAAGCTCAGTTAAACAACTACTTCTCCGCTCATAAATAATCCTCTATATTCATCTGACAGACTATTGCAAAATTAGTCAGGGCAAAAACCAGGACTGTTCCATCTAAAACAAACCTCTGGCAATCTGAGAACCTTGCCAGATCTTAGTTCTCAGATCTCTCCCATTTGTCATTAATTCCACAACTATATCAATCACTTGTGGCTTCTTTGAAATTGCACTCTGCATTCCCCCTGATAGCTTCTACAGTCTTTTCCCCAATGCCTGTATGATTTCCTCATTCTAGCCAATGGATTTCCTCCTTAGGCTGTTCCAGTCTCATGAATACTCAGGTTTATCCTCTATTTTAGTAACTTTTCCTTCACCTCTAATCTTGATATCTTTCCTTCAAGCTATCTAGACTCTTCCATGTTTCTACAGTTTATAACTACTTTCTTGGTCTCACATTTTATTGATGTGTCCCACACATTTCTCTGATTCGCTCCCAGTAAATTCTGCCTCACTGTGTTTTATCAACCATTTTCAGTGTATAAAATAAAAACAAATTTCCAGAGTAAAAAGTTCAGTTCAAGAACTCAAAAACATTTTGCATGCAATGTAAGACTCTAGAATACATTGTATCAACCAAGAGTAAGAATTTGAAATATTTCACATATAAAAACAAACAGTTCATTGTATGCTAAGCAACTGTAAATGTTACAGTTTTGAGTGACAAAATCTACCCAACTCATCTCACTTCATCCCCATTTTGTCCCATGCTTATGTAAACTGAGATTTAATGGCAGCCAAATTCATACTCTGATATTTCTTTGTGATTGTATCTCATAGACCAAACAAATACAATAATAAAATGACACAACTGTGTAAGATTATTGGAGAGAATGACAGAATCAGTAGATGAATACAATGATTGAATGGAAAAAATATCAGAAAAAAATTCTAAAAAAATAAATCTTGAAGAGACCTTTACCATTATTAAAATAAATCTGGATTATTGAAACAACTCAAAACATTTTTTTTAATTTTAGGATGTAGATTTTTGTTATTCAAAGATTAGTATTTTTTTAAAAAAATATGTTGAATCCATATTTCATATTAAGATGTCTAGATGATAAGTAAAGAGAATAATCATCGAAATATAGGGAGATATATATTGCCACAAAACCAATCACAATGTATTATGCTCCAAACATTCTGAAATTTCAGAGTTTTAATCTTCACCTGAAACAACACTGGTGCCATTGTTGTTAAGCTTCAATGCTGGGCCTTCTAGAGAATTAGGAACTAGGAAATTCTCTTCCATAGATAAGACAGTTATGGTCCAGTAACATTCTGTCTTAGGAGAACATGCTAAATCAAAAAGGAGATGTTCTGAATGCCTTGAACTAATCACCTTTCTGGATAAGGCCCATTATAGACATTGCATTTGACCCTGCACAAAGTATCTCCAAAGGAAATTCAATTGCTAGTTCTGGGGGTTTGAACTATTCTGTAATTCTGCTGTAATAAAGGAAGTTGGAATTAACTATAGGTGCTTTTCACTTTGCCAAATAACAAAATTGTTTATTGCAATGGAGACCAACTTTTGGATGATTGAATTAAGTCCTTAATATTTTCAGGGATTAAAGATTACAGAGAATTGGATGACTGTCCATGTCTTACAGTTCTTTTTCTGCCTTTTCTGTTTTGAAGTTTTATATTGTTTGGAAGGGAATAGGAAGGGCTTTTAAAAATGTCCTCAGTTTGTATCCTAATCCTAAAATGGCAGAAGAGTGAAATGGGTGGGAGACAAAATTGATTTGCAGACCACCTATTGCTATGCTACAGAAGAAACACTTGTTGAAATAACAACAGGAATATAGTACAGTGTCATTGTACATGAATTGCACACCATCTACATATAGTATATATTCTGATTCCATGAGCCATGGGCGAATAGGCGGCAATATAAATCCAATCAATCAATCAATCAATAAATGTACTGACAATCAAGATTTCATTTTTCAGACAAAATGTGCTAGAATAGAAGAAGCAGATTCATTTTATGGTTTACAATGCTGTGTATCTATCTATTTATTTATTTGATTTGTCAATCGCTTACAAGATAATAGGTATAAGTATAATCGTAGTTATGAATACATGAAATGGATACATATAAGAAAAATAAAAAGAAACAATAGGACAGGTACAGTAGGCATGTTGGTGCGCTTATGCATGTCCCCTACAGACCTCTTAGGAAAGGGGTGAGGTCAATAGTAGACAGTCTAAAGTTAAAGTTTTTGAGGTTTGGGGAAGAAACCACAGAGTCAGGTAGAGCATTCCAGACATTGACCACTCTGTTGCTGAAGTCGTATTTCCTGCAATCAAGTTTGGTGCGGTTAACTTTGAGTTTGTATCTATTGTGTGCTCTTGTATTGTTATGGTTGAAGCTGAAGTATTCATTGACCGGAAGGACATTGCAATGTATGATTTTATATATTATACTTAGATCGGACCGAATGTATGAATGTTTGTGATCCAGATGATTAATAAAGCTTGTGGTCCATTGTGTCATATAGTAATTAAATAGCATAATTATGCTATCCTACAAAGGTTAATCAATTGTTATAAAGAAAGACATTGCTGTTCTTTTCTTAAAAATGAACTATGTATTTTTTTAATTTGACTTTTTTTCCATGTGCACACAAATAATTAGAAGAGTTAAATCATGTTCCCATGAAAGTTACAAGAGAAGCTTCTTATCAACTGTGGTTATGCTACAATTATTATGAAATGTGATTGGGAGCTCAATAGCAATAGCATTTAGACTTATATACTGCTTCACAGTACTTTACATCCCCTTCTAAGTGGTTTACAGAGTCAGCATATTGCCCCCAACAATCTGAGTCCACATTTTACTGACTTTGGAAGGATAGAAGGCGGAATCAACCTTGAGCCACTCAGAATTGAACTGTTGGAGTGAGCAGTGACTTAGCCCTGCAAGCCTGCATTCTAACCACTGTGCCACCATGGCTCAATGGTTATTTGTTTAGTGTATGACATACAATGTCAGGAAAATCTACACATGCTAGACACATAATGCAGTCCTGAGAGCCAGAATGCTAGTTCATTCTGTTCAGCGCTTACATGCCTATCTTTGATGCACCATGGGAGGATAACTAGCTTTCCACCAGTTAACTGGTGCTCAGGTTGCTGGCTCTAACAGGCTTCTCTGCCAGTTTTGCCTCGCCTCGTGTCACGATGCCTTGTTTCCATCCAGATCCAGTGCCAGTTTCTGCTCTCCACACACATACACACACACACACAAATGCAGCTAGATTTTTCCCACCAAAGTGGTACCCTTTTATCTACTTGCAATATTGCATGCTTTTGAATTTGTGTTTGGGCAGAACTAGGGATCAAGAGATGGGAGTTCATTCATTCATTGAGCTGGGCTCAGACCACTGGAGTGCACACCACGTTTGACCAGCAGTCCTAGCTGCCTTAAGCCTCTGTGCCACCAGCTTAATGGTAAATCTGTCCAAAAGTAAAAATAAAGACTACAGAGTAATCAATAAGATTCTTTATGATAAATATATAAAACAGAGTTTCAACATGATAAAAGGGGGATCTTAGTTATGTTTATATAAAAACAAGTATGTTTAATTGAACTTATGAAATTTCTTTCCACTTAATACAGGTTAGACTGCAGCCAAAGCTACATCTTAATTTCAATTACAAAGCCATTTATTAATAAATGTACTGCAAAATACTGATACATATTTTCAAATCTAACTTGACAGTCTGTAGCGAACACATGAGTCTGCATAAAAGAGTAGATATGGCTTCCTGTCACCTTAGAAGCTACATGGAAAAAAGGAAGACAATTTCCCTAGAATTTAGCCATTCTTTCAAACCTCTAGTCTCCAAGGAAAGTTCTACAAAAAGAAGTGAACTATAAAAGACTGTGGTACCTGATCAAGGTGGAAGTGTTTCATTCAACAACAAGAAAAAAGGTTACAATTGTAGGTGGCTCCCTCTTGAAAGGCACAGACACTCCCATTTGTTGACCAGATTTCATCTTGACCTTCCCTGTATTAGAAATGTGACAGAGAGAGACTGACAAAGCTCACTGACTTGCTGATTGCAGACTATTCATGCTGAACCATGTAGGTGTGAATGATACTGTAAAGTATGATGTCCAGCACATTAAAAATAACTTCATAGGTTTGTGAAGGATCTTTCATAACATGCAGCTTTGTCATCAATACTTCTGGTTGAAGGCAATAGTCCAGTAAGAAAAAGAACTTTTTTTTAAATTGAACTCCTTGTTGCAACATTGGTGCAGCCAACCGAGCTTTAGATTTTTCAACAATGTTACAAAGTTCAGGAAGGAAACATTGAATTCCATCTCATTAAGGAAGAAAATACATCTTCAGATGATGGCTAGTTAAAACGGGCAGGAGAGCACTTCAAACTATAATACAAAGCTCAGGAGAAGCAAAGTGTAGTGAAAATTACTAGTTTAAGTAAGAAACAACAAAAAAGTAAAAAGGAAGGTGCTTTAATGCACAAAGTTTAGGACATAAGCAAAATGAACTAGATGCCATAAGACATCAAAACAAGTATTACATAAAAGGTATTATAGAAACACGGTGGCAAAACCCGACCAGTGGAACACTGGGCCTGATGGTTACATCTTGTTTCAAAGGAACAGTAGACATAACAGAGAAGAGTGTGTAGTGTTGTATGTTAGGAATAATTTTTTGCATGTAGAGGTCCACTGATACAATGGTATTTAGGCAATATAAAATGTTGATCTAATAAAGGAAATGTCTTACTAGGGGTCTGCTACAAAGCTAAAAACCAGTCAAGGGGGAGGTGAAGACATATTAAAGTAAGTGGATTTACCTAGATTTCATTTAAATATAAGAAGAAACTTTCTGAGAAGAACAGCGTAGTGGCCTAGAGGTAGTCCTCTCACCTCACAATTGACAGACTCTGAGTTCGATCCTAGGTAGTGTCAGATATTTCTTTCTGGGTGCAAAAAGAAAAGATGTGCTGCAAATTCTGCCTGGGCATTTGGAAGGGCATCTGGTCAGTATACGCTGAGCTCCATTCAGTCACTCTGACTCCACAGGGGTTTATAGGGTTGTTAAAAGGGAGGGAAAAAGAAACTTCCTGAGAATAAAATCTGTGCAATATTGCAGACATCTATTCTGTGGAAAATGTAGGGGGTCTCTATCTCTAGATTTTTAAGCCAGTTGGGCAGTTACTGGTTTAACTGGTTTTCCAGCATATTGAGGGAGTTACACTAGATTAACTTTGTGACTCCTTCCAACTGTAAAATTCTCAGATTCCATAACATTTTTTCCATAGATGTACAATTTTAATCCAATAGTTGCATGTAATGGGCAACAAATATCTTATTGAAGAAGGCATATATTAACAAGAAGACATGTATTGTTTCATGTTTAAATTATAGCATCTTGTATCCACTACAGCATGGGTGTCAAACTCGCTGCGTCATATTGCTGCCATGTGATATATGACTTTTTCCCCCTTTTGCAGAGCTGCAATGGCCACGACCTGTGCATGACGCATCCTGCCTGCGGGCTGCCAACTTGACACCCCTGCTGTATAGATTAGGGCCAGTGGATTTTTTCTGAGGTCATGCATTGCAAAATAGTTTCTTTTAATGGAATGGACAGGTGCCTCCATACACTTGTTACGCTCCTGAAAATTGCATTTATATTTTTGTGAGATTTTGTTTTTGTCACCTATTTACTGAAATTTCTTCATTGGATGGAGAAACATTGCATGAAGCAGCCTGAAATACTGTCCATCTCTTGAATCAAATTGTCTTCACATTAAATGGCTTTGGAAAGTACGGGGTCTTAATTATAAAGGTAAACAACAGCAACAACTACAAGAAGAACAGGATCTATTGTTATTTTTCAAAATTTTCTTTTACCTATCGTATGAGTGAGCATTTTTATTCCTCTCCTTGCTTGCAATTATCAGCCGCTGCCACCACTACCACCACCTCAGCAGTTGGCAAACCTCATTCCAAGCTGTAATACGCAAAGTAACAAATCTTAAAACTAAGCTATGAATAATTTGCATTTATGACAGATGTTTACCCAGTTTGCACACTGGGCCGTGAACATGGTTAATAAAAACTGAAAGCAGAGCAAAGTGAAATTATGATTTCAGACAGAAATTAGAGCAATGAGAGCATTACTGTGAACAGTAAATGAAAAAAAGCCAATGAGTCAAGAAAACCTTTGGGAAATGGAGTTGCAAATCTTTGTGATGTATTAGAAATATGTTTGGGAAAAATAACCTGTTAGTGTTGTGGAAACATATTGGAATTAAGTAATGATGGGAAATGCAATGCAAATGTAAATAGTTAACACACTGAACTCCTGGTTCTGCAACACCACTGTTAAGAGAAAAGTATGCTTGAGATTGAGGAATAATGCTTGGGAGGATAGCTGAACATGACTCATCTTGTTTTCTAAAACATGCATTTCTAATACTCCTCTAAAGGATAAAATATGTTTCCCAGTGGAATACAACATGATTTTCCTGACTTGATTTTATGTTTCAAATCTCCTGCTCCATAGATTGCTCAGTACAGGAACGTGCTGGAATTTATGACTTCACTCACCTGCAATTTTAATAAACTAGCTATGTGAAGGGAGTCATCAAAGCATGAATGAATATCAAATACCACAGAATCTGGGTAAAGAAATAAGCACTAAATGCTAAAAAATGTGGACTTCAGGATAAATTTATTGATTTTTTTCAATAACATAACAAAATGCCACAATAGTGTTTTCAGTGCATTTTGATAGCTTTTCCTTCGAGGAAGAAAATATTTGTAATGTCTTTACAATAGAGTAGTAGATTTTTGTTTTGTTTATTCTTTCAAGAATAGTTTCTAAGACTTCATTGTTGGAAAACAAGGAGAGGAAACTGTAGAAGAAGTATATTGTTTGAGAATTATGGAATTCAAAGGATAATTATATTTTGATCTTCATTGGAAATTATGGATCAGGTCAGTTTGCACTGGAATTTGTAAAATATTTTTTTCTCAAGCAAGTCTATTTTATTAAATGATATTCAAATGATTCAGTCTCTATTAGTCAACCTGGATACAAAATAAAATTGGTTTTTAGTGGTGGCCACTTTAAAAACTTGGAACTGTTTCAATAATTTTGAATTAGTCAGAGAAACAGAAGTAGATAATCAGACACATATAGCAATTACTTTACCAAAAATCAAAATGATATTGCATTAGCATTGCCAGACCTATATAGATAAAATATTTGCAATAATGTAATATCATTAAAGTGTCTTATTAGTGTAATACTGCACACAGTGTTAAATCTTGTCCATGAAAAAGCCATGTTCTAGGCAAATATACACAACCATCTAATTTTGCTTCCATTCTAGTACTAACAATCTCACTGTTCTAATATATATTTTGGCAGAATCAGCAAGCTTACAAAAGAATAAAAGTATGAAAAATAATAAAACTACTATCCTAATTTATGAAACTCCCAACTCCATTGTGAAGGCAATGCCATATGAGACCCTCTGTTGATCTCAATTGCACTGTATAAGCATAAATGTTACAATATTTATGTTGAAATCCAATGACATAATGCTATTTTCTATAATACTAGCCTTTGATTCTAGTTATGTTGGAAAGGCCTTGACATAGAAGCTCCAGAGGTTAAAGACTTAGCTTCTTTTCAGATTTTTGGACCCAGATCGCCCCAAAGCAAAAGTCATTCAGAGTCTGTTGCCATCTGACTTTAAATATTTTTCACCTCAAAAACTATCTACAAACATGTGTCTTTGAAAAAGGTTATACAAAATGTATATTTACGTAGGCTTATGTACAAGGACTGTACAACGAAAAGATATGTGTAAATGAATGTGAATTTTCTTGCTTTTTCTATAAGGCAGCTGTCTGATGGAACAGGTTAATAGGTTGACCTGGTTTAGATATAAATCATCTCCTACTCTTATGTGATTCTAGGAAGTCTGCCTTATAATTGCATTAAAATCTCTCCCCTCTCAATCTCCAAGAATTGTACTTTTCTACCTTTTCTCACTTTTCTACTTTTATGCCAAGAACTCTCTAATTTGATGCCAGCTGTCAGGCAGAAACTAAGATTGTTTAGCTTGGGAGGGAAGAAGTTATAATGAGCCACCTTATTTTGTCCCAGTGGTGTCCCTCAAACTCTCAATGGGTCCTAACAGTGCAATATGTATGCTTGGTATTAATAACAGTGATTTTGCATTTACAGAGTAAATCCCCTATACTTTTGAAGCACAATAAAAAGTGTGAGGAGCATTGATGCAGAAAAGTGGGCATTGAGTGACTGAGTTTCCTAAGCCAACTTGTCCCTTAATCTGCAGCAGATTAATTCTACAAAATAGATAACATAGATCTCTTCCAATAGATCCTTATTAGAGTTTATTATAGTTTCATGCTCCAGAATCAAGAGCCAGCTACAACAATTGTTCAACCCCTCCTAAAATGCTATTTCCAAATAGCAGTGAGAGAGAGAGAAAAAAACACCTGGTCAGTTTCTTTCTACATATAAACAATAGACATGATCCTGGACCATCTCTGGAACGTGTACAAAAAAGGTTGGAGACTGTTCCTTGAGGTTAGAACTGGGTGGTGACTTTGAAGCAGAGAGAGAAGTTGTTTATTTCAGAATGTCTTATCATAATAAAATCTGATTTTCACTCCTTAAACAGTGCTATTGCCTACAGGGCCTTCCTGTTAAATTCAAGATGTCACTAATACATTGTTTGCTGGACACAGGAGCCTTCAGGAATATTCAAGAAAGAGATTGCACCTCTCTTCCAAAATCCTGTCTTAAATCTTTCACCACATACTTGTTCCAGTCCCATTTCAGGGCCTTGTTGCAGATACTTTATTCATTCACCAACCAATTCTTATTAGCATAAGACTTTAGTTTGTCTGACGCTTAAGCCTTTCACAACTAGTGATTACAAGGGACAGTTTGAAAGAAATTATTATGAATTGGTGGTGCAGGCTGTTAAACACCTAGCACTTAGCTCCAGCTGCCTGCAATTAGTGCAGGCTCAAATCCCACTAGGCTCAGCCTTCCATCCTCTCAGGGTAGGTAAATTGAGGACCCAAGATTGTTGGGGGCAATAAGCTGACTTTGTAAAAATGCCGCTGGGGGAGGGGGGGGGGCCAAAAAAAGCCCTAGTAATAAGCAGGCATATACAATAGAATGAAGGCTATTGCTGAGCACATTGGGTTGTGCTCCATAGATTGTAAGCTGCCCTGAGTCTCCGGAGAAGGGCGGCATATAAATGTGAATAAAAAAAAAAATTCTGTAGTTCTGCTTTATTTCTCTTTCTGCCTATTTTTCTGAGATTTGCTAATCTCAAAGTCTTTCTTCTACCTTTTCCTTTCCTGGTCACTTGTTCTCTGACTCTACATAATGGAATGTAGCTAAGTATGTCTGGGGTGGACTCCTGATTTGGGCAGGGGGTTAGACCTTCAAAGTCCCTTCTATCCCTATGATTCTATGGTTCTATAATTCTTTGATTCTATTGTTCTATGATTGATTCTATGATTCTATCAGCTAGGCTTTGGATTTCTCTCATTCTTACCCCAATCACCACATGTTTCTTGTAAGAACCATTTCTGTTTAAGCTCCAAAGATCTGCCTCACAAATTATTGTTCAGGTTAGAGTTTCCTTCTCTAAGAACAGACATGGTATACTTTCCCTGGTGGCCAGCTTCTGCGGTCGGCATTTCTTCTGACCCTGAATGTTTTAGGTTGGCTTTTCTGCTCAACCCTTCTGAGTCCACTTTTGTATTCCCATATTCTGTTCTGCCCAAAGACAAATATGTATGTGGAATTTTTTTGAAAATATTAATTAAACTGTAATGGGTACTAATTAAACTTGTCAGGGTATTATTGATTCGCCTGCTTTGCAGTTTTTCTGCTATGTGACATGTGGACCAAGTCTCAACTTTACAGTTCCTGAAATACCAGTCCCATATTCCTTTTATGCAAAATTAATCCACATTCTTGGCTGAAATGAGATCTGAATCAAAAGACTTGTTGTCTGATCTCACCCTAGGGTATAATTTCTTCTAACTACACAACGCTGCTGGGATTCTTACATAATGCAAAACCATAAGTGATGGTTTATACAGCATAACACTAGGTAATCACATAATGCTAAGCTAAAACCATGAAATGATTGATCTATTATTAAAACTACCTTACTAAATAGAGGGATATCGATATTGCAAAATTAATTTATTATCCAAGAGAAAAGGCAAAAAGGCAAAATTTGATGCTTAATGCTGTGCTTAAGTAGGGAGCAAAACCTGATGTTGAAAAAGGCTATACAAAGTCAGAATTGTTTAACTATTGAATGGAGAGGGGGTGGTAGGCCAGAGTGGTAGGCCAGACTGTGAAGTTGGAAAAGATTCCCAAGGAAAGGCAGGGGCAATCCACAAAGACTACCTCTGTGTTATCACCAAGAAAGATAAATTGATATATCTCTCTAGTTATCAGGAGTCTAACAAAGATTATTTTATTTCAAAACATGCGAAAACACCTTTTGGATCTGGGAAATGCTTCAATCCATGCAAAATTCTTGGTTTTGCCTGTTTCATAGGAAATATTTTTTTAAAGAAAATTATTGGGAGGGAGGGAGGGAGGAGTGATGGCCTTGTTATATGCAGAAGGTGGCCAAAGGGTTGGCTTCTCTATTTATTTCACTCCCCTTTTAGTATAAAGGTATACATACCATATACATATCGATGTATATGGCTCTTCTAGTTCCTATAGCTGCACTTCGAAGGCGTGTAATAATTGAGTAACTGCTTGCATTTATGGCCTCCTGATCACTGCAGGAATTGGAATTGCAGCTGTAAGAAATGAGGGAAGTCTGTGTGCTTTGAGGATGAGTGCATCATACATAAGAGTAGGGATGAGTGGATAAGGTGAAGATGAAGATAGACAGACAGACAGACGGACAGACAGATAGAAGATACGTAGGTAGGTAGGTAGACAGACACTTTCAGAGTAGAGGGAATTCTAAGGACTTTTTCATAGTCACAAGTATTTGGAAAATCACAGAGGTCATAGGGTACTTACAGACTGTTGATCATAACAACCATAATGTTTAATTTAGACAGAAATAAAAAATGGATTAATCACCCCAATTGCCTGGTTGTTTTGAAACACCAATACAAAGAACCACCTCTAAAGGGTAAATAAAGGGCAGGGGCTAGATTCTCAGTTACAGAAGCTTAGGTGATAGAGCAGATGAAGCTCTAATTTGGGGGTCAAAAACCAGCAATTTGGTTGCAAATTTAAAATGAAGTGAGAATTTCTATCCAATTTAGCTTGCAACACTTTGTGCTAAATAGTGCTGTGCAATTGCAAATATTCTTCTCCTGCTTACACACTTCATCAAAGTCTTTTTTTTCTTTGTTTTTGCCAGTGTATTACTATTACATCAGTAAATATCTCTCTTTTTTAGAGACCTTGCATTTTTATTGCCTCTATTGATTCTTTAACTCAGCTATTTTGCTGTGTATCTCTCACCCATCAATTCCATTGATTTCCTGCATGCTCTCCATTAGAGTTTTAATGCTTATAAATCCTGATGTATATTCTTTAAAACTACTTTTCTTGAAGAATGCATTTGTTTAATTTTTTTTAATTGAGAGTTTAAGGGAATCCAGCTCACATCTAAAGTGGTTAATCCTTGTCTCCATTTGCCCTATTTTATTATTTTTTAATCAAGCTTCAGAACAAATCTTTATTTTTTTTGGCAAACTTCCTCATCCTGATGCTTCTACTATTTTTTTTTCTTGGCAGTGGCCAATGTGGTAAACATGACAGGAATTCCAAACATGACAATTGGCAGCTGACTTCAGAAAGTGGGAAAACATTGCCTACAAATTATCGGTTACAGCTAACTTAAGGGTTTTGATGCAGCAATGAGCTTAAATCTGAGTACTGTAGATTGTCATCTTCCCTAGCTGTATAATTTTTCTACATCCAGGTTAATCAGATGGCTAGATGAGTCCTCACGCATCCAAGATGGGTTGGGTAATGAGGTCTGAGGCCCCTGTACTTATAGATCCTCACTGTTTCTTTCACCACTAGTGCTGAAAAAGTCCCAGTGTATAGTCAGGGATTGCTTCAGATTGCTGCCAGATCTGTTTTTAACCTCACTTAATATAAAAGGGCCAATTATCTAAAAGCCATGCATTCTTCTTTCCTGAGAGGGTGATTCCATCACTCCAAAAATGACTTTAAATAATACTAGACAACCCATGACCCATTGGGTCATTCTAGTTTCCATTCTATATATAATGTAAGCTGACATCATTTCCCTTCCCCTCACAAACTTGAACAGAATCTTGCTGGATAACCTCCACCTCTTCCACCTCCACCTCCTACTTCTCCCCCCAATGGAATGCTGGCTACTTTGCTGGAGGGAGGGGGAACAAAGGAAATTGCAGACTGCAAGAACTGTACCCCTCCTCTCCATCCTAGCATCTCCTCAAAGCTCCCCACCTGAGGGACAAAGAGGGCTTGCCCATCAACATAAGGGTAATAGCACAAGAATGTCAACATGGCTTTCAAGCCATGTACATGCCATGGCTAAGGAGATTTGAGAATGAGCCCTAGATATGGCTTCTGTTGCATTTAGCAAGAAAATCATGGTTTACTTTTCACTGATTTTCCTGATAGAAAATTTCAATTTTGTGGATAGCAATCACAATAAATGTGTGCAAAATAAAATTATTTCTTTTAAATTTCTTTTTCTCTTTCTCATCTCTTTCCATAATATATATCCATGCCTATTTTCCTAAATAATTCTGGTACTGTGCGAGTCGTAAAACTGTGAAGTTGCAGTTTCTCCACCCCCACCTCAAAAGGAGGTGGTAAAGGAGAGTTCAGTGGCTTAAATGTGAGGGGCCCCCGGAATCTCCTTTCATCTCCTAGCCAAGTCAAAATTAATAGGCTTCTTTTTTTTGTTTCCTACAAGTATGACAAATCTGTCACAAACTGCTCTGCCTATTGGTAAGCTAAGCTCCTTTTCTTGCTCCTCTGAAGGCCTTGTCCTGATGCTTCTCCAGTTTTTAAAGCAAGGCCTGCCTGCCAGGAGGGAGACTTGTGGCTTTTCTTTCATTGGCTTCACGCTTTTGCTAGCAACAGGAGACAGCAGGATTGGAAAAAGAATTACAACAATCACCGCAAGGGAAAGATATTAAAAGGAAAATGGATGTGATTAAACATAAAATGGCTTTAATGGACAAGGAAGAAATCGCTCAAAAGATTAAAGGCGCTAAACAAAATTACTTTGAAAATGGTAATAAGCCAGGAAGGTGGTTAGCGTATAAAATTAGAAAGGAAAGAGAAATAAAGAAAATTCGCCAATTAATAGATGGAAAAGGGAATATACAGCATGGGAACGATGAAAAGAAAAAAAATTTTTGAGACTACTATGAAAAACTGTACTCTCAAGAAGATATTCTAGAAGAAAAAATTGAACAGTATCTACAAAAGACAAGACTACCACAGATACCTGAAGACATTGAGACAATGTTAGAAGGGAACATAACCATGATGGAATTAACAGAAGCCTTGAAGAAACAAAATACAGGAAAAGCACCAGGCCCAGATGGTCTACGGAATTTTACAGGACCTTCCAGGAAGTGTTAAGCACTCCCCTTCTAGAAGTGATGAATGAAGTCTTACTAAAAAAGAGAATACCTGAGACATGGTTGGAAGCTTATATTACCCTAATACCTAAAGAAGAAATGGATCTACAACAAGTTAAAAATTATAGACCTATCTCATTGTTGAATTCAGATTATAAAATTTTTGCTTCAATCTTGGCAGAAAGAATGAAAAGATACTTAAATGAATTTATCCACATGGATCAAAATGGATTTTTGCCAAAACAACAAATCAAGCAAAATGTGAGAATAATTTTAGATACTCTGGAGTATTATGAAACACATCCTGAAAAACAGATGGCACGATGTTTTTAGATGCTCAAAAAGCATTTGACAATGTGAACGGGCGGTTTATGATATTGCAAATGATGCAAATGGGCTTTGGAAAAAACTTTATACAAGCTATTGAGGCAATATATAATAATCAAACAGCAAAGATATTGGTAAATGGAGAGCTGACAGAATCTATAGGGATAAGAAAAGGAACCAGACAAGGTTGTCCTCTGTCGCCCCTACTGTTTGTTTTAACACTAGAAGTACTGAATAGAGCTATCAGAGAAGATGAAGAAATAAAAGGAATGAAAATTAAAAAAGAAGAATATAAACTACAGGCGTTTGCAGATGATTTGGTATTCATACTAGAGGATCCACTTAAATCAGCACCTAAGTTGATAGAACAAATAGAAGAATATGGAATGGTGGCAGGTTTAAAAATTAATAAAGACAAAACAAAGATCCTAACAAAGAATATGTTAGCAAAACGCAAGAAAGATTTAGAAGATTTATTAGAGATTCAGATCGCAAATAAAGTTAAATATTTGGGAATATATATAACACCAAGATGCAGTACATTGAAAGAAGATAATTATATAAAACTCAAACAGCAGATAGCGACAGATCTTGAAAGATGGGAAAATATGCAATTATCTCTTATTGGCAGAATATCGACAGTTAAGATGAATGTTTTATCCAGAATCTTATATTTATTTCAGACAATCCCAATTAGACTTGGGAAAGAATACTTTGAAGATTTAAATAAAATCACATCAAAATTTATATGGCAGGGCAAAAAGCCAAGAATCAAATTTAAGCTATTACAAGATGCAAGGTCAAGAGGGGGATTCGCACTACCAAACTGGGAATTGTATTATCAAGCTGCAAGTCTGATGTGGGTGAAAGAATGGATAACATTGAGAAACAATAGATTGTTAACTTTAGAGGGTCATGATCTATTACTAGGGTGGCATGCTTTCTTATGGTATAAGGGAACTAGAAAACAAGGATATTTTAGAAGACACTATGTTCGGGAAGCTTTGTTTTTAAATTGGGAAAAAACCAGAAAACAACATTATATACAAATTCCATTATGGGTATCTACTATTGAAGCTTTTTCATATGCAATAATATACAAGAAGGAACAAACAGTTAGATATGGAGAGATTTTAAATGAAAAGGGTGAACTCAAATCGATGCAAACACTACAAGAACAAGGTATAAAAATGAAATGGTTTTCATATTTGCAAATACAATCTAGATATGATGAGGATGTTAAGACTGAAGGGATTTATAAAAAGCAAACTGAATTAGATAAAATCTTGATGGGCACGAACGAAAAAATGATTAAAAACTTTATGGTTATCTATTAGAAGTTAGAATGGAAGAGGAGCAGGTTAAGGAAACAATGATTGCTTGGGGGAAAATTTTTGGTTATGGGATAGATCTAGAGAGATGGCAAACACTGTGGGATCAGAATTATAAAATGACAATGTCAACTGCATATAAAGAAAATTTGTATAAGATGTTTTACAGGTGGCACCTATCCCGAGAAGGATTGCAAGAATGTTCAAGGATAAATCGGATAAGTGTTGGAAATGTCATCAGATACCTGGCTCCTACTACCACATGTGGTGGACTTGCGTTGATGCTAAAAGATACTGGACTAAAATCCACATGTGGTTGGAAAAATGACACAACAACATATAGACTTGAAACCTGAGATATTCCTGTTGGGAATTGTACCAGAGACATTTAACAAAGAACTGAAATATCTGATTGTTAATGTACTGACAGCTGCTAGAATTGTATTTGCTAAAAACTGGAGAAATGACAAGACACCTACACAGGAGGAAGTGATTAAGAAGATTTTGGATTGTGCCAAAATGAGTAGATTAACATTTGAAATTAGGGATCAAGAAGAAAAGCAGTTTTATAAGATATGGAATATGTTCTATCAATGGTTAGACAAAAAGCTTGGTAATGTATTTTTGGGAATATAAAGATAGATAGAACTGTTGAAACAATATAGAGATTATAATATGATAAAGGATTAATAATAATGATTATAGCTTTTCCTTTTTGTAATATTGAGTATGAATAATGAGGGGTAGGCACTGTGATTTTTGACCGACCGACATACTTGAAATTGATATGGATCTATGTGTTGTATGTTTGTTTGTTCTGTTTGTGTTTTTGGAAAAATAAAACTTCTTATAAAAAAAAAGGAGACAGCAGGATTGGGAACAGAAGGCTATTTAAAGTTGATATGAAATGCAAACTATTCCACTGAGGCAATAAAGCTATGTGGACTCTATCACTTGAGAACGTGCATGAAAGAATCACAGGAAATGCTCTTTGCACAGAACAAACAGAGCTTCTCCACAGAAAACTCAAAGGTTGCAGCAGAATCCATCCCCTGACATCTCATTATCTGTTGAATACACACACACACAAACACACACACACACACACACACACACACACACACACAGAGCCATTAATGTTTAAACTGCTGGCAACAAAAGTGAGTATACCCCTAAGTGATAATGTTCAAATGGGGCCCAAGGTGTCAATATTTTGTGTGGCCACCATTATTTTCCAGCACTGCCTTAACCCTCTTGGGCACAGAGTTCACCAGAGCTTCACAGGTTGTCGCTGGAGTCATCTTCCACTCCTCCATGATGAAGTCATGGAGCTGGTGGATGTTAGAGACCTTGCGCACCTCCACCTTCCATTTCAGGATGCCACACATATGCTCAGGGTTTAGGTCTGGAGACATGCTTGGCCAGTCCATCACCTTTACTCCCAGCTTCTTTAGAAAGGCAGTGGTTGTTTTGGAGGTGTGTTTGGGGTCATTATCATGTTGGAATACTGCCCTGCGGCCCAGTCTCTGAAGGGAAGGGATCATGCTCTGCTTCCATATGTCACAGTACATATTGGCATTCATGCTTCCCTCAATGAATTGTAGCTCCCCAGTGCTGGCAGCACTCATGCAGCCCCAGACTATGACATTCCCACCACCATGCTTGACTGTAGGCAAGACACACTTGTCTTTGTACTTCTCACCTGGTTGCTGCCACACACGCTTGACACCATCTGAATCAAATATGTTTATCTTGGTCTCATCGGATCACAGGTCATGGTTCCAGAAATCCATGTCCTTAAGTCTGCTTGTCTGCAGCAAACTACTTGCGGGCTTTCTTGTGCATCATCTTTAGAAGAGGCTTCCTTCTGGGATGAGAGCCGTGCAGACCAATTTGTTGCAGTGTCTCACATGTGGTCTGAGCACTGACAGGCTGACTCCCCCACCCCTTCAACCTCTGCAGTAATGCTGGCAGCACTCATACGTCTATTTCCGAAAGCCAACATCTGGATATGACACTGAGCATGGGCACTCAACTTCTTTGGTCAATCATGGCAAGGCCTGTTCTGAGTGGAATCTGTCCTGTTAATCCACTGTATGGTCTTGGCCACCATGCTGCAGCTCAATCTCAAGGTCTTGGCAATCTTTTTATAGCCTAGGCCATCTTTATGTAGAGCAACAATTCATTTTTTCAGATCCTCAGAGAGTTCATTGCCATGAGGTGCCATGTTGAACTTCCAGTGACCAGTATGAGAGAGCGAGAGTGATAACCTCAAATTTAACACACCTGCTCCCCCTTCACATCTGAGACCTTGTAACACTAATGAGTCACATGCCACCAGGGAGGGAAAATGGCTACTTGGGCCCAATTGGACATTATCAGGGGTGTACTTACTTTTGTTGCCAGTGGTTTAGATATTAATGGCTGTGTGTTGCGTTATTTTGAGGGGACAGCACATTTACACTGTTATACAAGTTTTATACTTACTACTTTACATTGTAGCCAAGTGTCATTTCTTCACTGTTGTCACATGAAAAGATAGATTTAAATATTTACAAAATGTGAGGGGGTGTACTCACTTCTGTGAGATACTGTATATATATATAGTTTGTTTTTAATTCAGGCAGCATTCACATCTGTGGCCTCCATTTGCAGCAGTACAAATTGGAGGTGTTTCTCTCCCCCCCCCTCAGTAAATAGAACTGTTTGGGGTATTCCACATTAAAATATGTATGATGATGACAGTGGAGCTTCTATGAGGGAGGGCCGGGCAGTTTTCCTTTTGATGAGAATGAAGCACTGAAATTTCTGAAAATGTTCAGCTTCCTGGATAATAAGGGCCAATAATATATAAACATTTTTAACAGCCTGGACTCTACAATATATTGCATATATTGCATTTGTACACAATTTTCACTGGTATTAGCATTTTGATAAAGTTTCTATTATTAGCAAGAGCATAGTGCACAACTGAGGAAAGTGTGCATTTGTAGGATAATTGTATTTCACTTTCTATGGGTTTAACAATGTGAAAAAGAATAATCCTCTCCTCTGTGAAATCCAATTTCTTATTCACCTTACAGCTTTTTCTGCCTACACGAAACTTGTCTCTTGTATATTTGGACTTTGCTAATTTGTACTGAAGCGATAAAAGCGTGTCTTCTGCCAGACTAAGTTTTTTTCTGCACTGTAGTCTTAAGATGCTGATTTCTCATACATAAATTGGTTGAGTTTGAAACCATTTGAAGAAATCCCTCTTTTTAATGTTAAAAAATACTTTATTATTAAAGCAGAATAACAGAATTGGAGGGGACCTTAGAGGTCTTCTAATCTGCATATATAATGTTTGTTTGTTTGTTCATGTTTATTTGGATTTATATGCCGCCCCATCTCCGGGGGCAACTTGGGGTGGCTCACACAAGAATATACATACATAAATAGATAAAATGTTAATCCAATCCAAATAACGAATAAAATTATGCTAAAATACCCAATTAAAAGCCTCAGTGTCTCTCAATCCAGGCTGGCCTGTAAAAATAGCCAGGTCTTTAGATCATGGCGGAAGGAATGCAGGTTGGGAGCCAACCGCAGCCCCAGGGGCAGCTGGTTCCACAGGGTGGGCATTCCCACAGAGAAGGCCCTCCCCCGGGGGACAGCCAACTGACATTGTCTGGTCGACAGCACCCCCAGGAAGGCCTGCCTGTGGGCCTGCACCAGGTGATTGGACCTCGATGCTGGTAGGAGGCGCTCCTGCAAATACCCCGGACCCAAGCCATGAAGGGCTTTATAGGTTAATACCAGCACCTTGAATCTTACACGGAGGGCAACCAGCAACCAATGCAGATCGCGCAGGAGGGGTGTCACATGGGAGTATCGGGTCGCTCCCATCACAACCCACGCGGCTGCATTCTGCACCAGCTGAAGCCTCTGTGTAGTCTGCAAGGGCAGCCCTAAATAGAGAGCATTGCAGTAGTCAAGACAGGAAGCAATGAGCTTCCCGTCTTGTAATAACATACATACAAATGTAATAACATACATTTGAAAAAAAGATAATCAATGTAAAAGAAAAAAGGAAAGGAAAGGAAGAGACAAATGAATGTGGAAGAGAAAAAAGAAAGGAAGAGATAAAAAAGGATATAGAAAAAAGAAAACATAAAAAAATAAATGTCTTCCAATCTTTTTCTTGACAATTATACATTCAATTCCAATCAAACCTTTCTCTTTAAGATTAATTTCCTCCTTTCCATAATATATTTTTTCTAATCATCAAATCCACAAGTCACAAAATCATTTTTATGCAAAACAAGTCCATAAGGAGTTTCCATCCATTGATGAAATATCAATAATGATGTTTCTCTAATCAAAGAAGTTAATTTGACCATCTCTGCAAGTTCAGACAATTTTACCAATGATGATGAGTAGTGTTGAATATTTCCAACTTTGAGTATACAATAACCTTGCTAGAGTAACCAAATACTGAAATAATTTTCCATGATTCTTTTCTAACTTTGTGTCCACCAATCCTAAAATATATGTTCTCTATTGTGTTGGTTGTGGTATGAAGAGCTGGATTACTCATGATGCAGAATGAATTCTAAACTCAGAAGTGGTCCAGACTGTGAAAAGAAATGGATAATGACCAACTCTTTCCCAATTCTAACCTGGTATAATAATAATAATAATTTATTAGACTTGTATGCCGCCCTCTCTCCCTAAGGACTCAGGGCAGCTCACAATATAAAATACAATACAATAATTTACCTAAAAAACGATTAAACAATACAAGCCCAATATTAAAGCAATTAAAATTACTTTAAAAAAGAAGAGATCCCCCTCCCTTGGTTCAGTCCAGACCAGCCTGCTGAAATAACCAGGTCTTCAGGTCTCAGCAGAAGGAGTGGAGATCAGGGGCCAAATGAAGGTCCAAGGGGAGCTGATTCCACAGGGTGGGTGCTCCCACAGAAAAGGCCCTACCCCTGGGCACCGCCAGCCAACAATGTCTGGTTGATGGTACCCCAAGGAGACCCTGCCTGTGGGAGCATACAGGGTGATAGGAGTGTGATGCCGGCAGGAAATGTTCCCGCAAGTACCCTGGACCCAAGCCATGTAGGACTTTATATGTTGTCACTAATACCTTGAATCTCACCCGGAAGGCAACCAGCAACCAATGCAGGTTGCGCAGGAGGGGTGTAAGATGGGAGTATCGGGGCACTCCCATCTCAACCCGTGTGGCCGCATTCTGCACCAGCTGCAATCTCCGGGTGGTCCGCAAGGGCAGTCATATGTAGAGAGCTCTGAGGATGCCTGCACTGAAGAGTATACTTTTGGGGGGTAACTTGGATTCAACAGGAAATAGGTGACCATGGTTTTATTAAAAATATAATAAAGAACACACTGATTATGTAGGTGTGTACTCTTCAGCTCCTTATGACCTATTGATCACAAGATAGTAGTAGAATGTAGTTGAGATTTAAGGATTTACTAAATGTCTCCTCTTTGTCAATCTGTCTCTCAGTTCTTCATTTAATAGATTGCTAATTTTTTCTCAGGCCAGGTATACATAAAAGGAAAACATGAAGGTAGAATACAATTAGCTATCTGTTAGGATTTGTCCATACAGATAATGCATTTATGTAAATAAATCTCCTGCTATACAGGTAGCTGTTAAACCCACTTCGCTAATCCTTGCTTGGATCAGATTCATGCTCTTAGAACTGCTTGCAGGCACACATAAAATGCTCCAAACTATTCATATATTTCTAGATTCAAAGGATTTTGCATTATATCTTCAATATATCTCTAATATAATTGAAAAGCAATTTAAAAATTATCCTATATTCAACTGACATTTCTTAAAACGTGAATGCCCCATTGATTTTCATAGTCTGAATCATCAAGCATTAATATGAGAGAAGTCTACTAATAATTAAATATCACTAAAAGCAATGTCATACATATTGGTAATAACAAGTAATGCCTGAAATTATAGGTTCTCAAAGTTTGTGTGCAGCAACTATTTAAAATCAAAAGTTATCTTGCAGCAAAATAGGCAGCAAAACAAATAAACTAACAAACAAACACAGTAGGATACCATCCTCCCACCCTTATCAGAGTTTATTTATTTACTATATATTAAACATATTTATATGGCTGCACAACTTACTTATAGATGACTCTAAGTTGAGGTTGAAGTTAGGGTTGGGAAAAGATAAATACACCATTTTCCTTTAATAATTAAATTTCAATCTATATAGTAAAAATTCTTGACAGCCACTTCCATTTCTCATTCCACATTTACTTTGGGGAAATATTTGCTGCTTAGAGCAGCAACTGTAAAAAACATTTTGAGGTACAGAAGTAGAATGCTGCAAATTGAAGCAATGTCTCTTAATTATTTCTCCCTGCTCTTCCCACTGATCCAAAATTCAAGGAAATATTTCATTGGGAATTTTATTTTTTTAAAAAAAATCACAAAATGTTTTAGTGAATTGCTCCTTTTTGGTAGTGATAAATGTGCCAGTTATTGGATTAAATGGATTTCTGAAAGTGTACTTCACAGAAAGTGATTTAAAACATAGATCTTCATGTCTCTAGAAATTGGTTTGTTATTGTCTCAGATTATTGTTTATATGTTTTATATTTCCATTTTCCACAGTTCAGTTTTTCTAAAAAGTTATTTTATCACAGAATTAAAAATTATTATCACCTCCTTGCAGTGAGGTATTGTGAATGTTCAGCTTATCAAAACCATTACCTAAATATGCTAACTGCATATTGAAATTACACCTGATGTGTAAAACTTCACCTATTTTTAAATGGTGAGAAAGTTCATTTCTCAGTTTTAAAACGCTAGTCAAAACGTTGCTCTCAGACACCAATCCTCACTC
Source organism: Naja naja (assembly GCA_009733165.1). Lineage (NCBI taxonomy): Eukaryota > Metazoa > Chordata > Lepidosauria > Squamata > Elapidae > Naja > Naja naja. The sequence goes on along the minus strand of CM019148.1, from coordinate 134,247,944 downwards.
CTAGTTTAATAATAAAGGAGGTTGTTCATCTTTTCCTTGCAAACATCTTTGTATTCCTGATTTGATTTTTGCATAGTTCTAAATATTTATCATTGGGTCCAACTCTTTCAGAGGAAGAGCTTATCTGCATTCTAGAGAAATGTTCCCCAAATTTTCCACCTTGGCAATTCGGCCTATGTGATGACCCAGGGTGGGATACAAAATAAACACAGTCACAAAAAAAACAGGTGAAGCCCCTTTTATTCCTTCATTTTGCTTCCAAGCTCCAAATTTCCTTGACTGGAGACAAAAAACTCCCACACAAGCAGTTACAAGAAGGAGGAAATGCCATTTAAATTATAAAGAATAAAAAAACAACACAAACCAGGCAAGATAAGGGCTTGAAGATGTCCACATATATCAGAACACACACTGGGAAGGATGCCAAACTCAGAGAGGAACAATAAACTAGAGATATTTCCATGCTTTGTTTTCAGCACTCGCCCGTACACATGTCTGTCCTCTTATCCAGTTGTCACAGCTGCAGCCCATGAAGAGGATCAAGGCCCTCTCCTCCCCAGTAGACCACGTCTCTCACTTATCCTCTCCTCCCTGCGTGCCCTAGGATGGAGAGGGGATGGGCCTGGGTCCTCCTCTGACTGCCCAGCCGGCCTCTGTCCTTCCCCAGCCTCCTCCACAACATCCGGAGTCACACTTCCACTCCCTGTCGGATGTTCCTCTTCTCCCTCAGAGTCGGTCTTCACCAGGGGCATGACAGCCTAGCTGGGGGTGGGAGGTGGGGAATGTGTACATGACATTATAATGAAGAGTCCCACACAAGTGGAGGGCACTTACACTTGTGCTTTCATGCAAAGCTCCACTCATGCCGAGAAGAGAGCACTTGTGCTCGAGCACTAAGCTCCAATCACGTGAGCGGAGGGCGCTTGTGTTTATGTGTGAAGCTCCACTCACGCAAGTGGAGAATGCTCGTATGAGTAGAACTTCGCATGCAAACCCAAGCTCCCTCTCCTCAAGCACCCTCCACTCATTACGCTCACACCTTTGTGTGTGAGCACAAGAGCCCACTGCTCTCATGACTGGAGCTTCACGTGTGCATGTTGCCTATTGCTCGCGTGGCCTGGTTTCAAATAGACCGCGACCTGGTATTTGGGGATCCCTGTTATAGAGTGTGCCCAAACAACTTCTGGAAATTGTTTGCTTATGAAAATTAGAAGTTACATCACAGAACATGCTACAAGGATATCCATACATAATTTCAGCATTTTAAATATTATGCATTAATATATCAATCAGAATAGAGCTGGAAGGGACCTTGGAGGTCTTCTAGTCCAAACTCCTGCTCAACAAGAGACCCTATACCATGTCAGATAGATGGTTGCCCGCTGTCCAGTCTTTTCTTTAAAATGTTCAGTGATGAAGCACCTGCTGATGGCAAACTGTCCTCACTGTTAGGAAGTTTCTCCTTAATTCCAGGTTGCTTTTCTCCTTGAATAATTTCCATCCATTGTTTCTTGTGTTGCCTTCTGGTGCTTTGGAAAATAAGTTGACTCTCTCTTCTTTGTGGCAGCCCCTCAAATATTGGAATACTACTATCATGTCATCCCTAGTCCTTCTTTTCTCTAGACTGGCTATACCAATTCCTGCAACTGTTCTTCATACGTTTTTTGTCTCCAGGCCCTTAATCATCTCAGTTGCTCTTTGCACTTTTTCCAAAGTCTCAACATCTTTTTTGAAATGTGACCAAAGCTGGATGCAGTATTCCAGGTGTGGTCTTACTAAGGATTTATGAAGTGATACTAACCCTTCAAGGATTGTATTAGCTTTTTTGGTTGCTGCCACACATTGCTGGCTCATGTTTAAGTGATAGTCCACTAGGACTCCAAGGTCCTTCCTCTCACAATTACTGTTTTTGAGCCAGGTTTCGCCTAATCTTTACTTGTACCTTTGGTTTTTCCTGCCTATGTGTAAAACCTTGCTTTTCTCTACATTTAATTTCATGTTGTTGGATAGGGACTATTGTATCTTTCAAAAATATTGATAATTATGGTAATTATTCAAGATTCAAGGTGTTGGTATTAACCTACGAAGCCCTTCATGGCTTAGGACCGGGGTACTTGCAGGAGACCCTGCTGCCAGCAACGGCCTCCCAATGTCCCGTGCGCTCTCACAGACAGGACCTCCTTGGGGTACCATCAGCCACACAATGTCGGCTGGCAACCCCCAGGGATAGGGCCTTCTCTGTGGGAGCACCCACCCTATGGAACCAACTGCCCCCTGAGCTTCGGACGGCCCCTGACCTCCACTCCTTCTGTCGTGGCTTGAAGACATGGTTATTCCAAATTGTCAACCTGAACTGAGGGAGTGGGGAATGGGAGTTTTAACGATTTGTCTTATGATTTTAATTTTGATTGGGTTTCTAGTTAGTTTTTAACTGTTGTGATATTTGTATTGTATTGTTTTTATATGGTTGTACACCGCCCCGAGTCCTTTGGGAGATGAGGCGGCCTAGAAATCCAAATAAATAAATAAATAAATATTCCTGTAATGTTTATTTTTATAGAAAAATACAGTATATCCTCATTTATTCTACCCTCATCAGCATATTTAGCAGGTTGTTTTTAAATGAATTCTTTAACGTGATCTGTTGCTTCATCTTTTCAAATGGCACATGGTTTGTTCCTTAGCATTTCAATTAACGGATCATTTAACTCTCCAAATATATATCCGATTGTGCATAAAGCAAAGTCAGTGTCTAAAAGCTGTTTGGCATGAGATACTTCCAACATATTGTAGCCATATCAGGAGCTGCCAGAAGAATATTTTTTCTCCAGTTGCTTTGTTTTGTTTTGCTTTTTTGTGCAGGTCAATTCTTTATGTAAACAGATAAGATTATTTTGAAGAATAGTCATATTTAAATAGTTTCATGTCTTGTTGCTTAATTTCATTTATTCTTTACATGATAAAATCTTGAAGTTTGTTAACAAAATGTGCATGATTTTTTTGCAAATGTTGGTTGACTTCATGCCCTCAGGAGATAGTGTTTCCCTCCCCCCAAAAAAGAATAACAGACTAAAAATGTTCTGTTTCAGTAACAAAAATACTTGTGAAGCCAAATCATATGTAACTTTTATCAAACTTTCTTGATTTAGACTTCCTTTATCAATTTTGCCAGTACACTGGACATCTTTTAGCTTGTCTTTTACCATCCCACAGATTTTTTTTTGATTTGCAAAGGTTAGAAACCTAAAAATATGGATAAAGAGTGAACACTGTGAGTGCTAAACTTCATTTCCATAAGCATTTCAACAATTGCCAGTATAGTAGATACCACCCCAGAGATTACTAATCAACAGGAAATTGTTCCCCAGCCACAGTGTCCCTGTGATTGACATTTGGTTTTGATAGATGACAAGGCCATAGGTTTTGCTACCTGGGAAGTTCAGATTCAGCAGGAATCTGTTTTGATGGCACCATAGCATTGCAAGCCCCCAGGACAGTCCATTCAAAGCAATAGTCACACCAAACTAACTTTTTATCCCGCAAAATAGGTGCGGGTCTGATAGCACTCCAGGAACGTTGGAAGCTGCTGAACCACCACGCTCTCAACTCAATGTAGTCTTAACTACATTTCCTCTATTTACTATCATGAGGCCATCCTTCTCCAGTTTGAATGACATCCCAATGTCCTCACTATAGATCTGTGTCATGTGGAACAGATAGTCGATGGATCCACTCTCAGCATACAGCTTGGTGTCATCCATGTAGAGATGATAGATAATGGTAGCTGAAGTCTTGAACCTTTATCCATATCCAATCCTTGTGATTATCTGTCTGAGAGGGCTCAAGTCTTTGTAGAGCAGCAGTGGGAACCATTGACAACCTTAATATTTCCTGCATTTGATGACCAGTTGGGTAAGCTGTCTTGAGTTGACTTCTATTGTAGTCTTCCAGTCCCGCTGAGTTTTTGAGTCCTTAATGGCAATATTATATAGTGACAGGTATTTACAGATCCATGGGTGTGACCTTGAATTGTAGACTTTCCTGTAGTGTGTGTCAGACACAATGGAAGTCAACTCAAGGCTCTGTATATGTGTGTATGTATACACACATGGACACACACAGACTCATACAGACATACTTTCTCTAATATAATGGTATGCATAAAATAATATTGCATAGCAGTGCAGTAATGGGAAAAATGGACTTCTGAAACATCACCAAAGGTCTCTTTTGTTCATTTCTTCTTTGACATTTATTGAGCAATTAAGCTTTTGCTGCTCATAAGAGGTTTAATTTAGGATGAGCTCAGAACTGTTTTTTTAAACAGCAAAACCAAACAACAATAACTCTTGAAAGCATGAATAATTATTTAGGGGAAATTGTCTTTAAATATATACTTTTGGATAATTAATTTACAAGTTATTGCCCAGCAATTAATCATGCTTCCATTCGTGTACTTTCATTATAGTATGTAATGATAGAAGGAGAACTTGCATAACCACCACCAGATGAAAATTTATCCAATTGGCAGCTAATCTCTGCATTTTCAATCTGTGCAATTGAAACACTATATTAAAAATGAATATATTAGGGGAAATAATGCACTCAGATGCCTTGCATTATGGAAAATTGCTATATTAGAAAAAGAACAAATGAAATGTGTATATGAGGAAAATATGCACTAAAATTAATATGATTTTTTGTATGCCATCTTTGAAATACCTCAAACTTGTAAATGAGATAAAATACATTTAAGTAAGAAAAATTGGAAAAATGAAGATGAATATATGTTCATCTCTAGACCTGAATAAAAGTATAAGAAGCAGACTAGGAGAACATTTATTCTTCCAGGGGAAAAATGCATATTTGGAGGCCACATTTCCCACAAAACAAAAAGTTCTTCTAGCCCTTGCACATAATAATAAAAATTGTCATAATAGGCAATTCTACCAAAGTATAATTTGCAATAGATGTTCTGAAAATGGAAAACAAAACAAAAAGGAAACAATCCGGTTTTAGAAAGCAGAACAGCAAAAAATGTTAATAAAATCACATTTGTTTCAAAGAGATGATCTGAAGTTTTATGGTAAATCAGAAATTGAATTCCACTCATTGTGAAAAAAGAAACCTGTAACAATTCTTAGTGCAGATATAACAATGGACAATATAGCAAATGGACAATGTAGCAATTTAGATTTAGAGAAATGTACCACAGAAGCAGTAAATTGAGATAAAATCACAAACAGTAATGGAATTAAAATGCTGAATGCCCAAAACTTTGACAATATTTGTATCCACTTCAAGGACAGTCTCTATAAAGAGAAATTACTACTATTGTCATTGATAGGCAGCAATGGACCTTTATGGAATTGAAAGAACCAAGGAATACAGAACATAAAGGGAAATAGAACTACTAGGAAATTAGAAATTTATTTAAGGTATAACAAAAGGCCTAGCTAAGATTTTACTCAGTAATTAATACATTCCTGAAAGTTTAGTGATATGTAAAACACATCATGTGGATGCAAATTATTAGTATCATGTATTTTCTAAGTGTGCTACTTTTCTAATACTGTTGGATCAGCTGCTGACACTAATTGTGTAGTATGGATTTCAAGATTGCAAGACAGAATAGGAAGGACTTAATTTTCTGTATGGAAGCTTTGCTGAAAATAGTGTAATAGGAAAAACCATGTCACCCAACGTTAACTATTTACTACCAGCAGTCCTAATTGTGTGGGGAAAATAAGCACTGTTGTATAAGTTATTTAATAAAAAAAAAACCTTGAGCAGAGCAGCTCCAAAATAGTTTGTTCCTTCTATCAATGAAGCTTTGTTTGGAAAATATTAATTGTCTACCTGAAGATCAGCTATCATTCAGAGTGATGCTTTTACAAAGTGCACCCTTGTTATTTCTGGATTTTGCATCTAGCATAGTGAAGAGCAAAGGATTGAAGGGTTTTAGTCTGATACATTTAGGAAGCATAAGGTTGACTGCTCTCATTATATAGACACAAAAGAAAGCCTCTGCTCTTTGATCATTATTCCAATTGTGGTTGGAATGTGCGGGTTACTTACTGCTCCATAAATAGAATTAACCCTTACTTCCTTTTGTAACAGGATCTCTCTTCCTTGATTGTACAGTCTGTTAAATGTTAAAGCTGATGAATCCAGCAGAATTGCGGTATTATGAAAAACAAGTCATCTGTGTGTCTTCCTTTGCATTGCTCTGTAAAAGCCCCCAGAAAAACTTGTTCAACTGCTGCACAGATGACATCATAACCATTACACAGTTTGGCAATGCTAATAATAAGGCCTAATTTGCTAACAGGTTGGATGCAGGTGAACAAGATGAAATCCAACCTGGGCAAAATGGAGTTACTGTTGGTAGAAAACCAGTTCTCTAGAGTAAGAAATTTGGAAAGGATTACATTCCAACAGAAAGAGAATGGAAGTGTTTTCTCTCTGGCCAGATTCCTCTTTGTTGTTGTTGTTGGTAATGGTGAAATCAAGAAATGCATATGTTCAATTATTTATAGTCACCTCTGAGTATTAATGAATCAAGGATTATCCATTACTGTGACAATCCCCCAAAGGAAATCTTCCTTTAACCTACCAGAATCAGTGGAACAAGTAAAATTATTTATCTTTAATTTTTATTTTATTTGACTTGTATGCTGCCACTCTCCGAAAAGACTCAGGGTGGCTCACAGGTAAAAACATAGAACAATAAATAATTTTAAAAAAGATTAAACCTAACAAGCCAAATCCAACAGTAAAACCCCAATTAAAATCCCACCCTCCCCCACAGGAGGTCAGTCCAGCCCAGCCTGTAAGAACAACCAGATTTTTAGATCACGCCGGAAAGAGGAGAGATCGGGGGCCAGCCGGAGCTCAACAGGTAGTTGATTCCATAAGATGGGAACCACTACAGAATAGTCCCTTCCCCGGGGCACCGCCAGCCAACATTGTCATGCGGACGGCACCCCGAGGAGTCCCAGCCTGTGTGCTTGCACAGGGCGATCGGTATTTGATGTCGGCAGGAGACGCTCCCGCAAATACCCCGGACCCAAGCCATGAAGGACTTTGAATGTTAATACCAACACCTTGAATCTCACCCGGAGGGCAACCAGCAACCAATGCAGCTCGCACAGGAGGGGCATAACATGGGAGTACTGGGAAACTCCCATCACAACCCACGTGGCCGCATTTTGCACCAGCTGGAGCCTCTGGATGGTACGCAAGGGCAGTCCTAAATAGAGAGCGTTGCAGTAGTCGAGTCAGGACGTGACAAGTGCATGAGTGACCATGCGAAGGGCATCTCGATCCAGGTACGGGCACAACTGGTGAACCAGCTGAACCTGGGCAAAGGCCCCTCTGGTCACGGCCCCCACCAAATTGGTTTCACCTTTGTAGGAAAACAGGATGGCATTCAACCCCAGTGGTAAGTGTGAGGCTTGCCAATTCTATGAGGGTGAGGGATCTGAGGTATGTGAAGAGGTGCTAGACTAAAAGTAAAGTGCTTTAAAATAATCTTGGTCTATTAAAGTATTAAAAGCTGAAGGAAAACAAAAACTTTAGCACATAGTGTTGGAACAAATATCAAAAGACTTAGCCCTTGTTCATGGCCAAAGTTTCTGATTAGCATGCATATTGAATCTCTTATACCCAATAAAATCTTTCCAGATATCAGGTTGGATCTGTTCTTTCTTTTGACACCTCAAATTAGGAGTGTTATAATATAATTACAGGTTATTGCAATGCACTCTACATAATATGAATTCTGAAAGCATTAGTGCTATAAATATTGCTGCTAAAGAAGAATAATGCAGTACAGCTTTTCCAGAAGGACAGGCTTCAGGCCATCAACTTGAACTATTTCTGTTTGTGAAGCATGGCATCTATAGCAAATGCTTGGCAGTAAATATCCCATGGATATTCAGTATTGCTGGTGGAGAGATTCCACATTTGTACAAACTGAATGAGTATCTGGCCAATTAACACATTTGTTCAATGTATTTACAACTTACTTCCTTTATTTGTTTGGCCAAGTGTGGTTAGACCCACAAGGAATTTTTCTCTGGAACAGAAGCACTCAGTGTACATGCAAAATAACAGAATATAATAATAATAATAACAATAAAGTATACAGCCAATAAAAGGGGAAGTAAAAATAATGAAAGGGATAAATAATAATATTGCAACCACACCCTATGGGTTAATATACATAAACATTAGACAAAAAACTTAGAAATCACTGCATTTTGTCTACTTGAGAATTAGTTAACAATTAATGAGCAAAGTGATAGCATGAGAGGGAAAAAAAAACCTTTTCCTATGTCTAGTTGTTTTGGCATGCAATGCCCTATAGTGGTGTCCTGAGGGAAGGAGTTAAAACAGTTTATATCCAGGGTGTGAAGGGTCTGTAGATATTTTCTCAGTCCTCCTTCTGACCCATGTAGTATACAGATCTTCTATGGAAGACAGGCTGCATTTATTTTTTTCTGCAATCTTAACTATGTAAAAGAGATACCAACATTTTCTGTCTGGCTGATTCTTATGAAGTCACTCGGTCACCTCTACAGTCTTTTTTTCTTTCAATGGCTTAATCCTGTTGATGTCTTTACAAGTTAGGATTCTCCTACCTGCTCCCTCTTGACTATGTAGATCTTTTTTTTTTTAATTACATTTATATGCCGCCCTTCTCCGAAGACTCAGGGCGGCTTACAATTTTTGGAACACAACCCAATGCGCTCAGCAATAGCCTTCATTCCATTGTATATGCCTGCTTATTACTAAGCGGCATTTTTACAAGGTCAGCTAATTGCCCCCAACAATCTACCTACCCTGAGAGGATGGAAGGCTGAGTCAACCTTGAGCCTGGTGGGATTCGAGCCTACAGTAATTGTAGACAGCTGGATCTTAAGAGCAGGCATTTAACAGCCTGAGCCACCAAAGATCTTGGGGATCTTAGAAGATCTGGGCTGTGTTACCTCATTTTCCTGTTCTGAATCTGTTGTTAAGGTGACTGCCTAATCCCTCTAGACTATTTTTCTGAATCTATGGTTAAGGTAACTTTGGGACACACAATAAAGATCTGGCCATTCCCCACCCTTTTAGCCTTACAAAAGGCCCTATGTCCCTGAGGATCTAGAATAAGATGATGTGGGAGTTCTGTGGATGATTCTGTTGGATACAACCAAGGAGAGTGGCTGAGGCATTTTTGTTTATACTGTTGTAGTTATTTTCTGGTTTTTAATGTTGTAAGCTACCCAGAGTTGTGTTCTTAGATGGGTAGCCATAGAAATCTTTTAAATAAACAAACAGCTGGTGGTCTGTAGCTGATGCATGTCTAGGTAATACTAATTCTCTGAGGGAGATTGGTGGTTTAGAAATAGAATAAATAAAAGAGGGGGGGGAGTCAAAAGTTCTAACAGCTTCTCTTCTCCACCATAGAGTGTCTAGTCAGAAGTCCTCTTTAGTTCAGTGAGGTCATCCAAAGTTAATATCAGCAAAAATGGCTCTTTCCTCCAAGTTTCAAAATAACCTAAGTAAATTAGCAGTTATTAGATGAGAGTCCTCTTCTACATTGGAAATTAGTTAAGATATAGAAAATGATCAAAAATAAGCAGCTATTTCACGCACTAGATGGATATAAACAGAGAAAACCCTAAAGACCTATGTTGGGACAAGTGCTTTTTAAAGTTATTCATAACTGGTTTGGAATGAGGAGTGAAGCGAGGAAGATTGGTTGGTTTAACATAGTAATCAATATAAAATGGTGAGAACAAAGACATATTTGGCTTTCAGTCTGCGCATGCCCAAGATGGTGGTTCCGTGCTGAGTAAGCTCTCTGGGGGGGTGGCTGTTTGCTTCGGCTTGTGTGGCGGTGGAAGACCCCCCTGGCTCTGTTGGACCCTCTGGGATTTTTTCAAGAGGGGCTTGGCATGTAGCCAAGCTGTTTTCAGCCCGGTTCGGTCGGCGGCGAGTTTGCAGCTGGGTTTCGACTTTGGTGGCCAGTCCCGGTGGTGGGGGAGATGGCGGCTGCTTCGGTGGAGGTCCCAGCGGCGGCGACGGCTTCGGTGGCTTCAGTGGCTGCGGAGGCTGTGGCGGCGGGGGCTGCGGCGGCGGCAGCAGCGGCCCTGGGTATTGTTGCTGTCAGCTGCTGGGCGAGCCGACGATGCTCTTTGTTGCCCTGGTAGCGCTTTCGGCGGCCCGGAGACCTGGGCAGTTTTGTTGGCTTGGTGGTCTCGGTGGCTTTGATGGCCTTGATGGGAGCCCAGATGGAAGCAGAGGAGTTAGCGGTAACTGATGGCTGGAGTGGTCCGAGCCTGGAGTGTTGGCGCCGTTGGGGGTTGGCTGGAGTGGAAACAACAGATGGCTGGACTGATTCTAGCCTGGAGTGTCGGCTCCGGTGGGTGTTGGCCGGGTCGGGTGAGCTGGTACTAGCCTGGTGGGGGTCAGAAGTTGGTATTAACATCGGAGGAGAGACCCCTGTGATTGGCCGGTTTTCATGGCTCTGGACCTTGGCTGTGGTGATGAAATTAACAGCTGCGTTGACTCTGGACCTGCTCTGGACCTGCTCTGGACCTGCTACCTGGGCTTCCTGCCTACCCCATGTGTTACTCTTGGGTCGCCTGCTGCCTCTGCCTTTTACTGCCGCTTTGGCTGCCCGGACTCTCCCGTTTGCACTCTTGTGGGTGCAAACCGACAGCAATCGTGGTCCTTAATCCATCTTGGACCTCCTCCCTCCCCAGGGTGTGGTTTCAGGCTGGGTCCCCCATTGTAGTGTGAGGACAATGTGTGGACTACCCCTCTATCGTGAGAGGGCAGAGGGGTTCAATTACTGACCCATCAGCTCCAATTTTGTCTCGACCACCACGGTGAGAGAGCGGTGGGTTGTCCATCTTGACTCTGGTCCCCCGAACAGTTGTGAGAGGGCTGTTCGTGGTGTGGAACCTTTTGGATACTGATACCTGGACCTTTTATCCTTCACCTAGACACTTTACATCTGTGTAACATCTATCACCTAGCCGTATGATGTTTTTTCTATCCCATCTCCACCCTTTATGAATTGTGATCTATTGTTTTATGGGTGTTTACTCACTATCGGAGTTATGAGCCCTCAGGACTGCTCCCTTGTCCTTGAGGTGGCCCACTGGGTTATTGACAGCTTACCTTAATGACGGATCCTGGGATGCCGAGAGGTGGCATGGCGCGATCAAGGGGTTAAATTTTAAATTTGGTTTTAAGGGATGTCTTTTAAATTTTTTAATTGGGTGTTTTAATGGGATAGGGAGGAGGGAGGGGGTTCAACCCTCATTGTTAAAGTCTGGTTCATCCAGGCTGGAGAGGGGTCTCATAGTGGGGGGGCAGGGTGAAGGGGCTGCGGGGTCCGCGGTGAGCAGGGAGGGATTGATAATCCCTAGGGCAATCAGTTATGGCAGAAGGGGATGAGACAGAGGGCCAAATTATGTGCTGGGAATGTGCCCCCGCTGTTTGTGAGCGGTGGTGCGCTCCAACCCTCAGGTCTCTGCCCACTCCCCTGGGGTCTTGGGAGATGTGGTCCCTGGGCTTAAGCTGGTGTATGTAAATGCCAGATCCGTGGCTAATCAGGCACCCCTCCTCCATGAACTTATTGAGGAGGAGGCTGCGGATCTGGCATGTATTACGGAGACCTGGTTGGGACCGGAGGGGGGTGTCCCTCTGTATGATTTATGTCCCCCAGGTTTCCGGGTGCTGCACCGGTCTCAAGCTCAGGGAAGGGGCAGAGGGGTAGCCATTGTTATTAGGGAGACCTTGTTTCCAAGGGAGGCCACTGTCCCGCAGATAGGCGGGTGTGAGTCCCTCCTCCTGAGGTTGAGCCCGGAGGGTCGGTTGGGTCTGTTGCTGACGTACCTGTCCCCCACCTGCGTTGCAACGGCCCTTCCTGAGCTGCTGGATGCCCTCTCAGGGGTGGCTGTGGAGTTTCGCAGGCTTATTGTTCTGGGGGACTTCAACTTGCCCTCTCTGGAAGTGGCGTTGGGTTTGGCTTGGGAGTTCATGGCATCCATGACAGCCATGGATGTGACCCAGGTGATTCAGGGGCCCACTCAGGAGGGGGGGGAACACACTCGACCTGGTTTTTGTCTCGGGACAGTGGTATAGCGATCTGGGGGGGGATCACCAGTTACCCTACCCCTATCATGGACAGATCACTATCTCCTGAGGCTGGTCTTTCAATTGGCTGCCCCTCGCTGCTGGGATGAGGAGCTGATACGATGGTTCCGCCCCAGGTGCCTGATGGACCCGGAGAGGTTTCAGACGGCCCTGGGGTTCTTGCCCGCCTCCCTCGACCACAGCCCGACCGAGACTTTGGTGGCCGCCTGGCAACAGGCAGCCTCAGCAGCGCTCGACCGGGTTGTCCCCTTGCGGCCTCTTCCTCATCGCAGACCTTGTTTGGCTCCCTGGTTCTCAGAGGAGCTTCGGGGGATGAAGCGGCGGAGAAGATACCTGGAGAGCAGGTGGAGGACTAGTCGTTCCGAGTCTGACCATGTCCAGCTAAGAGCCTATATTAGGACTTACCTGGAAGCGATTAGAGCAGCGAGATGTGCTTACTTCTCGCTTTGATCGCATCATGAATGATCGCCCTGTTCAGGATCACTCGCTCCCTCCTGCATTTGGAGGAGAGGGGGACCCTTTGCAGGGCAGAGCAGAGGAATTTAGTCTACATCTGGCGGATAAGGTCACTCAGATTCTGGCTGGCTTGGACTCCGACTGGCAGGGTTTAGATGATGGAGTGGCGACGAGTCTGGCGGATTCTATTTGGGTTGAGTTTGATCCTGTCTCCCTGGATGAAGTGGACAGGATCATGCAGAGGCTGTCTTCCACCACGTGTTTATTGGACCCGTGTCCTTCCTGGCTAGTTTATGCCTCCAGGGAGGTTACACGCGGTTGGCTCCAGGCAGTTGTCAATGCCTCTCTGAGTGAGGGGTTTTTCCCGCTGCCTTGAAAGAGGCAGTGGTGAGACCCCTCCTCAAGAAGCCTGCTCTGGACCCAACCGTTTTGAACAACTATTGTCCAGTCTCCAACCTTCGTTTTTTAGCGAAGGTTGTCGAGAGCGTGGTGGTTCAGCAGCTTCCGCTGTTCCTGGAGGAAGCTGATTATCTAGACATGTACCAATCGGGTTTCAGGCCCGGACACAGCACGGAGACAGCATTGGTCGCACTGGTGGATGATCTCTGGAGGGCTCGGGGCAGGGGTTTTTCCTCTGTCCTGGTCCTTTTAGATCTCTCAGCGGCTTTCGATACCATCGACCATGGTATCCTTCTGCAGCGGCTCTGGGGGTTGGGAGTGGGGGACACCGTTTTACGGTGGTTCTCCTCCTACCTTTCAGACCGCTCGCAGTTGGTGTTGGCAGGAGAGCAGAGGTCGTCCCCGAGGCCCCCCGAGGTCGGTTCTCTCACCTCTCCTGTTTAATATCTACATGAAACCGCTGGGTGAGATCATCCGGGGTTTTGGGGTGAGGTATCATCAATATGATATCTGGACCGAGATGCCCTGCGCACATTCACTCAGGCGCTTGTTGTCTCCTGACTCAACTACTGTAACGCTCTCTATTTAGGACTGCCCTTGCATACCACTCGGAGGCTTCAGCTGGTGCAGAATGCGGCCGCGCGGGTAGTGATGGGAGCCTCCCGATACTCCCTTATTACACCCCTCCTGCGCGACCTGCATTGGCTTCCGGTTGCCCTCCAGGTGAGATTCAAGGTTTTGGTGTTAACATTCAAAGTCCTACATGGCATGGGTCCAGGATACTTACGAGAACGACTCCTCCCAGCATCAAATACCAACCTCCCTGTATGGGCGCACAGACAGGGTCTCCTCGGGGTGCCGTCTGCGACTCAATGTCGCTTGGCGGTGACCCAGGGGAGGGCCTACTCTGTGGCGGCCCCACTTTATGGAATCTTCTTCTGCCGGAGCTCTGGCTGGCTCCCGATCTCCGCACCTTCCGCCGTGAGCTAAAAACCTGGCTGTTTCTTCAATCTGGGCTGGGCTGACTCTGGGGTTGTTTATTTTAACTGGGGTTTTAATTTTAATTCGGCTTATTAGTGTTTAATATGTTTTTAATTAATTTATTCTTATTGTTGTATTTTAGCTGTGAGCCGCCCCGAGTCCTTTTGGAGAGGGGGCGGCATATAAGTTGAATAAATAAATAAATAAATAAATAAATAAATAAATAAATATGCAGATGATACCCAGCTTTATATCTCCACCCCAGACCAGATCAGTGATGCTCTCTCTGTGATGTCCCGGTGCCTGGAGGCGGTGCAGGCCTGGATGCGGAACAACAGGCTCCAGCTCAATCCGGCCAAGACTGAGTGGCTGTTCTTACCGGCATCTCACTTTCCAGTGGATTTGCCATCTTTGGTCATGGGGGGTGGAGGTGTTACCCCCCATGGATAGGGCAAGGAATCTGGGCGTCCTCCTGGACACAGCTCAATCTGGAGGAGCAAGTGGGAGCTGTGGCCAGGGGGGCTTTTGCCTAGGTTTGGCTGGTTCGCCAGCTCCGCCCTTACCTGAACCGAGATGCCCTTCAAACGGTCACTCACATGGTCGTCACTTCCAGAATTGACTACTGCAACGCTCTCTACATGGGGCTGCCCTTGCAGATTACTCGGAGGTTGCAGCTGGTGCAGAATGCAGCCGCGCGGGCTGTGATGGGGGTGTCCCAATACTCCCATGTTACACCCCTCCTGCGCGACTTGCATTGGTTGCCGGTTGCCTTCCGGGTCTCCTTCAAGGTGTTAGTAACAACTTACAAAGCCCTAAATGGCTTGGGTCCAGGGTACTTGCGGGAATGCCTCCTGCCAGCATCACATTCCGATCGCCCCGTGCGCTCCCACAGGAGGGGCTTCCTGGGAATACCGTCGGTCAGGCATTGTTGGCTGGCAGTCCCGAGGGCTAGGGCCTTTTCTGTGGGAGTGCCCGCCCTATGGAATCAGCTCCCCGTGGATCTTTGTTTGGCCCTGATCTCTGCTCCTTTCATCAAGACCTGAAGACTTGGCTGTTTCAGCAGGCCGGTCTGGATTGACCCGGGGGTGGGTCGTTTTAATTGCATTGTTTTATTGTTTTAATTTTAACTGTTTTAATTTAATTTTTAGTTATTTATAAAGTTGTAATTGTTTAATATTTTTATTGTAAATGTATTCTCTTTTTATATGTTTGTCGCCCTGAGTCCTTAGGGAGAAGGGTGGCATACAAGTCTAAATAAATAATAATAATAATATTTTGCAGAGCTCCAAATGGACCTCTTCATTACTGAGAACAGATATTACAATGCAGTTCACTGTTAAGAAGGAATATAGAAGGGAAAAAAATGCCAACTTTTTCAGTGACTGCTCCATCATACTTGATGGGCGCTCCATCACCGGATGTTTTTAAGAAAAGTCTAGACAGTCACTTATTTTAAATAGTATAAATTGTATTGCTTGAGCTGGAGGCTGGACCTCCCAGGTCTCTTCCAACTCATTCATTCTATTCTAAGTGTTGAAAAGTTGGAACTGGCAGAGAATAACTGGGAAACAGCTCTTAGAGTGATGGTGGAGAATATAATAAAGAAGTTGGAACAGGAAACTGTTATAAATCCAGATTACATGCTCAAAATAATTAGGGAAAGTAGGGAATTACATTGATCTGTGCCAGATCTTGGAACAGGGGACTTTCCCAGATCTTGGAACAGGGGACTTTGTGTTAACAGGAAGCATACTATTTCCAAGCTAAAGATGTTTGCTCCTTTGATGTTGTGGATCTGAAAGAAATGTTAAATTCTATGATAGGGTTATTATTACAAAGTCATTAGAAATGAAGTGTGAAACAATGCTAATTTTTTTCTGATTAAACACATTGTGATAAAAATCAACCATTCGGGACAACTGGAGAACAATGTATAAGAGCTTTATTATGAAGCTTTTGGAAAAGGGAATTCCGCCCTTGGGCAGAAGATATGGTTCCCAGGAAGGCTGGGGTTTATATACAGGTTCAAATATACAGTCTCTGCCCCTTTCCTGGGTTCACAATCTATCCAGCTATTTATCCAGTTATGCAACACCCCTATTTTTGTAGTATAACATCTGTTTCCTTGTCCTGTTTACCTGTTTCCATTTCCAGGAATCTCCATCATTAACATGACACTGGTCAGCATAACCCACCAAATAACCTTTATACAAAACAATAGAGAATTCTTACATAATATTCCAGTAATTTATCTTAGGTTAACACAGAGGTTAAAAATGCTGTTACCGTAGCTTCATATTTTCACAGGTATAATTTTTTTAAATTCGCATTTATATGCCGCCCTTCTCCAGAGACTCAAAGCGGCTTACAATTTTTTTGGATCACAACCCAATGTGCTCAGCAATAGCCTTCATTCCATTGTATATGCCTGCTTATTACTAGGGCTTTTTGGCTTTTTGGCCCCCACAAGTGGCATTTTTACAAAGTCAGCTTATTGCCCCCAACAATCTTGGGTCCTCAATTTACCTACCCCGAGAGGATGGAAGGCTGAGTCAACCTTGAGCCTAGTGGGATTCGAGCCTGCACTAATTGCAGGCAGCTGGAACTAAGTGCTAGGCGTTTAACAGCCTGCACCACCAAGGCATAATTCTAGATATCACACACACACACATGAATACCAAATCCATAAATGCAATACATCCACATGCTGCCAAAATAGGTTTCAAATATTCAATTGAATAGAAATTATAAAAATCCAGAAACAACTTATTCTTTCTCAACTCATGAAAACATAAGTAATAAACAACAATTCAAACAAGCTGCCTTTGTAGTGTAGTATGCCCATAGACTATATATATATATAGTCTATGGGCATACTACACTACAAAGGCAGCTTGTTTGAATAGATTTTCACGGGTAAAGGTATGTAGGTCTTGGTGTATTCGGGTCTTGTCCCGTGTAAGATTGAGAATACCTTGGCAACGTTTCGACAAAATCTCATCCGTCATCTTCAGGCTGGTGTCTTCAGCTTCGTTCTTCTGGGAGAAGTGTGTGATAGTGGCTGTTTTTCCCTTTTAAACTCCAGAGTTGGCTGTGTTGTTACTTCTTGATTGATTGATGGAGTTGATGTATGCAGATTGGATGGCTTTTTCCTGAGACCCTGTGTGGCTGAGGTGCTGGCTGTGTGTCTCTCAGCCTTTTATGTTGTAACAACCTGGGTAATGGGCTGTGTGGTGACCTTCTGAGTTCTATTGTTGTGACGTCTTGGGTGTGGTGCTGTAATCTCCTGGGTCGTTGTCTGTGTTGCAACCTCCTGATGTTTTGTGTTGTAATCTCCTGAGTTCTGTGATGTAGTGTCCTGGGTGGAAGGCTGTGATGTGACATTCCGGACCTTGGTTTGGCTCCGAGTTTGAGGTCTGGCTATGTGTTTATAGCGTTTGTCAGTTTGCTTAGTTTGGGGGTCGGAGGGGGGTGTAGCAGCTGGTGTTGCAGCCATGGTCTGGTTTCTGGATGGTGGTTGCCTTTCATCTGTGGCGTGGGCTTGGGTTTGAGTCTGGTGAAGGAGATTGGTGGTGGCGTCATGTGTTGTTTTGGGTCCAGTGTTGGTTTTCGTAACTGGGATTTGTTTGTTGATTAGGGCTAGTTTTCAGATGTCTGGTAGGCGGGAGGTATCATCCCGTTTATTCATGTTATGGGGGTGTTTCTCTATTTCGATGGCTTCCCTAATTATTAGGGAATGTGGAAAGGCCTTGGGAGATAGGACAAAGAGATGTCCATTAGGGAACAATTAGATAAGGGAAGGCATAGCCTGCAGTGAGATAATGGGAGGAGCAAGAAGCTCAGAAAGGACCCTCCCTAGTACCTCAGGAGAGTTTTACTTTCAGACCTGCAAGCTTCCTTTAATGTAAAGTAGAATTAGTTTATCAGGTTGATTTATCTGATAAGGTTGACAATATAAAGTCCATGAGCCAAATCCATCCCACCATTTCTATTTGTACAGCCTGCAAGTTGAGAATGGATGACTGAGAAGATAACAGATTGCCAGACCTAAACCAAGAGTTAGAGATAGAGATAAAGATAGGGTGTCATATCAGTGGCCCCCATGCTAGTAGTTTTGTGCCATTCAATGGCTGCCACATTCCGTAGTCTTCAGTACTGGTGGTAGATTAGGGATTGGATCTGACCCTTTATAGAAAAAGTGCTAGCCACTAACAGAGGATTTCATCTTACATCGTGTGTGTGTGTGTGTGTGTGTGTGAATTTCAAAATATCTATTTTTCAATCTCATGAATCCAAGATTAGTTCAGACTTTTCCATTCTGTGTCAGATGATGGCTTCTTCTTTCTCCTTCGCTTTATCTGTGTTAAGTGATTCGTGGTCTAAGGAAGCATTTGCTTGTATAAACTGTAAAGTCTTGAAAATGCTTGAAGACTTGGTTGTTTTTGCTATAACTACAGCTTTCCAAGGCTAGCCCTCTGGAATTATTTAAGACATTAATCTATAATGCATTGGCTCTGGATACTTCTGAAAGTCATTTCCAGCACTAATGATATACTTTTGGCAAGCTGCAAGACACTAGTAATTTCTTCTACTATAATAATAAACCCATAATTCATCTCTGTAACCCTTTTTTCTTTTACCAGCTAGTGCATTGACACAATCAGCTAATAGCCATACAATGACCTTCCCTACCCCACTATGAAGCCTGAAAATCAAGCTCTGTGGAGCACAAAGGTGATTATATAGAATTTGGCTGATCAATATTTTCAATATAAGATTTAAGTGGTTCATTTTTAAAAGAACCTCAGACTCACATTTTGTGTGTGTGTGTGTGTGTGTGTGTGTGTGTTTTTTACAGATGGGAATGGAGTCTTAAGGAGTTTTAGACATTTTTGGAAATTGAAGAGAAAATACAGTCTCACATACAGTTACTTATATTTCTCAATTAGCACTTTTCTCCTAATATAATATATAATATACAATTATAAAATGGCATTTGTTTGCAAATTTGCTTGTTCTGTCTAGCAGCAATTCTATTTGGACCATTATTTTGTTTCAAGTTGTGAGAATACTCTCCAAAAAAAGGACTAGCTATTAAAATTAACAAGTTGACTCATCTGTGGAGTTTGTCATTAAGTTAATCAATAGGAAACGATTGTCTGTAGGCTTCAAAGAGAAGAATAATTCGCTAGAAAATTCTAAGAGAGTTGTTCGATCATTGTCAATATTGTGCTCTGAATTCAGAACAATCAAGCAGATAGTAAATATTATTGATTTGGTTCTGTGAAAAACAACTGTGTACTGTTAAGGTCCCCAAACTGTTCTAGTCATGATAAACTTGAGAAGCAGTGAAAACTGGATAGCTTTCTAAGTAGGACAAGTTCCCACCAATACATCATTCCATTGTATACAACAGGGCTGCTAAACTCATGGCCCACAGGCCTGATGCGTCAAATACTGGCCATGCCCCCAGCCAGTTTAGCAAAGGAGAAAAAAGTCCTGACACATCTCGTGATGACGATGTGAGTTTGACACTCCTGATAAACAAGCATGTACTTCTGCAGTACTCCAAAACTGATCCCTTTGAAAATTGTGGAAGTGTTAGTATCCAGAGGAATAAAATTAATCTCCTTAATAGATTCTTCAATTTTGTCACCTGGAGATCATTTCCATCTTCACCATTCCAGTCCAAATGAATACAAGAAGACTTCTTGTTTTTGAAAAATCCACAACTTCTAAACAAAAATGTGCAAGTCTAAGGTGCAGGACTCATCTCTGTTTCTTGGCTGAGGGAGCCAGCATTGTCTGAAGACAGTTCTGTGGTCATGTGACCAGCATAAATAAGGAAATAAGGAGATACAGAACAGCATTTGTAAGGCCTGGGATCAAATGGGGATTTGAGGGCAAATAACTATGCTTCTGTGTGCAGTTTTAGAAACATGCAACAGATTTGCATTTTGAATGCAAGTAGGAATTTTGTGCTGATTTTTTAATGAACTGTCAATGCTGCCACAGATTTTATTGCAGAATACATTTTAACAATTTTTTCATTATCCAATTTTTTCTCTGCTGGATTTTTTTTTAAAAAAAATCTTTTATTTTGGCAGCCAAACAATAATTTACAAGCCAACCTAAACATTTTGATCTTTGATTTTTTTGATCACCTGCCTCCCATGAAGATAAGGTAAATTGGCCTTGAAGCCATTTCTGCTGGAATATCATTCAGAACCTGAAAGAGGAATCAAACTGAAGAGCAAGGGCCTCAAGCCAGCCAACAAGGGCCTGCCTACACCACCTTTCTGGTGCTTGCCACAGTAGCATATTATTACTTCCTGCACCATATTACCAAATAAGCACCAGACCGCCAGATCTCCTCCATGACTCAGAAGGTACAAAGGCTGCCAGAACAGCAAGACATTTGATATCTGGGATGCTAGTGCAAGTAGGGAAAGAAGGAAGACGACCCCCTCAAAATAATAAAAAGTAAACATGAAAAGCTGTAATGGATACCCTTATGCAGCCTATCCAAATGGTTCTAGGTAGCTTACAAAAATTACATTCATGAAATCCACACCTCTTAAAATCTTCAAACTGTTAAAATCTCCTGCAGTCTTCCATTCTACCCCCTTTAAAATTCTGCAGAAGAGGATTGTTTTTACCTATATCCTGAACGATAAAAAAGTTGGGATCCACAGCATCTTCTACTGGCCCAGTTGTCTTGGGTAAGCAGATTCTGCCTGGTGAAGATAGACCTGAAGGCAACTAGAGCATAATAAGCCATATATAGAGCTTTGCAAGTCATAATTAGATCCAGAAAATCTGCTGGCAAAAAAAAAATGCAGTGCTACTCAAGCTGACTTACATATCTAATAAAAGTAATAATTTTCTGGTATTTCAAAGGACAATCTAGTTTGATATCTGCTTTAAATATGGAATTATTTTTAAAGTCATACAAGTTTATATTATTCTAATACCCATATGTTAACCATGTATCCTAGACTTCCCAGCATGCCACAAATTCCTATTCACTTCTGTTCAAACTCCCAATTTATCTGTTTGTTGCCTCTGAGTTATTGTTGACAGTTTTCTTGGCAAGATTTAGGAAGCAGTTTTCCATTGCCTTCTTTTTAGGGCTGAGAAAGTGACTGGCAATCCAACTGGCTTTGTGACTTGGGACTAGAACTCTCCATTTGTAGCTTAGCCACTACACTCCAAACTGACTCTCTTCCTTATAATTATCCTGGAAAAACAGTTCTCATTTAATGACCCTTCATTCAATGATTATTCAAAGTTATGATGGTGCTGAACAAGTGGTACTTACAATTGGTCCTCAAAGTTGTAGCCATCACATCACCCCCTTAGTCCCATGATGGCAGGCATGAAAAACTAGGTCTATACATCAGTGGTGAGATTCAAATATTTTTACCACCAGTTTGGTGGATGTGGCTTGGTGGGCGCGCTTTGCGCATGTGCACATACTTTGTGCAGACACAGAGGTGTTTGCACAGGTGCAGAAGCATTCTAACTCACCTCCTGCAAGCCTGAATGATCTCGGTCACTTCAGCAGCTGCCGTGCAGCACTCTTCTGTGTCGTGCAAAGCAGCTGCACTTCAAATTCAGAGGATAAAGGCGAATATGGGAGCCCGGGTGGGCGGGTGGGCCCAACAGCAGAGCAGCAGAGAGAACCGGTTTGGTCTCCGCTGCTCATCACTGCTACCAGCTCTGCAGAACCGGGCCAAACTGGTAGAATACCACCACTGCTACACATGAACATTCAGTTTAATTGATTTATTATTAAAAGTCTATGTACAGGAATATTCTCAACTAACAATAAGCATTTGGTTAGAATAGATAAGGGTCAATGACAATAAAGGAGGGTTGGACTTAGTTCATTTTTAGCTATGTAACAATTCTAGGCTGATCTCTTTTTTTTATCCCTCCACCTGGCTCTGCTATTCTTTCTCCTACACATGAAGTTAATTGGCAATCAGCTCACACTTACAATGGTTGCAGCATCCCATGGTCATATGATTGCTATTTGTGATGTTTCCTGCCAGTGTAACGGTATGTAAGAATGACCTTAAGGATTGAAGGGGAAAATGCTGCCTAGGAAACAGACAAGAGAGAAGGGAGCCCTAATGGTTTAATCATCAGAGTAAAAAGCTCTGGAACTGACCATCCTAATTGGTCAGTTGGTTAAAAGTGATGGCAGAAGATTTGTACTTTCAGACTTGCAAGATTCTGTTAATGTAACTTTATAATAAAGTAGAATTAGCTCCTCTGGTCGTGTTTGTTGTCTGGTTTACCTGGGAGGACTGGTAACTGGCTTCCCACGAGCAATGTCGAAGGGTTAGCTATCAAGTAAGATTTTCATATTGCTTTTTTCTCCTGAGAAATCCTAGGAATCTCATATTCTGTAGTTTGTGCATGCTTGCGGAATGACTCACCACACTTTGTAGTGCATACCCGCCAAGGTCATGCCAGGGTGTAGCAGTCCTGCCCTGTTGTAGCACCCATCTATGCTCCTGCCGGGACCAGATAGTGCTCATCCTACCCACAGGGCCATGTTGGACCAGGCCACAGCACCCACATCCCACCCACCAGCAGTTACTTCATTATGCTGCAACCTTTTCCTCACCCAATTGCCCTCTGTAACACTCACCCAACTGCCAGCTTGCTCATAAATTACCTACAGAAAGGTCTGTCTTGATCAGGCTTGCAACTTCCTGTCAGCTTCCCTACTGATGATACTGCTTGTTAGAAGCTGGCAGAAAGTTGCAAGTCACAGTCCTGTGAGGTTCTCACTTAATGACACACAATCCTTAATAATGGCAAATTGCACAACAAAGCGATGCAGCCATATGATATTATTCCTTACAACAGAAATGGCAATTCCAACTGCCATTGTTAAGTGACAACCTGTATTTATTTATTTATTTATTTATTTATTTATTTATTTATTTATTTATTATTGGGACTTGTATGCCGCCCCATCTCCGAAGACTCGGGTCACCGCCAAAGACTCAACCCACAACCCCATCCGGGAAGGCCGGCTCACCCAGCCCGGGCCATGACCATGAACGTCTCCCCTCTGGGCCCTCCAGACCTGCAGGCCTCCACCCCACCCCGTAGATCTGTTCCTCCCAGAACTCTCATTTCTGGGGAAAAGGAGGGGGGAGCTCCTCGGGGATTGCTCAAAAAGTCCAAACCCCCAAATCATTTGACATGATGCTACATTGTGTACTTGGAGATGAATGCACTACTCACTGAATTCTAGTTATAATCACTTTCCAGGATGTACGATATGTATTATACATATAAGTCATACAAGCTCTCAAAATTTATTTCCTCTCTTTTTTTACAAAGTATTTTAATTTTGTATTGTCAGGAATATAAGCAGAAATAATTTAGGACTTAAAAGTAGTATCATATATCAAGAACAGAGTTTCTCAAATTTCTTTTTGTAAAATGGACACCAATGATATTTGGAAAGATTTTTTTTTTGTCAAATATAATTGATGTAGTAAATTTAGGTGACTGAATGAGAGCCTTTCAAACAAAAGTAGCAGCTCTGTCTGCAAACAAATATTCTGCCATGGAAGAATATATTTGAGAGTCAAAAACACACTAAAAAAATGGACTATGATTTTCGGCTAATTGGGAGGAGAAAAAAGCTGTCATTTTTAAATATATCGAGAAGATGAAACATTCATTGGATTTGTCCTCCAGTTTCCAACAGTGGCCAACTAGGTTTTCCTTGCAGAAATTGAAGCCAGTAGTTCTTCCCTATTGTTTATCTCCAGCATCTGATTATCTAGTGGCATATTGATTCTAAACACATAAATTCCAATTAGCTATACTGTCTCAGTGGGCCTACCCTTTATGTGTAAGTCCCAATTAAAAATATCTATACCAGTGCTATCATTGCAAATTGTGTCAGTAGATTTAGCAAGTTAATTATGCATTATGTGAAGATGTAGTATCTATGTTAGTCTTCATTCTTCTGCTAATCAATTTCATTGAGTGCCTCTAGTTCTAGTATCACAGGACAGCTCCAGAAATGTAGATTTATTCTGCATGAAGCCAGAGTATAGAATTATAAACAAGGAATTTTATTCAAAATGGAAAAATAAAGTTATTCCATCCACCCCACTGCTGCCTTTCATATCCTTAATGTCAGTAATATAAAGTTGAGGGACCTTCCAAAAGACAGAGGCAAATCAAAAAAATCCAAAGGGAGAATTCTTGTTATACAAGAAGCCTTCTTGCATACTTTATTTTCAATAACCAATCTCTAATTCATCTACAATCTTTCTTCGTAACTGGAATTTGTAAGTTTTTATTGCCATCACACACTGAAAAAGTATTTTATATAATTATCCGCAAGAATACAGATGAGTTTTTCCAAGAAAATCCAAAGATGTTTTATTTTGATTGCCTCTGATAGTAACCTATCAGAGAGCCAGTCTGGTATAATGGTTAAGGTGCTGGCCTAGAAACTAGGAGACCATGAATTCTAGTCCCACCTTAAGCACAAAAGCTGGCTGGTGATTTTGGGCCAGTCATCTCTCTCAGGTAAACCAACCTCATATGGGAAAATATGAGGAGGTAGTATTATATATTTGTAAAGTAAATAAAGTGTGGATAAAATGCAATAAATAAATACATATACATGGAGGGTTTTAAGTAACTTTATATCACCTAGTTTGATCATCCTAATGAATTTCCCAGTTATGAGTGAATGGTTCTTATAATCTGCATGCATGTACATGGATAATAGTTTCTATCAATATCCATCTAATTGAAAACAATATGTTTTGACTTGTTGATCTATGGGAAATAGACATATGCTTCTGAATGCTGTCAGTTTTGTCCATTTCTATTACTTGACAAGCTTAACTATTTTGTATGGTTCCTGGTACAGCATGGAGCCACTGGAGCCATCTTCGTTTACTTGGATGCATTTGTTCTTTACTTTAAAAAAAATCAAATGGTTTTGATATAAATTCATCCAGTCCTGCATACTTCAAATGCCAGAATCCCTGCTCTCCATCCTGAATATTAATAGCTCACTTGGCAGCATGGAGAATGGCTGCCATGCCAACCAGTTAGTTAGCATTTCATTTTCAATTGAGAGCATTTTCCATTCTTTTGACTTTCTATCTTTTTCTATGAGAACAATTAGAAAGCAATATAGCAATTAAAGCTGAACCTTTCTTAAGCCCTACAACCTTCTTTTCAACATTATTTTTTGCAGAAACTTCTTCCTGTCTACGTATTTATAGCATCAGACTACAGTGTGGTTTTGCCTTTAATTATTCCTGTGAGGTACAAAGCTTGAGTTGCTTTTATAAGATAAATGGAATTGTAAACATATAAGCACATGCTCCATTACATCTAGTCTGTCTTGTTTCTTTATTTACATGTTGCCTTGGGCTATAGGGAGGTTAGGTTATTCAGAAATGTTGACCTAGAGAATTCCAATCATTTATTATTTCCCAGGTTGCCTCTATTTTCCTGATTTAAAAATGATTCAATGGTGTAAATCTTTGACCATACATTTGTTTAGAAGATAAAATAAATATAATTGGATGAGTTAGGAAAAACATGAAGATACAGACTTCAAACGTACATGAAGCATTAGAAGTTTGGCAAACAAAAGTCATTTCAGAGTCAATACTTCCCCAATTGGTATTATGCTGTTCAGCCCTTAGAGGGGTGCCAAACAATTGAATGATGCTACTGAGTGAAAAATGTTTGCTGCAGTTATGTATATGTTAAGAGTCAAGTAGTCCAGGAAGAAGCTTGAAGAGTTCAAAGGCTGTTTACCAGGCGCAAATCAACTTTGATTCTATTTACATTGGAAATTTAAATTAATTGAGTTTGAGTCAGGAGAACAAAATGATTCAGTCTGAGCTGTTTCAAGATTTGTTTAAACATAAAACAAAGAAAGAAAATTTCCATTGGCTATGATGAGAAAATAGCAAAATATATCCAATAAGCCACTGTGGCACAGTGGTTAGAGTGCAGTACTGCAGGCTACTTCTGCTGCCTGCCAGCTGCCTGCAATTTGGCAATTCAAATCTCACCAAGCTCAAGGTTGACTCAGCCTTCCATCCTTCCGAGGCAGGTAAAATGAGGACCCAGATTGTTTGGGGAAGATGCTGACTCTGTGAATCACTTAGATAGAGCTGAAAAGCACTGCAAAGTGGTATATAAGTCTAAGTGCTATTGCTATTGCTACTTGGGGGATTGAATTGGGGTGGAAATATCAGGGATAACAACCATTTAGAGGACACTTGTCTTGCCAAGATTCAGTTGGATACTTGCAGGGATTTTACTGAAATGATTTTTTGAAATGTTCTTTGGGATCTTCTGATAATTGGCACCACTTGATTTTGTGGTTTGCTGGCAAGACTCCATTAGTTAGCTGGCAGAGACATAGTGATAAAGAATGCACAGTCCACAGCACAAGTTAGAGACAGCAAAGGTAACTCTTGTGGCTCAGTAAAGAACTGTGAATTAAGAGAATGGCTGAAGAAGTCCAAAGAAAAAAATCGCCTTCTCACTTGTCCACAAAGGGGAGTCAATTCATTAGCTGGTTATCCAGATTAGTGTCAAAGTATGGATTAATGTTTGTTTTGCTGCTCAGCTCAAATGTGACTCTGGATATTAGTGTTCTATCCAGGTAAGATAAGATAAGATAAGATAAAAGTGACAATAAAGGTCTTGTCTTATTTTATCTTATCTTAATTAAGATAAGAAAAGACAAGACCTTTATTGTCACTTTTTTCTGGCACACATTTAAAAATGAAATTCGGATGCCCACTGTCAAAATATATACACAAATAATACACACATACAGCATTCAGAAAGTATTCAGACCCCTGTACTTTTGTCAGTTTTGTTATGCAGCAGCCTGATTCTGCACTACCGCATAATGACAAAGTGATAGAAGAGTAAAAGAGCTGGTGGTGGGGAAGGAACTCAATGGGATCTGATGCAGAAATTTGATATTCCCTTAATTTGAAAATAGAAAGGTTGTCACATAAGGCTGTGTTCCATCTTGCAGTCAAAATCAGTTAGCCAGAAAAGCACAGAGCTAGATGAGTGAGCCAATTGGAGTCCTACTAGTCACTGATACACTGAGCTGCCTCCTCTTTGTGACATAATAGAATGGCTGTATTTGAATGACACCAAAGGCTGAGAGAATCTCTTTAAGATAAGAACATTGATCTCCTTCCATGGTGAGCCCCAGGATAGAAATCAGTTTATACCAGCTTCACATCATCAAGTCCTTTGAGCCATCCATGTTACAATCTTCTGATTGACCCCATTCCCTGATGGCAGCAAGAGAATACTGGAGAAATGTCCATAGGGAGTGAAAAAGGAGGGAGGGATATGTTGATTGATATAGCCTTGGATTGGAGAGGGGATTATTGGATTGCATCTTTGGTTTTGAAAAAGATATTATAATAGTGTGTTACTGAAATAAATATGTTGTGAGAAAAGCATTCATTCAGAGACCATTACAATGTCATTTAACAATGCAAAAGTGTGTGTGGGTGTGTATAAGTATTAGGATATTCAGCCATGGGAACAAAAAAAAAATGTAACCAGAGCCTTCAGTGGTTGACCAATGAGACTCAACATTTCTGCTTTCATAAAGTTGAAAATACAATCCTTCTGGATTTTTACTATATGGGAAAAAAGGGACACCCTAAGAATTAAAATATTTTTCTTTTCCAGTCATTTTGCTACTAGAAAAGAAGCATGTAATAAGATGTCACCTTTCATAATGTATCAGCTATTAAGGCAC
Organism: Naja naja; assembly: GCA_009733165.1. NCBI lineage: Eukaryota > Metazoa > Chordata > Lepidosauria > Squamata > Elapidae > Naja > Naja naja. The sequence goes on along the minus strand of CM019148.1, from coordinate 134,220,130 downwards.
CAGAAGAGTTCAATGCACAGTGCTTAGGAGAATATATCTATTATACTTAGTATGGCGTAGGATTTATGCAGACCGTCCTGTATAGAATGCTTGCAATGGCCTTCAAGGACATACTACAAGTATTTTTTTTTCAAATGCTGTTATGTGGATAAAAGCAATGGAACCCTTAAAAATGCTGACAAAATGCGTACAATATGGTCTTTTAGTCAAAGCTTCTCTGAATCCTCTTTAAATCTGAATCTATATCAAAAATGTTTTTCTTTACTTTCTTCTTTACGATTTGTTACAAATTAATGTAAGTAAGAGATTTATTATCTGAAGCTTATTTAGCAGCAAAAATAATGTGAATCAAATTTAGGATTGACCAATATCCTGATAATGCTAGATTTAGCTAGAATTCACCATGGTTCCATATGTTCTCTGATTTGTCTTTGCATTAATAGAGGTCCAATATTTCTGGTACAAAATAACTAGTATTGATAATTTTCATACAGTTCAAGAAGATCATAGAAACCACATCAGTGCTCTTCTACAAAATAAGCAGTTTCCTTTGGGATTGGCATTTTCAATAACTTCCTTGAAAGATCCATTTACATATGAAGTCAATTATAGAATCAAGTATTTAAACTTAGTTTTCTCAATTTGCCAAACATACCTTTCTTCCTGGAATTGGGAAGGTCTGAATTAACCACTGTGGTGCATTCATTTTTTGTACTTATGGTTTTTGACGTGCCAATTTCATGCAGTCTGAAATGTGCATTCTTTTGTCCCTTACTATTGAGATGCAATCCTCCTTCCTTTCTCCCTTCCTCCCTTCCTTCCTTCACCCCCTCCCTTCTCCCTCTGTCCTCTCTCTCTTTTTTTCTTTTTTTCTTTCTTCCTAGGATTTGCTGTAATTTCCTGCTCATCCAGAAAAACCTTCCTAAGGTATTTAGAACTAGCAAGCTAAGGTGGTTGACTTACCTTACCATTGATCCATATGGTGAATGAGGCTGTTTCCCCAAAGACACCTGCAAATCCCAGAAATAATGGAATGGCTGCTTCTCTTCCTCCGAACATAATTGTGCTAATAACTGGATCTGCCTCAACTAAGCCTGAGGTATGGCATGCCAAGAAATGGCATCAAAGCTGTCTGAAATCCAGAGAGGGGAGGGGTATCAGACATAATTTAATATGGACAAAAAAATCCCCAAGCATTAGGAAGTATATTGGCATTCCGAGGGGTAAAGGATTGGCAAATCCAAATAACTTCTGGATCATGATTACAGGGATACTTACATTTCTTACCAAGGTATTCTTTTTTCCTGAAGAAGTTCCTTCTCAGGTTTATATATTGCACATATTATTTAATGGCACCTTTGACACATTTTTAAAATATAACACACACACATACACATGCTACACATATATGCATATACAAATATGCATCTACATTTGTTTGTTCTGTAAAGACTAATAGATAATTACCATAGATAAATAAAGAGCAATAGAAAAATAAATCATTTACATCTGATTTTTTTTAAGCCAAAGCAAAGCAACCACCGTTTAAAACCATGCATTTCTGTAGCTGGTCACTGAGGACACTGTTTTGGAAAACTGGGTGCCATTGTCAAGTGGCAATTGATCTGTTTAGAGTAAAATAAACAGTCTTGATATCCTTTCCAAATCTTTGGGCAACTATTAGAAGAACCATTGCTGGTGACTTTTGTAGCATTCAAAGAGGAGCTCTCCCATTAAAAACAGCACGAATAAGCATTTTATTTCCAACATGGTAGCAACCCAATCTTAAATGTTTTCTTTTTGTTGCTTAAGCCTGAAAAAGTCCTGATTTATGGCATAGAACCATCCTGTTCAATTTTAGCACAGATATTTCCAGAACATCATTGTGGCAATCCTGGTGTTTGAGAATTCACTTCGAAGAAAAATAATCTATGTGTGTTTGGAGTGTGTACATGACTGCTAAACTAATCCCTTCTTCCTGAAGGTAGTTCTGGTAAACGTTTGAGGGCAGGGATGAAAAACTGAATACAGGTAGTTCTCGACTTATGACCACAATGAGCCCAAAGTTTACGTTGTTAAGTAAGACATTTGTAAAGTGAGTTTTGTCCCAATTTTTACGACTTTTCTTGCCTTAGTTGTTAAGGGAATCACTGCAGTTAATAATTTCGTAACCCGGTTGTTAAGTGAATCTGGCTTCCCCATTGACTTTGCTTGTCAGAAAGTTGCAAAAGGGAACTTTTGCGACTTTCATAGTAACAATCATAAATTGAATGGCTGCCTCAGATGCCAAGCATCTGAATTTTGATCACATGATCATAGGGATGCTGCAAAGGTCATAACTGTGAAAAACAATCATAAGTCACTTTTTTCAGTGCCGTTGTAACTTTGAACGGTCACTAAATGAACTGTTGTAAGTCGAGGACTACCTGTAGTGAACATCTTATCCTGCTGATTGGAAACTGTGAGGGCCTGGATGGGGAACAACAGGCTTCAGCTGAACCCTGTCAAGAATGAGTGGCATTGGATTTGGAGCTCACTTGGTCCTAGGATTGTGCCATCTTTGGAGCTGGATGGGTTTCCCTGGGCCCAGATAGATCTAATCTAATCTGTAATAGGGGGTTCCTCCTGGATTCATGACTCATGTCCAATGAACAGGTGGTGGTGGTGGCTAGGAGGGCCTCTGCTCAACTTCGTCTTGTGTGCCAGTTGCACCCCTTCTTAGATTGGCAGGCCCAGCTTACAGTTACTTATGCCCTACATAAAGGTAAAAGTTTGCCTCATACATACATGCTAATCGTTTCCGGCTCTAGGGGGCGGTGCTCATCTCCATTACAAAGCCGAAGAGCCAGCGCTGTCTGAAGACATCTCTGTGGTCATGTGGCCAGCATGACTAAATGCCGAAGATGCACGGAACGCTATTACCTTCCCACCAAATTTTGGTGGGAATGGTCCCTATTTTTCTAATTGTGTTTTTACATACTTTCGAACTGCTAGGTTGGCAGAAGCTGGGACAAGTAATGGGAGCTCATTCTGTTATCTGGTGCTAGGAATTCGAACCACCGAACTGCCAATCTTTCTGATTGACAAACTCAGCGTCTTAGCCACTGAGCCACTGTGTCCCTACTTATGCCCTATTCACCCCCAAATTGGACTTCCACTCTGTGCTGTACCTGAAGCAGACCTTGAAGTATATCAGAAAACTTCAGCTGGTAGAGAATGCAACAACATGGGCAGTTATGTATGCTCCAACCTGCATTTCCTTTCAGGTCAATTCAGGATGCTGGCTTTAATTTTTAAAACCCTTCAAGGCAAGGGACAAGCTTATCTTTTCCAGCTTTTCCCAGGTGTATCCATTATAGCATCCCATTAAATCTGGCAGAGTGTGTGTGTTATAGATTCTATTAGCTGGGGATCTACATTTGGTGGATCCCAGGCAGGGGTGGGATGCTACCGGTTCTGCCTGGCTGTATAGAACTGGTAGCTCTGAAGAGCAGCAGACACAGAACTAGTTCTGTGCCTGCTGCTCTTTGGTCCACCCACCCGCCCGGGCTGTTACCTGACCTTTATTTCCTGCTTTTTCAACCTCAGCTGCTTTGCGTGGCACAGCTGAGGTTGAAAAAGCAGTAAAGTGCTTTTTCAAATGCTGTGCACTCGCATGCAGTGCTCATCAGCTGCCCGGGCAGCACAGCTTATGGTGTATTACACACGTGCACAGCGTGTGCACACAAAACGTAAAATTAACGAACCGGTAGTAATGCCGGTTGAATCTCACCCCTGATCCCAGGAGATGTGCCTTCTCTGCTGTGGCACCCTTTTGCTATTCTGAATGACCTATTTATGTGGGGCTTCCAGGTCTGGGGCTCCCAGAATACCAAAGATTTTCTAAGATTTGTTATTGTTGAGATATGCATTTTTAATCCCCTTAATTGTCTAGAAATACCAAAACAGCTCTTCTATACATATCTGGAAATTATGGAAACTAGTCAAGGAGAGAACCAACCTCGAACTAAATTACTTGACAGTGAGAACAATCATTTAGTGAAATGGCTTGTCTTCAGAAATTGTGGGTGCTCCATCACTGGAGGTTTTTAAGAAGAGATTGGACAACCATTTGTCTGAAATAGTGTAGGAGGTTGGATTAGAAGACCTCCAAAGATCCCTTCCAAATCTGTTATTATGTTATCTTCATATGTGCATTTTTAGTTTTTTTTTAAGGTAAAGAGTAACTCTTCAGTACATTCAGAGTAGATAAAATTGATTTGCCATTGGGTGGGGTTTCACAAAGTGCTAAGCATATTTTCTTCCTTCTTCCTTAAGCTTTAAAAAAAGTTTCAGGTTGCCACCACCTGAAAATGGAGCTGAGAAGAAAAGAAAACCTTAGCACTGGTCTCTTGTTACTTGAATCCATTTTTAAAAGAACAAAGATTGAGTTCAGCCAATCAGCTGCAGGAAGTGTGACTTGATTTATTTATTTTTTTAAGTTCAAGAAAATAACACTTGGGTATTCTATCTTATGAAACTGCAGTTGAAATCGTTTGCTACTTATCATTTGCCTTTAATTTCCACCACTATCCACACTTGACTCCTAAACAATAAAATGAGCAAAATATGTTGGTCTAGCCCTGCTTAATAATGGTTATATAGAGGAGGCAAATGATGGACAATTTTTTCTTTGTTATCATAGCCATTCAGAGATTCTAGTTGATAGTATAATCTGATATTTCCAGACTGATGTTTATCTTGCAGTATATCACTGTTATCACTTAACTTGAGCCTTCGTTAGATTTTAAACTGCATTGTATCATCACCATCATATCTCCGCCATCATCTGTGATTCCCAAATACCTTCCTTTCAATGCTTAATGCAGGCTATGCATAGAGAAGCTAAGTTTTAATGGACAAATCTATACACTCCTGAAAGCCTAAGACTCCAAGGCAAGGGTGTTCAAACTTGGCAAGTTTAAGACTTGTGGACTTCAACTCCCAGAATTCCTGAGCTAACATGACTGGAGGAGGATTTCTGGGAGTTGAAGTCCACAAGTCTTAAAGCTGCCAAGTTTGAAGACCCATGCTGCAAGGGAATGAAATTTGGGGAAATTGTTGCCACTTTAGTACTGCTGCCATGGTCAACCCCTGTCATATGATCTTTCTTTCCAAAGTTCCCTGACAGTTACCCACAAGTCAATGGAGAAACTGGAAGGACTTTATGTATTGCAGATGGTCCTTACCATCTTCCCAATAAGTAGCTCAGATAAATATCCCCTTCCGCCAGTCCTCCTTCCAGTATTTCCAACCACTTGTGCACTTTGTCCTTCTGCCACTATTTCCAACCACTCATGCACTCTCTTATTCTATCCCCTACCCAGCAGCAGCCATTTACCTCCCAGCTGGGAAGGGAAGGGGAAAGGAAAGGGGAAGGGAGGAAGAGAAAGGGAAGGAGGGAAGAAGTAAGCAAGGAGGAGGAAGGGGAAAGGAAGTGAGGGAGAGAAGGAGGGAGAGAGGAAGGAACGGTAAGGAAGAGGGAGGGAGAGTGGAAGAAAGGGAAAGGAAGGGAAAGAAGGAAGAGAGAGGGAGGGAAGAAGGAAGGAACATTTCCAACATTTCCTGCAAGCTTTCTACAAGCAATAGCAAAGCTGGTTGGAAGTCAGAAGCTGCTTCTACTCCCAATGAAAAATGATGATGCAGTGATGGATGAGTGGACTAGTTTTGCTTAAATTTGACCACTGTCATTGTTGCTAGCAATATGTTGACATGATGTGGCATTGTTTTTATTAGACTGCTGATCATACAGATGGAAGGTGAGTTTTATAGCCCTTGGTTATCAAGGACAAACATTTTTTTAAATAAAAGGAACTTCATAACATGGAGATTAAATGCAAAAGCCTACAGTTTCCAGAAAATTTTCTGTTTTTATCTCATCCCAATCCCCCCCTTACATGCATGCATGCATACATACTCACATGCATACACACAAATGCATACATAGAGCAGGCATGAGATGCATACCCACTATTTCAAGCAGTCCCAAATTCCTTGGAAAAGTTCAAGATTCTAGCAAGCAGAAGTTCCAAATAGCAGGAAGAAGTGTCCTTGAGGCATAGTCCAAAGGTTGTAGCATCATCATAGGCCATCAAGTTCTGGTTCAGGTTCAAAAGCACAGAAGGTTCCCAAGCAGGATTTCAGGGCACAAGTGAGAGAGGTTCCAGTAAATGGAGAAGTTGTTCGCAACAAAGGGTTGCTTGCTACTGATGGCTCTAAAACAGAGCCCACCAAGTACAGGCAATCACTGGTGGGAAGGCCCTTGTTTCACATGGAGCCATGCAGACTTCTTTTGTTCTGCCCTTCGCTCAGCCCTACTGGGAGGAAGTCATATCCCTCATTGCTGCTTCCCGCTGCTCCAAGGCTCTACAACCAAGTCAGTCCCAGGCTCCCCTTGCTGATCTCTGAGGTAGGGTGCTGTTCCTTAGGGACTTCTGAAGATACCTCCTCTTTCTCAGATCCCTCAAAAGTACAGAACAGCAGGTCATGAATTCTGTCTTATTTTTAAATCAATATACATATAACCTTTCTTTGTGTTGTTGACATGTACAGGCATGTTTTCATATCTTCTTTATTAAGGTCACTGGCCGCTTTTGAAATAGGATTTCCAGAGAGTCAAATGAAAAAACGTGGACATTTCTGATTAAATTGGGGGAAAATAAAACAGCAAAATAAAGTATAAAGAATTAAATTAAAAGTTAAATATTTGAGGCTAAATTACTTAACTATAAGATTACAGATAGTCCCTGCTTAACAGTCCTAACTGGGGCCAGAATTTCCACCACTAAATAAAACAATTGTTAAATGAAACTTTGCATGACCATACAATTTACCAATGGTAATTCCAGTAGTCCTGGCTGCAATTGTTTATTTTTTAAAATTTATTTATTTTTATTCCACTTTTATTATTTCTATAAATAATTCAAGCAGTGAAACTACCTAATATTCCTTCCTCCTCCTTTTCCCCCCATAACAACAACCCTACGAGTGAGTTGGGCTGACAGAGAATGACTGGCCCAAAGTCTCCCAGCTGGCTTTCATGTCTAAGGCAGGACTAGAACTCACAGTGTCCTAGTTTCTAGCCTGGTGCCTTAACCACTAGACCAGGGGTCCCCAAACTTGGCAACTTTAAGACTGGTGGACTTCAACTCCCAGAATTCTCCAGCCAGCATAGCATAGCTAAGTTCATCAGATTTTTAAGTTGCCAAGTTTGGGGATCTCTGCACTAGACTAAACCGGCTCTAGATTTGTTAGATGTTGGGTGAGGATCTTCCACTTCTCCTAACTTGCTGCACTTGTCTCAACTCCCCCTATCCCCCTATCTTCCCCCAACTCTGTCCTTCTGGCCACCCTGCACTCTCCCACCTTCTTCCCTTGTTGCCCCATGATTGTCCACAAGGAAAATAGGAAGGAGATGGGTTGACTTTCCTCATCAATGTTCTCTGCCCCCTGGAAGAGTTGGAATACGATATGAATACAAATCAACAGTGAAGGTACAAATACTGTGATCTTTGTGTATTTTGATAACATACATTTTATGCCATGAGTTGGTCTTTTAGTCTTGCAGCCTGCATGCAGTAAGTCAGCTGGAAATTGATACGGTAAATTGTTCTCCTTTGAAGCTGCTGCTGATAACATGAAAAGAAGAAAGTGAAATGATTATAAAAGTTTTATAATCAATAATGAATGACCAGGAATTATTTATCGGACAGTAAATCAATGGAAGCAAGCTTTTACTCATTTTTGTGTTGTCACAAACATAACAGATAACCAGGCATAATCAATAAGAAGCTAATTTCTACACTTTCTAAGAAATGATTGATTTTATGAATATTTATATGCTTTATACATTAAACTGGCAAAAACTCCTTTTGAGCAATTTCAGAACTTTGCTCGCCTGTGACTGTTTCAAGAACTTGGATAACCTATGCACTTTATGACTTTAAAGAAAACATTACTGTTCTCATTGAAAACCTTGGTATTCTGTTAACATTTTCAATTTATTGGAAGCTCTGTGTGCTTGAAAAAGATTCAAAGCAATAAACTTTAAAACTGTATTTTCCCATTTCATCAGTATTTATTTTATTCATTACATCTCTTTGGAGGTAGGGGGTTTCATATGTATGTATAACATATAACTGTATGTACACACATTGACTAATCAGGGAAAACTTCTATTATTAGTACATTTCTCTACAATTATAAAAAAGGCATCAGTAAAGGTGCTTACTAAAAAGATTTTTCATTTAGGTAAAATTAAAGCTGATATATACTTCCTGCAAGTAAATGTAATTTATTTCTAAGGAGATATGTAGAAGATTGCATTATAAGCTTTGTTCTAATGTAAACAGTTCTGCAAATAGCTCAATGTCTTTCTTTAAAAATGAATTATATCAGGAGCATTTACTATTACTTGTAAGTGCAATGAATTGTAGTTGCAAAATTCCTTGCCACTTCCTTTTTGTTTTGTTGCTTTTAATCCACAGATTTATGAATGCCGTTACTCAGCAAGAAATGTAATTTGCATAGCAATATATGGTAGAGAATCACAATTTCTTTAATCCTGCTGTTTTATACCAATTTTACTGTGCACATTTTATTAAGCCACCTACCATGTAGTGATGATTTCATAGTAACTAGTCATATTTTCCAGGGTTTCCTTTCCTTATTCCTTTCTCCTTTTTCCTTTTCTTTCCCTTCATTTCTGTTTCTGCTTCTTTTCCGGAGTTTCATTGGAAGAATCTCATTCAGGTGCTTAATGTTTATCTTCACTTTAGAGTTGTGATGAAACAGTACAAAGCATTAGTGTCATACCTTGAACATATTTTAATGGGTGGCTGAGCATTTTTATTTATGTGTTCTTTGATTATCCAAAGATTTCTGTCCTTTTTAAAAAATATAATTTCAAAATGCTTAGAGCAACTCAAAAGTAGTCTACAGACAAAATTATAACATGAACCATGCAGTGGCAATTCATCATTACGTATGTCCCTTCTTTCATAATTAAATAGACAAATATGGATGTCCCCAGGTGTGAAGGGGATTATCTTTTTGTTGGTGATGTTATTTTTGCACCATATGACTAGTCAACTGTAGTATGGTTTTTATTTCTACAGATGTCTACAGAGAAATTAAATCTAATTGGAAACACAGAAAATGCTCTGTTGTGAAGAATCTATTCGGTAATTCCTGTGAGTTCAAATAGTTTATTGTTCTCCAGAGTGGTTCTCCAGGTCATATATAGGTGCCATTTTTGTTATTCTCTATTGTCTTCAGAATGGCTGGATTTCAGTAATGTATATTTTTGCTTTTTAATAAACAAAAGCCATGAAATAGGTTCACCAAACCTATTATGATATTACTGTGATGCCCTGAGGTCATTTTTGAAATATATAGTGTGGTCTCTAGCTATGAAAAGTTGCCAATTCCTGCTGCACAAGTGTATCCTTTGGATCAAAGGACTTAAACTTTTTATTATGTTTTCTTCATGTATGTTAAGTTTAATATTTATGCATGTGTATTGGTATGGGTTTCTGGAATGATGCATGAGAATTATAAAGAAAGTATACTATAATAATTTGGAAAACTTTCTTAATAATGGCTTGATTGTCCAGAAGATTTCCTTCCTTCCTCCCTCCCTCCCTCCCTCCCTCCCTTCATCTTAGCATCATTCCCCACTCTTACCATGTGAATTCTTTATTAAAAGGAATGTGTATATGCTAATTTAAACTAAATTTCAATAAATTCTTTTAAAATGTGTTATGAATACTACCAAAGTCAATTAGTCTCATATGTTTTATGTTTTCTTACTGTTTCTAAAATAACCAATTTTTAAAAATGTCATATTTGAAATAATTTTGCTCTCATATTTTTTCTTCCTGCTGTTTTATCATATTAAGAGGTCATAACTCTTTGTTTATGATCTTGCAGTCTGTTAATTTAGAGCCTGTGATGTAGACTAGAGATTATGTATGATCATACTATCAAGTAAGACACAGACACTGGTTTATATTCTAAGACACAACAAATCTTGATAATGATTTCAAGTATTTCTCAAGAGAACTTAATGGAAATGGCAGCAGATTCCACTTGACTTTATGTATCAAATTTCAACTGATCTCTGATGCCATTTAGTTTGAGATATATTTATTTATTTATTTATTTATTTTTAATTACATTTATATGCCGCCCTTCTCCGAAGACTCAGGGCGGCTTACAATTTTTGGGATACAACCCAGTGTGCTCAGCAATAGCCTTCATTCCATTGTATATGCCTGCTTATTACTAAGCGGCATTTTTACAAGGTCAGCTAATTGCCCCCAACAATCTTGGGTCCTCAATTTACCTACCCCGAGAGGATGGAAGGCTGAGTCAACCTTGAGCCTGGTGGGATTCGAGCCTACAGTAATTGTAGACAGCTGGATCTTAAGAGCAGGCATTTACAGCCTGAGCCACCAAGGCTCTTATAGTAGGTAGGTAGTAGGTAGGTAGATAGATAGATGCTTATTTTTTCTTAATCAGCATAATTTCTATTCTTTGAGTTTGAACTAGTTCTAAAATTGGTTTTAATCTCTACTGTAGGACAATTTGAAGTGTTCAGTTTATCACCATTGTTAACCCTGAAATCTTGTTTGAACTTTAAGCTGCCATAAGAGAGGAAAAAAATAAAAATGGCAGTTGGAAGTGTCAGTTGTTAGTGGGAGCTCAAGTCTGATAATGTGTCTTGTTATGTGTTATATGTGCTTTCTAGGAATTTTGCACTCTGCAACTGCTGTGCAACTCTTTGATCATTGGTGGGGATGGAAGGAACTGGTATCTTACTTACCAAGCACCCCAGAATACCACAAAATCCTAGAAGCACCCGGAGTCTTGGCTAGATCTGGGCCTAGAGCTGGAGTTGAAGCTGGGGTCAATCCATGGTGAGCTGTGATTTCAGTTGGCTTTGCCAATGGTGCCCTCAGCTCAGGCAAGTCCCAGCAGAGCTGAAGTCAACAATAAAACCAACAGTAGGGAAAAGGCATGGTATTTGCTGGGCTATTAGGGGCTTCTTCAATGTGGCTGATGACCAGGTAAGATCCTTCCAATGATGATGATGATGATTTGGACACTTGCAATGCATTTTGCTCCATGAGGAAGTATCCTAGAGGGCTGTTCTAGATAGATGTAATAAGTTATTAAGTAGTACTTGGTAGCACCAGCCTGTAGGAAACTGCATTTATTTAAAAGTCTCATTCTGCAATCTGAAGATTTCTCACTGCCTTGACTCATTGTCCTCCATTTTGTCCTGCTGGGACCCTTCTTTCAGTTCTAGCAGATGGTGCCTTTCTTGTCCATGTAGCTATTCTGGGTTGTGAGGTACATCGCTATATGGAAAAGTGGCATGGTGGATTGTTGGCTGCATTTATCACAGGAGGCCTAATTCCCTAGAGGCTACTAAGTCTTTATTACTGGAATGGCTGGGATGGTTGAGTGCCTGGGGACAAATGGGTTGACTAGGGCCATTTCCTGTGGCTTACATGTGATATGTGTGGAGCGTTTTGTGAATATGTATTCTGATTTGGAAGGAAGGATTGAAGGGTAGGAGGGGGTGAGGGAGTGAAATGGCAGACAAGAATCTCATGCAAGAATCTCATACTGGTGACAAGAGAAGTAGAAATGATGGGAACCTGGGAATGGCTGCACCACAAGACCAACACCCTAGACACCAGTTTATATAATATTGCTTTGTTTTAAAATATGAACATTTGCATCAACTGATATTTAAACTCTCCAAAGTTTAGGATATAATAGAAATATTCTACTGAGAAACATCTCATTTATTATGTATGAGCCTTAGTGGCACAGTGGTTGGAATGCAGTACTGCAGGCAAGAATGCAGTACTGGAGGCTACTTCCACTAACTGTTGGCTGCCTGCAGTTTGGCAATTTGTTTCTCACTGGCTCCAGGTTGACTCAGCCTTCCATCCTTCCAAGGTTGGTAAAATGAGGTCCCAGATTGTTGTGGGCAATATGCTGACTCTGTAAACCGCTTACAGAGGGCTGTAAAGCACTGTGAGGTAGTACATAAGTCTAAGTGCTATTACTATTATTTTACAGTTTTTGTATTTTAAGGGGATAAAAGAAGCAGAAGCTATCAATAAATGCCTATGGTGTTCAATTCCAAATATACTCTTGAAAAAGATGAAGTTGTCAGTTAAAGCTATGGATTCAGTTTTTCCAAATATTGTCTTGAAAACATACAAACAAACAAACGAATAAATAAAATAATCTGACTAGTACTAAATTTTGAATTCCGTATAAATTCTCCTTCTTATATATTTTTAGAATATCCACTCATAGAATCTTTACTTAATTGGGCTGATCTGGGCTCAAAATGTAATCAGTTAGACATAAATGCTATCACTATGACATTGATTCAAATATTGTACTATACTATAACTAGAAAATTGCATTTTGACTCTTTTTTCAAGCCAAATTGTCATGATGGGGTAATCCAAAGTTTAAAAAAAAAATTAACGGACTGTTACATGGAAAATTTGGATAGATGTTGAGATATTTTTATGTTAGGCCATTAAATGATAATGATGACCTTGTAAAATTAATGAAGTTTGTGTAAAAAAAATGATAATGATGACCTATTATCATTTCTTATGCTAAAGGACAAATATAAATTGTCCTTTGTCCACTGGCAATATTTATAAAAACATCTATTGCCATGTCAATTTGGCCAAGTTACTTTAATTTTCAGAAATCCTTAAATTATTATATTTGTGTTGTGTTATGACACTAAAATCCCACAATTAGTTTTTATAAATCCTTCTTAAGAAATTAACTGTTAATTAAAATTTACAGTTGATCTGTAAATTTTAAAGACCAGATAAAATAAGTAATTAGAGATGCCAATTTTATCAAAATACTAGGGGACTGCCTTATAGCTATTCAACAAAAATTGTACCTTGGATTTATGAGAATACCCTTCCCCCCACTTGACAAAAGACTTATTCCCCAAGAGTGGAAAATACATTTATGCCTTCAATTACTCAATGGATAGAAGAGCTGATGTTATGAACTAGCTGTTTAGTAAACTTTGTATGGATGATTGTAATAACTGTTTATTAAAAAGTTGCATTCATGAATATTATTATTTGTTGCTATTACTGCTGCTGTTGTTAACAAACAATTTTGGAGATTTGGTGCTTCTGGATTCTTTCTAAGGACCTAAGATAGCTAAATATACCATTGTAATATGTACTATGCCAAGCAATGCAACTTTTTGTAATTGATGTTTTGAGATTCTGTCCCTTTTATGTACAAGTGGTTTTTTTGATATCATTTGGTATTGGCACCATTATTAACATGATAATCATCAGGTTCCTCAATGGTTCAGGCAGACACCTGCTCCATTCACTGACATATAATGGAGAGCTGGGGAGAGCTGCCATATAATCATCTATGGAAGATTTGGTTTTTATAGCCAATTGTAATAAAAAGTATTTCCAGTCTTCCTGTGCAGTTAATTTTCTGGTTTGGTGTACCTAGTGTGTCTGACAGATGAACAAGCACACAAATAGAAGTGTACAAAGACTGATATTTTTGGGTTAGCGTAGCTTAATTTCCTCCCCTAGATTTCTGAAGCAATGTCCTGACCCAATTTGAAAATCAATCCCAGCAACTATTAGCTAGGAAGAGCCAACTGTTTGTTATGTGGTGGCGCAGTGGTTAGAATGCAGTATTGCAGGCTAATACTGCCAACTCAGCAGTTCAATTCTGACCAGCTCAGGATTGACTCAGCCTTCTATTCTTCCAAAGTTGGTAAAATGAGGATCCAGATAGCTGGCAAAAAGCTGACTTTGTAAATCACTTAGAAGGGCTGTAAATCACTGTGAAGTAGTATATAAGTCTAAGTGCTATTGTTATTGCTACTAACAGTTTTGAATTCTTCTTTACCCATATGATTGATGGTTGAAGAAGACTGGAAAAGTCAGCATTAAATGAATCAGCACTATATAATGAAGATGTTATCAAGACTCTTTTTAAATTCATTCTCTTTGATAATACCCTCTTTTACAAAGTTGATCTGAATTCTTTGTGGGTGGAAGTTTCATTTTGCCTACTCATATATGCAGCATGCTAGTTCTTTACTACTCTACCTGCTATCCATTTGGGCAAAAAAGATTGCTTGCTCAAAGGAAATCCCAGGAAAAGTAGAAATAAACATTTAGCTTTTGTAATCTGGAAGAAAAATAGGGATTTTTTAATTTAAAAAAAAAATTTTTAATTACATTTATATGCCGCCCTTCTCCGAAGACTCAGGGCGGCTTACAATTTTTGGGATACAACCCAGTGTGCTCAGCAATAGCCTTCATTCCATTGTATATGCCTGCTTATTACTAAGCGGCATTTTTACAAGGTCAGCTAATTGCCCCCAACAATCTTGGGTCCTCAATTTACCTACCCCGAGAGGATGGAAGGCTGAGTCAACCTTGAGCCTGGTGGGATTCGAGCCTACAGCAGTTGTAGGCAGCTGGAACTTAAGTGCAGGCAATTAACAGCCTGAGCCACCCAAGGCCCCAGGGATGAAGGGTTAAAATCCAACCTAATTACTCAAACTACATAAATGTGTTTCTCTCTTGTGTGCCTGAATGCACACTCGCATAGAGGTCAAATCTGGGGTTCTTATCACTAACTGGGAAGCAATTTAGGACTCTCCAAATAATTTGGACTACTGCTCCTCTAATTCCTTTCCTATAGAGGCTTATTGGTAGGTGAAATTTAAAAATATCTGGAGAACTCCAATTTACTTAATCTCCCAGTTTTGTGTTTGTCTCCAATTTCCTCCACAAAATGCAGCTCTAGAGATTACTATGTCTGATTGCTAATGCAAAAACTACTTTAAGGTTTGACCCTCAAAGCAGGAAACACAGAAACTGATTCTAAAAAGGAAATGAAATTATTCTCAGGAGAATATTCTCCAACTGAACTGGTGTCTTACTCATAATCCTCCTCTTCCAAAAGACCAAGACTTATTCTAGTAGCCGGCAATCCAGGAGGATGTTTAGCTTGATGATTTCTGAAATCTCCAACTGATGTCATCTGTATTTGTCACCATTTGTAAGAAAGTAGAAACGGAGCAGGGATTTGGATCCATTTAAGACTACTGCTTGTTTAGCTGGAAACACAAGTGACTGGCAAAATAGACTACAAATCAAAATTTCATGGCTAAGCCAAGCTGTTTAAATCCATACCCTTGAATTCCTTTTATTCGTTCCTAATGTTTTTAAAGACACCTTGCATCATCTATAGAAAATGTTGTACAAACAATTAAGGGGTCTTTTTTTCTGCTTGCAATAGTATAAAAAAGAGGGACCTGAAACAAAGGAAAAGCAGGGATTTTCATTGAAGTTATGAGTTACAAAGCTGGGAATGGTAGAGATCTGATCTGCTGTGTAGTTCCGGTGGGGCTAGATGGATGCATATTTCCATTTACCTGTTGAGTCACCATGGACAGGTAAAAGCCACACTTTGGCTTTTGCAAACAAATGCAACAAGGGAGGCCTGTTCTTAGGGAATACAACATTGAGGTGATCAGATACCTGTCCCCAGTCAACACTGGAATCTTTGCAGTTTTCTCTTGTTGCAAAATACATGTCCTTGTTAAGCTGCCCTCCAACTAAATTCAAAATAGAGCTTCCACTCTTTTAGGGTGATATGATTGCAGATGACTATGCCTGTGAGTGGGGATAGTTTGCTTGAGATTGATCAGATTATTCAAAGGAGGAAAAATGAAATTCTAGGTCAAAGCAAGGAGGAAAATCTAAGTCAAGGTGTATATGGGAGAGGTGCATTTTCCTTTAATGAATTATAGCCTGATGTTTTCAAATTTGGCAATGTTTAGTAGGACTATGCAAATAATATATCTAAACAGATATGCCTGTACTGTGGAAAGTGGCAAGCTTACCAGTCGGATGTATCTTATTTTATCTTATTTCACCGTTTACTACTTTATCTCATTTTATTGCATCTTACAATGTGGCCATTCATGCTTTGATATGGTCAACTGATTAATCAATAAAGTATTCTACCACTACTGTGACAAGTTGGATGTGCTAGTCATCTCAGTTCACTCCCATGTGATAAGTCCAGGGTACCATATAGTTAAATGTTTAGAATTGTTTGCTTTTATTTCAATTGGGATGAACCTTACAAACAATAAAGGCCATTATAAAAGATTGAAGCATGTTATATTTTCCCCCCTTTCCCTGTAATCCCTTTTATTGGAATGGAGTTGGGGTGACTGGAGTGAGCAGGATGCCCTTCCTGATGCCTACATGGAGTTCACAGTAGGTATTTTATCTTTGTGCCCTGATAGAGGAACACCTGTCGCTGCCTAGGATTGAACTCTCAACCTCCCAAGTGTGGGACGAGCATCTTCATTTCTCGGCAACCATGCCACTCAGATTGAAGCATGTTATATATTCTACTTCTGGGCTTGGTCTTTAAAAATTAAAGGGTTGAATTTCAAAAGATGGCTTGCAGCATGTTTTAGAATAGAAGTAAATAACTGGAATCCCAAACTAGGATGCATACATGACAGCTTTGGTCAAAGCCAGCTTCCCAAATACTCAACTGCTGTCAAATAATTTTTAGTCCTAAAGAAAGAAATTATTGAATGCCAGACTTGTGAATCTTTATAATAAGTATAATTGTGAAGGAATATAAATATGTAAGAATATGGAGTGTTATTTAAGACTTCATAATCATATGTATTTATACTTCGTCACAGTAGGAGTGAACATATAAGATATTATAATAATTTATGTATAAATATATAAACATAAATATAGAAGAATAACATGGCTTTTTTCTTACAATGTCTATAAATATTTATGAAATCAAAATTCATTTTTTATCTTCCTGTACTTATTCATTTTAGAGCTATTTTCCTGGGATACCACTTAAAAATACCTAGCATGGCTCTTGACCCAGGAAAAATTGTGCATCCTTTTTTTAGGACAGTAAAAGATAAAAATGCAAGATGATAAGGGGCTGCCAGTCAAAAGGGTACACTCTGCCTTAATCATTATTGTTGTTGAACATAGACAGCAGATATAGCCATTCAACCATGAGGTTATTTTTTCTTAAATTACATTCCAACGAGTACATCACACTTTGGCAGGAGGGAGGATAACCTTAGATCAATATAACTATGGAAATGCAGGTGGCTATGTGATACATGCCTTGAAGTAAGACTGAATTGATCCAGGTTCTTAGTTCATCCTCAATCATGGAAATTTCTGAGTATTTCGGTCCTTTCTTTCAGCCCATTCTATAAAGCAAGATTGTGATTAGAGTGTGATTATTTAAAGATGGACATCATGAAGTAAGTTATGGTGTCATCCCAAAAGAAAGATAACATAGATATGCCTTGAATTCTCACCACAATTGGGAACAGAAGTTCTGTTGTAGGTAATTGTGATTGTAAATCGAGTTGGGTTTGAGTTTACAAAATTTGTATAGCAGTCATTAAGTGAATCTCTGTGGTTGAGTCAGTTGCCAAACCTCTAAATTTCAGTCACATGACCATGGGGATGCTACATCAGTATTAAGTGTGAAAGTGGTCATAAGTCACTTTTTTCAGTGCTGTTGTAACTTCAAACAAGTTGTTGCAAGTGGACAATTACCTGTACAACTTAGGAAACTCTTTAGGGGATTCTGATTCTTCTTTTTGAAATCAACATTAATGAATTCAAATTATTCTCATAACTATTAAAAATCAACAAAACTGTATATTTTTGGAATGAAAGCTGTTGCACCTATAAATCTTTCTAAGTCAGACTTTATGCATTCATAATGTTCATATGCTGTCTAATAATGAGCATGGTAGCTTTCAAGAAGTAAAACAATTACATGTGGCATTAAAATAAGAACATCTACACACATTATAAAACGAGTTGTTTGTATATGTGTGTGCCTTTGAGTCTGTGCTGATTCCTGGTGACCGTCAACAATCTTTGTAGTTTTCTTGGTAAGGTTTTTCAGAAGTGGACATCCAGCTGCCTTTCATGCCTAGTGCAGTCCTAGAACCAGGGGTGGGATTCTACCAGTTCGCACCTATTCTCTAGAACCGGTTGTTAACATTCTAAGCAGTTTGGAGAACCGGTTGTTAGAAGAAATTACTGGCCTAATCCTGTAAGGAAGGCGGGAAGGAAACATTCTGGTGTTACTTACAGAAACTGCCTCTCCGTTAACCCTTATTACATTCTTGGCAGGACTAGACTTCCTGTCCCAGGAACTTCTCTGGAGTTTTTTCCCCCTCCTTTGCTGGTACCTTGCTTGTGTGGAGTGACCATTCAAAGTTACAATGGCATTGAAAAAAGTGACTTATGACCATTTTTCACACTTACAACTGTTGCAGCATCCCCACAGTCATGAGAGGCCAGGTGAGGAGATGCATGCCTCGATGTGAGTGATATTGAGTTGGCCACACCCAGCCAATAACATGACCACCAAGCCATGTCCACCCAGTCACATGACCACCAAGCCACACCCACCACCTAAGCCACGCCCACAGAACCGGTTGTTAAAAATTTGAATCCCACACCTGACTAGAACTCACAGTCTCCCAGTTTCCAGCCTGATGCCTTCAACACCACATAAAACTGGCTTTCTGTAGCTTAAATAACACAACTTAAAACTTGCAGCAACAGTAACAATTTTTTTTGAAATCTTAAAGCTCCAGAAATAATACATAAATCAATTATTATTTTGCCAGCATTGTATTTTAAATAGAACTTTAAATCACACACATATACACATCCTGGGAAGAATCTTAGTTAAACACCAAACAAAAGTTTGTTAGTTGCTTCAAGCTAAGACTATTAGTTGCTTCAAACTTCCATGACATAATGCTTTAGGTTTAATTACAAGAAGAGATCAAAAAGGATTTGGAACATAGCTATAAAAAGTGTCTGCAGACCCTTGGAGCAACTGTGTCTTTTCCTGAATTTATGTTGCATCTGAATCCAGCATGTAGAAGACTCAATCATCCAGGACAAAAATATCTCAAAAGGTTAAATCACGGCAACTGGCCCAAAGTTTATTAAAACTGAGATGTTCCGTTACTCATTCAGATAAATTCTTGAGTCAAAATGAAATTTTGGGTAGGCAGAGAATGAACCAGGCATTGGTATGAACCAACCCTTGCCATACAGACTGCAGGGTTTTTTCCCCCCAAGATGAAAAGCAACATGATGACTGAATATTCATTTACATGTTGCTTTTCATTTTGGGGAGAGACCCCTTGCAGTCTGTATGGCAAAGGTTGGTTCATTCCAATGCCTGGTTCATTCTCTGCCTACCCAGAAAATTTTGACTGAAGAAGTTATTTGGATGAGTAATGAAATGTCTCAGTTTGAATAAACTTTGAGCCAGGTGCCATAATTTAACCTTTTGAGAGACATTTGAATCCAAATTTATTTAGGGAGATCCATTCTCTTTCTTTCATCTTTCTAGTTGTTTCTGGCTCACTGGCTTACATTGTGTATTTGCATTTTTAAAGTTTTTTTCTTTTACACTTTAGAGCATATGTTGGCCAATTCTTCCATTATATTTTAAAAGCAAAATGTACTCAGAAGATTTCGCCTGGGGCATAGGTTTAAAAATAGTTTCCCCCATTGTGACACACTATCTTGTGTGTTCTCTGCGCAGTGCCTGCCCTTTGGAAGAGTCCCAACCCTGAAAGTTTTTTTTTCCAAAGCATGTGACTTAGTCAAGAAGGTTAACTAAACTCTGCAGCTGCCAAAATATTTTTCTGCAATTGGGGTTATTTTTTAATCTTGGGCATTGTGAGACAGATGTTGTGCTTTGAGATTCAATCCTTTTACCCTGTTTAGAACCACTGTTGTGAGATATACAGCTGTATAAATATTTTAAAGAAATAAAAATAAATCAACAAAAGATAACATTCAGAGTGAAAGGGAGTAAGACAATCGGGAAGATGCTGGACTGTGCATTAGAAAATGTTTCCTTGCATTTTGAATGTTCTATTTTAGATGAAGGATGTATTTTCCTTCAGGCTCCAACAGCAAATTACTTTCATCTTCCTCTTATCTATTTCAGGCAGGCTCACACTAGAATTTCAGTGGCACCAGATAAAAGGGCCTTCTCTATCTTTCCTTCCCTGTACCATCTTGCCCATCTGTCAGCCAGTTTACCACATGGTCAAAAAAGTCAGAGTGGAGCATCATAATCTCCTCCCTGGATGTTTCCATTCCCTGGATGTGTTGAAGTGGAGGTTGGCAAACACATTTTGAGAAGGATTTAAGATGGATTCCAATTCTGATTATGGTAGTGAGCTGATCTTGATGGCTTGAAAGATCCCTTCTAGGATTTCTTGGTAAAAAACAGCATTTTGTAATGTTCTGGATGTGACTTATATCTCATTTTCTTGGTATGGGTTATCCCTGGAATGTATAATTCTTATAATCATAAGACATAATGATCCTACCCTAACCCTAACCCTAAACCATACCTGTTCATTCAGAAATAAACTAAGTAGGAAAAGCTGATTGGAACTCCCCACTCCAAGCTAGTCATCAGCCTTGCAAGATAATCTGGACAGAAAGCCAACCAAGATAGGCTAATTCTACTTTAGTATAAGGTTACATTAACAGAATCTTGCAAGTCTGAAAGTACAAACTGTTTCTCATTATACTTTCTCATTATAGCCTAAGATACTAGAAATGATCTCTCCTGAGTTGTTTCCACACACACATTTCTGCTGCAGCCTAAGCTGCCTCTTGTCTACCTGCCTGCCTGTCTGCTTGCCTATCTATCACCCATCCATCCATCTATCCATCCATCCATCTATCTAATCACCTATCATCTTCATTTTTGAAGTGCCCATCTACTTTGAAGAGATGATGATTTACTCTAGAATCGGGTGGGATTCAACCAGTGTAACAACCAGTTTGGTGACATGTGCTTTGCATGCGCACAGAGCATTTGCTACTGACCTTCTCCAGCAATCTCTGTGTGTTAAACAGCTGACGTGCGGCAATCCACTGTGCCGTGCGAATCATCTGAGCTTGAAAATCAGGATATAAAGCACAGACTAGAACGGGGGAGGGTGGGTGGGACCAACAGCTGATTGTCAGAATGAACCGGTTCGCTCACAGCTGATCTTCGGAGCTACTGGTTTGCCCAAACTGGGCAGAACCGGTAGAATCCCACCCCTGCTCTAGATTATTCAGAGTTTTGCAGCGTTAATTCAGCACCAGAAAAATAAACATAGATGGATGATGCTTCATTTAACATCTTTATAAACATTATAAGTAGATTTTACAAACCAGTTGTAGATTTCTCCAACATGGAGCAAACTCAGACAGAAGTAGACATGTTACAAGTTCAG
This sequence comes from Naja naja, assembly GCA_009733165.1. Lineage (NCBI taxonomy): Eukaryota > Metazoa > Chordata > Lepidosauria > Squamata > Elapidae > Naja > Naja naja. Next base: position 134,198,682 of record CM019148.1, on the reverse strand, counting down.
AGCTTTAGCAGCAACTTCAGCAGCTCAGAAACAGACATCAGTTTCACTTTAGTTCAGCAGGCAAGCATTATACACAGCAGAGGAGAGAAGCAGTTTCATTTTCAATAGACAGACTCAGAGCTCAACATAACTTCAGAGCTGCAGAGCTTAATATAGAGCCACACCTAGGCTACTTTTAGTTTCAGTTTCCAGCCTAAGCTAATTCTAGTTTCAGTTTCCAAAACTGTCCTCATTGGCTGACTTAGTTGCTATGCCTATTCATTGGCTGACCTTGTTACCAAGCTCTATTCCAGTTCATGAATATACTCTGACATAGATGATGTACAAGAAAATATTAAAATATAAAAACAGCATAAAAATTTTAGAAACAGGAAAGATTTAGCACTATTAAAATTAATTGAAAGGCGAATGGAAGACTCCATAGCTCCATGCTCTTCTAGGCTCTGCACAGGAGGCTTCAGAACCATAGTTTGACTCCTTTTCTGAAGGCCAGAAGAGTGGGGGGCCATTTTCTGGCAGAAAAGGCTCTCTTCCAGGGCCCCATCATGCGGTCTGTCTCCCTTGACTTGGTGAGATGGGCCAATGTAATGGGACAAAGATGTTTCCATGGGTAGCCTGGCCCCATGCCACCTAGGCTCAGGACATTCTGCCTCCAAAGGTCATTCCCACATACCATTATACATGAGTCCACTCCCTGGAAGTTTAGCTAGATTTATTTAAAGCAGAACAGGTTCAGTTGGGGTGAGAATTTTTTGTGCATTAATGCTCTTGCCTGTGCCTCATCTCAATTTCCCGAGAAAAGGAAGGAAAAAATGTGTATGCTTTCTTTTGAATTCACTGCTTGCTGCAGGCAATGTCGTTTTTAGAGCCTTGTTTTTTCCTCAAACTTCTTTTGTTACTGACGACTTGTTTTTTTTTTTATTATTATTATTATTATTATTATTATTATTATTATTATTATTATTATTATTACAACTGAGGTTTTAGTTTTCATGAGCTGTACTTTCCAGAACAGAATACTCCTTTTCTAGGTTGGAAGGTTAATAATTTACATGCACTTCATTCAGCTTCTCCTAACAATCACTATTTCTAAATGGGAAAGGCAAAGTAAACATAAGTTTAACAAACTGGTTTGTATTAATAAGCTTATGTGGACCTGGGCTAGAAAACAATAATTCTAATCCTCAGTTGCCTTGATGCAAGCCAAGGTCAGGCTTAATTGTTGTAATGTAATTCCTAGGGCTGGCTGATCATTTTGAGCTTTTCTCTTCTAAGAGAAAAAAATGATGCACACAGAAGAACCGGCAGCACAATACGAGACATCTGGAGCCTGAAACAAGACCCACTGAATTAAATAGACTCTTTTGCAAGTAAGGTTGATTAGGAAAGCTTATATAACCTTTTGCCTTCAAGAGTACATCAGTATATATTTTTTAACTGCACCTCCAACCCTACCAAATTTCCCCCTTCTGTGCTATTTGTAATTTCTGTCCTTTCTGTCCCTTTTAAAACTGAACAGCAGTTGCAATATAGCACAATATTACATTTATATAGCAGTAGCACTTAGATTTATATACCACTTCATAGTGCTTAACAGTCCTCTCTAAGCAGTTTATAGAGAAAACATATTGCTCCCAACAATCTGGGCTTTACCGACCTTGGAAAGATGAAAGGCTGAGTCTACCTTGAGCCTGGTGAGAACTCCTGGAATGAGCAGTGAGTTAGCCTACAATACTGCATTCTAACCACTGCGCCACCACAGCTCTTCATTGTGCATTACAGCACTCTCTGAGTGGTTTACAGTGTCAGGATATTGCCCCCAATAATCTGGGTCATCATTTTACCAACCTCAGAAGGATAGATGATCTTAGTCAACCCAAGTCAACCTACCAAGAATGAACTCGTGGCTATGGGCAGAATTGCCTGACAGTCTGCATTCTAACCATTGTGCCACCATGGTTCCTGAAGAAGCTTCTTTGATGAGAAGCAAAACATTTTCAAGGGAAAAAGTCAAGAAAGTCCAGTTGTTTTTTGGAAAAGTACCTTTGGGACAACTGTAACCTGAATGTTTGAGAATCTCCATAAACATTTTTCCACTTTAAAAGTGGTTTTGCACTGATCCTGACTGTAATTTCTAATAACTATCTCCAGGTTGTGGATGATAATTATAAAGGAGTTGAAGGAAACAGGTATGTGAAAAACTATGTGGTAAAGGCATAGTACAAAGCCTCATTGACCTATTTATTTTTCCCTAGCATTTTTAGATGCTGGGTGGGAAGTTTGGCAATATAGAGCAGAAGAAGGAATCACAAAGAAAGTAAGCATGAGCCGCAGCAGTCAGCAAAAATAAAATAAATCATTTAAAATGAAATGTTTTTTTTAATAAAACTATGTTTATAAAGTAGTGGGTTTTCCCCCCTATGGTCTTTTGACCTTTACAAAACAGTAAAAGCCTAAAAAAATCCATAAATATAAATATTGCATTGAAAAGCAAAATGTTTTAAATCTGGAATTCTATGTCTACTTATAGGGAAAAGGGCACAACTGGGAATTAAATTGACACAAACATATTGTGCTGCAACAGGAGCCTACAAGAAGACTGGGACTTCTTTGTAAAGAATTTACTGTTACCATATTCCCACAACAGACAGACCTTCATTCTTCTTGATTTTAAAAATGGAGGATTATCTGATTAATGGCTAAAATCAGCCTCGCTGAGCTTCCCAAAGCTGTAGATATTACATCTTCTAACCCCTATTCCTTTAACCTCAAACTATCCACTATTGACCTCACCCCATTCCTAAGAGGTCTGTAAGGGGCGTGCATAAGTGCACCATCGTGCCTACCATCCCTGTCCTATTGTCCCCATTTATTCATACCTATTTCCTGTATTCTTACTCATGTTTATACTTATATCTATTATCTTGTAAGCGATTGACAAATCAAATAAAGAAAAATAAATCTCACACTTGCCTTATTTTATGACTTATTTTACACACACACACACACACCATATACACTGTGCTGAACATAAATATTTCTAAGCATTGAGGAATGTGAACTCTAAACAACTGGGTAGAAGAAAGTCCATATTCACAGAGACTTCTAATGAGCACCAAGGACATATTTATGTCTGCAGAAGAAGATAAGAAATGAGAATTCCTTATATCCTCCTAAACCAGAAGTATCTAACCTTGGCAATCTGTGGATAAGATCTGTGGATTTCAACTTCCAGAATTCTTCAGTCAGCCATGCTGGCTGAGGAATTCTGGGAGTTGAAGTCCATAAGTCTTAAAGTTACCAAGGTTGGACATCCCTGTCCTAAATAAAGAAAACCAGGTGGCTAGCAGAGGTGGTATTCAGTAGGTTCTGACCAGTTCTGGAGAACCAGTAGCAGAAATTTTGAGTAGTTCAGAGAACCGGCAAGTAAAAATTTTTTAATCTCACCACTGGTGGCTAGCATGTCCCTTTATAGGAAGAGGTCAGTTTCAGAGTTTCAAGATAAGAGCCTCTTCTCTCCACTGGCTTATTTGGGAGGAGGGAAGATTGTCTGTGCGAATGACAACTTGATCCTGGAACTGGTTTTCTACTCCACATGTATTTTCAGAAAAATCATTCAGGGGCAATAGCTTTCTAATTTGTTTGCCTGATGACCAGCTATTCCATCACTTAAATCATCTGATATCACAATTCAGGTGAAGCAGGACTTGATGTTTTCATTTTAGGATACTCAGATAGAGGAATGTTCACTTCTTTGTAATAGTATTGACAAGAAGCAACAGTTAAGCAGAACATACCTTTTGTGCCATTGAGCAACAGGAGCCATTGAGCAACAGGGGTTTCTTAGTCAAACAATGTTATCCCACAGGGATGCTTAATCCCTCCCCCTCCCATCTTTAAAAAGAGTTTGTAAAACAAAATCACAGCAGGCATTTTGTGTGTTCCAAGACTGGATATGAACACCAATTCTAAAAGGATGTTTGGTTGTTTCTAGTCATCTGAGCTGTGTTTGAATGGATAATTCACTTTGATGCATATTTTTCATTAAATAATCTCTGTGTCGTAGAGGCGTACAGCAAAGTTGTATCAAAATTGCATGAGTTCTTAAATACTTGCATACCTTATGTCTGATTCAAATACATAAGACATATGTTGTGTTGTGTTGTGTTGAGAGAAGCTTCTTCTTGTTTCCCTTTGTTTTACTCATGCACGGCCATCTTGGGGCTTAGACAAAGAAAACTCTGTATCCATACTTTGTTGTTTCATTATTTTTTCTCTACCCTTCTATTTTCCTCCCTGCTCTTCTATTGTTATTCTAGTGCATCCTCAGCATTAGTGGATCTTTCCCCCAACCCCTGAATACATTAAGTCTCTCAGATGCAGCTCAATGAAAATTGACCTTTACCTGACCACAAGCCTATATGCCTTGACATTTTTCCTGTTTACACTTCTCAAGGCTCTTGTTAAGTACCTATAACTCAATAAATTCCGTGAATCCTTGGATCCAGCACTAGTCTTAATTGCTGTTAATAGTTAACCCTCCTGACCACTAAAGTTCATCAGAGGTTCTTTCTATCACTGTTGCTATGATTTTCTCTCCTTTGTTTGTATTACCTTATTGATGGGGGAAAAGCTTAATTATGTACAATAAATGCCTAAAAAACCATGCGTGAAAATACTGTAAAGAGAATGAGGGGGAGTAGCAAGGTGAGAAAAAAGAGAATCCTGGACTGTCCATCTCTCAGTTCCAGACCTTAATATTGCTTTGACCCTGTCTGCAGTGCAGGAGCATCTCTAGTCCTGATCTCATCTTCTAGGGTGGGGTGACCTTTGTATCAAAGGTTTAAACCAAGGGTCTTCAAATTTGGCAAGTTTAAGACTTGTGGACTTCAACTCCCGGAATCCCTGAGCTAACATGACTGGAGAAGGAATTCTTGGAGTTGAAGTCCACAAGTCTTGAAGACCCCTGGTTTAAACCAGCTCTTGTAATCAATTCAGAGTATCAAATGGGAAGTTTGGAACACTTTGGAGAGATTTGACAGTGACTCATAGAAAGTGGACTTGCTAGCTTTGCATGATAATGTTTTAGCTTTCCTGATGCTGATGGAGAAGGAAGAAGAAGAAAGCAGAAATTTCCCAACAATTCACCACACACAAGCCAATTTTCTCTATTATCTAGGAGTTGGCAGCTTGGTCAGAGGACTTCATCATATTAGCCTTCAAACAGGAGAAGAGAAGGAATGTCCCAACAAGCCACCTCTCTTCCTCTTCTTCCTCTTTCTCCTCCTCCTCCTCCTCCTCCCACACTGTGTTGTAGATTTTGTTTTAGGGTACCAATGGAATAGTGGTAGTAGTCTACTGGTTCGGCCCAGTTCTACCGAGCCAGTAGTGCCAATGAGCAGCGGAGACCAAATCGGTTCTCTCTGATGCTCTGCTGTTTGGCCCACCCGCCCTCCCTGGCTCCCATACTAATCTTTATTCCCTGCTTTTGAAGCGCAGCTGCTTTGTGTGGCACAGTAGATTGCCACGCGTTAGCTGCTGAAGCAACAGGGAGAGTGCAGGATTGCAGGAGTGAGTCGGAAAGCCTCTGCGCCTGTGCAAAGTGTGTGTTTGGCGCATGCATGTGTGCGAAGTGTGTGTGCGCAGGCAAAGCGCGCCCAGCAAGCTACGCCTACCAAACTGGTGGTAAAAAAAAATTTGAAACGTACCACTGCAATGGAACAAGACTTCCATGAATAGACTATATACTTTGTCATCTATAAACATGCTGGGTACCTTCTTCTCATTCCATGTAGCGTTTCCTATTTCATAAAGACTTAATAGTTATATTTATTATTTATTTATTTATTTTATTGGACTTATAGGCCTCCCTCTCTCCAGAGGAACTCAGGGCGACTTACAATAAAAAACAAGAATACAAATATTAAAATAGAATTAAACTAAACTAAGCCCAATAAAATTTAAAAACCCGATTAAAACTAAGAATTAATTTAAAAAAACCCACCCCCACCCCATTCAGTCCAGGCTGGCCTGTTGAAACAAGCAAGTCCAGGGGTGGCGAACAAGTTTGACACAAAGAGCCACAATTTTAAACTGTGCGAGTCAGAGAGCCACACCACGCTCGCTGGCCCGTGCAGTTGTTTCCGAGGGATGGGAGACGGGATGACGCAGCCGGGCGGACTACGCTGAAATCTCTCCTCAGAGATCCCTCCTCAGAAGCAGCATAACAAAATCCAAACTTGGCAAAGAGCCACAGTATACAAAATAATATAATATAATAATAATATAATAATAATATAAGAGGCAAAGAGCGATTCATTTTGGCCGGAAGTCGCATGCGCTCGAGAGTCACGCCACCCTGAGCAAGTCTTTAGGTTGTGGCAAAAAGAACGGAGGTCAGGGGCCAGCCGGAGCTCCAAGGGGAGCTGATTCCACAGGGTGGGTGCTCCCACAGAGAAGGCCCTACCCCTGGGTGCCGCCAACCGACAGTGTCTGGTCGATGGCACCCCCAGGAGGCCCTGCCTGTGGGAGCGTACAGGGCGATGGGAGGTCAACGCTGTAATATATGTAATATATACAGAGAGAACTTTGGTTAGCTAGGTGTGTGCAGTATATTATAAGATCACAGAACTGCTTTCCTAACATAGACAGTCTCCTTGAATAGCAAGGAAGGAAGAGAAGAGAAGGAAATGTTCTTTTTTTGGGTAAAAATCAGCTTTGTCAATGTTGACAGAAAAAGGTGTGGAGAATTCCCTCAGGTCATCACTGGTAACTTTTAGTTTGCACAACAATTTTCCCCCTTGCACTTCACAGGGTGAGAGTGTGTTGATCTAAAACAAGTGGCTTAGATACAGCCAGGCTAGGAGACCTTGTTGCATTAAACATGTTTAATGAAGCAATTCCACCATTCAGTCTTGTAACTTTTCCGTGCAGAGAATTTGGCTGACCTTTTCTAGATGCAGACACAGTGTTTACAGGGCCATAAAACAGAAAGCAATTTTCACGAGCTGGGAAGCTGCTCCTTTTAGGCCTATTCAAATCCTACCAGTCCCCCTGCATGATTGATAGCTGCTAATTATCTTCAGCTGTAAGCCTGATGTAAATTCTGTTAGCTAGCCATTGTAGAGAGGAATAAGAAAGCAAAACATTAAATATGCACTGCCTGTTTTTTTAACTTCCAATATCATCCTTTTTGTATTTTCTATTTCAATATTTTTTTAACTGACTTCTTACAAAAATCTATCCCATGCAGAATTATAAAATTCAAAATTGTCTGGATGGCAGTTTCTTATGTATCAGTGAAATAAATATGTGCATTTCCATTTTGAGCCTGTTCAAAATGGTTTCACAGATTCTGCCTAACTGAGAATTGGCTTCAGATGTTTCACAGGATATAATTGGCATTGACAGACAATACTGGAATATTAAGGGGATAGGATGATAGGTTTGATAAAGCAAACATACTAAGTGGTAGGATGTCTTAGGTCAAACTTGCCTTTGTGAAAATAGGTGTTTGAGGCTGTTTCTGCTTGCAAAGGGCCACTTGTATATCATGTGGCATTTGGCCTTTTCCTGTGTCATCTCCAAATTATTCCATGTTCCCTACTTCCCTGTATATAAGTAAAAATACAATTATATAATCAATAATCCATCGGCATGTAATTGCAGCAAAGGTCATGCACCAGCCATGCAATTCAGCCTAGTCTGCATAGGGAAAAAACAACAACAGTTTGACTAGACATGGTAGCTTGATTCTGAACTGAATCTGAAACAAAATTTGAATATCTGTTCTGCTTCTTTCTGACATATTTTTTTAATGCTGTAATTAGTACAAAACTGGAGAGTCAGTTTGGTCTAGTGGTTAAGGCACAAGATTAGAAACCAGGAGATGGTGAGTTCTAAACCAGCCTTAGGCATGAAAGCCAGCTTGGGTGACTTTGGGCCATTCACTCTCTCTCAGCCCAACTCACCTCACAGGGTTGCTGTGAGGAGAATAAGAGAAGGAAGGAATATTAGCTATGTTTGCTGCCTTGAGTGATTTATAAAAATAATAAATGTGGGATAAAAATAAAAAAAATAATAAAAAATAAATAAAGCAAGTCTTTTTCCAGGGACTTCCCAATTTCAGCTGAACAAAAGAGTGCAAATACTTTACAACTACTTTAAATTTATTTTATGGCTACAGAAAAAGCATTTTAAACTTAATTATATATTTGTAAATGCTACAGTTTCTTTAGTAGACAATGATATCTTTCAAATATCAGAGAGATGCAGAAAGCATTATATATCCCTTCACAGTGCTTTACAGCCTTCTCTAAGTTGTTTACAGAATCATCATATTGCCCCCAAAAGTCTGGGTCCTCATTTTACCCACCTCAGAAAGATAAAAGACTCAGTCAACCTTGAACTAACTCCTGACAGTGAGCCGAGTCAGCCTGCAATAATGCATTCTGATAATGCTGTCAGATACAAATTTCTTTCTCTGCCTTGTTACCTTTTCTCTAGAACCCAAAAAAGAAAGAGAAGGCACAACTTTGGTGCATCTTCATCTGTATTGGAACCACTGTCCAATGATGGAGCTTTATCTTGTCTGCGCCTTGCCCCACATTCAGCCTTTGTCATCTTCAAAGAGTTTTATCAGCCAGGCCCCTATTGATGGAAGAATGCCACTGACCTAACTTTAGAATAGTTTTCCACATTCCTGTAAAGTATGAGCCACTTGTCCTAGTTTTAATCTGAATTTTTGTACATAGCAGTATAAATGTCAGTTCCTCTCCCCCATGCTTCTAATGTGCCTTGTTTTTTCTTATGGTGGCATCTATACAGCAGCTCTGAGACAGTTTTTAAACTACAAATTCATGTCAGATGTTATGTTCTGAGTGGCTTGTATGTATTTTTAAATGCTGTTAAAACATTCATCACAGGAAGCATGTTTTGCAAAACTCTTATCAGTGCTGTACACTGGGATAGGGAGAAACTACAAGATTTCAAAAAGAAATTTTAATATTTTAATGTCCTCTTGTTCTTCTGTTGTATTTTTATTTTCTGAGTTTTGTTCATCACTGCATATTTAAATATCCCTTTAAATATTCTTTTAAAAAGTAAAATGATAAAACAAACGTGAAGCATTTAAACACAAAGACTGCAAGAAATTCCCAGCATCTCTTCTTTTGGATTAGCAAGCTTGCCACTGTTCTTCATTGCTCAAGAATCAGGTAATTGTTTCTCCTTCTATAGAGTGAGGAAAATGCAGGCATTGTCTATTCTATTTTATTATATTTCTAATTCAAACCTTTTCAAAGTTGAAGGTAATACTGTATATAGGAGAATCCCCATTACAGGTAGACTACGCTTAATGAATGGTTGTTTTAAAATCATTCTGTAAGTGGGGTTAGTTCCAGAGGTGGTATTCAGCAGGTTCTGACCAGTTCTGGAGAACCAGTAGCGGAAATTTTGAGTAGCTTGGAGAACCAGCAAATACCACCTCTGACTGGAGATTTTACAGTATTCTTCCCCTGCCACGCCCACCAAGCCTCACCCACAGAACCGGTAGTAAAAAAAAATTGAATCCCACCACTGGTTAGTTCCCCACCTGTGGTGCACCCCATAGCGAATGAGCATGAACCAAATTAACTAGCAGTCTTAGCCAGCCAAATTACTTTGTAATAACATTGTGGATTGCCTGACTTTCAGTGTACAAATGCCATACGCTAAATAAATAACAAAAAGATAGCTGTATAAGTCTAAAGAAAAGAAGAAAAGTTTATTTTCTGCTGAATTACTTGTCCTGGCAGGCAACCACTTCTGATGCTCTATCCAATGAAAGAAATGTAGTAGAATATTTCCAGGGTCTAATATCGGACTCTAAAGATGTCAGTCTCCAACTCCTGAGGGATCAGCCTTACTAGGCTAATGTTTCAAATTTCCCTTTACACATTTTTTTTTCAGGCCATAAGTGAAGTGCTTCGTTGTTGCTGTGGTTGTTTTGTAAAGTTTCACTTTTATTCAGAATTGCTTTAGAAATAAAAGAGCTCAGGTGCTGTCTTGCTCATGCTATTTGCCAGCTGTGCAGACTTGGCATGGAGAATTTATGGGGGCTTTGGGTAAATAATCCTTGGCAGGACTTATCTGTAGCATTGTAACAGTGTAGTTGGTGTTTCTTGTTCACAAGCATCAATTTGCAAGCACCTGGGAGCAAGGCAGGCTCTTCTCTCCTCTCTTTTCCTCTCCTCTCCTCCCCTCTGTCCCCTCCCCTCCCCTCTCCCTTCCCCTCCCCTCTCCTATGAAGGAACAGAGTGTTCTGCTTCCACTTCCAACCTCCTTATAATTGTGTGGCTTTCATACAAGTTAGTCAAAGTTGGTCAAATGTAAGCCTTACTTTTAAAAATGATCTGTATGTTAATATTAAATGTTAACAAGGCAAATTTCTGATTTGGATCTAATGCCATCCTATTGTGGAAGTCTTTCATTTTCCAATTATATGTAGAAGAGAAGAGCAATTTCACTTACAACTCAATTTACTTTTATTTTCCTACAGTAATAGGGCCATTACAGTGTGCATACTTCATGAAGATGAGTAGATAGCCTGTTCAGCTTCTGAAAAGTACCTTTTAATAAAAAGCCTTACAGTTTAATTTGTTCCTGTCTTCCCCTACTTTGCTTATTGCAAATTGAGTAGTTATCCTCATTTCTTGATATGTCTTGATACATTCACACATGAAATGGATGCTTGTTTTCATTCACTAAAACAAACAGAAAAGTTTGCCTTTGATCAAATATTGTTTGCACATCAAGCAGGCAGTGTTGGGATTCAATTTTTTTTACTACCAGTTCTGTGGGCGTGGCTTGGTGGGCGTGGCAGGCGAAGGATACTGTAAAATCTCCAGTCAGAGGTGGTATTTGCTGGTTCTCCGAACTACTCAAAATTTTTGCTACCAGTTCTCCAGAACTGGCCAGAACCTGCTGAATACCACCTCTGCAGGCAGGTGATATTGCAAATCATATAACCAAGATACACATGCATGCTCATTTAACAGTTTCAAGAAAATCCTTGTTTTCACTAGATGCTTTGATTGGCAGGAGCTATGTAGAACTTTTCTTGTAGTCTGGATAACAAAACTTTCATAGGACTGGCTCTTGAAATTGGAAAATGTATCATCACTGAAAACAGCTTTAGCTGCTGGAACAGAAAGGAATTCCCTTTCCCCAGATTCTGCACATTCATCTTCAAAATCTCCAGAGTGTTCCCCAGTTTACAACAGCAGATTTCATGGATGAATGGAGATGCATAAAGAAAAACAGAAAGAAGAACCTCAGCTGAACTAAAGGAAAACTACATTGGATGCTTAGGGAATGCTCATCCTGCTTCAAGGAAGGGGTGGATTTTGCAAAAAAAAATATCTTAAAACACTTGTGAAATCAAGAGGAGAAGGAGAAGGTGATGATGATGATGATGATTCACAAAAAACAACAGTGTACACAGCAAACGAGATAACTATGCTGAGTTTTGTATCACAAATCACAGTCGAACACTTCCCAAGCGTTTAGGACTGCGTGATGTATTGGTGGATTATGCGAGCAGATCCTAATAAGGTAGCCTTCTGCAGCTGACCAATGCTGATTTTGTCAGCGCCAATTGTTTTCAAGCGCTTGCCTAGGTCTTTAGGCACAGCACCCAGTGTGCTGAGTACCACTGGAACCACCTGCACTGGTTTATGCCAGAGTCTCTGCAGTTTGATTTTTCAAGTCTTGATATCTGGTGATTTTTTTTCAAGTTGTTTCTTGTCAATTCTGCTATCACCCAGTATGGCAATGTCGATGATCCACACTTTTACTTCTTTCTTTTCCACAATCGTGATATCCAGGGTATTGTGTTCCAAAACTTTGTCACTCTGTATTCAGTAGTTTTGCATGCTCATTTTCGACCACTTTTTCAGGCTTATGATCCTACCAGTTCTTTGCTACAGGCAGATGGTAGTTGTGACACAAGTTCCAATGGACCATCTGAGTGACTGTGTTGTGATGTTGTTTGTAGTCAGTCTGAGCAATTCTCTTGCAACAGCTCAATATATGATTGATGGTTTCGTCTGCTTCTTTGCAGAGTCTGCATTTGGGGTCATCAGCAGATTTTTGTATTCTGGCTTTGATTGCATTTGTTCTAATGGCTTGTTCTTGGGCTTCAAGAATAAGGCCTTCTGTCTCTTTCTTCAGTGTTCTGTTGGTCAGCCATAACCAGGTCTTTTCCTTATCTACTTTTCCTTTGATCTTTTCAAGGAACTGCCCATGCAGTGCTTTGGTACACCAGCTGTCAGCCCGAGTTTGCATCACTGTTTTCCTGTATTGATTCTTGGATTGCTGCACTTTGAGCAGCTTCCTGTTGTTGACCTCCATCAAAGCTGGTTCAACACTCTCTTTCACATAATCCACCAGAGTATGCTTTTCTTCTTTGACTGTCTGCTTCACTTGCAAAAGTCCTCTGTTGCCTGCTTTTCTGGGCAAATACAGCCTGTCAATGTCACTATGCAGGTGCAGTGCATAGTGTATGGTCATCAGTTTTCTCGTTTTCCTATCCAGGCTGTTCAGCTCTGCCTGTGTCCAGTTTATGATCCCAGCAGTATATCTGATGACGGGTATGGCCCAGGTATTTATGGCCTTGATGGTGTTACCACCATTCAGTTTGCTTTTTAGAAGTTTTCTGACCCTTTGTGTGTATTCTTTGCTGACCACATTTTTTCTTTCTTCAGTGCCACTGTGGTGCATTTGTCCAGACCAAACTCCATGCTGATGTCAGTGCTGAAAATTTGAACTGTATTGGTCAGTGACTGGATTTCGATTTCCGATTTTCTGTATAACTTCAGGTCATCCAGTTATTATTATTGTTGTTGTTTTTGTTATTATTGTTATTATTGGGATAATTATTCAGGTAGCAAATTAATTACATAAACGTATTCTGAATTTCTTTACAGCACTGTGCACAATGATCCCACTTATCTTCATCCTCACAACAGCAATCCTCTGAAGTAGTTTAAAGTGAGATGGAATGATTTCTTCAGTCAGTCATGAATTTCCACAACTGAAGATGGGTATGAACCTGAATCTTCCCAATCCTAGTTCTTAACAGCTTCAAATTTAGTCAGTGGCTCTAAATCTATAGAATCTGTGTTTCATATATAGAAATTAATTAATTTAGTATAAATGATTAAAAGATCATCTTAGTGAGTTAAGCCCATAGCATTTTCCCCATAAGGAGATTTGTAAAGATTCTCATTTAGGTGAAGTTCCTTTTCAGAACAAGTTCTTAACCTCACCCATTTTTATATTTTCTTTGAAATAAATTTGGCTGACTGGAATTAGAATTCAGGGTTTTGTTTTTTAAATTGTTTTTTTTAGAAAAACATGAAGTTACCTTTAGTTTTGCAACATTTTCAAGTATTTAGATTTCTAAACTGTTTTAGGGATGTGAATGATCATTGGGATTCATTAAAAGGAAAGTTAGTTGTGGATAGGATTCTGAAACTAAAGAAATGTGCTTGGAACAAAATCTTTGAACTGTCTCCAACTGTTTGTTCCTATCACGAACATCATGGATGGCTGTCAGATTCTTAGCTAGTAAGATGTGGCCAAAGGCAGTGAGCAAATGTCCTACCTTTCATTGTACCATCATATCTTTACCAGATCAATATTCCTGGTTTCTGATACTTCAATAAAAACCCCACAGAAGGACGTCAGGAGGTTACTCTGTCCAAAGGCATTTTTAGATCAAGGCAGTGTTGGCACCCCAGGTGACAGTAGAATAAGGGAAACATACGTAACTGCAAAAACGCAAGAATATCAGGATCTCAGCCATCTCACAATGACAACATATCATTGAAAACATGACAGATGTTTTTAGTAATGGGTGTTAGGAACAGCAACAGAAACCTTTTCAAAGGGGAAGCACTCTGGAGAAAAAATTAGAACAGCTTCCACTTGTATTAATTCTGAATACTAAGAGGACCATTTTTCAATGGTTTACTTCAGTATGTATCTGTCTATGTAGGAGGTGAGAGTGGAATAGTTTGGAAGTCAGAAAAGCAGGGAGAACAAATATGAAATAAACATGAAACTTTTGCTACTTACTTCTTCATGCATATATACATGTATGCAGCTATTTTTTCCTAGGCATCTGAGTTGCCCTATAACTTTTTAAAATGTTTATAAGCCAAATCGTGTGATAAAACTTTATTCCATTCAGGTGTTGACAACAATGATATTCAGATGTTCATGTATATAAAGCAAAGATGTTCTTATTTAACAAGCATCTGAGGAGATGCAAGATGTTTTAAAGTCATTGTTATTCAAATGGAATAAAAAGACATTTTAATGTTTATTCATATCCTGCAATTGCCATTATTACAGATTCTCCTGTTTTCAGATCAAATTTCTTTTAAATCACAATTAAGTGAAGAGTCCACCAGGAATTTATTTGCAAGCGAATCAGTACAAACCCAAACAAATTCGTTCCAGCATGAATGTGCAGTTAATTATCATGAACTATTTCTTGGTTCAGAGCTTATATACAAAATATTTTGCATTACTGGGGCACTCAATTATTTTAATTCTGTTTTGTTTGTTTGATTTATTGACATTTTATTGTAGATACTTTTGTTACTTGCAGTTAGATACTAAGATTTCATATGTAAGATGGATGATCATATATATTTTCAAAATAATAAAATAAAAGAATAGATGTGTTAGGGGGATCCAAACTCAAGAAATGTTCTACCTGGAAAGATGCATAGAGAATGTGAACAATGCAGAACATTATGGGATTCTTTTGAATTGACAGTCTTTAGTTGTTTTTCAGCTCTCAACTTATTTACAAGTTTTAACTTGGTTCTCTCTCTTCTGCTAATCAAGTTCACTTGTCAACTCTACTCTGAGCAACCTGAATGACTTTTGAAGGCTGACTAATCCAGTGATGAACCTTACTTTTAAATACCACACAATTGGAGCAAATGTCCACTATTTTTAAGGGAACTTAAGAATGCTGCTTATACTGTGTGCCAGCCTCGGGGACTCTTCAGCGCTGAATCTTACTGTGTCAACTTGCTTCTGCTACCTCAACTAACTGTTGGTCACAAGGCACAAAACTGAGTTATACTGGTGATGAGGAAGACTTCCCTACAAAGGGCCAAGCTAGTCAACCAGATCAATCTCCAAAGTTCAGAGATCAGGGCAGCAAAGTTGTCCTCTGGCATTCCACCAAAGCTTCTTAAGAGGGTCACATTTGACAGTTGGCTATGCCAACCTTCTATAGTTGGCATGCCAGGAAACCCATTTTTAATTTTTTTTTTAAATTTGTACAAAAAGCAAAGGAAAATATACAAAATTATAAACGAAAAACAAACATAGAAACCATATTTACAGGCATATCAACATCAATAAACTGAGGTCATGATTCATTGCAGTTATCCATAGCTGATAGATATAATTCAATTTTTGAAACCATTGAGTAGTTGAGGCCATTTGTTCAGATTTCTGATGCTGAATAATAAGTCTTTTGGTTGTAAGTCCATTTTTATTTGTCCAGAAGTCAACTTCCATGCAGTTGAGTTAGGGTATCCAGGTTTGTAGCACTCTTCAACGTCATGCAGCTGGCAAACAAGAAAGAAAGGGAAATGCAAAAAAAAAAAGACTTTAACTTTAAACATATTTTTGAAAGTTGTTCTTTGCAAGTGATGTCTAACCAAACTTGCATTGGTTTTATAGATTCTTTTCTGGATGGTTCAAAAATAGTTGCACTGTCATTTGTTTATCTCTCTTTCTGTTTGAAAAGATTACAGGGGAATATTTTAAATTTGTATTGCAATGCAACCCATGACAGTTAACACTTCCTGAAATAAATCTCTAGTGAAAGACCTGCCATATCTGCTGTTTTCATGTCATTCTACCTAAACCTGAACCAACTGTAGTCATTGTGATTCTTTCCCATTTGTCTATATAGACAAACCATTTACTGAATTAAATCTCAAAACAATTCAGATCAAATGTCTTTAAATGTTGAATACTGAATTAAAATCAAATCTTGTTTCTAGCCTAGGGATGAATCTTCTTTTTTTTCCAAATCAAGCTTCAAAATGAATGAGTTTGCACCTGAATCACAAACTCAAATCTAGTTACATTTGAAATTCCAACCATCAATTCAGACTGAATCAGGGCTGATACAAACAGAATAATTTACTGGCTGAATTATTGTTGATTTTTTTTTTCATGAAATTGCATTATCGCCCTTCCACTGTTCCCTTTCTTGAATGGAACTGGCCCAAGAAACTGACTGATAAATAGTAAAATGAATGCTTTGAATCCCCAGAAATTAACACTACATGCTTCTTTTAAGCCTCTAGATGGGATCTTAGCTACAGATCTGGAACAAGATAAATGGATTGCTAAACACACACTGCCAATAACAGTGATGTCACTGCAAACACGGACACAATTCTTGTTATGAATCCAGGGAAGCTTAAATACATATTGACTTCGAGTGACACACATTAAGATTAATTCTGATTTGTGTGAAACAGCCTCCTGTGCAAAACACTATAGAGCATATATTTCTTCTGTAGATAGTCTTTCACTTCACTTAAGCAAATAAGTCATGAGCAATTTTCTGATGGAAATGGTTAGTAGCTTTATTTATTATGGGTCTATAACTATATATGGTCTAAAAATTAAATAAAATAACATTTAATACAATCATTTATTACAATTCATTATATTAGAATATAAAATAGGACATCTCCAAGCTCACAATGGCCTATGGTATGTGATATTAACTTACAGTATATATATATATATATATATATATATATATATATATATATATATATATATAAAGAATTACATAACAGTTATATATTACAGCAAGATGTAGTACACTGAAGGAGGATAATTACATTAAACTTAAACAGCAGATAGCGACAGACTTGGAAAAATGGAAAAACTTACAACTATCGTTGATTGGGAGAATATCAACAATCAAGATGAATGTATTGCCTAGAATTCTATACTTATTCCAGACAATTCCAATCAGATTAGGGAAAGAGTTTTTCGAAGACCTAAATCAAATGATGTTGAAATATATATGGCAAGGCAAAAAAGCAAGAATAAAACTTAAGTTATTGCAGGATGCAAGATTAAGAGGAGGGTTTGCTTTGCCCAATTGGGAACTATACCATCAGGCAGCAAATTTGATGTGGATAAAAGATTGGATAACACTAAGGAATACTAGATTATTGACTCTAGAAGGACATGACTTGTTATTGGGGTGGCATGCATTCCTTTGGTATAAGGGAACTAAAACACAAGGGTATTTTAGAAGACATTATATTCGAGAAGCTTTGTTTTTAAACTGGGAGAAGATTAAAAAACAACATTACTTGAAAATTCCAATATGGATATCTACTATTGAAGCCTTTTCATATCCAGTAATATATAAAAAGGAACAAACAGTTAGATATGGTGAGATACTGAATGAAAGGGGTGAACTTAAATCTATGCAAGCGTTGGAAGAACAAGGTATAAAAATGAATTGGTTTTCATATTTGCAAGTACAATCTAGATTTGATAAGGATATTAAAGTAGAAGGTATTTATAACAAGCAGATTGGGCTAGACAAAATATTGATGGGTACTGATGAAAAGGTGATTAAAAACTTTATGGATATTTTTAGAAATTAAAATGGAAGAGGAACAAGTTAAAGAAACAATGATTGCTTGGGGAAATTTTGGATATGGGATTGATCTAGAGAAATGGGAAAAATTATGGTCCCAGAATTATAAAATGACAATGTCAACTGCTTATAAAGAAAATTTGTATAAGATGTTTTACAGGTGGCACTTACCCCGACGAAATTGCAAGAATGTTTAAGAATAAATCGGATAAATGTTGGAAATGTCATCAGATACCTGGATCATATTACCATATGTGGTGGACTTGTTTGGATGCAAAAGATATTGGACTAAAATCTACATATGGTTGGAAAAATGATACAACAACACATAGACTTGAAACCAGAAATATTTTTATTGGGAATTATACCAGATATCTACAATAAAGAGTTGAAATATTTGATTGTAAATGTTTTAACAGCAGCTAGAATTGTATTTGCCAAAAATTGGAAGAATGATAAAATACCTATGCAGGAGGAAGTGATTAGGAAAATTATGGACTGTGCTGAAATGAGTAAATTGACATTTGAAATTAGAGAACAAGAAGATAAACAATTTTACAAGATATGGGTTTGTTTTATCAATGGTTGGATAAAAAGACTTGGTAATGCAATAGACTATATAATTTTGTAATAGAAATATAATAGGCTGATATAAAATATAATGTTGATATATATAACCATTGGATGAAAGTATAACATAAATTTTAGATTAAAAATATATCTCGTATATATGGTGAAATAAATAGTTTAATTGTACACAAGTAATAATTGATAAATACATAATGTTTTATTGATAATATGAGAAATTTTCTTTTTGATAAATTGTGAGTGATGAATATGAAAGGATGACACAAAGGATTTGTAACCAACTGACACACTATGTATACATGGAAGATGGTTTTTATGTTTTGTATGTCCTGTTTGTATGTTTGTATCAAAAATAAAAAACTTTTTTATAAAAAAAAAGAATTACATAACAGTTAGGATTCATGGTATTAATGAATTTTAAACTGATAGAAATATGTACAACAGTAAAAATCTCTCTCTCTCCCTCCCTCCCTTTCTCTTTCTCTCTCTCTCTGTGAAGTCTCCATAGCTTCCCCCTTGCAAGGATTCCAAGTTAGCCAGTCTTTTTACTTACTAACTAACTAACTAACTAACTAACTAACTAACTAACTAACTAACTAACCAACTGTTAGATGCTCAGAGTTGCTTGAAAAGTGGACAGCTATATAGATTGAATAATTAATGAAAACATAGATGAATAGAGAAACCTTCTAAAATAAAATGTGACTTCATAAGGTCCTTATCCTCATCACAACTAGCATGAACATTTTTATTTTTAAATGACTCAAGTAATACACATGATGGCTACAAGAACCAGAGGATTTAACTCTCTGCCCCACTACTCACTTTCATCTCTCTCACAGTTAGTCCCATTCAGGGTATCATTTGTAAAAAAGGAAAGGAAAGGAAAGGAAAGGAAAGGAAAGGAAAGGAAAGGAAAGGAAAGGAAAGGAAAGGAAAGGAAAGGAAAGGAAAGGAAAGGAAAGGAAAAAAACTGACACCCCAAAGACCCTTATTTCACTTGAATTCTTCTTCCTTCTTCTTCTCATTGCCCTTTCTTTATAAGCCAAAGGGCAAGGACTATTTCAATGCCTGGTGATTTGCAGGGTGGGATGGGGAGAGAAGGTACCACTGGCAGTCTTTTCAATGGAGACTCAAAAGAAAAATCCCATTAAATAAACAAAAATTCATTGTCTTCTGCCAAACTCTATTTCATGGTTGCCATAGTTACTTGCTTCTATATAAAGAAACATCACTTTCTTTTCTTTACCCCACTAGAGCCAGAAAAGTATTCATGCATATTATGTATATGTCTTGTCAGTGGCAGGAGAGATGTATTTTTACAGCAGCTCTGAATTTCTCTACTCTGGCCCAAGCCAGAGCTCAGAATGAACTTGACTATAAGCAAGATTTAGCTAATTCAATGATGCCAAGGGAGCAAATCAGCACAGCATTGAATAGGCCATTAAGGCACCTTGCTCACCCACACTGCATTTCCTAAAGGGACACCATCATGACTTCCTTCCTAGTTTGCAGAGCTGCAAGATATTTGCATAAAAGATTCATTAAAAAATGAATGCCTATGAATGTTTCCAGGAGTTCACAGAACGCTTCTTTTATACAGTCATTTATAAATTAAATTTAAGCATAACATTGGATTGCCATACTTTATGGAACCCCAATTATTACATTGTTTTAAAAAAAAACACCCTGGAAGACTTTGAAAATGTTTAATTAGTTATTTTAGAGAGCTAGGTCTGTGAACATAGGAATTTGTCAAATGGCAAGCTGACACTTCCCCAGTTTTAAAGAAATAGTCATGGAAGCTTTTTTTTGTGTTGTGTTGTTATTTTCCTGTGGGCAGACATGCAAAAATTTTGTCCTGTTAAATATCATATAATAATTATTCCACACAATTGTCAGTATGTGTTCATCTGTTAATCTTGTAATCGGTGCATTTTTATCTGACTTTCCAGATTTTATTCTCTGTTCACACAATTCACAACATATTGATCTATCTCTTTTTAAAAAAAAGGAAGGTAACTTTTTTGGAATCTTGAGAGCATATGATATATCCACTTATAAAATGGCTGCACTATAAAACTGTATATACATCTGACATAATGGCCATGGCCTATCATAAAATACCTACTAGTCCCATAACCCCAGAATTCCCTTTACCATTCCAATGGGACCCAATAGCACTCTTTCAAAAAAAAGAAAAAAGTAGGGTCTTGAAGGCTGACAGCACAGCTTCTTCTATTTCTTCTCTCACAGGCTTGTACAAAGCTCTGATTCAGGGTGTCCAATCTTGGCAACTTTAAGACTTGTGGACTTCAAGTCCCAGAATTCTGACATGCTGGCTGGGGAATTTTGGAAGTTGAAGTCCACAAGTCTTAAAGTTGCTAAGATCAGATATCCCTGGTCTAAATGTCCTACAGCTTTGTCAAGGTCTCCTCCAAGCCTTCATCAACACCTCCAATAGTTAGAAAAGGGCGGGGGGTCTCCACCAGTGCTATAGAGGCATAGAAACCTCCTTCCGTACATATTGTAGCTATACAGATAGAAAAAAACTTCAGCATGTACAAAAACTTAGCCACAAGTTTGCAAGGCAACATGGTACGTCAACAATGCAGAGGTATTTCTTTTATTTCAAGACTCTTAAAAAGATTAAATGTCACCCAACTGTAATACTTAATGAAAGCTGGAATCAAATTGTATAATGTATATAATCTATGTTATGAAAACACACATATACAAAGATGTTTCAATATAAAATGTTGGTATGTCACACTACCTTCTAGATAAGTATAAGAGAACCAAAAATCTTACCCTAGTGATGAAGTCACCAGACTGGAAAGCAGGAGACTATTAATTCAAGTCCTGCTTTAGCCATAAAAACCAGCTGGATGACTTTGGGCCAGTTACTTTCAGCCCGATTCACCTCACTGGGTTGTTCTTATGGGCAAAATAAGAGGAGGAAGGTGTGTTAGAAATGTATGGCATCTTGAGTTATTTGAGGGGAGGGGGAAATGACCTCAAAATAAATGAGAATAAAATGGTCTACATTGCCCATCGTAATGAAAAATGAAGATGACAATCAAAAGAGAAGTAACATTCACACATATGCCTACATGCTTATCAATTAAATGTGTTGAATGCTTCCCAACTCTTTATTATATTGTGTTATTATAAATGATATCTGATTTTGACCATAAGTAATTACAAAAGTCCCAATGAAGAAGAAAACAGAGCCTCCTATACAATTTTTGCAAACAGACAAACTTTGTAGAGATAGTAATCAAATTTGGGTTTAATTCTTCCAATAATAATAAAGTATAATTCTTCAAATAGCTGTGAGACAAATAATAATAATAATAATAATAATAATAATAATAATATCATCATCATCATCATCATCATCATCATCATCATCATCATCTTACATATATACAAGTCAAGTACCATTCATTCATCACGAAATCTCCAGAACTGTAAAACCTACAAACTTGAAATTTGGTATGTATGTTCCTCTTGGCTTCTAAGTGCTCACTAAGAAAGGATTTTTTGAAATGACCATTAGATCATTACTATTTCTTAATACAGTAATTAATACGCTCTGATGCTAAGGAGTTCTACTCCCCCTCCCCACCTAAAAAGAACTCTGTTCCAACTGCCAGTTGCCTTCAATTAACATGCTCTGATGCTAAGGAGTTAGACATTCTACTCCCACCCACCTGAAAAGTGTTCCAACTGCCAGTTGCCTTCTGGACTCAAGTTGGCGGGAGCGATATTCCCCTATGTGTTTCAATCACTGACCACCACTGAGCCAACGGATTGTGAACCAGATTTCTCCTACATAGCCTGATAACTGCCAGTTGCCTCACATTCTGTTACTTTAGTTCAGCCGTGGGCAAACTATGGCCCAGGGGCCGGATCTGGCCCGTTCGGCTGTTCTATCGGCCCACGGAGCCGAAAGAGCAGAGGGTTCTCTTGCTCTCCCAGAAGGCTACGTGAAGTAATCTAACTTTGAATTTATATTAGTTCACACAAACACTCCATCCATGCTTTTGTTCCGGCCCTCCAGTCCAGTTTAAGAACCCATTGTGGCCCTTGAGTCAAAAAGTTTGCCCACCCCTGCCTTAGTTCAAACTGGAAGACGTTCCACTCCTTCACTCAGGAGCCATCTGGGGCTCCTTATAGTACTAAACGTCGGTACCTCACCAAAATGTCTACGCCTTCCACCTATGGAACTGCTTCTGGACTCAAAGCATCAGGAGCGATATTCCCTTATGTGTTTCAATCACCGACCACCACTGAGCCAACGGATTGTGAACCGGATTTCTCCTGCATAGCCCGATCACATAGTGTCATCGCAAAGCATGGGTATCCAGCTAGTAATAATAATAAAGTAAAGATCTTGTGGGACTTTTGAATACAGGCAGATCACCATTTGGAACACAACATGTCAGATATCATAGTTATTGAAAACTGAAGCATACAATCTCTTGATATTTCTGTATCAGGAGACTCCAGAGTTAAAGAAAAAAAAACCTGGAAAAATCATGAAATATCATGTCCTGGCCATTGAAACTACATGCTTATGGATGAAACATGTAACAGTGATACCCATTGTCATCAGGGCATTTAGTACTATGTCCAAGAATTTTATAAAATACATCAAGAAATTGCAGCTTCCTGCAATAACACCAGCAAAAAACCTGTGCTACTCAGAACATCATACATCTTAAGAAAATACTTGGTTGATACCTAGGATGCTGGCAGCAACCCATATCAACCACTAGCGCCAGTCAATTATATTTGTGATACTGTGATACATTTTCAAATGCTCAGTTGACTGAGTTTCATGTTTATTGAATAAAAGAGATCATCATCATCATGGCTAGAAACTAAAGTGCTCTGGGACTTTAGAATTCAGACAGGCACCTGCTGTATAACACCCAGATTTAACAATTGTTGATAAGAAAGACAAAAATGTCTGGATAATTAATGTGGCAGTATGAAGTAGAAAAGATAACAAAATTCAAAGATCCACAAATAGAAATACTGTGACAAAAGAAAGCCAAAGTATTGCCAATAATACTTCCAAAGCAACTGGAGTACCATTTCAATATGATTGGCATTGACAAAATCCCCACCAGTCAATTGCAAAAGGCAGCTTTACTCAAACAGCTTACATACTGGAACAATACCTCTAACACCATCAACATCCACACATGCCCATCCCAGGTTCTTGTGAAGGACTCAATAGGTGGATAAAAACATCAAATCCAGTCTGAACACCTGGCTGACTTTGTGATGAACTAAAATTAAAGCTTCAATTACATGCATACTTAGCTGGAGGAAACCCCAATTCACTCCCTAGGATTAAATTCTGAGTAAGTGTAATAGGATATGCATATTCATGAATGGAGGGTAGTGGTAGATCCCCGCTGATTTTCACAAGGGAATCTCTTCACACAACCCTTTCCAGGATGAACGTTACTGGTTCATTAAAAAAAATTTAAAGAAAATATGCAACAAGATCAGAGACTTAGTGTAAAGTTGAAAAGAAAAAAAAATGGAACAAATAAGAAGTTGATCTTAATTTCTGATGAACTGAGGTCTAGATGCAAATACAGAATAAGGATCCCTCATGGGTGCACACATATGCAAGCAAACAAGCTAACAAACACACAAATGTTCCCAGAAGTCTTAATTCATGAATTTAAAAACCAGAGTATATAATAGAGAAGAAGGCATCCTCTACCAATTGTTGATCTGTGTTTTCACATCTGAGGCTGGCTGAAAGCAAGGTAATGTGAAAGCTTGCAACCAGTCCTGGATCCAAGATGATAGAGAGATAGATCTAAGATAGACATAGAGAGGGAGGGAAGGTGGGAGGGAAGGTGGGGGACAGAGAGAATTTTTTGCTTTTAGTCAGCCTCAGAAAAGGAAACACAGATCAATGAACAGTCAATAGAGAATAAAATAAAAGAATACCAGAGCTGGGGGGGGACCTTGGAGGTCTTCTAGTCCAATCTCCACTCAAGCAAGAGACTATACCATACTTGAGAAATGGTTGTTCAATCTCTTCTCAGGAACCTTTAGTGAACACACAACTGTTCCACTGGTTAATTGTTCTCAGGAAATTTCTCTTTAGTTCTAGGTTGGATCTCTCTTTAATGATCTTTCATCCATTACTTCTGGTCTTGCTTTGGAGAATAGATCTACCACTTCTTTTCTGTGACAGCCAGGGGTGGGATGCTACTGGTTCTGCCCACCCTATAGAACCAGTAGCTCTGGAGAGCAGCAGACACAGAACAGGTTCTGTGTCTGCTGCTGTTTGGCCCACCCGCCTACCCGGACTCTTACCTGACCTTTATTTCCTGCACGGCACAGCTGAGGTTGAAAAAGCAGTAGAAAAGTGCTTTTTGAAATGTGCACCCACACGCAGCGCTTATCAGCTGTCTGGGTGGCTCAGCTAATGGTGTAGTACACGCACACGCAGCACATGCGTGTGCAAAACATAAATATTGAACCAATAGTAATGCTGGTTGAATCCCACCACTGGTGACAGCCCCTCAAGTACTGGAAGACCGCTATTATGTCACCCCTAATCCTTCTTTCTGGTATTTTTAGAAGCCCACTTGACATGTGAAACATACTCTTCTGGTTGATTTTTGATATGATCCTCATGGGCTTTTGTTTTCTCTTCCTGTTACCTGGATGGCTTGGTCACACTGCATGAATCTGTTAGATTTCTCTGTGTTCACTATACTAAGCATTGCACTATACAATTGCTTTAGGTTTTGTAAGTGTATCTTTTTAAAATTCCTTTTGCAGACTTGATGACTTACATTTGTCCTACTGTAGTTAAAACCCTGGCAAAAATTCAGCCTTGGAATGAAAATGACAGGCAATCTGTTTACTTTACAGTTTTTGGATAAAACCTAATTTGGCATTTATAAAATCTATATCTATATCATCTATGTCAGGGTGAAAAGAATTGCTTTCTTCCCATCACTAAGTTGAAGGAAAGCTTTTAAATTTACAAAATAAACTATCATGTCAGCCCAATGATTTCATTTTATTAAATATTTCATCTGGAATACTTATAGAGAATATAACTATTTTGACTATAAATGGAAAAGAATGAATGTCCTCAAAGTAAATTTTGACAGATTTTCTAGAATCATTAGGGTCAATTGTGTTGCTAACTTTGAAAATGCTTTTTAAGATCTTATTGGCAAAATAGTAATGGATCTCTGCCACATTTCTTTAAAGTTTAGGTGATATGAAATCAAAAAGGAAATAATTCCCAAGTCAAACTGTGAAAGAAATCACACAGATAGATACACGTGGACACAGAATTTTCTTTAAAATTCTCTCTTCTCCTCCCTCCCTCTCTCTCCCTCCCTCTCCCTCTCTCCCTCCCTCCATCCTTCCCTTCAGGGGTGGGATTCAAATTTTTTAACAACCGGTTCTGTGGGCATGGCTTAGGTGGTGGGCGTGGCTTGGTGGTCATGTGACTGGGTGGACATGGCTTGGTGGTCATGTTATTGGCTGGGTGTGGCTAACTCAATATCACTCACATCGAGGCACGCATCTCCTTGCTTGGCCTCTCATGACTGTGGGGATGCTGCAATAGTCGTAAGTGTGAAAAATGGTCATAAGCCACTTTTTTCAGTGCCATCGTAACTTTGAATGGTCACTCCACACAAGCAAAGTACCAGCAAAGGAGGGGAAAAAAACTCGAGAGAAGTTCCTGAGACAGGAAGTCTAGTCCTGCCAAGAACGTAATAAGGGTTAACGGAGAGGCAGTTTCTGTAAGCAACACCAGAATGTTTCCTTCCTGCCTTTCTTACAGGATTAGGCCAGTAATTTCTTCTAACAACCGGTTCTCTGAACTGCTTAGAATGTTAACAACCGGTTCTAGTGAATAGGTGCGAACTGGTAGAATCCCACCCCTGCTTCCCTCCCTCTCTCCCTCTTTCCTGAAAGTACTTCTCACACACACACCATCCTCTTTACAGATCTCAAACTACTCTGAGCTACTTTCCCCACTCACATTCCTAAACTAAGCTGCCTCTTATCTGATTGTTCACTTGGTTGTGTCTTGTTGCCTTATCTCCCAAGATTATTCTCACATAACATTACACCCATTGTGTGTTGCCATCAAAGTTCTTTACCAGGAGAGCACCCTGGAATACCTCTGCAAATGCATCATGATATTTATAGACAGGCACACTTTTACCCTTTGCTACAATAGTTGTACATTTCGGTCACCAAGTTCCGTTTCTGGTGGATTTCATCTCATACAAATCTTTGGTGAATTCATTTCTCATCTGTAATGTAGAGATGACTAGGTTTCATCTATTCCCTCACTACATTTCTGCTCACTTTTAAATCATTAGCATTTGAAAAAGGGGTGGGAATACATGGAGAAACACATTCATTGATTCAGGGACTCAAGAGTGGATTTCATTTCCATCTTTTATGATTCTCTCTGCATTTTAATTAATTCTGATTTGCTACTCTAACATTAATTTACAAGTTGTTAAATAATAGGAGTTCAACTGATGAAGTAAATAATGGAGGCAATCAATGAAGAAATCATTTTCCAGTTATTTAAAAAAAAGTTGATTTGTTTAAGTGTGCATATATTTAATAACAACAGATTAAAATTCTACTCCAGCTTGAAGAGGAACAACCCTTAGTCAAGCTTCTTTATTGGGAAACTATTAGACTACACACAGCTATCTAGATAGGTCTCTGTCACAATTCCAAGCACAATTGGGGCAGCACTTACATTTTGGGGGGTCCAAAGGCTATTGTGAGGAAGACAGATGATGATGAGTAAGTGACGTTATGCTATAACTGCAGCCCAGAATTTTGGTTGGAGGTAGGGGGCCAATAGCCATTCAGGGGGATTTCTGGCAGAACCTGAATGACCTCCTCTGTGTTAATGTCAGGCACAAGCAACCAGATCCACATGTAAGGTTTTCCAGCAGACCACTTTATTGCATTCTATTCAGCCTATTTGTATTCTACCTATAATATAAGAATCTCCACAGACCGCTCCCTTCTCTTGGGAACAAATAGAGAGAACACAGAACTTTGTGGAGACATAAGAGTCCTGGATCTCTTGTGGTGCAATGACTCATGGCTAATTGCCTGCTTGACTCCTCCTCCTTGTCTGGCTGGCAGTTTCTCAACAGTTAACAAGCAATGGTTATTATTTGGATTAAGAAATAGGCTGAGCCAATTTGGTATAGTGTTAAGGAATCCTGGTAGACACCAGGAGACTGTGACTTCTAGCCCTGCTTATTTTTATGATGTATTCTGAATGAATCTAGGGGATGCCTGTCAATTATTGTTGACAATGTAGTTGAACATGATCATTTTTGTAAAATGGCTTTAGTGGTCACATGCAGCCCATTGAGTGCATATTGCTCATTCCTGCAGCTGTCATATCCACATATCTACATTTGCTGCATAAGAAGCTGTTTATATGCTTTTTATACCTTTCCATTTATTGCATGACTATGATTTTGATAGGTTTTACAGTTTTACAGTAATCATCAAAGTGCATTAAGACAGAGATAAGCAATATATATCCTCTTGATAGGGATGCCCTTCAAAACAAGCTAACCTTTTTTTAAATATAAAATAAGAGATTGGACTACAAACACCTGAAACTTTTGGCCAAATTGTCACTGCCAATTTGAAGAAATTCTGTTGTAAACCAAGCAGCAGCATCAACAAATGTTACCAAGTGTATGCTTGATATCTGCTAGAAAAGCAATTGTTGACTTCTCTCTGCCTGCTTGCTTGGTTCAAAGCCTTTGCAGTGGGATCTGATTATAACACATTGACAGAAAATATTTTTGCAATGCCAATTGGAGAAGCTGGACATGGAATTGCTTAAAAAATTCAGGGGAAATCACTATTAAGGAGAGTTACGGTTTTCAGTGTTGTTATCCAAGATAGTGATGTCATTTTACCATGCCCTTTGGGATACTTCAGTTTTGTATAGCCTTCCAAAACTTACCCCCTGAAGATTGGAGAAGTTAGCTCTTTGCTGAAGCTGAACATCATTTTCATGCGAAAATGAAATGGGTGAAACATGAAATTTGAATGTGGATGGAGACTGCTTTATCATTTCTAGCAACAAGTGCCTTGGGTAGCATCAACTAGTTTATGTGCCCTATAAAACTGTTTGTTATTTGTTATGGGTCAGTTGCTTGCATTTTTAAAGCCCATCAAAATAAAAAAAATACCACCACATTCCCTAAACCAGTGTTCAACAGTGCTAAGAAGCAATTCCTTGAATCTCCTGACAACGTGGCCTAATTGGAGAGTTGGACGTCACATCTGGGCATTATCAGGTTGGAGAAAGCCAATACAGAGAAATTAAGATGGAAGCACTTCATATTTGGTAGCATCCATAGTATTCATGTTCAGTATGTGGAGTGACTTTGAACAGTCAAATATCATGTCATGTTGAACAATATTGGTGAGCTACTCTTAGGATTCTCTTCTTCTCTTTCTGCACCTCCTGATGTGATTGAAATAGAAGCACGAAAGTCTTCCACAAAGAAGTTTGGCATTCAGTAAAAATTGTTCACACCACTTAATTACCATAAATGCATCTTTGGAATATGATCATGTAAATGCATCTTTGGAATGTGACCGGGTAAAACTAAACCACTTAAATATGTGGCTCTGTTGTACAGAAATTATTAGAACTCCAGCTACCAAATCAGCCTCGCCGTTACCCTGAATTTGGTTCTCGTTAAATATTTGGTAGCAAATGTGAAAGTGTCATTTTTCAGTAAATATTCTGGTAATAGTAAACCAATGGTTTTATGAAATTTAATTACAAAAGTCTCCCATTTCAAATAAGTCTCATTGATTTTCTGCCAGAAAAAGATTCTTCATGGGAAAAAGTCACTATTCTAGTGTTCATCTCAGTTGGGTTAAATGACTGTGTGCTTAATAGAATTAAGATCAATTTCCACACAAGATAAAAGAAAATGTGGTTTTATTCCTCCATTTTATATTTTAAAAAGTATTGTATGACTTATCCCTGATACTGTGTAAGCAGATCTATACCAGAAGTGGTTTATGGAACAAAGGCTACTCATGGGGACCCAATAGATGAAGAAATTTGTGTCTCCCAGTTTACTGATTTCTGGCTTCAGTCTGAAAGGGACTGTTTCCACATGGATAAGATGTTGGTGTCTTTTCTCCAGGATGATGGGAATGCTGATCAATAGGGTTTTCTCTCCACTTATGGGAAATCCTACATGACTAGAAACTAACTCCTTAAACTAATGTCTACTAAAACGACAGGAAATCTTTTAATAGCCAATGGCCAGGCTCTCCCTTCCTTCCTTCCTTCCTTCCTCTTTCTTTCTTTCTTTCTTTCTTTCTTTCTTTCTTTCTTTCTTTCTTTCCTTCCTTCCTTCCTTCCTTCCTTCCTTTCTGTTTCTTATCATCTATCTATCATCATGTAAATGGGTTGGTAGCAATGCAGTGTCATTGGCCTTTTGAGACTTTGAAGGATTTTTGAGGGGAGATTTTATTTATTTATTTTTGTATACTAAGTTGGAGAGACATAAGTTAGCATTGGGGTATACATGGTCTGAGCCTGAGTTTGGAAATTTGGTTGACTCATGTTGGCATCCCAATGGTGGACTTGATCCCACTTTTTTTTATCACTAGCCTTTTGGTGATTGTGGACTATATGCCTGATCTCAGTGATTGTCTCTTATTTTAGGATGGGTATCACTATAATCTGACTCAGAATCAAATATCAGGATAACTGAACAAGCTTCAACAAAATATGTACTGAGTATTGCTACTCGTTTTTCTGCCATGCCCAGCAGCAGGACAACAGATCATACATGGTTCAGATGCCACCTGAAAAACTTGGCTGACAAAGTAGTTATTTTCATTCCCTTGATAATTCACCACAGCTACTCTCGTCCCTCAAAAAAAAAAGTCAAGTGTTGGAAATGTAATCGGTACTGGGCATGTATTACCACATGTGGTGGACATGTGCAAAAGCAAAAAATATTGGACAAAAATACCTACATGGTTAGAAAAAATGTTAAAGCAGCATATAGATTATAAATCAGAAATATTTTTGTTAGCTATAGTACCAGATGAGTATGATAAAAGGAATATATATTTAATATTACATGTTTTGACAGAAGCAAGAATTGTATATGCACAGCACTAGAAAAATGAAGAAACATCTACAGAAGAAGATATAATTAAAAAAATACTAGATAGTGCAGAAATGGACAGATTGACATTAAACATAAAAGAAAGATATGGAATATTTTCAATCATGGGACTTGTTTTATCAATGGTTGGATAATAGAGAAAGAAATTAGGAACTGGAAAAGTATTATGTAAGCAAAATGATGCAGACAATACTCTGTTCACAAAGTACTCATGTATGTATGTAAAGAGAAAACGTATAAATAAACTGTTTACATGTGTGCGTGTGTGTGTGTGTGTGTGTGATTTGCTTTGATCTGTGTACACTACAGACAGACAAATGTTGAAATCAGATTTGATTTTTTTTTTATTTTTAAAAACATCCAAGTACTACACCTGATGTTGTAAATGATTATTTGAGCATCACCCACAATATAAATGGTACTTCACCTGTAAAGAAAACTTCACCCATCTGAAACACCTGTTTCCTGCTGCAAGGAACATCTGGCTTTATCTGACTCTGTTTTATTCCTGCAGCATTAAACTCCTCTTTCAAGTATGCTCCGAAGTGTTTGTTAATCCTCAGTAAATTAATAAGAAGGTTGCCACTTCACTTAATCTTGAAGCTGAATTAGCAAAATTAACATTTATAGCCATCATTAAAGTTGATTATAAGTAAGCATACATCTCACATTTCTACAGATCACATTTTCAAATCAAATTATCTTTGTCTTATTTAGTTTCAACTAATTGGCACTTTTATAAAGTCAATGTGTATATAAAAAGTGAGTTCTGCTTGATTTAACTACAGTAATTAGCGTGCAACATTAAGGCCTCTTTCCCACCACTGAAAGAAACCATAGTATGAATTTTAAAAGCAACAGCTTCCTAATAAAAGAATAAAAGTCCAGCATATCAACATATTATTGTATTATTCATGTTCAAAATAGACAGCATTTCTCTTTGGATCCAAAATATCATAATTTCTATTAGGAAAGCATTGGTAACCAGAATCTTATAATTGCTGTGAAGTCTCAATTGTTAGATTTCATACCATTTTCATTGCTTCATATTCATTCTAAACCATGGGTGTCAATTTCATTGAGGGCCACATCAGGACTGTGTTTGACAATCAGGAGCCGGGGTGGGTGTGGCCAGGGTACGTATGGCCAGCTTGACATCATTTGTATTGGTGAGGCTGTGGTGGCCCAAGCCCTCTGCCAGCAAAAACATGCTCCTGAGATCCATTTTTGGCTGCGATGGCCTCCTGCAACACTCTGTTGGCAAAAATGGCACTCGTGTGGCCACGTGTGCCCACCTGGACCCTATTTTCAGCCACAACAGCCTACTGCAGCCCTCTGCCAGTCAAACAGAGCTCTATTTTTGCTGGCAGAGGGCTACAGGAGGCCATTGTGGCCGATAACGGGGCCTGAGAGGCCGCATGCTGCCCTTCTGAGCTCTGTTTTTTTGGCAGAGGCACCACAGGCCAGTTCTTCACTGTTTGCAGGGTGGCCACGTGGGCCAGATCTAAGCACCCCGTGGGCTGGATCTGACCCCCAGGCCTCGAGTTTGACACCCCTGTTCTAAACATTCATTTATTTTAAAAAATGATGTTATGACTACAGAAAAGAAATGAACAAAGTCAACAGATGAAGAAAAGAGGCCTTTAGGAGGAGTAAGGTGACTTTCCATTTTGAAGTCAGTTCGGGGGAGGAAATACCTGAGATCATATCCTTAGGACTAAATCTGCCATTTCCCAAGGGAAGTCTGGTAAGATTCTTGTAATATAGGTGATCAACAATAAAATAACTATGTGGGCTTATCCATGAGTGGTTCTGGTTGCTTGCATCGGATGATTCCACATCTTAAATAAAACTGGCAGCTGTAAGCTTTGATTCAAAAGAAAATTTCAGTTAAACTTGAGATGGTTGGTTTCTTACCGCATCAGAACTCTCCAATCAAATTTCCAAGCAATTTTGTTGTTGTATGATCTGCTCACCTGGGAAGAACACAGTCCTATATCTTATCACTAAAAAAAGAATTCTGAAATCTAAGTTTATATTTTTCAGCCCACAATACAGAAGTGATTTGCCTTCTCAGTTGCAGTTCTTAGACCAGAAGGACAGCCCCCCCGACCTTACTTTCTAACTTTTAAATCATTGTTGTGGAGGCTTTTATTTTTAAGAAGCCTTTATCCTTCACTGAATGTCTTTTGCTGGCCTGCCCCCCAAATAAAATAACTTAATGTTATTATTGATTTTTTTTAAAAAAGGTTTATATTGGGGTGTTTTTATTGAGAAAGTTTACACAGCCAGTTAAACCACTCTGGGTGTTTAGTGTGAATGTCTGTATCACCTTATTCCGGTTTGAGGTGATTCTTTAACTATATGGTGGCTTTTTTTTTTACAGCATCAGCCCCTTTTTCCTAGTAGTAAGAAGAATGGAAAGCTAGCAATTTAGCATGGTTTCAAATTGCAGCTGCTCTGGATTCAAATGAAACATTTATAATATGATTTATAATATAAATTAATAAATAAATATAACTATAGAAGAGACACTGACCATGGCTAATGAGCTAGGTAAGATAAGTTTTTCCTCTTATATCCATGTACACATATATCAAAGGATATAATACTTCCTTTATTCAATATTTTGTTTTTATCTGACCTGAAGGCAGTAATATGATTTTGATTTTTTGGGCAAGATGAAGCAATATACGTACCAACTATGTCAAAGATACCTGCTTATTGACATACCATCAAATTGTTTCTCAGATGGAGAAGCAGTATCTATACAGACACAGATTTAAAAGAGAGACTATCCCAACAGCACCAAGTCATACAAGCATTATATTAATATATTATTTTAATTAAGCAGATCCTGATTGAAAGTATTGGGTAAAAATAGAATAGTTACACTTAATCAACTAATTAATAGTAATAGTTTGTTTTCTGAAAACTTACAAAAAGAATATAATTTGCAAAGGTCAGCAGGATGGCAAAACATTCACTTAAAACATTTGCTTTGTATGCTCCTGATGGCCTCAGAATCCCAGTGATTTTGAATACATTAAAAAAAGTGTTTAGATGCTAAACCAACTATTTAGCTTAATCAAAAACTTTACTGAAACTTTATTGAAGCAAACATGAATAGTATATAAGAAATCTGGAATGAAAAATAGTAGTTTGCTTTTTTACGAAATGAAAGGTCTCAGATTATTATTATTTTTAAGTTAAACATGTTTATTACCTTAAATCAAAGTAAATTCATCAAAAATATTTGAGGGACGAATAGATTCCTTAATGGTTGTGAGAGGACAGGCTGCCTACGACATGGCCAGCACTTGTGCTGGTAACAATAAAGGAGGATATTTATAGCTCAGGGTTGAAATGAGGGGTCCTTGGTGCCCTCTGAGCTTAGCTGTTTCCTTGCAGACATTTCATTATCCATTGATAGCATTGATGATGCTACCTACTCTGCATGATGAAATGTCTTCAAGAAAGCAACCAAGCTGAGAGAGCACCAAGGACCCCTCACTTGTACTGCTGTTGCCCTGTCCCTTTAAGGCATCTCCCTAACCAGCACAGCATCTGTTGATTGTTTAAGCTGACCAGAGAAGCAGTTGGGTGTGACAGTGTTAGGAGAGATGGAAGGACCCTGTGTGTGTGTGTGTGTGTGTGTGTGTGTGTGTGTGTGTGTGTAAGGTAGCCAGAAGCACCCTAAAACAGAAAAAGCTACTGTTTTCCAACAGTAGGACTCACAAGGAGTAGTACTTCAAGGAGCAGAAGAATGGTATGTAGTAGAAGTGGGAAAGAGTGAAGTAGTGAGTAATGAGTACTAGTCTTTGAATGCTTGTCTGTATGTTGTGTAGGGGCCTCTGTAGTGTTGGCTCTTTGGGTTTTGGAGACCACTGACTTGGGTAACACGAAGAGAACTGTTGTAGCACAGTGGTTAGAATGCAGTATTGCAGGCTAACTCTGCCTATAGCCAGGAGTTCGATTCTGATGGGGTTCAAGGTTGACTCAGCCTTCCATCCTTCTGAGGTCAATAAAATGAGGACCCAGATTGCTGGGGGCAATATGCTGATTCTATAAACTGTTTAGAGTGGGCTATAAAGCACCATGGAGCAGCATATAAGTCTAACTGCTATTGCTAGAAAAGAATTGATGTTTTTAAGAGGCTGGTTATTTGCCTTCTTATGTTGGTGCAATAAATTTGAAGGTGCATTAGGTACATATGTCTTTTGATTTCCAATATTATGAGTCAGGTCCTTGGAAAGAAATCAAAAATATTAATGTGTGGCTAAATTATAGTCCCCAGGAAAGGAAAGGAAATTATCTATTTATGAAGAACTTTGTATTTACAGTGCTGATAGGTTTTATAGTGAACATTTTTTTAAAAAAAAATGCTCTTATGTATCCCATTTTCCTAATGATCTCCCATTCAAATAAACATCAGGTGCATTATGCTTACCTTCAACTCTCAGCCTTAAGTGCTTCCAAGTACTCTTTAGTAACTTTAATTTGATGTTTTAAAAATTATCCTAGCGGGGTTCATCCAAGGCACACGTTCTGCAATTAAGGGGAGCTAAACTGCTGGGCTCTTGAATCTGGATATTTCTGTCATGTGACATTTAGATATAGATCAGAACTATGGATTGTTTTCATGCCAATATGATGTTGTGACTAAGTTCTGGACCAGGACAACTAAACCTCCAGATCTAATATATTTTCAGCCACGGAAATTCACTGTGTGCCTTTAGGTGAGTCTCTCTCTCTCTATGTTCATCATATTTTATAGGGTTGCTATAGGGGTGAGCGAGGAGTAACAAATAGAACATGGGTTGCTCAAGCTTTTGGAAGAAATTCTGAATATCAATCTAATGAATAAACATGTTTTATAGAATCTCTTGAACCTATTGTATATGAGAACCAGGTAACTTTTGCTACAAATTTATATAACATTTCTATCCTTTCCTGTCCTGGGGAACCAAACAATCATTCTAGCTCTCCCTCTCCCTCCCTCTCTCCCTCTCTCTCTTTCCCTCCCTCCCTCCCCCCTCTCTCAGAATGGGTGTGTGTGTGTGTGTGTGTGTGTATGCAGGTCTTGGCTTGTTCGGGTCTTTTCCTGTGTAAGATTGAGAGTATCTTGGCGATGTTTCGATGAGGTCCCACTTGCCATCTTCAGTCTGGTGCTTTTGGCTTTGTGCCTGTGCGAGCAAAGGGTGATCAGAGCTGCCATCTCTCTATAAATACTGATGGTGAGGTGTGGTGTGCTGGCTCTGTTGTGAGCGGGTTGGTTGGCTGTGTTGTTACTTCTTGATTGGTTGATGGAGTTGATGTTTGCAGATTGGTTGGCTTTTTCATAAGACCCTGTGTGGCTGAGGTACTGGCTGTGTGTCTATCAGCCTTTTGTGTTCTAATGACCTGGGTAATGGGCTGTGTGATGACCTTCTGAGTTCTATTGTTGTGACATCCTGGGTCTTGTGCTGTAGTCTCTTGGATCATTGGCTGTGTTGTAACATCCTGAGGTTTTGTGTTGTAATCTCCTGAGTTCCGTGATGTGATATCCTGAGCAGATGGCTGTGATGTAACATTCCGGGCTTTGGTTTGGCTTCGAGTTTGAGGTTTGGCTATGTGTTCATAGTGTGTGTCAATTTGCTTAGTTTGGGGGTCAGGGGGGTGTAGCAGCTGGTGATGCAGCCGTGGTCTGGTTTCTGGACGGTGGTTGTCTTTCGTCTATGGGTTTGAGTCTGGTGAGGGAGATTGGTGGTGGCGTCATGTGTTGTTTTGGGTCCAGTGTTGGTTTTCGTAACTGGGACTTGTTTGTTGATTAGGGCTAGTTTCCAGATGTCTGGTAGGTGGGAGGTATCATCTCGTTTATTCATGTTAAGGGGGTGTTTCTCTATTTCGATGGCTTCCCTAATTATTCTCTTGTTGAAGTGTTCAGTATTGGAGATTAATTTGGTTCCCTCAAAATCAATTTCATGTCCTGTGGCTTTAAGGTGTTGGAGAAGGAAGGAAGTATTTTCTTCTTTTCTGACTGCGTTCTTGTGCTCTGTGATGCGTGCATTTATTATCCTGTTGGTTTGTCCAATGTATGTGGCTGGGCAATTTTTGCATGGTATTTCATAAACTCCTTGGTTTTCTATGAAATACCATGCAAAATTTGTCTACATTGGAAAAGGTGCATGCTGAAAATGAATTGCCGCCACCTCTGCCACATGCTTTTGGTATAGCGAGGCAAGATTTTCCAATACTACCATCTTTCTTAAGTGAACACTTCTGTTTGTGACCGAATCGGATGACGACCAGAATTTTCGGCAAAGTTTTGTTTCTGGTTGCGAACACATCTTTGGGTGGCAACCAGACACAGCTGCGATGATTTTCCCTGCCATGACGATTTCCCCTTCTATGGCAATTATTTTTCCACGCATGCACAGATGGTCATGCTTCCAGTCATGACCAAATCAGGTGTGACTGGAAAGTAGTCCTGGAAAGGATTATGGTCACAACCCGAGGTTCCACTGTATTCTTAAAACTGGAGAAAAAACTATTTTGCTCATACATACCTGCATATTCTAGATCGTTTCTTTTAATTATATGGACAAAAGAACTATCATTTGCAAACATTTATCTAAATCCTATAAATATTTGAAATAATTGAAACTTAATTTGGATATGTTGATAGAAGGGACCAGATTCTTTTAGATCTTAAGTGGCTCCCAATGTGTAAAATGAATTTTCAGTCCCCAGTGAAGTTACTAGAATTTTCAAGTAGATTATTCTTTTCCTGGATATTCAAAAACTTGAGAACATCAGACTTTCAATACCTTTATTGTGGCTTAATAGATTTCTTTCCTTTATTGACCTTTATTTGCTTTTCAGGATAAAATAGGATTTATTTGCATGCCAGCTGGCATAAGATCTACTCTGTTCTTTTGTACTTAGCATTAAATGCAATTGGACAGATCTTAATGGGCCTTTCTATTAATTAATCCACTAAACTAGGTATTTTCCTAGGGATAAATGCCTGGTGTTGCCACAAATCCTTGAAGGTAATCCAGTAATAATATGCCACCACTCCAGTTCCTTGAGTGTAGGTACTATCTGCACTCAGGACACAATAAGACTAAATTATTGGCATTGGAAATAAGAACTAATTCTTCAGGAAGGGGGCATTGTTGTTCCCTAGTACCTTTTTTTCTTTTCTTAGCTCCTTTTCTATGCATTTGGAAGTATCAAAGCTGGCCAAAATATTTCATTTCACCCTTAGGATGCATTTGAGGATGTACCTGATAATATAGGCACCATTGATTTTCTTCCATGTACTTGGTGGCAATCAAGTTTCCTTCAATAGATGTATCCTAAACATCCTCTTTTTATGTGCAACACCAACTTTAGATGAAAATGGTACAGAGAAAATAAGGGGAAATTTCTCTGAAGTACTAGATAATGTGCTTCTCTTTTTCTCAAATATCTTCTCTGCTCTGAATCTAAGAAATGCATGAACTTGCTGGTTATAATAATGCTATTGACAATATCTTATAGTTATGAAGTGCTTTCTTATGAAGGAGGAAGAGCAGGGAAGCCCTCCCCCATCTCTTATAGGTATCAGTACTCTTATAGCTATAGCATTCTTGTGAACATCAATTCAATAAATGATCAATACTTTGATTTATGGTTGGGCTTAGAATCTCCAGGTCTTTCTGTATCATGTAAATTTTATTGTAACATTATAGCTTTAATGAGAAACCTATAAGCTTGATGAGTTCTGATTTTACATGGGAAGAAAAGAATGCTGTTTAGTTTTGTTGTTGTTGTTGTTAATCTATTCCACTCATTGAGTCTGTGCAGTATCCAAATCTAGCACTTAATGTGATGTTCTGTGAAAATGGCTGTGAACAAGTTATAGAAAATTAAGAAGAAAAGTTGGCAATGACTGAAATTATATATTTAATGCATGTTTTTCTTATCCTCTTTCTTTTTTTAGCAACGATGTTTTATTGGATTCCCCAAATGTTGGCCATGTTTTACATAATTTAAATGATACACATAAATCAACTAATGATGACATTGAAAAAAAAAACCAACAACTCTAAACTATTTTGTAGATTATTATTTCACAAGCGGACTACATACTGGTAGTAACAAATGAAGCATCATTTTACTTACAGCAATTCTGTTTCTCCCCCTCTCTGTGAACACTGCTCTAGAAATAATCTATCCTCTAGGTATTTCCAGCTTCTTCAAGCTTAAAGAACTCATTTTCTTCGAAGATGCCAGACTATCATTTTTGTCTGAGTTTTCCTTTCTTTTCCTACTTCTTTGCTTCATTGGTGATTGTCTGCCCTGGTTAAAAAAAAACCAAGTTCTGATTTTGAAAATCGATGCGAAGTCCGCCAGGATCTTAACTTTTGATAACTGCACTGGATTATTTACTATATTTTTCAATCACGTAGGTTTGTAAAAGTTTAGTAAAGTTCTAAGGAAGAAGTGGATGGAGAAAGGACGATGAGACACAATAATAATTAAAAGACATTGTAATTATCATCCAATGGCACTTAAGTGGGTTTGAATTAAATTTGAAGACATTAGGCAGACCTACAAGTTTCTGCTTGAGGCAGAAACACATCATTTCTCAAGGGCAACAATGGATGCATGGAATTGTCTTCTCCCTGTCTCCAGCTCACCAGGAAAGCAACATTAACCATCTTCTATGTGTCGGCTCAGTAGAATGCTGACTCAGAGGGTGCTCCCTGGTTCTTCGGTAAAGTTTCACACTTTATCAGGTTATCCCTCCATTCTGATTGGCTTTTGTGCCTGTTATGTATGCAGGTTTGAATGTCATTGGTTTAGTTTGAACTGTTCTTGTAAAATGTCAGAAATGATTGGTTTAAAAAGTGCGGGAAAATCCTGCACTCTGATTGGCTGGCAACTGCGGCTGCTGGCTATAAGTAGCAGCCACAGCCCAGCCAAGTTGAGTCTGTTATGAGCTGTAGTCACTAATAAACTCTTCACTGAAGCACTCCGCGTCTGACTCTTCATGCAAACTTAACACTGGCGACGAAGGTGGGATCCTTCCTGAAGAGAAGACGACGTGGAAAACAAGCTGAGAGAGATGGCTGCACTGAACATCCCCCCAGCCCCGTACGATCTGACGGCAGAAGACTGGGACTCGTATGCGGATTGCTTCCAAATGTATTTGGAGGGAAACGATCTCGCCGACATTTCTGAGAAGCGGAAGAGGGCGGTCTTCCTT
Organism: Naja naja; assembly: GCA_009733165.1. Lineage (NCBI taxonomy): Eukaryota > Metazoa > Chordata > Lepidosauria > Squamata > Elapidae > Naja > Naja naja. Next base: position 134,158,910 of record CM019148.1, on the reverse strand, counting down.
ACGCACTGTGGTCCGGCAGTTTTCAAGATGGCAAAGGCATTGGTGGGAGCTGCAGACGTGAAGGTAATGGACTGGCCCGATTTAGAAAAGCTTTTAAGAGCCCATTACGCGCTACAAGTATCGTGCCTCATTAAGAGACACGAGTTTTACCGTCAGGATCAAGGGGAAAGCGAAAACATTAACGACTTCATGGCAAGTTTAAGAGACATTGGGGGTGCATGCGAGTTTAACAACTTGGAAGAGGCCATGCGCGATCGATTTGTTCTAGGCCTCAAAGACAAGGTGCTTCAGAGCAAATTATTATTAAAACCTAAGATCATGTTGAAGGAAGCCATAGAAGAGGCCTCCTCAGCAGAAGCCACCAAGTCCTCAGCAGCAGCCATGAAAAAAATTAACAAGGCCTCAAGCCATCCTGATGTGGAAAAGTCCACAACAACTCATTGCGAGCAAATAGATTCTGACTCAGACTGTAGTGAGGTGGAAGAAGGAATTTATAGACTCAGAATGGAGAGGAAAAAGAAAGACCTGGGAAGAAAGAGGCAAGATATTTACTGTGGGGGAAGCCACCCCTGCACTGAATGCAAGTTTCTTGATACCATCTGCCTCCGTTGTGAAAAAAGGGGTCACCTAGCAAGAGTCTGCAAATTATCCAGAACTCCACCCCACAGAAGGAAGTTTCCTGACAAAGAATTCAAGCCTAACAACTTCAGTGAGAAAATGGGGCGCAACACAGAAGCAAATGGGAAGAATGAAACTCATCAAACAGTCACCATTGTCATTCTTCACCCTTAAAAAGCAGAAAAGTACATGTGAAGGTACTAATTGAAGGAAGACCTTGCCAAATGGAAGTGAACTCAGGCTCCTATTTATCTATGGTGTCATGGGACACTATTCACAGACTACTCCCAAACATTCAGAAGAAACATTTCCAGAAGCAAGCACTGACACTTAAAGACTACCAAGGGAACAAGATTCCAGTAGTTGGAACAGGAGAATTTAACGTGAAGTTCAAAGGCCACACCAAACGTTTGCCCCTGACCATCGTGGACAAGACCGCCCAAGCTTGCTGGGACTTGAGTGGTTCAATCCACTAGGCATTGAGGTGACTGGCATCAATCATGTGAGCAACACTGAATGGGAGGAGACCTTGAAGTCTGAGTTTCCAGAGGTCTTCAGTGACGGATTGGGCAAGTATATGGGGACCCCTATCACTTTCAACTTAGATCCCAAGGTGCCCCCAATTCGTTTAAAGCCCAGAAGGGTCCCATTTGCCTTAAAGGAAAAATTGATGCACAATTAGATAAACTAATAGCTCAAGGAGTTTTAGAGCCCACTGACCACTCCAGATGGGAGACACCCATAGTCACACCAGTCAAGACTGATGGGTCAGTAAGAATCTGTGGAGACTATAAGGGGACATTGAACCATGCACTTCAACAGAGTGCATATCCAGTTCCAGTGGTGCATCATTTATTACATTCCCTTGGCAGGGGTACAGTCTTTGCCAAATTGGATCTGGCCCAGGCATATCAACAACTAACAGTTGACGATGCCACTGCAGAGGCCCAAACCATTGTGACTCATAAAGGTGCCTTCAAATGTAAAAGGTTACAGTTTGGAGTAAGCGTGGCACCAGGCATCTTCCAAAGCCTTATGGAAAGGATGCTCCAAGGACTGCCAGGGATAGTGCCTTACTTTGATGATGTGTTAATCTCTGCTGAAAATGACACTCAATTACAAGAGAGACTCAGAGAAGTCTTACCAGATTCAAGAAAGCAGGGTTAAAAGTCAAGGAAGAAAAATGCACTCTTAGAACTGACAAGGTTGAGTTCTTGGGTACATGATTGACAAGCATGGCATCCACCCCACAGATGCCAAGGTTCAAGCAATCAAAGAAGCCCCTAGACCAAAATGGAAAACAGATTTGCAAGCCTTCCTTGGACTCATTAACTTTTATCACATGTTCCTACCTCAGAAGGCAACCATTGCAGAACCATTACACAGACTACTGGACAAAAAATCTGTTTGGGTCTGGGGGAGGAAGGAACAATCAGCATTTAACAATATTAAAAGACTAATCACGTCTGATGCTGTACTGATACAGTTTTCTGAGAATTTGCCTGTTGTACTGACTTGTGATGCATCCCCTTTTGGAGTGGGGGGGGTTTTTGAGCCACAGGCTTCCCAGCGGGAGGGAAGCCCCTATTGCATTTTACTCTCGCACTTTGACCAAAGCAGAGAGGAATTACAGCCAATTGGACAAGGAAGCATTGGCAATTGTTGCAGCTGTCAAGAAATTCCATGAGTATCTATATGGGAGAACATTTACTGTTGTCACAGATCACAAACCTTTGTTAGGCATTGTGGCAGGAGACAAACCTACACCCACTATCCTGTCACCAAGAATGCTGAGGTGGACTGAATTTCTTGCTGCTTATTCGTACAAGCTCATCCACAAGCCTGGCAAAGACATTGGCCATGCTGATGCCTTGAGTCGCTGCCCACTTCCGTTTCACACTGAGGAGGTTGAACTTGAGGCGCACACCTGTTTCCTAGAAACTGTTGCCAAGCTTCCAGTACACGCTGCTGAAATTGCCAGAGAGACTGCCAAAGACACTTTACTGGCTCCTGTTATAGGCTGGATTAAGAAAGGTTGGCCTCTTCAAGATCTACCTCACCTTGCCCAACCTTTTAAATCCAGGCAAATTGAATTATCTGTATTAAGAGGATGTATTTTGTGGGGTAACAGGGTGGTTATTCCTGCAAAACTGCAAAAAGAGGTTTTGGAAATGTTACATGAGGGTCATCCAGGTATTGTAAGGATGAAGGGACTGGCCAGGAGTTATGTATGGCGGCCAGGTATTGACAAAATGGTTGAAAACTGGGTTGCATCTTGTCCCAACTGTCAGGTAGTCAGGCCTGTCCCACCTCTTGCCCCCACACAGGAATGGGAATGTCCTAGGGGCCCCTGGTCTAGGATTCACATTGATTTCTCTGGCCCTACCAGAGGGCACACCTTCCTTATTATAGGAGATGCATATTCCAAATGGCTAGAGGTCATCCCTATGGCCTCCACCACAACTGATGCTGTCATCAAGCAGCTTAAAAAGCTTTTTGTAACCCACGGGTTACCTGATGTTCTTGTCTCTGACAATGGCCCTCAATTTACATCCAACCTCTTTGAATCCTATCTAGCACAACCGGGTATCAGACATGCCCTGACTGCCCCTGGGCACCCTTCGGCTAACGGCCGGGCTAAACGCATGGTACATTTTACCAAGGAAAAGCTTCAGCAATTGGGTTCTGGGGACATCACTGAGAAAGTTGAAAAACTTCTTAGTGTTCAGCACATCACTCCTAACTCATCAACTAACTTATCCCCAGCAGAGTTGTTGATGGGTAGGAAACTTAGGTCTCCCCTTGACCGCCTTCATCCCACTTACACACCCAACGTACCACCAGATTCCACTAGCAAAGTTCACACGTTCAGTGTGGGTGATTCTGTTTATGCTAAGAACCTTATGGGTGAACCTTCATGGATTCCTGCTGAAATAACTCAAATCACAGGCCCTCGTTCTTACAGGGTGCAAACAGAGGATGGTGTCCTCTGGAGCAGGCACATTGATCAGCTTAGATCCAGATTACTTCAGGAACATCGCAATTGTTCCTCTCTAGTTCCCATACCTAATGCCTTTTCTAGGGGAGAAGGGGAGGAACATGAGGATAATCAGCAAGCAAGAATCAACCCCATGTGTAATGAGCCATTACGACAGGAACCACCCCAAAACCTGTCACAATGCCAAAATCCATCCTTACAAGTGGAAGAGTGCACATCACTACTTGACTTGGGTGCTGACATTGGGCTGGAGATGGGTTGGGAGGAGAGACCAGATTGTAACAATCAAACAGGGTCTTCTTTCACTGGAAGCCCGAGTAGGGAAATGTCAACAGACACATTTCCTCTCTCACTGGGTGAGAACATTAAAACTTCTGAACCACGAAGGTCTCAACGTACACGTAAGAGCCCCACCTATTTAAAAGAATACATTAGATAGGATTGGGGTTTGAGTATGGACTGAACCTAGTGAGGAGGGGTGTTATGTATGCAGGTTTAAAGTCATTGGTTTAGTTTGAACTGTTCTTGTAAAATGTCAGAAATGATTGGTTTAAAAAGTGCGGGAAAATCCTGCACTCTGATTGGCTGGCAACTGCGGCTGCTGGCTATAAGTAGCAGCCACAGCCCAGCCAAATCGGGTCTGTTATGAGCTGTAGTCACTAATAAACTCTTCACTGAAGCACTTCGCATCTGACTCTTCATGCAAACTTAACAGTGCCAATCAGGAAATGCCTTCTCTGCTGCAAAAATTAAATGGTACCCTGTACAGCTTTTGGTCCTTGGATCTTGGGCTCTCTGGACCATCCTAAATGTATTGGTTCACTCTATTTTTCTAGTTCATCTTCTTATCTATATCTAAGTCATGTAAGTTTCAAATGATAGTGATAACCCAGAGTTTTTTGAGGGAGGAAAATGAAGGGTTCTCTTTGACCAGATCTACCAGGAAATTTGGGCGTGATGGCTGAGCAATTAAGATGCTGGTCTTGTTGACCAGAAAGTTGGCAGTTTGAGACCCAAGTACTGTGTGACACAGCAACTCCCATTCTTGTCTCAGTTCCTGCCAAATGAGCAGTTGAAAAGGATGCAGATGCAAGTAGATAAGTGAGTACCACTTCAGTGGGAAGTTTACAGTGTTCTGTGCACATCAGCATGTAGTCATCTTCAGCATCTTCAGACAATGCTGGCTCCCTCAGCTAGGAAACACAAATGAGCACTGTCTCCCAGACATGACTAGCAGGAGAAACTTTGCATTTTTTTTAACCAGGAGATTTAGAGAATGGGGTTATGACTTTTATATGAATCAAGTATCTTAGAGGCAGGGCAGGTTATAAATATTGCAAATATTGTACTATTATAAATAGAAGTTTCTAGTTCATTGAAAAGAAGCATTCTCTATTTCTTGGGCTTAGGGGGTCATAACGCTCCATTGTAAGCCACACACATACCCTTCTATTTGACAGTTTTTTCCTTCCTAGTGCTTTAAGCAGGCACTAGTCTTAAGTCTGTTTCTCTCCGTCTGGCTAATAGTGCTGTATTTGGAGACATTTCTGCATATGGTGGTTCAATCTTCCAATGATCTTTGTCCATCTTACATCACCATGTCGTGGTTGTCCCAAAGGTGCCTTTTCAAGAAGTAGCTGGACTTTCTTGGTTTTTCAGAGGGTTCTCTGCTATCTTTACATTTTAAAAAAATTGAACATGGTAATGAATGGAATCCTTTCTGTTTCTGTTTGTAACCTTCCTAGAGGATGGCCTCAAAATCTGGATTATTACTTTATTAGAATTTATTTTTAATCACTCAGAATTTGGCTTTCCATGTTTCCCCCTTTTATGGATTTTAAAAATACAACAAAAGAGAAGATGCTTCATTACAGGCAGCACCACAGGAACGGTACAATTTCTAACATCTTCCTGCTATCTTAGTGAACTTCCTTAGGGCTGAGTGGAGGTAGCTGGTGAGATGGGAAGTCTTATGAATTCTCACCAGAGAATCAGAAGGGGGTTATCATGACTTGTGGGGAGAGTGGAAAACAGCTTTTAATGAAGTATAAGGAACCATTTAATAAGCCTGCTGTTGAAAAAGAAAATAGCATTTATTGTCTTTGATTTGACTACTGTGGCATTTTGGGGGGAAAACACAATCAAATTTGAGGATTGGAGTGACTTCCTAAGTTCTGCTCATCATAGTTCTGAAGCATAAGCCCATCTCATGTCACTTGGGGAGGTAGAAATTGTACCAAGATAGACTGGCTTGCTAGTCTTCATGGCATCCTTAAAATTAATTATTCACTTGACATGTGAAAGTAAAGGTAGTCCTTGACTTACAAGACTAGTAACACCTTAGATCACTGGAGATTTTAAAGAAGAGACTAGACAGTCACTTGTCTGAAATGCTATAGGTTTTCTTGCTTGAACAGGGGGCTGGACTAAAATAACTCCTTTCCAGATTCTATTCTATTCTATTCTATTCTATTCTATTCTATTCTATTCTATTCTATTCTATTCTATTCTATTCTATTCTACTCCGCTCCATTCCATTCCATTCCATTCCATTCCACTCCACTCAATTCTAGATTCCCAGTCTAAGTGATTAAATGGCCATTTAGTGATCATTTAAAGTTACAATGGCAATGAAAAAAGTGACTTAGGACCCTTTTTCACACTTATGACTGTTGCAGCAGTCCCATGATTATGTGAACAAAATTTGGATGCCTGGCAACTGGCAACAATATTTATGATGGTTGCAGGGTCCTGGGGTCATGTGATCAACTTTTGTGACCTTCTGACAAGCAAAGTCAATGGGGAAGTCAGATTCATTTAACAAGTCTTTGACTAACTGAACAACTGCAATGATTCACTTAACCATGGTGGTAAGAAAGATAGTAAAATGGAGAAAAACTCACTTAGCCACTGTCTCATTTAGCAACAGAGGCTTGGGACTTAGTTGTGGTTGTTAGCGGAGGACTACCTGTACTTCTATTACAACAAACTTTTAAAGAAATTAAATAAAAGGTCTAGGGAATTGCATAATTTGCTTCCAAATTTGTGATATAGTCATAGCAGGGGATCAGGTTGGATCCCAAGGCCTGTGGGCTGGATTAAGCCCACAGTGTGGTTGGATCGGCCTGTGAGGCTGTTCTGGAAAATGTAAGGGGCCGGCCCATCTACCCAATGCAAAGAGGAAATGTGCCAGCAGTTTGGGGAGTGGAGTCATGCTCGCCATGCCCACCCAGTTGGCCCTGTCCACCCAGTTGGCCCTGCCCACCCAGTTGGCCATGCCTGCCTGGCCCCCCAAGGTCAACCACAGCCCTGATGCAGCCCTCAATGAAATTGAGTTTGATACCCCTGGTCCAGAAGATGATCAACTGAGCTGTGGAACTTTGTGAAGTTCCTTTGGGAAGGGTTGCGCTCGGACTTGCAGTGGTCTGAGGAAGGGGAGGCGAGCAGTCTGGCTAATGTAATCTGGACTGAGTTTGATCCTGTTTCTGAGGATGAAGTGGACAGGATTATGCGGTGGCTGAGTTCCACCACATGTTTATTGGACCCGTGCCCTTCCTGGTTGGTTTATGCCTCCAGGGAGTTCACATGCAGCTGGCTCCAGGCAGTGGTCAATGCTTTGTTGAGGGAGGGGCTGTTCCCTGCCACCTTGAAAGAGGCAGTGGTGAGGCCCCTTCTGAAGAAGCCTGCCCTGGACCCAGCCATGTTGAACAACTTTTGTCCGGTCTCCAACCTTTGCTTTCTAGCGAAGGTTGTTGAGAGTATGGTGGCGCAGCAATTGCCACTTTTCCTGGAGGAAGCGGACTACCTGGATCCATACCAATCGGGCTTCCGACCCGGGTACAGCACGGAGACAGCATTGGTCACACTGATTGATGATCTCTCTAGGGCTCAGGACAGGGTTTTTTCCCCTGTCCTGGTCCTGGTCTCTCAGCGGCTTTTGATACCATCAACCATGGTATCCTGTTGCGGCGTCTCTGGGGGCTGGGAGTGGGAGGCACTGTTTTACAGTGGTTCTCCTCCTACCTCTCAGGACGTTCTCAAACAGTGTTGGCAGGGGGGCAGAGGTCGACTCCGAGGTCTCTCACTTGTGGGGTACCCCAGGGGTCGGTCCTCTTGCCTCTCTTGTTCAACATTTATATGAGGCCGCTGGGTGAGATCATCCATGGTTTTGGGGTGAGCTATCATCAGAATCTGGGGGTCCTCCTGGACTCACAGCTCAAGTTGGAGGAGCAGATGGGAGCCGTGGCCAGGGGGGCCTTTGCTCAGGTCTGCCTGTTTCGCCAGTTGCGCCCATATCTGGACCGAGATGCCCTGTGCACGATCACTCAGGAGCTCGTTGTCTCCCGACTCAACTACTGTAATGCTTTCTATTTAGGACTGCCCTTGCATACCACTCGGAGGCTTCAGCTGGTGCAGAATGCGGCCTCATGGGTAGTGATGGGAGCTTCCTGATACTCCCATATTACACCCCTCCTGCGCGGCCTGCATTGGCTTCCGGTTGCCCTCCGGGTGAGATTCAAGGTTTTGGTGTTAACATTCAAAGTCCTACATGGCATGGGTCCAGAATATTTACGAGAACGACTCCTCCCAGCATCAAATACCAACCACCCTGTACGGGCGCACAGACGGGGTCTCCTCAGGGTGCCATCTGCGACTCAATGTCACCTGGCGGTGACCTGGGGGAGGGTCTACTCTGTGGCGGCCCCCATTATGGAATCTTCTTCCGCCGGAGCTCCGGCTGGCTCCCGATCTTCGCACCTTCCGCCAGGAGTTAAAAATCTGGCTGTTTTTACAATCTGGGCTGTGCTGACTATTTGGGGTTTGTTCATTTTAATTTTGGGGTTTTTAATTCTAATTCGGCTTATAATTGTTTAATATGTTTTAAGGTAATTTATTGTTATTGTTGTATTTTAGCTGTGAGCTGCCCCGAGTCCTTTTGGAGAGGGGGCGGCATATAAGTCAAATAAATAAATAAATAAATAAATAAATAAATAATAAATGGTGCTTATGCATGGAATTTGATGACTTGTTGAGGAGTAGTGGAAAGAGGGAGAAAGAAGGACAGAGGTTATGGCAAACCTGAAGGAAGAACTGGTAGTGCAGAATCATTGGCAGCTTAACTTGCTGGATGGTGCATATCTGGTGAGAGGTGGCAGCCTTATTATGAGAAGGAGCTTCATCACTGGAGGCTTTCAAGAAGACATTGGACTGCCATTTGTCAGAAATGGTGTAGGGTCTACTGCTTGGGTGGGGAGTTGGACTAAATGACCTACAAGGTCCCTTCCAACTCTGTTAATCTGTTAGGCATATTCAGTGGTGGGATTCAAATTTTTTTACTACCGGTTCTGTGGGTGTAGCTTGATGGGCGTGGCAGGAGAAGGATACTGTAAAATCTCCAGTCAGAGGTGGTATTTGCCGGTTCTCCGAACTACTCAAAATTTCCACTACCGGTTCTCCAGAACTGGTCAGAACCTGCTGAATATCACCTCTGGGCATATTGTGTTTGGCTTCACTGTATAAGGGGTTTTCTTTTCTGTGTAATTGTACAATGAAGACATCAGAAAATACAAACCCAGCATGGGACCTTAGATGTTTCTCTTAAACACCAGGGCCATGCAAAACAGTGCCAAGTAACCTTAAGCACTGAACATAAAGGACTCCCTCTTGAGGAATGAGATTTAATCCACTGTTTATAAGATCTCAGTTCTAAGCACTGCCTAATCAAAAGATACTTGCTGTGCTAAACTGTTAGATAGAGAAGATCTGTGATATAAATTCTCTTCTAAGTACTAGGCAGACACCATCAAGTCTAATTATGGTAGGATTTTATATATAGGATAGAATATATGGTGTCTAAAAGAGTGAACTAGTAAACCAATATATTTAGGCCACAAATTAAAAGAATGTCCTGTGAGGTAAACCAACAGTGGAAGGAGTCCATTTTTTTTCATACAATGAAATTTTCCATACAGTGCAATAAGGTAAAAAGTGGATTGTGACAACAGTGTCTTCCACATATGCAACTCCTAGTGAGCATTCTCCAACCAATAATGTTCCAAAAGCATTGGAAGTTTCTCTCAGTCCAACTCACCTCTCAGGGTTGTTGTGAGGAAAATAAGAGGAGGGGGTATTAGGTATGTTTGAGAATGGTTGAGAACATAAAAAGAATGGTTGCTAGAATTGGGTATGTCTAGTTTAATGAAAAGAAGGACTAGGGGTGACATCAGTGGTGGAATTCAAATTTTTTTTACTACTGGTTCTGTAGGCCTGGCTTAGTAGGCGTGGTAGGGGAAGGATACTGTAAAATCTCCAGTCAGAGGTGATATTTGTCGGTTCTCTGAACTACTCAAAATTTCTGCTATGGGTTCTCCAGAACTGGTCAGAACCTGCCGAATACCACCTCTAGGTGACATGATAGCAGTATTCCAAATATCTCAGGGGTTGCCATAAAGAAGAGGGAGTCAAGCTATTCTACAAAGCACTTGAAGGCAGGACAAGAAGCAATGGATGGAAACTGAACAAAGAGAGAAGAAACATAGAACTAAGGAGAAATTAATCAATGGAATGACCAGCTTCCAGAAATTGTGGGTGCTCCACATTACTAGAGGTTTTCAAGAAGAGATTGGGCAACAATTTGTATGAAATGGTATGGGGTTTCCTCCTGAACAGGGGGTTGGACTAGAAGAGTTTCAAGGTTCCTTCCAAGTTATTTATAAAAATAATAAATGGAGGATATAAATAAAGAAATAAAAAAGCTTCCAAAATATCCACTAAGCATGGCAATAACTCCCCCATGTTTCTAGAATCTGGAGAGTTACAATCCCTTGGGAAAGACAAACCATCTCAAGATCTTCAAGAACCAAACAAAATGCTCAGCATATTCAGGTTTTCTCCAGCTCTATAAAATTGTAGCAGCTGGCTCGCAGGTAGCACCAGGAAGTATTCTTCTTTTCATTGTGAGGAGTGTGAGCACAGCACTGTACTATTTGTCTGCAAAGGTATTCAGAGGGTTTCCTTGGTGTCATGGAATGTATATACTTGTGCAGTTTAATTAAAAAGAGCAACATCAATATTAAATGGCGATCTCATCCCCAAAATTATACCACTTGGGAAGCAATGATAAAGAAGGGTCCCAGTAGTTGGTATTTCCAAGTGTGAGACTAGCATCTGCTCTTTTGGTTTTCAGGGTTCTTTATTAGCACTGTCTGCAGCATGACAGACTTAAGAAAAATATCTATATTATGCTCCATAATGCTCTCAGACACTTGTGCACAATAAAGAGTTGGAAAAACAGAGCTTTGTCAAGAATTGCCTTGACAACTTAGAAAGTGAAGTTCTTTGTGGAATATTTTGTGTTGCTGCCAAGACCCGCAGGTGGCAAAGGAAATATATTGGCTTAAAACATTCTTTTTTTTTCTTTTTAAATTGTTCCAAAGATATTTCCTACAATGTCATCATTTTTTATATTTAAAAAAAAACTTTAAAAGAAAATTACAGTCTTTACTTATAGGATGCTAGCTTTCAATAAGAGACAGTGACAGGAACCATTTAACGCAATGGATTATGCAATTTATTTCTTTTGTTTTCACTGCTTTGGGGCTTCACTGTGTTTTTCTAAATCAAGATGGGCTAAGATGAATGGGCAAATGTTTTTTTCTGAGTTTGTGTCACTGCTGGGTTTTTGTTTTAAAGCACTTTCTTCAAGTTTACATCAGTAAATTTATTTTGCCCTATGCTCAAATTAAGCTTCTATTTAGTTAAAACTTTAACCCCATATGCATTTTAAGTCATATTTTTAAAAATGTGCATAAAAGTTAGGAAGGCACAAAAATCCCTTATGTGGGGCCTGCAGTTTTTGCAGAATGTTAAAATATTCTGAAGAACTCCATAATTTTCCAAAACCTTTTGCAACCCAAGCCAGTTTGGTCCAAAAATATTGGAAGCACCCTGTCATGATTGGATTATTCAGTGTATTTATTTATGTGTATCCCACCAACAAACCTTTCTTCTGCTTTTTTTCCCAACAACAACAACAACTCTGTGATGTGGGTTGGGAGGAAAAAGAGAATAACTGTACAAAAGTCACTCATCTGGCTTTCATGGCTAAGGCAGAATTTGAACTTATGGCCTCCTGCTTTATAGCCTGGTGCCTTGACCAGCAGACCAAACTGGCTATTGTATATTTTCAATTCCAATAGATTTAATATGGAAAATTGCTGGATCACCCAGGATCACCCATACTGCTGTGATTTGATGAAAGGCTGAGGCGCAACAGAGTTCTTCAGCATATTCTATTCAGACTTAATAAAAACGCATGTTTCTAAATATATTTCTTCCCAAATATGATTATTTAAATAGATTTGCTTCCTTAACATTCCAATTCATTTAATTTCAGAAGAAAATAATAGACAATTCCCAGAATGCCAAAAAAAACCCACTCGGAAAATGTATTTCAGTTCTACATTATTTCAGCCTTAGATAAATGTTTTCATAAAAGACAATAGTTAAAAAATGCAAAATTGCTTTCAGAGCTTTCCACACTAACAGGATATAGCTTATTTGTGCATAACTGCTTATTTTATTGTAATAACTGGAATGAAAGAACTCAGTTTTTCTTCTTGCTCTCAATTTTAGGGGTAAGTTTGATATACAGGTACTGTAGTTCTTGACTTATCACCATTCTTTAATGATAGCTGTTTAGTGGTTCAAAGGTTAACTCTGCCGACTGCCAGGAGTTCGATCCTGACTGGATCAAGGTTAATTCAGCCTTCCATCCTTCCGAGCTCGGTAAAATGAGAACCCAGATTATTGGGACTCTGTAAACTGCTTAGAGAGGGCTGTAAATCACTTGAAGCAGTATATAAGTCTAAGTGCTATTGTTAAGTGCTATAGTTCAAAGTTACAACTTGGGAACAGTGACTTGCAACCTGTACTTTTCCTTATGAATGTGATACCACCCCCACAATGACATGATTACAATTCAAGCACTTGGGAACCAGTTCATATTTATGACTGGTTGCACCATTTTAGAGTCACGTTATTATGATTTGATACCTTTTTGAAATTTTTTGGCAAAAAAATGGCCATTGGGGAAGCTTAACAATCAGTCATTCACTTAATGTCTACCATTAATACCAAAATTATTTCAAAATCTGGTCCAGATTTCAAAACCTGCAACTTATGACCAAATATGACAGAAATTCCACTCTCAATTGTTGTCATAAATCAAGGACTATCTGTAAATCAACCTCTAAGGATTTTTTCCCCTATCTGCTGGGGTTCAGACTAATTTCTAGGGGGCAGATACAAAAAAAAAAGCTGAAAAAATCTCTTTGCAGGGCAATCTGACAAGGGATGCAGTGGCTCAGTGGCTGAGACACTGAGCTTGTCAATCAGAAAGGTTGGCAGTTCGGCGGCTCGAATCCCTAGTACCGTGTAACAGAGTGAGCTCCCGTTACTTGTCCCAGCTTCTGCCAACCTAGCAGTTCGAAAGCATGTAAAAATGCAAATAGAAAAATAGTGATCACTTTGGTGGTAAGGTAACAGCGTTCCGTGCGCCTTTGGCGTTTAGTCATGCCAGCCACATGATCATGAAGACATCTTTGGAAAGCGCTGGCTCTTCGGCTTTGTAACGGAGATGAGCACCGCCTCCCAGAAACAACTAGCACGTATGTGGGAGGGGGAACCTTTACCTTTTCCTTTACTGACTTGTATATATTCAAAAAAGGCATAGAAAAATCTGTGGATTTAATTTTTCTTAGACACCCATTGTTTTTAATTCAATAACACATTTGTTAAATTTTCCTGGTGAAATAAAAAAAAAAACCAAATGAATATGTTAGTCTCTGCTATTGACCTATGCTATTCCCAGCAAGAAGATAACCATGCTGTGGCTATTTTCCATGTAGCTGTTAAATACAAAGATATTTTTTTAAACAAATATAAACATGGCAACCATAATTCAGTTGCCAGAAGCATAACCAGATATAAAAGGATTCAACTTCAGACACTCTAAAGCTAAGGATTTAAAGTGTTATACGCTGACATAAGAATTTGTGTCCCCCCCACCCCTATATTTGTTTCCAAAAAACATGAATTTGAGTAAAAATGTCAAAAGTAGGATAAGTTGAGTCTGGCTATCTGGGCCTCAAGAGAAAACTCTAGGTTGACTTATTTGATGGTAAAGAATAATAGAATTATAGGACTGGAAGGGACCTTCTAGTCTAACCTCCTGCCCAAGGCAGGACTCTTCATTCCATCCCATACAAATGGTTGTCCAATCTTTTCTTGAAAACCTCCAGTGATGGAGCAGCCACAACTCCAGAAGGCAAGCTTTTTCACTGATTAATTGTTCTCCCTGTCAGGAAATTCTTCTTTAGTTCCAGGTTGGATCTCTTTTTAATGAGCTTCCTGTCCTGCCCTCAGGTGCTATGGAGACTAGGTTGATCCCCTCTTCCCTGTGACCACCTTTCATGCATGGGAAAATTGCTACCATGTCTCTCCCCTAAGTCCTCTCTTTGTTAGGTCCCTCTTTATCAAAGGACCCTTAGTCACAGGGGTGTCAAACTCAAGGCCTGGGATCCAGCTCACAGGATGCTTAGATCTGGCCAATGGGACCACCTTAGAAACAGTGAAGGATGGGCCCGTGGTGCCTCTGCCAGTGAAAACAGAGCTCAGGAGGCTCTGTTTTCACTGGCAGAGGGTTGCAGGAGCCCATTTTTGCTGGCAGAGCACTTGGGCCACCAGAGGTGCCCTTGACATGAGTGATGTTGAGGTGGCCACGTCCCCTGGCCACATACTCCCCATCTTCCCCCCTGAGGTCAAACACAATCCTGAGGTGGCCCTCAATGAAATTGAGTTTGACACCCCTGCTTTATCATATACTGTCCTCTGTACTCTTTCTAGAGCTGTCTGTTTCTTTGTTTGTTTTCTTAATTTTAAATGTACATATATGTATGATTTTAAATACACCTATAAGCCTTCATTTCCTCCTTATTTTTTTTATAACAGTGGGACAAATGGTTTTTCCTACTGTTGTGAATTAGGTTGCTAAGCAAAGTTAATGAAAATAATGGGGATGCAGGTCAGTCCTGTTACTAAAAACAAATTCCTAGTTTGAGCCAGATGCTCAAAGAAATGCTGCTGCTTAATTCTAGGTATTTATTTATACCCTGTAGATGTTATTTTGAGTGTGGATCTCATTGGGGAACCTTGACATTCTTGTAGGAACAAAATTAGATTCTGAAAACTGGAGATCTGCGCATTCCTCCACTGAAAGATAAGATACAAAGGCTTCAGTTGTTAATTGCAAGTGCCAGGGTCAGCAAAGTAAAAATGGAATGAAAATGGAATAAAAGACCGAATGTGTGCGTTGCTTTGAGTTACAAACTTCTGGTTCACACTGAGAATATAATTGAGCTGTTAGCACTCAAATCAAGCCATTGACTTTGGCCAGACATACTTTAAAGCAAACCTACCGTGATCTAATAACACCTTCACCCTCAGATGATTATCCACCAGAAAAATTCCAGGTGCCCAAGAATGATAGCGTCTGATCTATTTCCTTATCTGAACTCAAGAGATTTTTTGGCTTATCTGGAATGAAATATTTTTTCTTTTTCACTGGGTCCTTGAAGGAAAAAAAAGTGGGATCTGTGGTAAAGTACAGAATAAATAATCTCAGGGAAGCTTTCTTTTCAAAGGACTCAGAGAATAGACGGAGGAGGTCATGCACTCGTCTTGCATTTTCAAAGATAAGCCTGGCTTTCAGCTGAGCCTAAGCTTGTATAAGATGCTGTACAAAAATGGTCTTCAAGGTGAGTTGAGGAGTAAAGAGGAAGATAAAGGCAACATAGGTGCTTTATAAACAGGAGGCTCTTGTCTATGTGCACACGTGGTCATGCAGTCATTTTGTTTTCTGCACGTCTCCTGGCTTTTGTTTTCTGCAGAGTCCCTGGCTGCCCTTTCTCTCTTGAGGATCTTTAAAACAGACCACCTGAGAAGAGGCTAATGGGGGCAACTGTTCAAGTAAATTGTTCCGTGGGAGAGCAGTGATATTTGTTTCCAAATACTAAGCATTTAGGAGAACAGCTACTACCTCGTTCCCCAGAGAGAGCAAGCCACAAGCCTGTTAGTCTTGGGAAAGAGTTAAAAAAAAAAGATTCTGAAGATTTTGTAGCAGTCTGCAAGCTGAGAATTAAGAATTTGTGCAAAATGGTTACATATACTTTGAGGGTTGGAAGAAGTATTCTTTCTAGTTCTTTCTTTCTTTCTTTCTTTCTTTCTTTCTTTCTTTCTTTCTTTCTTTCTCTCTGTTTCTTTCTTTTCTTTCTTTCTCTCTCTCTCTCTCCCTCCCTCCGTCCCTCCCTCTTGATTTTTTGTGGACCAGCATTTTTCTCCAATGATTTATAACAGGGGTCTTCAAACTTGACAGCTTTAAGACTTGTGGACTTCAACTCCCAGAATTCCTCCTCCAATCATGTTAGCTCAGGAGTTCTGGGAGTTGAAGTCCACAAGTCTTAAAGCTGCCAAGTTTGAAGACCCTTGGTTTATAACATAGAGTCAGTATTTTTATCTCACAAAATAACAGAATAACAGAGTTGGAAGGGACCTTGGAGGTCTTCTAGTCTAACCTCCTGGTTGTCCAATCTCTTCTTAAGAACCTCCAGTGTTGGAGCACCTACAACTTCTGGAGGCAAGTCATTTCACTGATTTTTAATTATCAGGAAACTTTTCCTTAGTTCCAGGTTTCTTCTCTCCTTGATTAGTTTCCATCCATTGCTTCTTGTCTTGCCTTCTAGTGCTTTGGAAAATACACCCCCCTTCTTAGTGGTAGCCCCTTAGAGATTAGAATACTGCTACTCCTAGTCCTTCTTTTCATTAGACTAGACATACCCAATCCCTGCAACTGTTCTTTATATGTTTTAGTTTCCCATCCCCTAATCATCTTTGTTGCTCTTCTCTGCACTCTTTCTAAAGTCTCAACATCTTGAGACTGTAGAAAGAGTGTAGAAAAACTGGATACAATATTCCAAATGTGGTCTTACCAAGGCATTATAAAGTGTTACTAACACTTCAGGTGATCTTGATTCTATCCCTTTGTTAATGCAGCCTAGGATTGCATTGGCTCTTTTGGCAGCTGCAGCACACTGCTGGCTCATATTTAAGTGATTGAGTTTGAGAGCTAGTGCCCGTTAGTGGTCAAAAGATTTGAGTTAGGAACAAGACAAACTAGGTTCAAGTCCACCTGGAACTAGATTCATGTTATGAAAGTTCATCAATATTCAGACTGACTTCTCTCCTAGAAGTGAGATGGAAAAGAAGTGGAAGAGCCACAAAGAAAAGTGACCAAACAGCTTTTGCTGAATTTGACTTGCAGAATTCCCAGCAGAGTTGATTTAAGTCAAAAAATCTGTGCTGCACAACTCACTCTTCACTCCATATACTATATGACCTTGGAGTGAGACTTATCCAGAAGTGCACAGCCATAGCATTGACAGCTATTCACTTTCACATTGTATTCAGGTACTGAAGACAGCTGCTGAAAATGTGCATTATATAATAGGACATTTCTAAGAAAGAACTGACATCACAATAAATCATTCTTCAATAGATGCATTTCAATTAATTTGATTGAGTATTACCCTAAACATTTAATGAAAAACATAAATTGGAACCTACTGAATGGAATGCCCCATTTTTAGGGGAAAATTTTACTAAGTAAAGAAATCCAGAAATAAAATACAAAGATAACTGGAGCTTGTAAACAGCTATATCTAGCCATATATTTCTTTCTTTTTTTTGGCTATGATACTCCATCATTATTCAGGATGTATTGCATTTATTGTTGTAAGCCACTTAGAGTCTCATATGTGAGGTGGACCGCTGTATAAAATAGATTGATTGAATAAATAAATAAACCAAAAGCCAAATAGATTGAATTAAAATGATTCCTTTCTTTAAAGTCCCAAACTGCATTGTTTCCCCATCTGCAAGATGATAAAACTGTCGATTTGCTAATGCCCAGGAAGAAAATAACTCTGCAGCACAGATGCTTGCCGAGAATGCTAGTTTCAAAAGTAAAAAAAAGAAAGAGGTTGTCTCCAAGGAGAACTGAGTGGCAAGAAGAGAAGGATGGCAGATGAATTCAAAGAAAGATCAAATTATCCAGGGTACAAAGTCGTAGTCAGATAGACAGGCTTGAAAGTTCTTCAAAATAGCACACTTTCACCTCGGGACTTGTTATATACCATCTGGGAGTCATAGAGATAGCTAGGAGGGAAAAATCCCTACCATAAATCAGTGTGAAAGAAAGCCTGTTGATACCACTCTGTGACTGATCTTTTCTTATTCATTATCACACACCTCTGCTAGGTGCCAGATAATTAAAATGAACTGTGGCGAGCTCACTTTTAGGAGGTATTTTTACAGTGTGATATCCATATCAGCCTTTGTTAAACAGCAAAACTGTCTCTGAAGAGTTGTATTTTTTTACTTGCTTGTCTTAAGCAAAGCTATTATTCTCTGGTGCTCCTGGTTGCCATGCTGCTTGAAATCAAACCACTTGGTCAGACAATATAAATCCTCATGGAAAAAAGAGAAAAAAGAAAGAAACAACTAAATTGTTGTGCTAAGCCTTGTTTTATTCTCATTAGGCTGTCCAAAAACCCACTTTGTTGAAGAATTCTCTCGCTGATGTAGGAGGTTTGTCATCCCGACACATTTCTGAATCTGAAGGACAAAGGAAGAAACAAAGGAAGGAATCTGAAGGACAAAGGAAGTCCCTTTCCATTATCTAGCACCAGAAAGATGTATGTGGTTTTTTGTGTGTGCTTGTGTGTCTCTGCATATCTGTATCTGTGTTTGTCTATGAGGGTGGTGGTGACTGTTGATAAACATCAGAAGAAATTTGCAGAAAAAGTAGATATTAGGGCACAGGTCTCCAAACTTGGCAACTTTAAGACTTGTGGACTTCAACTCCCAGAATTCCTCAGTAGCTGGCTGAGGAATTCTGGGAGTTGAAGTCCACAAGTCTTGAAGTTGCCAACTTTGGGGACCCCTGTGTTAGGGCAAGAGAAAAACATACCAAATGATGTGGATATTAATGCAAAGTTTTTAAAATGTCTATGGTCTTCTGATCATAATAGTCAAGTATTTTTATCATGTTCACATGGCACAGTTTGACTGAACACTGCACTGCTCTCTGTCTCTGTCTCTGTCTCTCTCTCTCATGGTGACTAATATTTTAGAATGCATATTTCTGAGGAAGATCAATTTTTTATTATTTATTTTATGTTTTCACATTTTTCAACTGCCCTTCTCCCTCAGAGAGAGACTCTGGGTGGTATACAATAAAATGTTAAAATATAGAAATGGTTTATAAAAGTTAAAAGTTTGGAAAGAGGAAAGGACGATTTCACACTGTCAAAATTAATTAAATTACAAAATTAATTGTAAGGCAATTAAGGGCACAAGCCAGCCCCACAGAGTCTGGTCCTCAGGGCTTTTGATTCCTTTCCAAGAATGGAAGTCTTCCTCACCTCTGGGAGAAGAATACAGGTGAAACTCAAAAAATTAGAATATCATGCAAAAGTTCATTTATTTCCGTAATGCAACTTAAAAGGTGAAACTAATATATGAGATAGACTCATTACATGCAAAACAAGATAGGTCAAGCCGTGATTTATCATAATTGTGATGATTATGGCTTACAGCTCATGAAAACCTCAAATCCAAAATCTCAGAAAATTAGAATATTGTGAAAAGGTGCAATATTCTAGGCTCAAAGTGTCCCACTCTAATCAGCTAATTAAGCCATAACACCTGCAAAGGGTTCCTGAGCCTTTAAATGGTCTCTCAGTCTGGTTCAGTAGGAATCACAATCATTGGAAAGACTGCTGACCTGACAGTTGTGTAGAAAACCATCATTGACACCCTCCATAAGGAGGGAAAGCCTCAAAAGGTAATTGCAAAAAAAGTTGGATGTTCCCAAAGTGCTGTATCAAAGCACATTAATAGGAAGTTAAGTGGAAGGGAAAAATGTGGAAGAAAAAGGTGCACAAGCAGCAGGGATGACCGCAGCCTGGAGAGGATTGTCAGGAAAAGGCCATTCAAAAGTGTTGGGGACTTTCACAAGGAGTGGACTGAGGCTGGAGTCAGTGCATCAAGAGCCACCACACAAGACTGATCCTGGACATGGGCTTCAAATGTCGTCAGAAGTATCTTACCTGGGCTAAAGAAAAACAGACCCGGTCTGTTGCTCAGTGGTCCAAAATCCTCTTTTCTGATGAGAGCAACTTTTGCATCTCATTTGGAAAACAAGGACCCAGAGTCTGGAGGAAGAATGAAGAGGCACACACTGCAAGATGCTTGAAATCCAGTGTGAAGTTTCCACAGCCTGTGTTGATTTGGGGAGCCATGTCATCTGCTGGTGTTGGTCCATTGTGCTTCATTAAGTCCAGGGTCAATGCAGCTGTCTACCAGGATATTTTGGAGCACTTCATGCTTCAATCTGCAGACGAGCTTTATGGGGATGCTGACTTCATTTTTCAGCAGGACTTGGTACCTTCCCACACTGCCAAAAGCACCAAAATCTGGTTCAGTGACCATGAGATTACTGTGCTTGATTGGCCAGCAAACTTGTCTGACCTGAACCCCATAGAGAATCTATGGGGCGTTGCCAATAGAAAGATGAGAGACATGAGACCAAACAATGCAGAAGAGCTGAAGGCCGCTATTGAAGCATCCTGGTCTTCCATAACACCTCAGCAGTGCCACAGGCTGATAGCTTCCATGCCACACTGCATTGAGGCAGTAATTGCTGCAAAAGAGGCCCAGACCAAGTACTGAGTACATATGCATGCTTATACTTTTCAGAGGTCCAATATTGTTCTATGTACAATCCTTGCTTTATTGGTTGCATGTAATATTCTAATTTTCTGAGATTGTGGATTTGGGGTTTTCATGAGCTGTAAGCCATAATCATCACAATTATGACAAATCATGGCTTGACCTATCTTGCTTTGCATGTAATGAGTCTATCTCATATATTAGTTTCACGTTTTAAGTTGCATTATGGAAATAAATGAACTTTTGCACGATATTCTAATTTTTCGAGTTTCACCTGTATTTTACAGGGCAGAGGAAATGGCTGCCTTCCTGGAGCCTACCAGTCAAAGTTCTTTAACTGATGGGATCTGCAACATACTTTTCCTGCAACATATGTTCCCAATGAATGACTTGGGAAGAGGGTACTATGTAAAAGATCTAAAGACTAAAAAGTAATAGACATACAAGGTATGTATCAAGAGTAGTGTGACACTTATAAAAATCAGTGCTGCCACAGTCATCCCAGTTTTTCTGTCCCATTCATCTTTTTAGCAATGCCTCTTTTAAATACAAATAAGAAACCAGAGTGTATCAAGCACAACCCTATCCTTGATGTTGACAAAGTCCCATATTGATGTGGAAGGTCACATTCAGCTAAATGCTGTTGTAGCACCTTGTGTTACGGAAACCCTTATATTCAGGTTCCAAGTTGAATATAGTGGTATGATCCTTGTCAAAAGTGCCTATTCTGTCTGTGAAGAAAAGGACAGGAACTGATATGATCCATGACATGTCTTCCAACATTTGCCAAATTCCTGAAGAAAGCTCTGCTGTATTTGAATATTTGAAAGTATTAGCAGAAATGTCACCCATTTGTTTAACCTACAAGCAGATTTGATGTGCAATATGTTTCATATCTTACTTAGCACATTTGAAATTTTTGATAATTTCAAAAATATCTCACATGGAAATCACAGGAACTGTGGTATTGTTTAGTAATTGTCCACATTATAATTCATGTTTTCTCTTCTAAAATTGATTAAAGCTGTATTTGGCATATGCTCTTTTTTTTCTCTTCTAAAATTGATTAAAGCTGTATTTGGCATTTGCAGGGCATATGCTTTTTCATAATTTGCCTTGTACAATTAACTTGTATCCAGTAAAATTGTATAATTATATATGGCATTACATAACAAAGCAATAAGGGGAAAATAGCATTCATGCTTACTTGAAATTTTTTGTGCTAATTTATTATTAAAGCAAACTTTTGCTTTATTGCAATTCCCTTTTGTATTTTCTTAGACAAATATCTACAGAGATTCCCAATCATTCAGATCATGTTTGTCACGAAGGTACTTTTTCAAAAGGCAACTGGACTTTCTTTCTTTTCTTAGACATTTAAGGAGACATTTAAGGAGAAACTTCTAGGCATCATGGATTTGTTCATATCTTTCCTTCCAAGATGAGTATAAAAGCTCTAGACTTTGAAGGGCTCAAATGACATTGGAATCGCTTCTTTCCATACTGAAAAGCATCTGGGATTTTCTGAGACATGGGGAAATTATACTATGGATAAGAAAAAAATGAGATTTGTATCTATCAATTAGAAAGCATTGAGAAAGCAGAAGATTTCACCAATCAAGGCTCTCCAAACTTGTTAATTTTAAGATTTGTGGACTTCGACTCCTAGAATTCCTCAGCCAATCCTGCTGGCTGAGGAATTGAAACCCACAAGTGTTAAAGTTGCCACATTTAATGACCCCGATCTATATCCTTGTACATCAGCCCCAGAGCTTCATAAAAGATGTCTTCAAACAATAGCAGCAGCAGAAACCACCATCACAATTTGTTTTGTGTGATAAGGTAGTGTGCTAAGGATGAAAAGCATAGTATGGGGTTTTTTTTCATAGAATGGGGAAAAAAAACTAGGCTAAGTAGACAGACAAAAAAAAAAGGACTTTTAACACAGTAACGTTTTTTGCTTTTAGGTAATCTGAAGTATTTTGGTAATAGTATTCTGTAAGAACTGTTTGTGCACAGAGGGGAAAAAATATAAAGAATGTGCCTCTTTGCAAATTGGATTAAACCAACCATGTTGTCTTTCTTTTGAAAAGTTGTTTATTTATTTATTTATTATTTGTTTTATTTATTTTGACTTGTATGCCGCCACTCTCCGAAAAGGACTTGGGGTGGCTCACAGATAAAAACACGGAACAATAAATTATTTAAAAAGAAATTAAACTAGACAAGCCAAAATACAACTATAAAACCGAATTAACATCGAATTTAAAACCCACCCTCTCCCCCAGGAGATCAGTCCAGCCCAGCCAGTAAAAACAACCAGGTTTTTAGATCACGCTGGAAAGAGGAGAGATTGGGAGCCAGCCGGAGCTCAACGGGTAGCTGATTCCATAAGGTGGGGGCCGATACAGATTAGGCCCTTCCCCGGCGCACCGCCAGCCAAGATTGTCATGCGGACGGCACCCCGAGGAGTCCCAACCTGTGTGCTCGCACAGGGTGACTGGTATTTGATACCGGCAGGAGACGCTCCCACAAGTACCCCGGACTTTGAATGTTAACGTCAGAACCTTGAATCGCACCCGGACTTGGTATTATAAAATCCTCCACATTTCTATGAAGCCAAAGCACAATTAGGGTCAGAATGATGACTTTTTCTCAGTGTCAGTAGACTGCTTATTCATAACCGGGATGTCAGAGTGTTTGCAGTGTGACTACTATTGGGAGACAACCCAGAAGCAAAACACAGCACACAGAGGCTTTGTCTTTTAACAGTGGTTTATATACAAGACAGCTATATACATACATATAAGTGGTAGGCAAATGCCTGGCAAGCAATCAATCCTCTTTACTCTGCAGAGAGGTGGGCGGAGAGAGAGAGAGAGAGAGAGAGAGATTGGCCCAAGGTCACACAGCTGGCTTTGTGCTTAAGTCAGAACTAGAACTCAAGTCTCCTGGTTTCTAGTCTGATGCTTTAACTATTGTATCACACTGTCTCTCACATGATGTATACAGTAGTACAGTATGGAGTGGTGGTGTGTGGTGGTGTGATGTGATGCGATATGGTGTGGTATAATTCAGTATATAGTTCATATGCACACTTACATACACAAGTCTTCTAGGCCAGAGGTGTCCTCTCTTCTAGGCCAGAAATGTCATCATTATTTATTACTTTGTGCATTACTGTCAAGGGATCCAAACTCCTTAGGAATGATAGATGACTGCAGACAGCAACATTTTAGATTCTTAGCATGCTCCCTTCCTTTATATTCTTGCATATAATGTCATGAATGGGTTTCGCTCTTTCTCCCCACCCCAGTCCCCCTTTGCTATGGAATCCCTGCAATAATTCAGTTGACTGATTCTTCAGTGTAGCAGAGTTTCTCTAAAAATAAAAGCTCATATTTAATACAAAGAAAAACCAGGCAAGAGGCCAGAGGGAAAACAAACAAACCAACTAACCAACCTAGATCTTCAGTGCAGCAGCCATTCCTTGATTTAGCATGCTTGGAGGCTCTTGCAAATCCTCTTCATTTTCTTCCATTGTAGAAATTACCAGTGCAGAAAGAAGCAAATAGAGAAACAAAATGTTGGGCCTCTTTGCACAATGAGCAACATCTGTATCTACCTTTGCTTGGTTAGATAGCTGCTAAGTCAGTGGCTTTCTCTAAGCCACTTTGATCTGGCTGCTTCATAATACTGATGAATTACTGATGGGAAATATTCTGTCTTTCCTATGAGCAGAATCAAAGAGTGAAAGCTGAGCCATGGAGTGACTCATTAAACGAAAAGGTAAAATCAAATTCACGAACAGTGCTTTCACCATCAACAGATTCACAGTCTGGTAGGAAATAATTTTGCGCTAACAGCCAAGCCCTTTTCTCTTACTGACAGAGTTTGTCCATCAAAAGCACAGCTTCCAAAAGGCACAGTGTCAACCTGGCACAATCTTTTGAGGAGTTAAGCTCATCCACACAGGTCATTGTTTCCTCTTGACAAAATCATTAAGCAGATCAGGTAAAGAAATCCAAGCCACAATCCTCCCAGGGGAATACCTTTATCAGAAACATGCTTTGATAGGAACTTTGATAATGGCCTGAATATGCTTCATGCATTCTTTTAAATTAGGGTGTGCAAAAATACATTTGTACCCCCAAATCACATACTATTCCTAAACCTTTGGCTGTGTTTCTCAAGTACCACACATTTGAAAAAAATGGTGGTGCTAAAGAAATTATTGTTAAGTTTGCATGAAGAGTCAGATGCGGAGTGCTTCAGTGAAGAGTTCATTAGTGACTACAGCTCATAACAGACCCATTTTGGCTGGGCTGCGGCTGCTACTTATAGCCAGCAGCCGCAGTTGCCAGCCAATCAGAGTGCAGGATTTTCCCGCACTTTTTAAACCAATCATTTCTGACATTTTACAAGAACAGTTCAAACTAAACCAATGACATTTAAACCTGCATACATAACACCCCTCCCCACTAGGTTCAGTCCATACTCAAACCCCAACCTATCTAATGTATTCTTTTAAATAGGTGGGGCTCTTACGTGTTCGTTGAGACCTTCGTGGTTCAGAAGTTTTAATGTTCTCACCCAGTGAGAGAGGAAATGTGTCTGTTGACATTTCCCTACTCGGGCTTCCACTGAAAGAAGACCCTGTTTGATTGTTACAATCTGGTCTATTATTTATTTTATTTATTAATTCGACTTATATGCCGCTCCCTCTCCGAAGACTCGGGGCGGCTTACAATTAAAATACAACAGTGAATAAGTTAAATTAATTAAAAAGATATTAAACATTTAAGCCGAATTAACATTTAAAACCCCAATTAGATAACCCCAACCCAAGAGAGTCAGCACAGCCCAGATTGTAGGAAGAGCCAGGTTTTCAAATCATGGCGGAAGGGGCGAAGATCGGGAGCCAAACGGAGCTCAAGTGGAAGAAGATTCCACAAAGTGGGAGCCACCACAGAATAGGCCCTCTCCCGGGTCACCGCCAAGTGACATTGTGTCACAGACGGCACCCCGAGGAGACCCTGCCTGCCCAGGGCGGTTGGCATTAGATGCTGGGAGAAGCCGTTCCCGTAAATAACCTGAACCCATGCCCTGTTGGACTTTAAATGTTAATACCAAGACCTTGAATCTCACCCGGAGGGCAACCGGAAGCCAATGCAGGCCGCAGGAGGGGTGTAACATGGGAGTATCGGGAAGCTCCCATCACAACCCAGCCGCCGCATTCTGCACCAGCTGAAGCCTCCGAGTGGTACGCAAGGGCAGTCCAAGGTAGAGAGCATTGCAGTAGTCAAGGCGGGAAATAACGAGAGCCTGAGTGACTGTGCGCAGGGCATCCCGGTCCAGGAATGGGCGTAACTGGCGAACCAGCCGGATCTGGGCAAAGGCACCCCTGGCCACAGCCCCCACCTGCTCCTCTAATTTGAGCCGTGAGTCCAGGAGGACCCCCAGATTCCGTGCCCTGTCCACGGGGCAACACCTCCTCCCCATGAGCAAAGATGGTACCTCAAAACTGGACCGGGACGTCGGTATGCACAGCCACTCTGTCTTGGCCAGGTTGAGTCGAAGCATGTTCCTGTCCATCCAGATCCGCACCGCTGCCAGACAACGGGACATCACGGAGAGAGCATCACTGATGTGGCCTGGGGTGGAAATGTATAGCTGAGTATCATCAGCATACTGATGATAACTCACCCCAAAGCCACGGATGATCTCGCCCAGCGGCTTCATATAAATGTTGAACAGGAGGGTGAGAGGACCGAACCCCGCACCCCACAAGTGAGGTGCTGGAGTCGACCTCTGCCCCCCTGCCAACACTGTTTGCGAACGTCCCGAGAGGTAGGAGGAGAACCACTGTAAAACAGTGCCTCCCACTCCCAGCCCCCAGAGACGCCGCAATAGGATACCATGGTCGATGGTATCGAAAGCCGTTGAGAGATCTAACAGGACCAGGACAGAGGACGAGCCCCTGTCCCGTGCCCTAGCGAGATCATCAATCAGCGCGACCAATGCTGTCTCTGTGCTGTACCCAGACCGGAAGCCCGATTGGTACGGATCCAGGTAGTCCGCTTCCTCCAGGAAAAGTGGCAATTGCTGAGCCACCACACTCTCAACAACCTTCGCTAAAAAGCGAAGGTTGGAGACCAGACAAAAGTTGTTCAACATGGCTGGGTCAAGGGCAGGCTTCTTCAGGAGGGGCCTCACCACTGCCTCTTTCAAAGCGGTGGGGAATAACCCCTCCGTCAATGAAGCGTTGACCACTGCCTGGAGCCAGCCACACGTGACCTCCCTGGAGGCATAAACCAACCAGGAAGGGCACGGGTCCAATAAACATGTGGTGGAACTCAGCCGCCGCATAATCCTGTCCACTTCATCCTCAGAAACAGGATCAAACTCAGCCCAGATCACATTGGCCAAAACACTCGCATTCCCCCCCTCAGACCACTGACAATCCACACGTAACCCCTCCCGGATCTGAGCGATCTTGTCCTGCAGATACTGACTAAATTCCTCAGCTCTGCCCCGCAATGGGTCCACCCCCAATTGAAGGAGGGAGCGGGTAACCCCAAACAGGGCGGCTGGGCGATTATCTGTGGACGCTATGAGGGCGGAGAAGTAGGATCTCCTCGCCACCCCCATAGCTGCCAGGTAAGTCCTAACATGAACTCTTAGCTGGGCTCGGTCAGATTCAGAGCGAGACACCCTCCACCTGCTCTCTAGTCCCCTTCTGCGACGCTTCATTTCCTGGAGCTCCTCGGTATACCAGGGAGCTCGACGGGATCCGCGTCGAGTAAGGGGACGCATGGGAACAACCCTGTCGAGAGCCCCCGCAGCCGACTGTTGCCAGGCAGCCACGAGGGTCTCGGCAGGACTGTGAGTAAGGATGCAGGAAAAAACCCCAGTTCTGCCTGGAACCTGTCAGGGTCCATCAGGCGTCTGGGGTGGAACCATCTAGGTGGCTCCTCATCCCAACGGTGTGGGGTGGCTTGGCGGGAGACCAGCCGCAGGAGATAGTGGTCTGACCATGGAACGGGGAGGATAGTTATATCACTACCCCCTAGACCACTCCGCCACTGCTCAGAGACAAAAACCAGGTCGAGCATGTTACCCCCCTCATGAGTCGGGCCATCTATTATCTGGGTCAGGCCCATGGCCTCCATGGAAGCCATGAACTCCTGGGCCAGTGCTGACGCCAATCCCAGAGAAGGCAGGTTAAAGTCACCCAGAACCATAAGCTCTGGAAACTCCACTGCCACCCCCGAGATGGCATCAAGCAGCCCAGGCAGGGCAGCTGAAACATAGCTGGGGGACAGGTATGTAAGCAGCATGCCCAACCAACCGGCAGGCCCGCATCTCAGGAGGAGGGACTCACACCCGCCTATCTCCGGAGCAGGGACCTCCCTTGGAAGCAGGGTCTCCCGAATAACAATAGCCACCCCACCTCCCCTGCCCTGGGGTCGTGACCGGTGTAACACCCAAAAACCTGGTGGGCAAATATCAACCAGAGGGACTCCCCCCTTCGGTCCCAACCAGGTCTCGGTGATACAGGCCAGGTCCGCGGCCTCGTCCTCAATCACCTCGCGGAGGAGTGGTGCCTTATTAACCACAGACCTGGCATTAAAATACACCAGTCTGAGACCAGGGGCCCTGGATCCCAAAACTCCCGGGAATTGGGAAGGGGCAGAGGGGTCGGAGCGCGCCACAGCTTGAATATAGTGGGGGCGTGCTCCCCTAACATGATATGACCCCCGGCCCCATCGGCCTCTACCCCTACCAACCACTCTAGGGATTGTGGCTCCCACTATTCCGCCCAAAGCCCCATCGCCCAGCCCCTGCACCCCCCAACCATGGCCCTGTTTAAGGCTGCACTGACCTCTAACAATAAAACCCTTATCCCTCCCACCTTCCTAACCCCTTAAGAAACAATTAAAACTTTGACAAAGCAGCCTGGGTCGCTTCCCTTATCCCTCCCTGAACTCCGACCCCACCCTTTCCTCGTCATGCCATCTCTCCGGATTCCACAATCCGTCATCGAGATAGGCTCATGATAAACCGGTGGGCCAAGTCCAAGAGAGGGGAACATCCCTCAAAGCCCACAGTTCAGCTGCCAAAAAGTCCATAAGATGTTAAGTGTCCAACCAGCAGAGGAGGAGCGGTCCAGTTGTAAATCCATGTCCACACAATAGTCTTATAGTCCAAACATTGGGCAACTCGAAACCACTCTCCTCCCAACCCATCTCCAAACCAATGTCAGCACCCAAGTCTGGTAGTGATGTGCAATCTTCCACTTGTAAGGATGGATTTTGGCATTGTGACAGGTTTTGGGATGGTTCCTGTCGTAATGGCTCGTTACACATGGGGTTGATTCTTGCTTGCTGATTATCCTCATGCTCCTCCCCTTCCCCCCTAGAAAAGGCATTAGGTATGGGAATTAGAGAGGAACAATTGCGATGTTCCTGAGGTAACCTGGATCTAAGCTGATCAATGTGCCTGCTCCAGAGGACACCATCCTCTGTTTGCACCCTGTGAGAACGAGGGCCTGTGATTTGAGTTATCTCAGCAGGAATCCACAAAGGTTCACCCATAAGGTTCTTAACATAAACAGAATCACCCACACTGAATGTGCGAACTTTGCTAGTGGAATCAAGTGGTGCGTTGGGTGCATAAGTGGGATGAAGGCGGTCAAGGGGATACCTAAGTTTCCTACCCATCAACAACTCTGCTGGGGATAAGTTAGTTGATGAGTTAGGAGTGATATGTTGAAAACTAAGAAGTTTTTCAACTTTCTCAGTGATGTCCCCAGGACCGAATTGCTGAAGCTTTTCCTTGGTAAAACGTACCACGCGTTCAGCCCGGCCGTTCGCCGAAGGGTGCCCAGGGGCAGTCAAGGCATGTCTGATACCCTGTTGTGCTAGATAGGATTCAAAAAGGTTGGATGTAAATTGAGGGCCATTGTCAGAGACAAGAACATCAGGTAACCCGTGGGTTACAAAAAGCTTTTTAAGCTGCTTGATGACAGCATCAGTTGTGGTGGATGCCATAGGGATGACCACTAGCCATTTGGAATATGCATCTACTATAATAAGGAAGGTATGCCCTCTGGTAGGGCCAGCGAAATCAATGTGAATCCTAGACCATGGGCCCCTAGGACATTCCCATTCCTGTGTGGGGGCGAGAGGTGGGGCAGGCCTGACAGTTGGGACAAGATGCAACCCAGTTTTCAACCATTTTGTCAATACCTGGCCACCATACATAACTCCTGGCCAATCCCTTCATCCTTACAATACCTGGATGACCCTCATGTAACATTTCCAAAACCACTCTTTGCAGTTTTGCAGGAATAACCACCCTGTTACCTCACAAAATACATCCTCTTAATACAGATAATTCAGTTTGCCTGGATTTAAAAGGTTGGGCAAGGTGAGGTAGATCTTGAAAAGGCCAACCTTTCTTAATCCAGCCTATAACAGGAGCCAATAAAGTGTCTTTGGCAGTCTCTCTGGCAATTTCAGCAGCATGTACTAGAAGCTTGGCAACAGTTTCTAGGAAAAGGTGTGCCTCAGGTTCACAGTCCTCAGTGTGAAACGGAAGTGGGCAGTGACTCAAAGCATCAGCATGGCCAATGTCTTTGCCAGGCTTGTGGATGAGCTTGTATGAATAAGCAGCAAGAAATTCAGTCCACCTCAGCATTCTTGGTGACAGGATAGTGGGTGTAGGTTTGTCTCCTGCCACAATGCCTAACAAAGGTTTGTGATCTGTGACAATGGTAAATGTTCTCCCATATAAATACTCATGAAATTTCTTGACAGCTGCAACAATTGCCAATGCTTCCTTGTCCAATTGGCTGTAATTCCTCTCTGCTTTGGTCAAAGTGTGAGAGTAAAATGCAATAGGGGCTTCCCTCCCACTGGGAAGCCTGTGGCTCAACCCCCGACTCCAAAAGGGGATGCATCACAAGTAAGTACAACAGGCAAATTCTCGGAGAACTGTATCAGTACAGCATCAGACATGATTAGTCTTTTAATATTGTTAAATGCTGATTGTTCCTTCCTGCCCGAGACCCAAACAGATTTTTTGTCCAGTAGTCTGTGTAATGGTTCTGCAATGGTTGCCTTCTGAGGTAGGAACATGTGATAAAAGTTAATAAGTCCAAGGAAGGCTTGCAAATCTGTTTTGCATTTTGGTCTAGGGAATTCTTTGATTGCTTGAACCTTGGCATCTGTAGGGTGGATGCCATGCTTGTCAATCATGTAGCCCAAGAACTCAACCTTGTCAGTTCTAAGAGTGCATTTTTCTTCCTTGACTTTTAACCCCGCTTTCTTGAATCTGGTAAGGACTTCTCTGAGTCTCTCTTGTAATTGAATGTCATTTTCAGCAGAGATTAACACATCATCAAAGTAAGGCACTATCCATGGCAGTCCTTGGAGCATCCTTTCCATAAGGCTTTGGAAGATGCCTGGTGCCACGCTTACTCCAAACTGTAACCTTTTACATTTGAAGGCACCTTTATGAGTCACAATGGTTTGGGCCTCTGCAGTGGCATCATCAACTGTTAGTTGTTGATATGCCTGGGCCAGATCCAATTTGGCAAAGACTGTGCCCCTGCCAAGTGAATATAATAAATGATGCACCACTGGAACTGGATATGCGCTCTGCTGAAGCGCATGGTTCAATGTCCCCTTATAGTCTCCACAGATTCTTACTGACCCATCAGTCTTGACTGGTGTGACTATGGGTGTTTCCCATCTGGAGTGGTCAGTGGGCTCTAAAACTCCTTGAGCTATTAGTTTATCTAATTGTGCATCAATTTTTTCCTTTAAGGCAAATGGGACCCTTCTGGGCTTTAAACGAATTGGGGGCACCTTGGGAACTAGATTGAAAGTGATAGGGGTCCCCATCTACTTGCCCAATCCATCGCTGAAGACCTCTGGAAACTCAGACTTCAAGGCCTCCTCCCATTCAGTGTTGCTCACGTGATTGATGCCAGCCACCTCGATGCCTAGTGGATTGAACCACTCAAGTCCCAGCAAGCTTGGGCGATCCTTGTCCACGATGGTCAGGGGCAAACGTTTGGTGTGGCCTTTGAACTTCATGTTCAATTCTCTTGTTCCAACTACTGGAATCTTGTTCCCTTGGTAGACTTTAAGAGTCAGTACTTGCTTCTGGAAATGTTTCTTCTGAATGTTTGGGAGTAGTCTGTGAATAGTGTCCCATGACACCATACATAAATAGGAGCCTGAGTCCACTTCCATTTGGCAAGGCCTTCCCTCAACCAGTACCTTCACATGTACTTTTCTGCTTCTTAAGGGTGAAGAATGACCAATGGTGACTGTCTGATGAGTTTCATTCTTCCCACTTGCCTCTGTAGTGTGCCCCATCTTATCACCGAAGCCGTTAGGCTTGAATTCTTTGTCAGGAAACTTCCTTCTGTGGGGTGGAGCCCTGGATGATTTGCAGACTCTTGCTAGATGACCTCTTTTTTCACAACGGAGGCAGATGGTATCAAGAAACTTGCATTCAGTGCATGGGTGGCTTCCCCCACAACCTCTGCAGTAAAAATCTTGCCTCTTTCTTCCCAGGTCTTTCTTTTTCCTCTCCATTCTGAGTCTATAAATTCCTTCCTCCACCTCACTACAGTCTGACTCAGAATCCATATGCCCGCAATGAGTTGTTGTGGACCTTTCCACATCAGGATGGCTTGAGGCCTTGTTAATTTTCTTCATGGCTGCTGCTGAGGACTTGGTGGCTTCTGCTGAGGAGGCCTCTTCTATGGCTTCCTTCAACGTGATCTTAGGCTTTAATAATAATTTGCTCTGAAGCACCTTGTCTTTGAGGCCTAGAACAAATCGATCGCGCATGGCCTCTTCCAAGTTGTTAAACTCGCATGCACCCCCAATGTCTCTTAAACTTGCCACAAAGTCATTAACGTTTCCCCTTGATCCCGATGGTAAAACTCGTGTCTCTTAATGAGGCACGATACTTTTGGGGCGTAATGGGCTCTTAAATGCTTTTCTAAGTTGGGCCAGTCCATTACCTTCACGTCTGCAGCTCCCGCCAATGCCTTCGCCATCTTGAAAACTGCTGGACCGCAGTGCGCAAGGAAGACCGCCCTCTTCCGCCTCTCGGAAATGTCAGTGAGATCATTTCCCTCCAAATACATTTGGAAACGATCCATCATAGAGTCCCAGTCTTCTGCTGTCGGATCGAACGGGGCTGGGGGGGTGTTCAGTGCAGCCATTTCTCTCAGCTTGTTTTCCACGTCGTCTTCTCTTCAGGAAGGATCCCACCTTCGTCGCCAGTGTTAAGTTTGCATGAAGAGTCAGACGCGGAGTGCTTCAGTGAAGAGTTTATTAGTGATTACAGCTCATAACAGACCCGATTTGGCTGGGCTGCGGCTGCTACTTATAGCCAGCAGCCGCAGTTGCCAGCCAATCAGAGTGCAGGATTTTCCCGCACTTTTTAAACCAATCATTTCTGACATTTACAAGAACAGTTCAAACTAAACCAATGACATTCAAACCTGCATACATAACAATTATAATGAAAGGTTGAAACCTAATACAAATAAAAAGAATAAAATATCATCCCCAACCTCCTTATAATTGTTCTTTTCATTATAAGTTACATTCCTTCACCTCCCAAGAGGTTAGTGAAGAATTATTTTCTTGTGAGGGACTGTTAACTTTTCTGTTATTTTTTGTTAAGTAATAGGCATTTTTTAATGTTCTAAAACATTAGCTTGGCAACTATAAGACTTGTAGACTTCAACTCCCAGAATTCTTCAGCCAGCATTAAAATTTCCAAGTTCTAAAATTGCCCTGTTCTAAAATTTCATTCAGCAACCTACAATCTGTTGTCTATCTCAACCATCACCCACTCAATTTATGTCATGATCATGCTGGTAAAATTCAGTGGTAAATTGCTGAATTTAATCAGTGTTGTTTCAAAATGGATGTTATAGGTGGTTGGTGTCTAAGAGCATCCTGAAAACATTCAAAAATGGATCAAAAATACTTGTTCTGCTCTTTCCATTGACATCATACCATTATCCGTTAGCCCCTTGCAACCCTTTGAAAGGTCAGGAAGCTAGGTTGGTTTCATATCCTCCAAATATTGTCCCTCTGTGGTTTCAAATTGTGTTGAAAGCCAAGAGTGCAGCGATTAAGAGTCCAAGGAATGATCAAAAATGCACACTGTCTTAAGCTTAACAGTGCAATTTGGGAAGTTTAGAACTGCAGCTCATTAGAAGTACAGCCAAAGAGAGTGAGTTCAGAAGGACAGCTGGACAAAAAGAAACACATGTGATTAATTGGACAAACAGTCATCCTTTGCCAAAACATGTCTTATGGTTGAATGATGTGGAGGAAGCTTCCGGAGCAGAAAACTAAAAGGGCATAAGTTCTAGACATAACTACGGGAACAACATCAACCTGCAGAGACTAAAGGATAGAAAAGAAAGAAAGGTTGACATGAATTGAAATACATGAATTCTTCTAAAGAAAACTTCTGTATTAAGGTAGCTGTAGGAAACAAGGTGTTGACTGTTCTACACATTCCAAGTTTTGTGGGGAATAATCAGTCAGGTAATGTGCTTTAATGTGCTAATATTTTCCCCCTTTTCCCTATTTTTCCCCACATTTGATATATTGCATTAATTAATAATTGAATTTAACTAAAGGTTACTGGTAAATATTTGGATTTGGTTTTACAGCTAAACAATGAGAATATTTTATGGTTCATCTCAGGCCTTTGAACTTTATTAAAGCCAATCAAACTGACCTAGAAGAATGGTGTTGAGTGGACATCATTATAAAGGAGAATATTTGTAGCTCAGGGTTGATAAGAGGGAGTCCTTGGTGCTCTCTAAGCTTGCTTGTTTTCTTGCAGATGTTTCATTACCCAAACTAGGTAACATCATCAGTGCTGGTAAAGAGTGCAGTTTGTCTGGTGGCTTGCCTGTTGTTGGGGGTGGTGGTCTTAGAGATTCTTTGGTTGGGCTGTTTGCTGTTTGCTTCTTTGGCAGTATCTTGATTGGGGTATTGTTTACTTGATTTGTTTACCACCAACACTGACAGGTAAGCCACCAGAATACAAAGCTGACAGCAAACTGCATTCCTTATTAGCACTGCTGATGTCACCTAGTTTGGGTAATGAAATGTCTGCATGAAAACAAGCAAGCTCAGAAAGCACCAAGGACCCCTCAGTACAACATTGTCTATCAGACAGTGATAGGAGGAAAAACAGGAAGACACATAGGAAAGGTAGTCCTTTCCCCATAGGCTTTGCATACTATTACTGAGTACAACAAGAAGGATCCATTGCCGTCTGTCTCGCATCTGTCTGTAACTTTGAATAGCAAGATGGGTGGCATATAAATTTAATAATTAGCAATAGCAATAGCACTTAGATTTATATACCACTTCACAGTGCTTTACAGCCCTTCAGAGTCAGCATATTGCCCCCAACAATCTGGGTCCTTATTTTACCCACCTTGGAAGGATAGAAGGCTGAGTCAACCTTGAGTTGATGAGATTTGAACTGCCAAATTGCAGGCAGCTGGCAGGCAGCAGAAGTAGCCTGTAGTATTGCATTCTAATCACTGCGCCACCATGGCTCAATTAATTAATAAAGCTGGCCTTCACAAAGATCATTATGTAGTTGCAGAAGGCAACCGGGCAGACTGAGCCCCAGGAAGAAAGGGAGCTGCTTTAAGTAGCTTCTAAACATCCTTGTCTTTTTGAATGCTAAGTGTTTTGTTAGGAAGCATTTTCAAAATGAATTCTATAGCTTTGAGACTCCAAATGAAGTTTCCATCCAAGAAGTCAATTCCAGTGAATTACCTTCTTATCTACATTGCCATTATTTTAAAGTTCATCCAACCTATTCCAAACCTGAATTGTTCCTTATCAATGTTGAGTATGGAGCCATGGAGCCCATTTTGGAAAGCCTGCTGTACATAGCTACCTTATCAATATTTGCAACAAATGTGAATAGGTACACTGATGGTATCAGAAAATGTCATGGTTTCCCAGTTCCCAATGTTTATTTGGTATGTAATACTCCCCAAATGGTGTATTTACGATAATTTTTTAAAAAAATATTGCATTAAGTTCAAGTCTACCTTGAGTAAAGCTTGACTAATAGGGATTACATTAGAGGTCTCCAAACTTGGCAACTGGAGAATTCTGGAAGTTGAAGTCCACAAGTCTTAAAGTTGCCAAGTTTGGGGACCCCTGGATTACATGGACATATCCCTGCACAAGCTCAAAACTGAAGGGGTTGTAAATGTATGCAAATACAGAATAGCCAGGAGTCATTCTTGATACAGTCATGTGAGCCTAGAAGAAGACATGACCCCACAGGTAATCCTGAACTTAGGACCACAATTGAGCCCAACCTTTGTGTTACTAACCAAGACAGTTGTTAAGTGAATTTTGCCCCCCCCATTTTATGACCTTTCTTGCCATGCTTGTTAAGTGCATCCCTGCAATTGTTAAGTTAGTAACCCGGTTGCTAAGTGAATCAGGCTTCCCCATTGACTTTGCTTGTCAGCAGGTCACAAAAGAGGATCACATGATCCCAGGACACTGCAACCATCATAAAATATGAACCAATTGCCATGCATTGGGATTTTGATCAGGTGACCATGGGGATTCTGCAATGGCCGTAAGTGTGAAAAATGGTCATAAGTCACTTTTTGCAGTACCGTTCTAACTTTGAACATCATATACTTAAACTTTCAAAAAAAATAAGTGTCTTGCCTGTCCTAACCCTTCTGACGTGCAATTTGCCTAACCTAAGCTTTCACCACAAAATAGCTTTGTATCAAGTTGAAGATGTTCTTCATGTTGCCTTTCTTACAGTACTATCTGGAGCCAAGATCTAAAGATACTACCTAGAGGTTTCCCTCCCTGCAGTTTCTATAAATCCAAATGGCTAACCCACCAGACTTCAAGCAGATCTTTCTCTCCATTGCATTAAATTGTGGGCAGATTGTACAATAATATAATTTCACAATTATATTATGAAATATAATTTCATTTGTTACCTTGGGATATCCTTACCCTTCTGTACCTAAGGCCGATTGAGACTCAAAGATGAAAACCTGCTAAGGAAAAGAGAAAAGAATGTTATTAACCAGCTTTCATTTGTAATAATAATGACAGTAGTCATAATAATATTAAAAATAGGAACAGTACACCAACAACAACAGCAATGTATTCTACTTATTCCTTGCTTATTTCACCTCTTTCCCAAACTGGCATAAAGTGAATTCTGAGCATCATCCAGAGCATAAGTTATTCATAATACTCATCTATTTTGTTCAGGCAGAAATGGATTTGTGGAATGGATCATACTAATATTTTCATATTCCTCTTTTGGGATTGAAGAAGTCAGCCTTTTGAGGTAGTCCCGAGAAGAGGCACAACAGTGAATACTGGCTCTATTGTTACAGTACGTTAAAGTTACATAAACAGAATCTCACAAGCCTGAAAGTAATTCTCACTTCCTTCCCTTATTCTCCAGAAAATTAGGGAGGGTTCCTTCTCAAATGCTTCCCAGTCCCCCTTGGTTTCCAAGGCCTGAGATTCTTTTTATCGTGACAGTTGTCTAGTCAATGGCTCTTCCTCCTGTCTCCCATGGATATTCCCACACATTCCCAATCTTACAGAAGATTATACAAAAAAGTAAAGAAAACAGTTCAATTGTAATCACATAGAATCTTGATCCTCTTAAAGTTCTCCCTTTATGCTCCCATAAATACATCTATACACACTTTCACCCTTCCAACAGACAGGCTAAAGGAAGACAGAAAGATACAGCAATGACTTTACCTTTTTCTATATATACTGTATATAAAGTCCATGAAAACAGACTAGCAAGGAGGAAAGTGCACATCATTCCACTTGAACTGGAAAAGTGCCTGAAAATTTATAGTGTAAAAGGCTTGTGTGCATCCGCAGTGATTTGATTTGGACTGAAGGCCTGAAAAGCGAAGGGAACTTGATCTGATTTGAACTAGTGATTCAGATGATATGGCAATCTGGTTCAACCTGATTTAACATTTTAAAAAAACTGTCCATCAGCTACTCTGGGGAAACTTGAAAAATT
This sequence comes from Naja naja, assembly GCA_009733165.1. Taxonomy (NCBI): domain Eukaryota; kingdom Metazoa; phylum Chordata; class Lepidosauria; order Squamata; family Elapidae; genus Naja; species Naja naja. The sequence continues at coordinate 134,121,322 of CM019148.1, read as the reverse complement.
CAGAAACTACTTTATTTTGGGGTAGAACTGAAGGAAAACAGCAGGGAGGAAAAATATTTTACAAGGTAAACATTTAGCTGGATGGCTTCACGGGTTTAACAATATTTTCTTTAAAAATCCCCTCTACATTTTTTTCCTGAAATAGAAATAGACAATGCAGGACATTGTCTACTTCAGGACAAAGCAATAGATGCAATTTACACAGACTTCTGTAAAGCCTTTGATTCAGTTGTACACGACAAATTACTTCTAAAACTAAAATCTTATGGCATCTCCAGACACCTGCATAATTCTGCATTTCTGTCAAACAGGCAACAAATGGTCAAAATAGGGAACGCCCTATCAAATCCCATACCTGTTAACAGTGGTATCCCCCAAGGCAGCATTCTAGGACCAACTCTCTTTATACTTTACTTAAATGACCTTTGTGATCATATTAAAAGCAACTGTGTTCTTTTTGCGGATGATGTAAAACTATTCAACACCACCGACAATGCTGCTATACTTCAAAAAGGCCTTGACTATGTGTCAGAATGGTCAAACAAGTGGCAACTTCAAATCTCAACAAACAAATGCTCTGTCTTACATATTGGCAAGAAAAATAAAAAAATAAAATACAAGCTGGACAGACAGGACTCTCACTCTGTCAAGGACCTTGGAGTTCTCATCTCTGATAATCTAAGTGCTAGGGCCCACTGTAACAACATTGCCAAAAAGGCATTAAGAGTTGTTAACCTAATCCTGTTAAACTTTTTCTCCAGTAATATTGTACTAACTAGAGCATACCAAACATTTGCTAGACCATTACTTGAATACAGCTCATCTGTCTGAAATCTGCACTGCATATCGGACATTAATACAATCCAGAGAATCCAGAACTATTTCATGAGAAGAGTCCTCCACTCCTCCACTCTCAACAGAATACCCTATGCCTCCAGACTTGAATTTTTAGGCTTAGATAACTTAGAACTACACCGCCTTCAGTCTGACATAAGCGTAGTACATAAAATTATCCATTACAATGTCCTACCCATCAATGACTACTTCAGCTTCAACCTCAACAATACACGAGCACACAATAGATACAAACTCAGGGTAAACTGCACAAAACCCAATTGCAGGAAATAAGACTTTGGGAACAGAGTGGTCAATGCCTGGAATACTCTACCTGACCCTGTGGTTTCTTCCACTAACCTGAAACACTTTAACCTCAGACTGTCTACTGTTGACCTCACCCCATTCCTAAGAGGTCTGTAAGGGGCATGCATAAGCACACCAATGTGCCTACTGTCCCTGTCCTAATGTCTCCTTTTATTTGTATCTATTTTATGTATTAATAATCATGCTTCTACTTATATTATCAAATACATGCTTGACAAAATAAAATAAATGAATGAATGAATGAATGAGTGAATGAATAACTGCAAAAAACAATCCAACAGACCTTTAAATATCTAAGGCAAGTCAAAAAAATCCCTAGAGACATTAGCTAAACCATTGCTCCATACCAAATTAAAAACTGTTAGATTCTCCTACCCAAAAATAATGGAAGACTTATCCCTAGATCTCGTTTATTCAATTTCTGTCTCCTACCTTTCTATATACAATGCATCAAGCACAAGTTTTAAGAGCAAAATATAACAATGGGGTCTTTTCTGGATCAAATAATATGTTCCTTTCCTTTTATCCCACTTGCACCCTCATGTCATTTACTGTACTCTGGAAGGGTGTTCCAGGGTCAGGGTTAGGATTAGGGGTTAGAGTTAGGGTTCTGCAGATTTGGAGTATGTGTAGATTTGAATGATTAGGAGAAAGCTTCTCCATCACTCGTGTTCTTATCACTCTTAGATCAGCTTAGCTGGTTACAATCCATGACACCATGATGAAAAATGATGTTATAAAATAGAAAATAAACAAACAAACCATATTTGACAAACTAGATGCATTTATCGGGTAGTAATAAATATCTTTTTGTTTACAACAGAATACATCAGACACCAGCTTCATACTACCTTGTTAAATATCATTGCTGATGTTGTGCAGTTGGCAATGTATTACAGAATATAGATACAGCTACATGTCCCTTATTAACAAATCATGACAAAGAAAAGTACAATAAGAAAACAAAGCTGTAGCATGACAATGAAAAAAAGAACAATAAAAAATAAGGGCATCCAAAGATCTAAAGAAATGTTGAAAAATTAAAAAAAACTTTTAGTTTACAAGAATTAAAGAATTAGCTAAGTTAGCTATTGAGTAAACACCCCACCCCCCAAAAAACCTGGTGAAAATAAAATAAAACAAAGCAAAACTCTGGCAAAACTCTGGTCACTAAAACAGGAGTAAAAATTTATTAAAAACTAAGTACATTTGAAAGTGAAGAAATTAAAAAGGGAAGTCCTAAACTTCTAACTAAAATGTCATCTACTACCCAAACAGCATGACGATGTTATTCTAACTTACAGTCACAGTCTTAATAGCCACTATATATAGCTGAAATGTATTTATACTTAATTGCCGTCCAAATTAAGGCAGATTGTCAAGTGTGGCCTCTGAGTCAGAGAGAAAAAGCCTGGTGGGTTAGAGATAGTTCTTATCTCTGGCAGTAATTTTTATTTTTTCAGTTTAAACTGTGGCTGATAATAGCCTTCTGCAGTTTTCTACTGTAGTTTGTTTGTGTTTGCTCTGCTTCTAATTATGCAGCTTGATTTTTATAATAAGGATGAGTAGCTCTTGCAATAAATAGACCAGGAGAAGTTTCAGACTCTGATCCATATGCCTAATGGAATAATTGGAGATGATTGGGTTTAAGTTCTCATTGATTTGCAGGCTGGTCCGTTAAATTGTTTGCTCAGAATCAGATGTACACGCTCAAAGTTGCCTTATCATCTTTACTTTACAAAGCATTGAAAAGCCATTATCTTTTAGTAGGGGTGTGAGTTGACAAGCAAGGGGAAAATGACAACATTTGACACATGTTGTTTGCTTTTTCTTTGTGCCTCTGTTGGCAAGAGGCTCTTAGTTCCATGTTGTTAAATCTCTGTGTGGTGTTAGAAGAGCAGTGGGTTTGAGAAATAGCAATAGTACTTTAGACTTATATATCACTTCACAGTGCTTTACAACCTTCTCTAAGTGGTTTTTTTTTACAGAGTTGGCATATTGCCACCAACAATCTGGGTCCTCATTTTACCAACCTCGGAAAGATGGAAGACTAAGTCAACCTTGAGCCAACTGTGAGACCCGAACTGCCAAACTGCTGGTACCTGGTGATCAGCAAAAGTAGCCTACAGTATTGCATTCTAACCACTGTGCCACCACGGTTCTAAAGAGAGCATTAGGGAATAAGCCAATTAAAGAATGAGTCTGGGAAACACTTTCTGATTGCAGATCCCTTTTGATCCAGAATCATATGGACAGATTTCACCTTTCACCCTTTCATGAGATCTGTCATGAAATGTGTACCTGAAATGTGTTGGGGGGGAAAAACCCACTTTACCACTTAAATATTTCAATTTATTCAATTTCCCTGTTTTCATCTCAGATTAGCGTTAGACCAATCCCACATTTCTGTAGGTCATTCTCCCATATAGACATTTAATGCAGTTTTACTACTTTGTGTTTTTATGCCAGAAATTTTATTTAAAATGATACAATTTTATACACATGTATGCTCCAAATATATTTTTCTATAAATCTGTTTATAAACTAGTTATACATTTATTAGTTGAATTTACATTTAATGTGAGATTTCAGCTTACAGAAAACTTATAAATAGTTAACTACTTATAAATAGTTATAAGTAACATAGAGCTGTGGTGACGCAGTGGTTAGAATGTAGTGCTACAGGCTACTTCTGCTGACTGCCAGCTGCCTGTAATTCGAATCTCGCCAGGCTCAAGGTTGACTCAGGCTCCCATCCTTCCGAGGTCAATAAAATGAGAACCCAGATTGTTGGGGGCAATATGCTGATTCTGTAAACCACTTGGAGAGAGCTGTAAAGCGCTGTGAAGCAGTTTATAAATCTAAGTGCTATTGCTATAAACTATAGCCAAATATATTTTCAATTATAAACAAAATGTGTTGATTGTAGAGCTATGCAGATAACCAGATTCAAGGGACAAGATACGATTCAGAGTGCAGGTAGGTAGTCTATCAGAAATATCTGAAATCCAGCATGTTTTCTCCTGAGAAGACCTCAGAGAAGGAACAGGATAGATTGCAAAACATGAGCTCAGCTTGGGAAATGTTAAAAAGAAACTCAAATTGATTCCAACTTAGTATTCTTTGCTATGAGGGGGATGGAAAATGTCTTCCCATTTTCAAGACTCTGTTACTATCAGCAAAGAAGAGAAAGTTTCTATAATAAATAATCTATAATAGAATGTTATAAATATTTATTTAATGTATTAAGATTGAGAATCTCCATAGATACTCTCACACCAAACTTCCTTTCTTAATGAGGTTGACAGACTTTGCTATTATCTATTGTTTTCTGATAGATGAGCATATATTTTGGAAATGGGTTAGGAAAAAAAGCTGTTTGGCACAATTGTGCACAACAGCTATTTATTAGGGCTATGTTTTTGACATAAGATACATTAGAGAAAGTTGCATTCTAAATTTACCAAACATTGCTTGGGCTCCTCCTGTTTGATCATATTTTGAAATTCATAAAATTAACAGTGTAACTTCACAGCAATTGGTATTTTCAGAGACATAAATCTTTGCTTGGCTATATTTCTAGTGTTTGAAATTTATTTAAACATCAAAATTTATGGGGCCAGTGAGTATGGCAGAGTAACCAAAAATATTATCATATTGCTTTGGAAAGAAGAAAGAAAAACAAATCTATACTAATTGTCCAGATGGATTGCTGATCTGGGGTATTTTTCAGTGTTTAAATTAGTTATTTTTCAAAAGAAGGAAAAGATAGAGTACTTTAGAATAATGTGATCAAATTTTCTAGCCTTCTTTCATCTTTGATTAAATGTCTAAGACAATTACATTTTTTCCTTAAAATATATATATGACACATAGAGTTTATACTGTCTATATATTACTAGAAAGGGAAGATAAACTTGAAAATATCTTGCGAATACTAATTATTAATTGTTCCTCAACACAACAATACCTGCCTTCAGAAGCAAGACCTCAACAGAGAAAGACTGAGGCAAAATGCACAACTTGCTTGATGTAATATTTTTGCTGATGTTGGTGCCATGGCCATGCTTTCCCTGGCATGCCTTCCAGTGGTGGGATTCAAAAAATTTTACTACTGATTCTGTGGGTGCGGTTTGGTGGGTGTGGCATGGCTTGGTGGGTGTGAAGTTGCGAGTGGAGTGTGAACCAGGTGAAATACATGGACATTAAGGTACCCTGGAATTAAGAAACAAAGAACTATTTTGGATGAAAGTGTGTAGAAGCAGCAATCAGAGAGAGGGAGAGAGAAGGAAATTTGAACTTATAAAACTGGCTTTGAATATTGAAATGAATTAATTTGGAGGTGAAAATTCAGAGGAAAATATTTGATCACAAAAGGCTTGGAAACTAAATTGGATAATTATTGGACTTTTGGTACTAAATAGGCATAAGTAAATGCTGGAATTGAATGTGTTAAAAAGAAATAATAGCTAAAAACTGGAATTAAATTAATAAAAGTTATTTTTTAATAAAGGAAAAAGTGAAAGAAAGGGTGAAATGTGGAAATAGAATTGAGAGCGCCACCTAATCGTAAAGGAAAAAATTCAGGGACTCTTTGAAAAGTGTTTGATCTTTTTAAAATTGGTTCTTGGAACTTAAAAGAAAATAAGAGGAACTCCCTTATAATAAAATAAAAACCTTGAAAAGTGAAATACTAGAATATTACAAGGGGAAAGGATATTTGAAGAAAGTGCTTTGGAACTACCTGGTGACTCTGGGAAAAAGTTGGAAAAGGAATTAATAGAAGGGATCTGGAAACAAAGACTTATGGACATTGATTGTTGAAATTAAATATAAAAGATTCTGGTTGAAACAACTTACTGGACATTTGTATTAGATATAATTATCAAGGAAGATGGAAAAAGGAGCAGTGTATAAAATGGGAGAATTATTTGCAGAAATAAGATTGGATTTACAAGACATGAAGGAAATGATGAAAATAAGCTTGGAAATGTGCAGTAATATACTACAAAAACTAGAAATGGCGATTCAGATTGAAGAAGAACAAAGAGAACCAGAGGAAACCAGTCTTGAAGATCAAGCAGAACAAAGAACATTTAAACAGGGGGGAAAGGAATTAAAGTTAAAAATCTGTGGTTTGATGTGATAATGAAAGGGGGTGTCAGCCTTCAAGATTTCCTTCTTTTGCTTTGCATCTTTTGGCTGTCATAAGTAACGGGGGAGGAGGGGGACATGATTATGGGAAGTGAGCTGGAGGTTTTGTTAAGAAGAAGTATATCAATTGGGGGGGAGTTTTCTTGCTTTGATTTCTGTCTTATGCTATGCGCAGCCGCAGCTCTTTATCAAAATATGCCAAGGTCAATGGACAGAGGCCTCATCACCACCTGGAGATGCCCACATGATGTTATCCACAACTTTTAATTGGGTAGCCTACCTGAACTATTGTGGGTGGGAACGTTACCATCACTTTGTATATGTGATTTTCACGCTCATTCTCTCAGATTCAGAATTCTTTTGTTGCTACCACTTGAATTCCAGTAAAAGATATCTTTTCTCTAATTCATGGAGTATAAGTATTTCTTTCTTGGATTTTGAATGGAGCACTACCTGACAGGGGGAATGGTTTGTTAAGTTAAACAAAGGAAAAGGGAAAAGCAGAAGAGGGAATTACAGAAGAAAGATCGAGAGAGGGAGGGGGATAAAATAAATAACTGGAATGAGAAATGGAGGGAAATAATAAAGGGGAAAAGAGGAATTAAGAGAAAGGACCAGAAAATAAACAGTGGCAGAAAGCAAACAAGAATGAAAAGAAATTACATAGTTAGAAGACTGAGAGACAATGGATAAAAGAAGGATAGGGAAGGAGATATTGCAAGATAATATGTTGTGATATATAAGAAAAAGGATTTGAAAATAGATAAGATTGGAACTGATTTTTTTTCTTTTTAAGGATTACTGTTATACCAGATATAGATTTTATTGAAATAGATATGGAAATGGGAATTTATTATAAAAATATTAATTGACAATCAGCGATGAATAAAATTAAAATTAATTATGAGAATCATGATGGAAAAATTAATATCAGTTTCTTTAATTAATTGAATAGATTAATATTTTTGAAATATATAGATGATTTATAAGGCAATTGAGAAAAAGAATACCATGCGGAATCTGACTTAAAATATATATGTTTATGTGATATGTAGTAGATAGGAGAATATTGTTATTAATGTGGAATGAGATAATTAAAAAATGACTATACTATCGTAAATGTTTATAATGAATTAAAGGGAATAAATGGAGGGAAAGTACAAGGTAAATAGGTGGTAAGCTTGAATTGACAAAAAAGGGGACAATTTCTAGAACTATTAGAACAAAGATGGAATTATTGAATAATAAATGGAATAATAGTATGTGATAAATTGCAAATGTGACAGATAAAACTAACATGTGTAATGATTATAGAAATGAAATAAGAATCTCAGTTAATATTGTAAAGTAAGATATGAGAATATTTTAAGAAAAATGAAATAAGATATGAACTGAAATTGGATAAAATAAGTTTAATGAATTTTATATTTGAGAATATTTAAAAGAAAAGTCAAGGTTGACTCAGCCTTCCATCCTCTCAGGGTAGGTAAATTGAGGACCCAAGATTGTTGGGGGCAATTAGCTGACCTTGTAAAAATGCCGCTTAGTAATAAGCAGGCATATACAATGGAATGAAGGCTATTGCTGAGCACACTGGGTTGCATCCCAAAAATTGTAAGCCGCCCTGAGTCTCTGGAGAAGGGCGGCATATAAATGTAATTAAAAAAAATAGAATAAGTAATAATGTGATATGAAATTGAATAAGAAAGATGAATATGTAACTATGGTAAAGTTTGTATTGAAATGTAAAAACCTGGAACCACACTGCTTGCCAAAATAGAGGGTTTTTTTAAATATAAAAGCAAAAAAAGAAATTGAATAATGAAATTATCATGTATGTTTAAACAATATGGTGATTGGCATTAGAAGAATGTACTGGAATCTTGAATAATTAAATAATGAAGGATTATAATTTAATACAAATATGTGTATTGGCATTAAAATTATATATAAGTTTGATGAATGTAAGAGATATGATTAATGTTGCCATTTTTGTTTGCACTAAAATGTATGATGCTTAGGTGCCACACTGTTGATGCATTGTTGTTTATATGTATACAAAAACTTTGGAACAAAAAAAACCTTATATGCAGTGGTGGGATTCAAAATTTTTACTACTGGTTCTGTGGGCATGGTTTGGTGGGCATGGCAGGGGAAGGATACTGTAAAATCTCCATTCCACCCCACTCCAGGGGAAGAATGCTGTAAAATCCCATTCCCTCCCCACCCTACCAATCTGTTTTCTAGCTCCATTCTCCTGTGCAGGACAACAAAAGAAGATCCAGCTGATAGCTGGGACTTGGGAGGCAGAGAATAGATGGCGGCAAGGCCAGTCAGAGGTGGTATTTGCTGGTTCTTTGAACTACTCAAATTTTCCGCTACCAGTTCTCCAGAACTAGTCAGAACCTGCTGAATACCACCTCTGCTTATATGCATGTGTTTCCTCCCAAACTAGTTTAGAATATATGCATTCTAAATTTGGTTCAGAGTGGTTCAGAAAATGGTTCTAAATTTGGTTCAGAAAATTTCAGAGTTTCTTTAATATTTCTTTCCATGTATTTTTCTTCGTTTTTTTTTAAAAGAAAGCTGGAAGTTTTATGACTTACAATTTCCCCCCAACATACATAGTTTTATATATACAATTTATCTTGCCTTCTTAAATAAATAAAAATAATAATAGCATGAAAAAAGATGCAAATGTCAATGTTATGTTTTACAAATATAATAACCAAATAGACAACCTGTGACCCATTGGGTCATTCTTTCAGAAAGATTAACCACAGGCAAATTGCTACCGTGTTTCCCTGAAAATAAGACACTGTCTTATATTTTTTTTGGATCCCAAAAACACACTAGGTCTTATTTTCGGGGTAGGTCTTATATATTTATGGTGCCAAATAGTGGGTGTGAGTGTGTAGGGGGGGTGTTTTGCAGGTGCACGGTTGCTCCCTGAAAAGTCTTCCTGGAACTGGAGATTTACACTAGGTCTTATTTTCGGGGTAGGTCTTATATTAGGTCAGGTTTAGAAAATAGTGCTAGGTCTTACTTTCGGGGTAGGTCTTATTTTCGGGGAAACACGGTATTATTTGATATAATGACAGCTACTTTGTTGACAATTTATGCATTAAATCTTCTCTTATGTTAAAATGCTGGTCTCTGGTCAGGATCAATAACAACAGCGGTTTATGACATGTTTGAATTTGTTCTTTTGCAAGTCAAGAAGACAGAGTGTATGAGTTTTGTTATCATAGTAGGTTCGCCAAAAATCCCCCAATCTCATGTTGAATTCCATCATTGGGGAGTAAACCCATTCTCAATTCTTTGAAGATCCATGAAATTAATTTCAATAAATTTGGCTTGCTGGCTGAGTTCTGGCATTAAATGTTCCATGTAATGATGATAGATTTGGCCTTGAATAACCACAAAGGGATTTCATCTGTTCCTTGGTGGAATTACTTCCTTGGGCACAAAAGAATATCATTTGGAAGATGCAGTTCTATTGTCTGATATTCTTCTTGAACTTGTTTGCAATCATTTCATCCTGATAATATAAATTGAGGAGTTTATTTAGGTACAGGTTGCAAAGAGCCCATCCTGACCTTTCCCTTCATACAGCAGAAATTGGCGGTTTATCCAGGGAACAGAAAGGCATCAGAGGTGATATTCAGCAGGTTCTGACCTGTTGTGAAGAACTGGTAGTGGAAATTTTGAGTAGTTCGGAGAACCAGCAAATACCACCTCTGACTGGCCCTGCTGCCATCTATTCTCTGCCTCCTGAGTCCCAGCTATTGGCTGGGTCTTCTTTTGTTGCCCTGTACAGGAGAACGGAGCTGGAAAGTAGGTTAGTGGGGTTGGGAGGGAATGGGATTTTACAGTATCCTTCCCCTGGAGTGGGGTGGGAATGGAGATTTTGCAGTATCCTTCCCCTGCCATGCCCATCAAGCCACACCACGAGCACCATGCCCACAGAACCAGTAGTAAAAATTTTGAATCCCACCACTGCATGTAAGTCTTGATGATGCCTATATGTGGTTGCTTTTGCTCTAAGATAGCACAAGTTCAAACAGAATTTTTTTTTTACTGAAGACAGCCAATGTAATCTCCAATCATATTTTGTTTAAGATAAGATAAGATAATTTTATTGTCTTTTTTTTTACTGTGAGCACACTGGCCCATGTTAAAAATAAAATTCTGTTACCTGCTCTCAAGAGAAAGTGTATATCTACCCAAACTCATACATAACACACATATGCACATGCTATCTACATACATAAATATATAGCTGCAACACACACACACACACACACACATATCATTGTCCATTTTGAATACGTAGCAGAAAGATGAAACTTGAGAGTTCACAAAGTTGATGCTATATAGGAAAAAAGTGTGACTGAATCTAGATGTTCTGCTTTGGATACCACAAAACCTCCTCCCAGAAGGTAACGAGGAAAACAGGTCATGAAGAGGATGTGTAATGTCCTAGACAATCCTGTAGACTCTCACTTATGTGTGATGATCTGAATAGAAGGAAGTGAACTACTAATCTTTTATGCCATCCTCATCACTCTCTGCACTGCCTTCTTGTCTGAAGCAGTAATTCTTCCAAACCAGGCAGTAATGCAATATGACAGGATGCTCTCGATCGTCCCTCTATAGAAAGTGGTAAGGACAGGAGGAGGGAAGGTGTACTTTTCTTATGCGACACAGAAAATGCAGGTGCTGCTTACTGTATTTCATTCATTGTCAATCATATATGGTAATTATATCATTCACCATCTTAGTTGCATTACAAACATCATTCAGAGGACCTATCCACCCTCTAAAAAGGATGAGGCTGATGCCATGGAAAGGAAAAATAGAATGTACTAATTGGTATATGAATGTACTCATGTACTAATCTCAAAGGACTATGACATATAAATCCCACATAGTACCCATGTACACCATGCAAAGACATATATATAGGCACATAGTGCTAACTGTTACAAAGGAAATGCCTTTCACAGCGGTAAATAAGTATGAATCATTCAGGAGAAGAGTAAACCAGGGTGTCACTTAAGGTTGTACCAGCTCCAAGAACCTTTTCCCATATTGTACAACAAATGACAATCCAACCAACCAAGCAAGTAACCAATCATCCAACCAAAATTAATCTAACACGAACAGGAAGGAATTCCAGAAGTTCCTAATTCATTGATGTCGGTTTTGAAAAAATAGTAGAGGAAAAGGACTGGTCTCCTACCATGTTGCTTAAAAAGGACTGCATACAAGCCTTGTAAACCTAGTTATTGCTGTTACTATATCTGCAGATTATATTTGCTGCAGTTACCCTATATCAGTAACACCAGCTATTAGATTGTATCAGAAAAATCCCATAAAATCCTCATTCACATCTAAAAACTATTCTAAAAATTCTTCTACTGTATTCTCTCTATCCCCCCCTGTAATTTCCTTAAAAAGATCTCCATAATTAATTCAAATAAGTATTTCATCAGTAGCATTATTTAAAATGCTTAACATGCTAGACAATCTAAGGTTATTTTTACAAGAATACATCACCAAAGGGAGTCTGGATGCAGAGAATATTATAAGAGCCAAAAAAAAACAAAACATTTTTTTACTTTCCTAACATTGTCACAGTGGGGTGATTTAAAAGACAACAATGCTGGCAATTAAATAGTAGAATTACAAAACCTCTTTTGACTTTGAACCACTGAATAATAGCCAAAATGGCATTTTAATTAATTTCTTTTGATATTGAAATAGATTATGATTACTTTTGAAATCAAACAAGAAATATTTTCAGTTTCCCCTGTACTTTCTGTCCTCAATCTTTGATTTTATGTTTTTAGAATGAAAAATAACTCTATGTCTATACAAATCTTGTGATGATCACTAAATCCACTTTTCATAGTCTAATAAGAATCACATATCTCAAATTCCCAGTCAGTTGCTTCCCAGTAAGGTACATTCTCCTTTAGAAGTACCAAATTTGAATAATGCCAATAATCAGACACATCCAGGACACAAGGGGACAAAATGTTATAGTGGATGATGTGTTGGTGTTCAAAGCAAGTTAGAAATGGGATGGTCATGCCTACCATTTTGATACTGTAAACACACATACACACACACACACACAGAGGTAAACTCCCATGGTTTGAAATCTGAAGGTATACCCAGGGGTGAGTTTCAAAAATTTTCGCAATGAGTTCTCTGCCCGGTTGCTGGGTGGGTGTGGCCATAAAGGGTGTGGTCTAGTCAGCCTCCTGCACCATGGTGAGGGAGGGCATTTTTGCCGTCCTGGTTCTGGACACTTTTCTCGAGCCTCCAGGAGGGCAAAAACAGCCTTCCCGGGCTCCGAAGGCTCTTTCGAAGCCAGAAGCAGGCCCATTTCCAGTCTTCCCGAACTTATGGGAGGCCCATTTTCACCCTCCCTGAGCCTCCGCGCATGCCCTGCACTTACCTGCATCCAAAAAGAGGAGCGTGGGGACTCCTGGGAGGGGCGGGGCAGGATGGACAACCAGGAGTGGGATTTGGGGGTTCTCTGAACTGCACAGAATCTTAGCTAGAGGCTCTCCGAACTCCTGCAAACCCCCAGCAGCCCACCACTGGGTATACCATGACTTTGTTTGCTAAAGAAAGAAGAAACTCTGGTGAAGTTTCAGGACAGTGTCATATCCAAATGAAACACAATTAGAGTCATGTTTAGAGAATGAATGGATTGCCTCTAGAATATTAAATGCTGCCGCGCGGGTTGTGATGGGAGTTACCCAATTCTCCCATATTACCCCCCTCCTGCGCGGCTTGCATTGGTTGCCGGTTGTGCTCCGGGTGAGGTTCAAGGTTTTGGCTTTAACATTCAAAGTCCTACATGACATGGGTCCACAATATTTAAGGGAGTGCCTCCTACTGATATCGGGGACCAACCGCCCTGTACGGGCACACAGGCAGGGGCTCCTCGGGGTCCCGTTGGCAAGCCAATGTCGGCTGGCGGTCCCCTGGCAGCGAACCTACTCTGTGGCGGCCCCCGACTTATGGAATCAACTGCCTCTGGACCTCCGCCTGGCCCCTGACCTCCGCACCTTCCGCTGCAATTTGAAGACCTGGCTATTTGACCAAGTTGGGCTGTGATTACCTTACCGGGGGCATGGGACAGTTTTAATTTTTAATTCGGTTTTATTGGACCTTATAGTGATTTAATTTCTTTTTAATTATTTATTAAATTTGTATGTTTTAACTGTGAGCTGCCCCGAGTCTTCGGAGATGGGGCGGCATATAAATCCAATAAAATAAATAAATAAATAAACTGCTGAGCTCATACTATGAAGTCAGATTCGGCCTTTCTCTGTCTCTCTCTACTATATCTATCTATCTACGAATCTGCATGGAGATACAAATCAAGTCTGGATTGATTGGGATGTCCAAAGTGATAAATATTGAATTGAATCTGAACTAATACAGACCACTGAAATGCTGCCATGTATCTGCACAAAGGTTCCTAATTGGTTCTGAGCACTGGATATTTATTTACACAGGGCTACTAAAAACATCAAGAGCTGAAGAATGGATATGCACACAAAGGGCTATGCACACTTTGAAAAGGACATGGAGGAATTTCTTTGGATCTTGCATGATTACCGTGTTCCTCTGCTATTTGTTAAAGCCATCTGATTGATCATTTTTAGGCTTCTGAGCCTGTCTGAAGACAGGATGCCACCATTTTAAGGAATCCACTCATTAAAGTCAAGGCACGATATAAAGCAGCAACAATAATATTTTGGAGCTGCAGAAATTACCACTCGAGGCAGCCAAGAGATAAAAGAAATTCCGTTGCCATCTGATGGTAATCTGGATTTCTGTAGCTTTGATCAGGTAGCCATGGTTAAAGCAAGTATTCAATTATTAGTCCCTGTAATATTTGATGGAGCTACAGCAGGAGAGAGAAATCTAGACCTACCAAATCTAAACTTGAAAAATCTAGATGGCCTCAAGAGGGCAGCAAAGGGAGGCAGAAAACACAAACTCTTTATTGCCATCTGGTGCCATGCAGATGTCTGCAGTATGGTAGCCTTAAAGAAGCCTGTGTTTCTGCAGATGTTGCTAAAGTATAATTCTCCATCTCTTCTTTCCACTATTAGGAACTATATTCCAAATTCCAAAGAGCAAAATGATCAATGCAGTGATACAAAAACTAAAGATCTCTTTCTGTGGTGGTTTTCTCTTCTATATAGATCTATACTTCTTCAATAGAAGTAAAGCTCAATGTGTACTTAATAATCTCTTCTTCTATAAGAAGTAAAGCTACCATGTGTACTTAATAATCTATGTCAGGGCTGTCAAACTCCTGGTCCATGGGCCAGACATATCACGCACTGGCCACACCCATGCCCAGTTTAGCAAAGGGGAAAAAAGTTCCAATATGTCATGTGACACAGCAGTGATGCTGTGAGTTTGACACCCCTGATCTATGAAGAATAATTCAACTAGTGAATTAATTGGATTTAGTATCAACTTAAAACAGTATTTAAATTATCATTATTGTTTTTGTAGTATGAGTTTGCAATCTTTATGGCATTGAGGTCATGGTTTGCTGGAGTTACTTGCATTGAGGTCGTGGTTTGCTGGAGAGAACTAAACTCAAAAAGGTGTAGTTTTTTTTAAAAAACCTGTAATAGACATTTATACATACTGTCAATGAGGAAGTAACAGCATTATTTTAGCCTACAATTTTAATAAGGAAACCTGATCATTTAATTGGCATGAAATTAAAAGCATTAAAAGCAGAACTCTTATTTCAAGTAGGCTGGTCAGAGATGAAATCTGCCTTCTTGTTAGCCCTTTCTAGTACTAATCTATTCATTTAAAAATGGACTGTAAACTGCAGCAATGATATGATTTAAAGATGGTTCTTCTAATATGTTCATGTATATTATGCTGAACAATTTTAATGTTATAGCTGTTGCTGCATTATCTTGATTACAAAAACAAAGTAAAATTACCTTGTTTATTTAAGGCTTTTGGATTCACAGTATCTAAATATCTAATTGAAAATGCCAACAAGCTTCTATGCTTAACCTCACATACCTTCACTTGGACTGACCTGGCTTAGTATAATATTCTTTGTTAGAATCAAGGATCTATTCAAATTTGCAAGTTTTTTTTAAAGTAAGTATTAACACTATCAGCTTGGAGTAGAGGTTAAGGCATAAGGCTAGAGACCAGGAGATCTTGAGTTCAAATCCCTCCTTAGGCACAAGGTCAGCTAGGTATTCTTGGGCCAGTCTCTTTCTTTCAGCCTTAGGAAGGAAGCAATGGCAAACCAATTCTGAAAAATCTTGCCGAGAAAATCTTGCAAAGATTCGTTCAGGGAATCTCTGAGGATCAGACATGATTGAACAAAAGAAAAAAAAAGATGAAGGTATTTTTAAACTGGTTCTAGACTCCTTTTTATGTTTCAAGATATACTTTTCCATTTTATTCAAATTTTAGCTATAAAAAGAAGTGAATGTTGATGTGCCAAAAATAATAAGTGCTTGGATAATCAATAAGTTTTGCAGATCTGACCTTCCACAAGATAAATGTGTAAACATGTCTAAGCCAATTATCTAAATTCCCCTATCTCTCTCTCTTTTTCAGTTAGAAAGTTAATACAGTGATAATGGCCACATACCATCTCATCTACTGAACTGTGAATTTCTCCTGTGTTACTCTGAGGAGAGGTATTTAATTCCAGAGTTTATCTCGTACATTTAGGAAGGCAGGAAAAATGATATCCTGAGATAATTACCCAATGTAAATGTGGATACTGCAGTGTATATTCTCAAACGACAGAAGCAAAACACATCATGCATTCATTTCCCAAAGACTACACAAAAATGTACTCCAATTATTCAGAAAATGTAACATTTAAGGGACTTTCTGTTTCAAGTGACAAAACAGCTTGGCCAGATTTTGAAACTCTCTGTGTACCATTTACTGATTTGTGGCTTCAGCTCAAGCAGCCACATCTGACTCAGATTAACACTTTTCTCTAAAAGTCACATTCCTATTCCAACTTTAAATTGGTGAAATATCACTTTATTGTTTATACTTTATTGATTTCAATGAAAAACTAAACTGAAATTTGACAGTGAAATCACTAAATAAATTTAACTCGCGTATGTCAAGGCTGCAGGGCTGAAAACAACATAACCATCATTCTATTAATAAAATAATTATGCTCAAGAAAACTGACACCACCTATAATGATAGCTAGCAGTTGTGCATTAATTCCTATTATGTGTGACTGATTTGAAAGCATGTAAAATTGTGAGAGTGTATTCTTAACTACTCAACTATTATCCTTTGCTATATTCAGGTCACCTATCAACCAATGACAAAGGAAATTGATTGCTTTGTCTTCTAGAATGGAGTAAATGTCTATTTTTCCCCCTGTCTTTACTTTTTCCCTTTAATTTGCAAGGGAAGAATCAGCAGTTCTACTTGCACAGTCCCCAACAGACCTCAGTCCAAAACAGCCATCACAGATATAAGTGTTCAAACTCTGAGCGCAAAGGACATCCATGCAAATTAGCCTTAAAATTCAAAATAAATCTGTTTGGGCTGCAGACATGCCACACATCCACATATTACCTTTTACCATGTTTCTTGAACTTTTTTGAGAAAGAACAAGAGGAAGAGAGAAGAAGGGAGGAAAAAGAGAGAGAAAGAGGGGGAGAGGTAGAAGGGAGAGGCAGAGAGAGAGGGTGAGAGCTGGGAGAATATGAGAGGGTGGAAGGGAGACAGAAAGAGGGGGGAGAGGGGGAAGAGGGAGAGATGGAGGCAGAGGGAGAGAGGAAGGGAAGAGAGAGAGAGAGGGAGAAGGAGGGGGAGAGGAAGAGACAGAGAGATACACACAGAAAGAGAAAGTGCTATACAGTGGACCATATCTAGCAAAATAGGAAAGGAAATAAGTAATTTGTGTAGCTGAATGCAATGATGGAAAGACAGCACCAAATTGCACATATTAAAAAAAGATATTTTCCAGTAGTACAGGTGTGAGTGCATTTTGTTTTGCACTTTAATAGAATTTCGGTAAATATGACCAGATATTTCATTGTCTATCGTACCAATTCACATAAGTTATAGAAATGGCATTTCTAATACCCAACTTTTCCCAAAGATAGATGTCCTTCTTTCTTTACAACCCAAGAAAAAGGTCTGCTCCAGGCCAAGTTAATTTCTTCCTACTTGGGAGGGGGCAGCATTTAAAAGAGGAAGTCAGAGAGCAGGTTAACAATTTGCCTTGTTAGAGATACATGGAAACTTATAGTATCTTGTGGCTATGAGCCCCTATAGATAATGTTTCCCCCCTAGCACCTCATTAAGTATGACTCAGGAACTAAGTCCTTTCATTACCAAATATAAGGAAGAGGTTACAGCACTTTGGGGATAAGTGGCACTTGACACAAACTTACATTCCACATTTTATCATGAATGCCTTTCACTGAGATTAATGTTGACCTCAGTAACAGTAGTTTTCCATACCAAACCATTGAAAACCTAAGTTGGACATTTTATCCATATTGATCCTTCCAATGCTAGTAATATTATTTGTTAGAAAGTAGCTAATAAGTACTTCCATATAGCCTTCTTCTAATAAATTACATACGGTTATAGACTATAATGGCAAGCCATTCAAGAGGATTTCAATATTAGATTTGAAATGATCTTATTAAATTGCAAGGCTTATCTTCAAGGGGAAAAAAAATCTTTTGAAAGGTTACTTTGTCACTTTTCCTTTCTCCCCCAAGTTAAAGTTTTTTTCCACTGGAACCTAATAAGTTTTGGATTTTAAATTTGTTGAAATAAGATGCAGTATTGTAGTTACACTTGTTTAATGAAGCAAACAATTAAAAAGCTTCCAGTTTTTAATTTGTTTTTCTCCCAGACTAACGAATTAACAAAAATATTATGCTGAAATCATTGATTCACACACACACACAAAGCAACTTGCTCTTGGTAAAATCAGAAATTATCACTTTCTGTCAAACAGCACCTCTTCTTTCCTGAATTACCCTCCCTAGCACGTTCTTATAAAGAGAAGGAAAGAATTTCATATTCCTTCCAATTTCTGGAATAGACCTACAGCTCCATAAAAGACCTATCGACTTATTCGAGATGATTTGAAAGACATCAACGTCACTCTAGTTAGATCTTCATTCCAAATTCAAAAATCTCTCTCAATTGGCCAGCTTTAGGTAAGGTTCAGGATTTGTCAGAAGCAAATGCATGCTTCACACATGATGCCCTTCCTTTATGTGACATGAAACATTAGTACACCTTATGATTTGCTAGTAAAAAATTCACCACACAGGATTTGGCGATACATTTTCCTGCTGCTTCTGCAATTCTAATAGAAAACATACAATGTTTTCTATGATATACAACACACAGCCTTCAGCCTAGGATTGAAGAAAAAACAATTGCAACCAGATTGCCTTCCATTGAGGACGTGTGTACTGCACAAGCCAGAAAGAGGTCTGAGAAAATATCTATAGTTCCTCATATCTTGAATACAAAGTGTTTAAACTTCTTCCCTCAGGATGATACTACAGGGCACTACATGCTAAAACAATTATTTATTTTATTATTTTATTTTTATTTATGAGATTTATATGCTGCCCTATCTCCCTAAGGACTCAGGGTGGCTTACAATGCTAAAAACAACACACTAGAAATATTAAAAAATAATTAAACCCAAAATCTCATAAATTAATTGAAATTAAAACAACACTAAAAAACCACACTAAAAACCCTCCCCCCCTCCATCAGTCTGGGTAGGCTTGTTGGAATAGCCAAGTTTTTAGGCCACGGTGGAAGGATCGGAGGTCAGGGGCCACCCGGAGCTCCAGGGGTAGCTGGTTCCAAAGGGTGGGTGCTCCCACAGAGAAGGCCCTACCCCTGGGAGCCACCAGCCAGCATTGCATGGCTGATGGCACCCTGAGCAGGCCCTGCCGGTGGGAGTGCACGGGTCATCGGGAAGCTGTTATCGGCAGCAGGATTTCCTGCAAATACCCCAGTCCAATTAAACACAATTTCTTCCCTGTGCCATCACTATGTTGAATAAGTAATTCCCAAGCACTGTCTTATGCCTAAGGATATTTACCCATATAGTAAGGCTATACTGATATTATCTTTGTTATTACTTTCACCTATTATACCACTTTGTTGTTTGTATGTACACTGAGAGCTTATGCACCAGAGACAAATTTCTTGTGTATCCAATCACACTTGGCCAATAAAGAATTCTATTCTATTCTATACTCAGTTCCATGAGTAGAGAACAATGAGGAAGGCTAAGCAATGTGACAGACTCTCTAACTGTTATGTAAATAGCTGGTCAATGACTTTTGACACCTGAATAAATTTCACCTTTCATGATGCCACTGCTATTAAAGGTCTGTAGAGATTCTCAGTCATCCAGGTCATGGTTGTCCCAACGATGCTTTTTCAGGAGGCAACTGGACTTCTTTGTTTTTTCTTTTGAAGACATTTTGCTTCTCATCCAAGAAGCTTCTTCAGCTCTAATGACAGAATCCTTCCATTCCCCACTATCGTGTCAGAGCTGAAGAAGCTTCTTGGATGAGAAGCAAAACATCTTCAGGAGAAAAAAAACAAGGAAGTCCAATTGCCTCCTGAAAAAGCACCTTTGGGATGATGGTATTAAAGGTTTTGTCATAGAATGTAAACTGTTCCAAATAAAGCTGCCTTTTGCAATTGACCGATGGTGATTTTGTCAATGCCAATGTTCAAGTGGTGCTTCAGATGTTTTGGGATTTCACTCAGGGTATCTATTGCTATGGGCACTACTTTTGTTTTCTGTTGTCTCGGTATTTTGCTATTTTAAGTTTATATTGCTATTATTAATTCAAAGAACTGTGGTTTAGGTTTCTTAAAAAAAATCCCCCATCTCAAATATATGAATCGTGAACAGCCTCAACATTATTTCTGGGAATGGGGCAGACCAACTCAGAACTTGCCAAACTGACTTTTTTAAAAAAATGAAGATAGCACAAGAAAGCCCAGTAAGCTTGTTCAAAGTTAAAGTCAGCATTAAGAGAGAAGGATGTTCCTTTGGTGTCCCTGGAAAGATATAAAATTCTCAATAATGAGCAAATGCCTGGGTGATATGGGCCCTTAATGGGTATTGTTACTGTTATACAAAGTGTACTAAGTGTGAACTGTAAAGATCCTTGCTAATGAATGCTGAAAAGTTTGCAATTCGTTTTTCTTTCTTTTTTAAACAGTTAGGCCTTTCAAAATCTTTATCTCTTTGCTGATATCTAGCAGTTATCCAGATGTGTGCAGTCCATCTATATATGGACACTAGATCTAGGCTGCAAAAAGATGCATAACAACTAGATGAATGTTGGGATGAATGTTTTCTGTATCTCTTTGTTGCCATTGAGAGGCAATAGTATTACAGTCCAGATCAAATTGTCCTCTATTTGCCTCTCCTAATTTATGGCAAGAAATATTGTTACTGGCAGGCGGGGGGATCATTTGTTTTGCAACAGCCTCTTTGCTCTGCCCAGCCTATATTTATGATTCTATGGTGGACCCCGGAAGTCTCCTTGGTTTACCGAGGAACTCTGGGGTATGAAATGGTGGAAGAGATGCCTAGAACACCGCTGGAAGAAAAGCCAGGCTGAATCTGACTGGACACTGTTAGAAAGTCATATTGACGCCTATCTAGTGGCGATAAGAGTGGCACAACGATCGTATTGGGCCACTCTTATCACGTCTGCAGACTGTTGGCTGGCCGCCTTGTTTAGGGTGACACACTCCCTCTTAAGATCTGAGGGGGCGGAGGAACCCTTGCAGGGAAGAGCCGAGGAATTTGTTTATTTTTGTATTTATGTATTTATGTATTTATGTATTTATTTATTTATTTATTTATTTATTTATTTATTTATTTATTTATTTATTCGACTTATATGTCACCCCCTCTCCCAAAGGACTCGGGGCGGCTCACAGATTAAAAGAAAATACAACAATAAATTACCTAAAAAGCGTATTAAACAAACTAAGCCGAATTAACATTAAAACCCCCAAAGATTAAAATAAAAAAACCCAAGGAGTCAGCATAGCCCAGATTGTAAAAACAGCCAGGTTTTTAACTCGTGGTGGAAGGTTCAGTTTCTTGCAGATAAAGTCGCTCAGATTTGGTCGGACTTAGACTCTGGCTGGGCAGACTCCATTGAGGTGGTAGAGACAGGTCTTAGTCTGGTTACCTGGGATGAGTTTGTTCCTGTTGGCCCTGATGATGTGGACAAGGCCCTGGGAGCAGTGAATGCCACCACCTGTTTACTGGACCCATGCCCCTCCTGGCTTGTCTCAGCAGGCCGGGAGACGACATGCAGCTGGCTCCAGGAGATTATAAACACTTCTTTGGGTGAGGGGTGCTTTCCGCAGGCCTTGAAGGAGGCTGTGGTAAGGCCGCTCCTCAAGAAGCCTTCCCTGTTTTAAATAACTTTCATCCTGTCTCCAATCTTCCCTTTTTGGGAAAGGTTGTTGAGAAGGTGGTGGTGCTCCAGCTCCTTTGGACCTTACATGAAGCTGATTATCTGAATCCCTTGCAGTCTGGTTTCAGGCCCGGGTACAGCACCGAGATGGCTTTGATCACGCTAGTGGATGATCTCTGGTGGGCCCGGGATGGAGGGTCTCCCTCCATCCTGGTGCTTCTTGACCTCTCAGCGGCTTTCGATACCATCGATCATGGTATCCTTCTGGATTGGCTCAGTGGGTTGGGAGTGAGAGGCACTGTTCTACAGTGGTTCTCCTCCTACTTATCTGGCTGGACTCCGTCGGTGTTGGTAGGGAGGCAGAGATCGAGCCCTAGGGCCCTGCCATGTGGAGTTCCTCAGGGTTCTATTCTCTCCTCCCTCCTATTTAACATCTACATGAAACTGCTGGGTGAGATCATCCGCTGACATGGGGTCAGGTATCACCAGTATGCTGATGATACCCAGTTGTACATCTCGGTCCCCGGTCAATCTAGTGATGCCGTGGAAGTGATGTCCCCGTGCTTGGAGACTGTGAGGGTCTGGATTGGGACCAATCAGCTCAGGCTCAACCCTGAGAAGACCGAGTGGCTGTGGGTCTTGCCCCCTCAGGTTTCAGTTGATTGTCCATCTTTGATGCTGGGGGAAGAGAAATTACTCCCCTCAGAACAAGTTCGCAATTTGGGGGTCCTTCTGGATCCACAGCTACAATTTGACCACCATCTTATGGCTGTGACCAGAGGGGCCTTTGCACAGGTTCGCCTGTTGCGCCAGTTGCGACCTTTCCTGGACCGAGGGGCTCTACACACGGTTGCTCATGCCCTTATCACCTCTCGATTGGATTACTGCAATGCGCTCTACATGGGGCTGCCCTTGAAGAACACTCTGAGACTTCAACTGGTGCAAAATGCAGCCGCACGAGTGATTATGGGTGCGCCTAAGCGCTCCCATATAACACCCATCCTCCGCGAGCTGCATTGGTTACCAGTGGTCTTCCGGGTGCAATTCAAGGTGCTAGTAACAACTTTTAAAGCCCTTCATGGCTTAGGAGCAGGATACCTTCGAGACCACCTACTGCCACCTTATGCCTCCCAGTGCCCGGTTATATCCCACAGGGAGGGATTGCTCCGGATACTATCAGCCAGGCAATGTTGGCTGGTGGGCCTGCGAGCTAGGGCCTTCTCTGTGGTGGCACCGTCCCTCTGGAATTGCTCTCCGCAGAGATTAGAACCATCCTCAATCTACCTGCCTTCCGCAAAGCCGTTAAGACCTGGCTTTGTTGGAAGGCATGGAACTGAGATCTTCTGTTCTTTCCCTCTGGTATGGCTGGATGATATGAATGTGATTTTGGTTTTACATTGTATAGGTTATGTTTTCAAACTTTGTTGTACGCCGCCTCGAGTTCCCCTGATAGGGGAAGAGAGGCGGGATATAAATCTAATAAATCTAATCTAATCTAATCACTATCTCTCAAACCAAACACACACACTCTTTCTGTCTCTGTCTCTTTCTCTCTCTCTGTCTTTGTCTTTTTCTCTGTCTGTCTGTCTCTGTCTCTCTCTCTGTCTATCTTTCTCTGTCTGTCTGTCTGTCTGTCTGTCTGTCTGTCTCACTCTATCTTAGTCTCTCTCTCTCTCTAACTTTGTGTTAGAGAGAGAGAGAGACTGTGTTAGAGTTGCATCTGAGCTGCAACTCTAACACAGTAATACAATGAAAAAAGTGCAAAGCCATTTATTTCTTAAAATGGTTTAAAGTTTTTTTTAAAGCATGGTTTTAATTTTGCACAAGCACGCATTATTAAGTTGGCATTAGACCCTGCACTGGAGCAGAGACTACCTCATTTGCAAGTTCTCCCCAATGAATTTATTTATTTGTTAAATAACATGCTTTACAAACTTCACCGGGTCACATATCTGTAGCATCAGGTAGGAAGATAATCTTTAAAGCCAATGAAAATGCTAAACTCCTGGAAGCTCAGTTTTGTTCTTTAAAAATGAGATTGTTTCTTTATTTCTTTTTTCTTTTTTAAAAAAGAAGCCATCCATCAGAACATAAATAGTGGGAGATTATCCTGTGAAGTAAAAACTTATTGTACTGATAGGAAGCTTTAGTATACTCTAGTGTTGCTCAGATTCACAAAGCAATTAGCCAATAATGTTTAAAAGTTATGGCTAATTTAACTAATGGTTAATAGAGCTTAGTAAAACTGTCAGAGTTGATGAGCCCTGAGAGATTTTGTGGAAGAACACACATTAAACTTAGGATCCTCATCTAATTTTGGCAGCTTAATCGCATTCTGAATAATAATCTGCCTAGTGATATGAAAAAAACATGCTTTTTGAAACATTCTTCTTAACATTTAAGTGCACCCAAATATAACAAAGTTTGTCTTGAGGGCAACTGTCTAGGTCATATCTGGGAAGTAGCTCACCTATAACCTTGGCTTATTTTTTTCCTCTATCAGAGATCTTCAGTTTTTATGAAGCAGGAACAGATAACTTTTGAGTTGCTGAGGACTGAAGCTCACCTCCTGATCTGCCTGGACATTTGAATAGGGACCATGATTACTTCTCCAAATGATGGACATTTTTTCTCTAAATCTGGTAGCATAATCTTGAACTGCTGGGAAGTGGGAGAACTTTCAAATAGCTAAACATCCCTGTTATAAGCAATGCAACACATCAATTGGTCAAACAAAAGGTTGCATTCATGATACTTGGAGCTTGTTGAAGCTAATTTCAGATACCATAGACACTAAAATGATCAAAGCCAAAATATCCTACAATCCTACAAATGAAGAAGGCTCCTGCTTCTTTCAGGAAAGGGTCACAAAACTTTGAGGAAAGACCTATTAGGAATTCCACTAGATTAAAAAAATACAAATATTTAAGTAATTGGCAATGCAATAAATAGGTGGGCTTGAAGGCATACTAAGATTGACAAAGTCAAGCAACTGGTAGTTAATGTACCATCAATGTACTCTGGTGAAAGTAACGTGAAAGTGATGTGATTCTCTCTTTTGAGGTACAAAGACAATGCAAATTACCTTGGCAAAGTACTTCCTGCCACTTCAAAATTTCCCAAAGCTGCCTCCTATCACTTGCAAACCCCAGAAGTGGTTTCTGTGCTAAAGAGGAGCTGCAAAAACAGTGCACGGAGGGACATGGATTCTGGTGGAAACAGATTTGCTAGAGCACTTAGCTCAAACAGCATTAAACACCATTCAGAGATCTGTACAGCCACAATAGCCCTGCTGGATGCCTTGGTGCATGGTATCTGAAACTTCAGGTGGGATGCACATCTTGAGAAAGTTCCAAACACAGACACATAGTAAGCAAAATACATGTATTACAGGAAGTTATGTGCAAAATAAATGAAAAAGATGATTTTTTAAAAAATGAAATGAAGGCCAATGACTGTATTTATAACCAGTGGTATAACCAATGGGATGGGTTGCCTTCCGAAGTTGTGGGTGCTTTATCACTGAAGATTTTTAAGAAGAGACTGGACAGCCACCTGTCTAAAATGGTATGGGGTCTCCTGCTTGAGAAGAGGATTGGATTAGAAGACCTCTAAGGTCCCTTCCAGTTCTAGTCTGATTGATTTATTGGTTTTACAGAAGAGGTCCCTCTAATTGTATGTAGCTATAACCAACAGCAATGGGATCATGATTGAATACATACAAAAAGGAAAGAGGCTGGTTGAGTATATTCTTATTTAGCCTACACATGCCATGTTACTCAAACTAGGAACCAGGCCTGAAGAATGCATAACCTACTACTAGAGCACACATCTGTAGTTTGAAATACAAAGACATGAATAAATGGATGATTTTAGACCAGAATTCTCAAACACGGTTGGCTCAAAATTTGCAAATAGGCCTTGGGTGGTATTTGCATCTCTATGGTCACTATTTCTATGAGATAGTGACAGCCCTTTCTAGGAGAAGGTGACATGTGTGCCTTAGAGCAGGGGTCTCCAACCTTGGCAATGTTAAGCCTGGTGGACTTCAACTCCCATAAATCCCTGGGAGTTGAATTCTGCCAGGTTTAATGTTGCCAAGGTTGGAGACCCCTGCCTTAGAGAACAGTACCCTACTTTGCTTCTAGAAATGCGTAGAAATCCCTGACCTCCCTCCAAATAAGCCCATCCATATTGGACATAAGGCTACATTTTTGTACCCTTCCCTTGGGCTATTCTCTCTTTTTTAATCTGTTGTACAAGTTGTCCTTGAGGCACAACACAACCACAGTTGAGGCCAAAGGTACGGTTGTGAGGTAATGTGATCATTAATCAAGTCACCAGATGACCGAAACCAATTTTACTGCAATTGTTAACTGAATGATGTGGTTGCTAAATGGATCACATTGTCAAAAAGTGAATTCAGCTTCCCCAATGGACATTGCTTGTTGGATGCCGGCTGAGGAGGTTGCAAATTGTGATCACATGACCGCAAGACACTGCAACTGTCTTAAATGCAAACTGCTTGCAAAGTACCTGAATTGCAATCATATAACTGTGTGTGGGTGGTGTGTGTGTGTGTGTGTGTGTGTGTGATGCAATGGTCATAACTTTGAGGACAGGTTGTAAATCACCTTTTCCAAGGCTGTGGTAACTTTGAACAAACTGTCATAAATCATGGATTAGATATGGGCTGGTGCCTCTGCAATCAAATTGATCTGGAGACATTGTCCCAAAAATGTATAAGAAACTTTGTAACAAAAGCCCCCAAGGGCCTTTAAAAATAAATCTAATAACTAAACAAAAGGGCTTTCTGCAAAGGTAATCTGTGCTATATTTCCTTTCCCTTCCCCAATGTGGAAAAGCAAAATGACAACTTGAGCTTATGAGCAGAATTTTGGATGCCCCTTGTGTGAAGGAAATGAGTTTTCATGGATAAGTTTCATGTTTTATTCATGCCACATTGTGAACTTTTACAAGCTGTTGTGTCTTCCACAAAACTCATGTGACAGAATAGATTTCCTTACCTTCAGAAGGCTCTGCACCCCACTGTGAGAAGGATAGTAACTTCCAAAGCCTACAAATGCAAGGCATCAGGTAATTCCAGTTGCGGAAGGAAAAAAAAAACTTTTCAGCTAGAAATAACAACCACCAAACTTCAAACGACAGAGCGTTGCCTCTAAGGAAACACTTTCAATTAAATAGATATGACAAAATTATGAGACTTTCCTGTTTGTAGAAGTGGGGAATTTCAAGAAAGAAAATATATCTTTTTTATTTTTAATTGTGTTTTCAGAATACTTGACTCCCACCATATGTACGATTGTTTTAGAATATATTATCTTGGCTGTTATTTTTTATTATTTATGTAGTTATTTCAAATTACATATGTAGAGAGCTGCACACCTTTGAGTTACTCAAACAGCTTATAACTTTGTTGCTGGAAGATACCATGGGTAGGCAAGAACACAAACAAATGAAATATAGAATAAACCAAATCCCGTTCTCACTTGAGGCACCAATAACCAGGCTCAAATGATCAGATTTTGGACACTATGTAAAAAGCATGACTCTTTGGAGAAGGCTGCAGCACTATGGAAGGTGGAAGGAAAGAGAAACAAAAGATTACCGCCCGCAAGCTGGATGAATGCGTACTGAAGGACCAGGTTGGAGATAGATCATCTTAGAGAAGTTTTATCAATGTAGTCGTTATAAGTCATACCAACTTGATGACAAATAATCACCATAAACTCTGTAAATAAATCAACATTCATTTTTGCACATTGTGAGGAAGTCACAATCATTAAGCCTTTTCATTAGGAATACCTAGAAGTGTTAACATTTATTTGTTCAATTACTGCCTCTGTTCCATGGAACATCCATAGAAGAGCACAGAAATGGGACAACTCACCATGGCCAACTCACTGCAGGACAACTAGCCATTTATATATATAAAATATAATTATTTGTCATTCATATTTTCTTCTGTCTCTCCTTCTGCATACTTTCTTTAATGCATCTATTCCACCATTTCTTTGATATTAGTGTAACTCTTGTCCCATAGTGAGATGTCCCCTAGCAACTTGGACATGGCAAGTTGTCCAGGAGCAAGTTGGCCATGGTGAATTATCATAGACTGGAACGGCATGTTGGAATTCTATTCTATGGATGCTCTATGGAAGACCCATAGAACATCATGTTGGCAACCCTGCCGATCTTCTAGAATGCCCTTAAATAGCAATATCACTTAGACTTATATACTGCTTTATAGTGCTTTACAGCCCTCTCTAAGCGGTTTAGAGAGTCAGCATATTGCCCCCAACAATCTGGGTTCTCATTTTACCCACCTTGGAGGGATGGAAGGCTGAGTCAACCTTAAGTCTGGTGAGTTTCGATCTGCCAAATTGTAAGCTTGGTTATGTTCCCAGGCATGGAAGCTGAAGCCTTAAGGAAGGCATGTGATGTGCTATGTTGTTTAGATTGGTTTGGTCTCTTAGCAGCTGTATGTCTTGTTAAGTTTTATTCTACATTTTCTATTGCTGGTTTTTTTTTTGTAGTGTAAGCCATGCAGAATTGCTATCTGAGATAGATGACTATTTAAACTGAGTAATTAAGTAAGTATGTAAATAATGCTATACTATGCACTTAATACCTAAAATTGTGATTTTGGAGTTTTGATTACAAGATAATCTTTCATAAATGCATGACCATGGGGTCATTTCTTCAGAAAAAGCAAAGGGAAAAAGAAGGAATGTGAATACAGTGAACATTGAATTAGATTTGCCATGATTATGCCTTATTATTCTGGGCCTTATTAAAATGTGTATGGGTAATTTTATTTTAAGTTTCTTATGCCTTCTGTCCCTTCGAACGTTTATAGAAGCTCTAAGGTTTTCCACATAAAGACCCATCATTTCCATAGAAAAGAAAGAAAGCCTACTCTGAACAGATGGAGCCTTGAAAATAAACACAATAGGAAATTATTATTATTTGAATTCAGCTTAAACCATATTGTCTCCAATGAAAATGGCATGTTAGGCACCAGGCTCATTTCTCATTCAGCAACATCAAAAGATGGGCTGCTTTATTTTCATATAACAGGGATCTGAAGAACAAAAGAGAGATAAAGGAAGACCCCCTCCTAACCTGGGTTGTTCTCTAAGAAAGAATGAAGAAATTAGGGAGTACTGAGAGACAGCATAGTATTACAGGAAAAACAAAGGCAAGTTATAAAACATTTTTCCCCTGGAAGAAATGACTTTGAGCTCCATGCTGCAGAATTTTAAAATCTAAATCCTTAACAAAAGACACTGGAAAACTGCCTATGAAGAATTTAAGTCTCTGTATAATTGAAAGATCAACACGTAAAGGTTTGCAATATATTTGAATAAACCATCTACATTACTGCAAAAACAGGTGGCTCTCAATTGGATTTTGACTTCCAGTGCAAAATTGTCTATCCCTTTATCCTTTTCTGAGTAACATTTTAAGTACACCCTCTCTTCTCCAGCACCTAACAGAAGAGCTGTGTGAAAGCACAGTGTTTAGAATGCAGTATTGCAGGCTGACTCTGCCATCTGCCAGGAGTTCGATCCTGACCAGCTCAAGGTTGACTCAACATTCCATCCTTCCGAGGTTAGTAAAATGAGAACCTAGATTGGTGGGGGCAATATGCTGACATTTGTAAGCCACTTACAGAGGGCTGTAAAACACGGTGAAACTGTATATATGTCTAAGTGCTATTGTTATTGCTAAGCAGAGCCAATATGTATTCTCTGCTAAATTCAGATCACAGCCTATGGCACAATTATATGCATAAAATAGTTCTGGGAATTCTACAAACAGCTAATATTATAGTTCTAGATACCCTTCCTTTATAATAAGGCCCCAAGAATACGAACCAGGGGCTTACTCCTGTGGCAACTGATTGTTGTGTAAGTACAGATACATTATATTTAGACGGTATCTATGTGTATGTGTGTGTTATTTCTGAGTAAATACCCAGAGGATCAAACTCCACGAATTCTCAGTTGAGCAAGTGATAAAGGGATCCCATGCTGAATATCCTGGGTGGATGGCATTTTGCTTTTGTTTCCCAGTGTGGTATCTGTCATCTAATGCCATCTACGCAAAGATAGAACTCTTGAAAACTGGACTGTGTGTCTTTATAATTCTTTGAGGACTCAATAAATAGATGGGTTTATTGAGTGCTTGAGTTATTTCTGATTTGCTGGCTAGACACAGGACATCAGAGATGGAAAGGTACATGCTTTGATTCAGCAAAGTTATAATCAGTTTCCCAAAGCGGGTATCTCCCACATTCTAAAAAAAATTAGGGCAATGCTGTGAAAAGAATGCAACAAAAAGAAGAAATGAAGAAGGAACAAGAGGAGGCCTCATTATGAATTTCTGCCTCCAACTACCTTCCAGGCAGGGAACATATACTGAAACTTAAGCATTTAATCAAGGAGGTAATAAGTAGCTAAACTGACTGTATTGACCTGTGTGGGTGAGTGTGATTATTGTCTTGCAGGGGAGTCCATAGGGAAAGTCAACAACATCCAATGACAAGCATAATTGAAGATCCACCATTTTTTAATGTCCATATGATGCATGCTTAAAAGGCACAGGGCTTTGACTGCCTGGTTATATCCACCTTTTGATGCTGTGATCTCCTCTGTAAATACTCCCATGGCTTTTCCTTGGACTTAGAAGGGAATGTCTGCTGAAAAGTTTCCCTGTGAGCAAGACTGCATGGTTACATGGCTCTTGTGTTTCTGGATTGGTACAAGTGTTATGGGATCAAGTAGGATAGGGGTGTCAAACTGGATTTCTTTGAGGGCTGGATCAGCATTGTAGTTCTCCTCCACGGGCTGGCTGGGGGGGAAACACATGGGACAGACATCTCCTGCAGCACCCTGCTGGCCATAATGGGGGGGGGGCATGTGCAGCCCCTCCATGGTCCTTTTTTGGCCTGGACAGCCTCCTGCAGCATTTTGCCAGCCAAAACGGGGTGAAGTGGGGACCACACTCAGTCCCTCCACACCCCTTCTTGACTGGCAAAGGCATCATGGGCCGGTCGCTTACTATTTCCAGGCCGGCCCTGTGGGCCAGATTTAAGTACCCTGCGGGCCGGATCTGGCCCGCATGCCTTAAGTTTGACACCTCTGAAGTAAGATAATCTTTTTTATTTCCTTTGATCTGAGATGAAAGAGGAAGTCCATCTCGAGGGTGCCAAAAGATTTATTTACTTACTCATTTATTATTTATTTATTAATTAAATGGCCACCAATCTCATCTCACTCTGCCAAGCGATTCTGGGCTTCGATTCAGTTGTCATGGTTGTCTTTTACCAGGGAATTCTTGGAAGAAGCAAACTTCCTGGGTGGTTTCAAACTACCCCTTCTCCTGGTTTTTAACTCTCAGTTTTTCTTGGTCATGCCTATTTTGTCACTGATCACACACTGTCCTATTTACAGCCAATTTATTTCTCTGCCCCAATCTTTTCCCACTGTGATAAATATCTTAGAAAGCAATTCCCATCACCTCTGGCAGCAATGCTTCGCTAGCTGTGGACAGTGGGAATTGATATCCAGCACATCCAGAATACCAGATAGGGAATTTTATTTAAAATCAGCAGCAAGTTATATATATTCAACCCCTTCCATAGTTCCAACTTTCTCTTCAAGGTTTGTGCACAGAAGGATTTCTTTTATTTCCTTTTTAGAGGTGGTATTTTTTTTTATTTTGACAGAACTCTGACATATTACTTTATAGGATGGAAAAATATAATTTTATAGCAGGTGTTTCACATATGCAGTGGAAATTGTTAATTTAGCTACCCTTGGAAGGAATATTCCATTTGAACTTCAAACCTTGGGAAACCTCCTTATTATGTTTTAAAATGGTGATTATAAATAACAATAGGTTACCACTTGTAATTGTTGTGGCCCACCAGTGGAGCTGGAGGCAGACTTGGACAGTGAGGAGGTTGGGGAGGAACATGGGCCAGTCCTGGAGTCTGGGGAAGGCTCCTATGAGTGCTCTGCATTGGAGGCAGAGATGGGGCCAGGGCAATCCGACAGTTATCATCTGCCTTTGGAGTTGCAGATCAGTGGGGCAGAACACCTAGAGCCTGTTCCCAATGTGCTTATGCACGGAGCTGCCAGGAGAAGGGAATAGTTAAGGAACAAGGGTCAACTTGGGAATAAAGGCACAGGTAGACGGTGAAGGCCCCTCCCATAGGGATTAAAGAGGAGCGAAAGGGGAGTGGTGTTTGCAGGAGACAATTAGTTCGTTTAATTAGTGTGAAGATTTGTTTGTGACTCTCAGAGACTCCTTGCCAAGTATTTTCTTGTGCAGCATTGTGCTTGGAATCTATAGGCCTGGCAACTCCCCTAGCCTGATAAGGTCTGTAGTTGTAATTCACCCTTGAAAGACTGTTTGCAGGGATTTTGCTGGGTGTGAATTATAGGAATTCACATTAGCCTAATAAAAAGGGGTTTTGTCGGGACAAGGAGTCTGCTTTGTGATTTTATGAAGCCTAGGTCAGAACAGTAATTTATGCCTGTTTGCATGAACACATGAAATCAATAATTAAAAACAGGTACCAAGCTTAAGCTTTACCTCCCAAATATAAGGATAGTGGAGGAATCTTTGCAGTTAAGAAAAAAATGTCAGATTTCACAGGGAAAAAAAATTGCCAACATATAGCTCAAGTTATATCAGGTGATTTGCAAAATGGAGACATGGTACGTAAGAGTCTGTACCAACTATTTTTGTGGTTTGGGAAAAGTACTTGCTCTCCCTTGGGTTGATACAGAAGTCTCCCAAGTTGGCCTCAACTCAAAATTTCATTTTATCCAATCCCAAAATAGCCATAATTTATGTTTCATTTTTTAAAAATGGATTTTTTTAGGGAATCATAAACCCTTGGGAGTGCAAATAATTTCGGGGACATAGGTGTATGGAAACTTCTACTACCGCCTCAACTAAATGGCACCCATAAAATATCTTGAGCAGCTTTGCTGATGCTGATGCTGAAGAAATGGGCTGAACAAGCAGTTGTTTCAGTTAAATGATGAAAAACAAAAACGATTGTGGATCCTGCCAGACCTTGACTTAACAAATGTGATTTATCTTGCAGCTGGTCCCTAGGAAGTGGCTGAGAAAGCATCAAGATGGATCTTTGAGAGAGAGAAAAATGCCATCCTACTCTATCTTTCACCTTATAGCTGGTTTTGCATCTCTCTGGAAGTCTGGACACTGTAATCGTATGATGGAGGTTCTTTAAAACACTACGTAAGGAAAATCCCCTCTCTACCAGTAAGAATAGAGCTCTGCTTTCCTGAATAATATCCTCAATTTAAGTGGAGTGAGTCAGGATGAATTACTACCATATTGAATCACAGCAGGATTGTGAAATTTCAGACAATTACTGTAGACTTGATTCTAGAGGTCATCTTGGTGAATCTATGCTAGCTTCAGACATGTGGCTTCCATTTGCATACAGGTAGTCCTCAACTTAGGATCACAATTGAGCCCAAAATTTATGTTGTTAAGTGAGAAATTTGTAAAGTGAGTTTTGCCCCATTTTATGACTTTTCTTGCCATAGTTGTTAAGTGAATCACTGCGGTTGTTCAACTAGTAACATGGTTGTTAAGTGAATCTGGCTTCCCTATTGACTTTGCTTGTCAGAAGGTTGCAAAAGGGGATCAAAAGACCTTGGGACACAGCAATGGTCATAATTATGAACCAGTTGCCAAGCATCTGAATTTTGACCACATGGCCATGGGGATGCTCCAAAGATTGTAACTGTGAAAAATGGTCATAAGTCACTTTTTTCAGTGCCATTGTAAGTTCACTAAACAGTCACTAAATGGACTATTGTAAATTGAGGACTACCTGTATATGAAATATGATAACCACGCTGACTGTAAAATACTGTGCAGCTAAGACTGATGGAGATTTGCAGAAGTGCCCAAATACTGCAATTTCCACAGACACAGCACATTTATTTAGAATAATGGTCCCTGAAATGTTCAGTCTAACAGAAGCAACCAGTTTGGCTCAGAATTATCTGATAAAACTGAGCACTTGTCAAAAACCAGTTGAAGAACTGAAGGGATGTAAAATTAGAACTTTAAAGAGTGGCAAATGATTAAGACCTTTGGGCAGAATAGAGCAGATTTGATAGAGGCTAATGTATAAACCATCAATAAACATTTATCCAACCTGAAGTGTAGGCTCTGATTCCCTCAGTTGTTTAGCCAGGTTTTTGTTACTCCAGGATAAACACAGAGAAGAGAGAGAGAGAGAGAGAAAGGAGATATCAAATTATTCAGTGTTGAGTGAATGCTTTTCCTCTCATTAAACAAGAAATGAGCAAACACAAGGCAAGCCTTTCTGTTTACAGAAACCAGTCAGTAGAATTTGCAGTTTATGTAATGGAAGATGAATTAGTATATCACATACCTTTCCTCCCTAAAATTACTGCCATGTTCATTCTGTTACTCTTGAATAACTCTTCTGTTTAAACAAACACACACACGCTGCAACCTAGCACCTAGTTTTACTAACTGTGATTTTCAGGCTAGCTAGAAAGCTCATTTTTTTAAATGCTCCCAAAATGGAACATTTGCACACTGGCTTTTGAGATACTTTGCCACGGGTTTATGAGGAAATGGGTGAATGAGGATGAGGATTTAAAAAAAAAATCCCGTATGTTGACAAAAGATTTTTCTTTTGTTTTCACTCTGACCATGAAGCTGCCATAAATTATTACTTTCAGGGGAAGCATGCTGGTCATTTTCCCAGTGTTTCCCAGACATTTTCCCAGAAACTACTTTCAGTCCAGAAAAAAGAAAATGAGATAAATTGGGCATTTGGGAACTTTATTTTACTGAAGAACCAGTGACATATGGGAAAGGTGGTTAAAGTGCAGTACTGCAAACTACTTCTGCTGACAGCCAGCTGCCTGCAATTTGTCAGATCGAATCCCACCAGGCTCAAGGTTGACTCAGCCTTCCATCCTTCTGAGGTGGGTAAAATGAGGAATCAGATTGTTGGGCGCAATATGCTGACCCTGTAAACCGCCTAGAGAGGGCTGTAAAGCACTGTGAAGCGGTATATAAGTCTAAGTGCTAGTGCTATTGCTAAAGGGCAGTAGACAAAGATGGATTAAAATGAGTTGATCCATGTGGGCCCTGTTTGTTTATATTCTTTGTTCAATACTACTTTAAATGGAATCATTATTTGAATTCTAGAAACCTTTTAGTTTCAAGAACATTTGTGGAGCATCTCAAACACTTGAGATACATGTCATCCTCTGAACCTCACCCTGTACATGCCACCTCCAAATCCTAGTCAGTTCTTCCCAGACTACAAACTTCTTTTTACAGAATGTAGTTCAGCATTCTTTGTACATTTTTTACACGCAACTTTATGTCTTCCTCCTCTGTGCACCAGGGAGAAAGGTGGAACTTCAATCATTCAATCAATCTTCCCAGCCAGAATACAAGTGGCCCAAATATGTAATGTTTTCAACCCAAATGGATCACCAGTCTGGAAAATATCCTTGCTTCAATACCTATCTTCGGACCTTCATAAGTCTGTTTCAAATTTCATATTCTTATTTCCAATGAATCCTAACAATATGGTCCACATGGATCCATCCTGTTTCAAGCAATATCTCATCAGCCTGCTTAGATATCATTATAGGTTATTTCAAATAAATGGACGAAATGTATCAAAAACTGTAACTGGGAACTGGATATCTCTAGTTTTTTTTTATTCATATTTATATCCCGCACTTCTCCGGAGACTCAGGGCAGCTTACAATTTTTGGGATACAACCCAGTGTGCTCAGCAATAGCCTTCATTCCATTGTATATGCCTGCTTATTACTAAGCGGCATTTTTACAAAGTCAGCTTATTGCCCCCAACAATCTTGGGTCCTCAGTTTACCTACCCCGAGAGGATGGAAGGTTGAGTCAACCTTGAGCCTGGTGGGATTCAAGCCTGCAATAATTACAGGCAGCTGGAACTAAGTGCTAGGTGCTAAGTTTGCATGAAGAGACAGACGCGGAGTGCTTCAAGCTCTTTGTTTATTAGTGACTACAGCTCAGAACGAACCCGCTTTGGGCTGGGCTGCTACTTATAGCCAGCAGCTGCAGTTGCCAGCCAATCAGAGTGCAGGGTTTTCCTGCACTTTTTAAACCAATCATTTCTTACATTTTACAAGAACAGTTCAAACTAAACCAATGACTTTAAACCTGCATACATAACACCCCTCCCCACTAGGTTCAGTCCATACACAAACCCCAGCCTATCTAATATATTCTTTTAAATAGGTGGGGCTCTTACGTGTATGTTGAGACCTACGTGGTTCAGATGTTTTAAGGTTCTCACCTTGTGAGGAAAGAAATGTGTCTGCTGACATTTCCTTACTAGGACTTGTAGTAATGGTAGAACCTGTTTGGTTACTACAACCTGGTCTCTCCTCCCAATCCATCTCCAACCCAATGTCAGCACCTATATCACATAATGATGTGCAATCTTCCA
This sequence comes from Naja naja, assembly GCA_009733165.1. Taxonomy (NCBI): domain Eukaryota; kingdom Metazoa; phylum Chordata; class Lepidosauria; order Squamata; family Elapidae; genus Naja; species Naja naja. Next base: position 134,084,932 of record CM019148.1, on the reverse strand, counting down.
TTTGTGAAAATGGTTGTTGGTATTGTGACAGGTTTTGGGATGGTTCCTGTCGTGTTAGCTCGTTACACATGGGGTTGATTCTTGCTTGTTCATTACACTCATGATCCTCCCTTCCCCTAGAAGAGGCAGTAGGTATGGGAACCAGAGAGGAGCAAAAGCGATGCTCCTGAGGCAATCTGGATCTTAACTGATCAATGTGCCTGCTCCAGAGGACACCATCCTCCGTTTGTATCCTGTAAGACTTGGGGCCTATGATTTGGGTTATCTCAGCAGGAATCCATAATGGTTCACCCATAAGGTTCTTAGCATAAACAGAATCACCCACGGTGAATGTGCAAATTTTGCTAGTGGAATCTAGTGGTGCGTTGGGTAAACTGGGATGAAGGTGGTCAAGGGGAGACCTGAGTTTCCTACCCATCAACAATTCAGCTGGGGACAAATTAGTTGAGGGGTTGGGAGTGATATGCTGAACACTAAGAAGTTTTTCAACTCTCTCAGTGATATCCCCTGGACCCAATTGCTGAAGTTTTTCCTTGGTAAATTGTACCATACGTTCAGCCCGGCCGTTAGTCAAGGATGCCCAGGGATGTCAGGGCATGTCTGATACCCTGTTGTGCTAGATATGATTCAAAAAGGTTGGATGTAAATTGAGGCCATTGTCAGAAACAAGTACATCAGGTAACCCGTGAGTTACAAAGCTTTTAAGCTGTTTGATGACAGCTTCAGTTGTGGTGGATGCCATAGGGATAACCTCTAGCCATTTGGAATATGCATCAACTATAATAAGGAAAGTGTGCCCTCTGGTAGGGCCAGCAAATCAATGTGAATCCTGGACCATGGGCCCCTAGGACATTCCCATTCCTGTGTGGGGGCAAAAGGTGGGGCAGGCCTGACTACCTGACAGTTGGGACAAGATGCAACCCAGTTTTCAACCATTTTGTCAATACCTGGCCACCATACATAACTCCTGGCCAATCCCTTCATTCTAACAATACCTGGATGACCCTCATGTAACATTTCCAAAACCTCTTTTTGCAGTTTTGCAGGAATAACCACCCTGTTACCCACAAAATACATCCTCTTAATACAGATAATTCAGTTTGCCTGGATTTAAAAGGTTGGGCAAGTTGAGGTAGATCTTGAAGAGGCCAACCTTTCTTAATCCAGCCTATAACAGGAGCCAATAAAGTGTCTTTGGCAGTCTCTCTGGCAATTTCAGCAGCGTGTACTGGAAGCTTGGCAACAGTTTCTAGAAAAAAGGTGTAAGTCTCAGGAGCAGGGTCCTCAGTGTGTGAAGGAAGTGGGCAGCGGCTCAAAGCATCTGCATGCCCAATGTCTTTGCCAGGCCTGTGGATGAGTTTGTATGAATAAGCAGCAAGAAATTCAGTCCACCTCAGCATTCTTGGTGACAGGATAGTGGGCGTAGGTTTGTCTCCTGCCACAATGCCTAACAGAGGTTTGTGATCTGTGACAATGGTAAAGGTTCTCCCATATAAATACTCATGGAATTTCTTGACAGCTGCAACAATTGCCAAGGCTTCCTTGTCCAGTTGGCTGTAGTTCCTCTCTGCTTTAGTCAAGGTGCGAGAGTAAAATACAATAGGAGCTTCCCTCCCACTGGGAAGCCTATGGCTCAAAACCCGCCCCCACTCCAAAAGGGGATGCATCACAAGTCAGTACAACAGGCAAATTCTCAGAGAACTGTATCAGTACAGCATCAGACGCGATTAGTCTTTTAATATTGTTAAATGCAGATTGTTCTTTTCTGCCCCAGACCCACACAGACTTTTTGTCTAATAATCTGTGCAGTGGTTCTGCAATGGTTGCCTTCTGAGGTAGGAACATGTGATAAAAGTTAATGAGTCCAAGGAAGGCTTGCAAATCTGTTTTACATTTTGGTCTAGGGGCTTCTTTGATTGCCTGAACCTTGGCATCTGTGGGGTGGATACCATGCTTGTCAATCATATAGCCCAAGAACTCAACCTTGTCAGTTCTAAGAGTGCATTTTTCTTCCTTGACTTTTAACCCGCTTTTTGAATCTGGTAAGGACTTCTCTGAGTCTTCTTGTAACTGAGTGTCATTTTCAGCAGAGATTAACACATCATCAAAGTAAGGTACTACCCCTGGCAGTCCTTGGAGCATCCTTTCCATAAGGCTTTGGAAGATGCCTGATGCCACACTTACTCCAAACTGTAACCTTTTACATTTGAAAGCACCTCTATGAGTCACAATGGTTTGGGCCTCTGCAGTGGCATCATCAACTGTTAATTGTTGATATGCCTGGGCCTGATCCAATTTGGCGAAGACTGTACACCTGCCAAGTGAATGTAGTAAATGATGCACCACTGGAACTGGATATGCACTCTGTTGAAGCGCATGGTTCAATGTCCCCTTATAGTCTCCACAGATTCTCACTGACCCATCAGTCTTGACTGATGTGACTATGGGTGTCTCCCACCTGGAGTGGTCAGTGGGCTCTAAAACTCCTTGAGCTATTAGTTTATCTAATTGTGCATCATTTTTTCCTTTAAGGCAAATGGGACCCTTCTGGGCTTTAAGCGAATTGGTGGCACCTTGGGATCTAGATTGAAAGTGATAGGGGTCCCCATATACTTGCCCAATCCATCGCTGAAGACCTCTGGAAACTCAGACTTCAAGGCCTCCTCCCATTCAGTGTTGCTCACGTGATTGATGCCAGTCACCTTGATGCCTAGTGGATTGAACCACTCAAGTCCCAGCAAGCTTGGGCGATCCTTGTACACGATGGTCAGGGGTAAATGTTTGGTGTGGCCTTTGAACTTCACGTTGAATTCTCTTGTTCCAACTACTGGAATCTTGTTCCCTTGGTAGTCTTTAAGAGTCAGTGCTTGCTTCTTGAAATGCTTCTTCTGAATGTTTGGGAGTAGTCTGTAAATAGTGTCCCATGACACCATAGATAAATATGAGCCTGAGTCCACTTCCATTTGGCAAGGCCTTCCTTCAATTAGTACCTTGACATGCACTTTTCTGTTATTGATAGAAGAAGAATGACCAATACTTACTGTCTGATGAGTTTCATTCTTCCCTTTGCTTCTGTGCTGCCCCATTTTCTCACTGAGGTTGTTGGGCTTGAATTCTTTGTCAGGAAACTTCCTTCTGTTGGGTGGAGTTCTGGATGATTTGCAGACTCTTGCTAGGTGTCCTCTTTTTTCACAACGGAGGCAGATGGTATCTAGGAACTTGCATTCAGTGGGGGTGGCTTCCCCACAACCTCTGCAGTAGAAATCTTGCCTCTTTCTTCCCAGGTCTTTCTTTTTCCGCTCCATTCTGAGTCTATCAATTCCTTCCTCCACCTCACTACAGTCTGACTCAGAATCTATTTGGTCACAATGAGTTGTTGTGGACTTTTCCACATCAGGATGGCTTGTGGCCTTGTTGATTTTCTTCATGGCCGCTGCTGAGGACTTGGTAGCTTTTGCTAAAGAGGCCTCTTCTATTGCTTCCTTCAGCGTGATCTTAGGTTTTAGTAATAACTTGCTCTGAAGCACCTTGTGTTTACGGCCCAGAACAAATCGATCACACATGGCCTCTTCTAAATTGTTAAATTCGCATGAACCCCCAATGTCTCTTAAAGTTGCCACAAAGTCGTTTACATTTTCGCTTTCCCCTTGATCCCGACAGTAAAACTCGTGTCTCTTAATGAGGCCCAATACTTGTGGGGCATAATGGGCTCTTAACAACTTTTCTAAGTCAGGCCATTCCATTACCTTCACGTCTGCAGCTCCCACCAATGCCTTCGTCATCTTGAAAACTGCTGGACCGCAGTGCGTGAGGAAGACCGCCCTCTTCCGCTTCTCGGAAATGTCGGCAAGATCGTTTCCTTCCAGATACATTTGGAAACGATCTGCATACGTCTCCCAGTCTTCTGCCATCGGATCGAACGGGGCTGGGGGGGTGTTCAGCGCAGCCATCTTGCTCTCCTTCTGTTCCGTGTTGCCTTCTTCAGGGAGATCCCAACTTCATCGCCAGTGTTAAGTTTGCATGAAGAGACAGATGCGGAGTGCTTCAAGCTCTTTGTTTATTAATGACTACAGCTCAGAACGAACCCACTTTGGCTGGGCTGCGGCTGCTACTTATAGCCAGCAGCCGCAGTTGCCAGCCAATCAGAGTTCAGGGTTTTCCTGCACTTTTTAAACCAATCATTTCTTACATTTTACAAGAACAGTTCAAACTAAACCTGCATACATAACACTAGGCTATTAACAGCCTGCACCACCAAGGCCCTTTTAAGTTTGATGAAAAGAAGGTCTAGGGGTGACATGATGGCAGTGTTCCAATATCTCAGGGGCTGCCACAAAGAAAAGGGAGTCAAGCTATTCTCCAAAGCCCCTGAGGGCAGGACAGCAAGCAATGGGTGGAAACCAATCAAGGAGAGAAGCAACCTAGAACTAAGGAGAAATTTCCTGACAGAACAATTAATCAGTGGAACAACTTTTCTCCAGAAGTTGTGAATGCTCCAACACTGGAAGCTTTTAAGAGGATATTGGATAACCATTTGTCTGAAATGGCATAGGGTTTTTTGCCTAAGTAGGGGGTTGGACTAGAAGACTTCCAAGGTTCCTTCCAACTCTGTTAATATAATTCTAATGTATGCTCAGAAAAATTCTATGAGGAAATGATAATGCCAATATATTTATCATTTAGTTTGAATCTAGTCACACTTTCTCTATATCTTGTCTTGTTCTTTCATTCTTTGGTAAATAAAAAGCTATTCTGCTCTCATTATTTTATACAGATAATTTACTTCTCCTGTAGTATTTAGGCAAATGTGACTTCCAATTGCCTCTGAGAACCATATCTAGTATTCTGAATATTGATGCTAGAACATCAATATTCCTCTCTATTTGTGGATGACCACCTACTGAGTTCTCAATTTACTGTGCTGTTGATGCCAACATCATAGTGTGTTTTGTTTCAGCTGCTGGGCTCCAGGTTTCTTGCAAGATGGAAATAGTATCCCACCATGGTGCCGAGTAGCTATGGGGTTACCAATCATTGATTGTGCCAGACGTTGATCAGTTAGCCAACTGAGAAATGCTGCTGAGCTGCCAAAATAACATGCCATTTAGATGGTTTGGGGAAAAAAGTAACATGAATAGATTTGTCACTACGGTGATAAGTTATGGGCTAATGACAGGAAAATATAGCTTAGGCTTTCATGAAAATACAATAAATAGGAGTAATTTTCATGACAATAATTTATCATCCATCATTGCTTTTTTGTGCTTCTACTTTAAAAATCTGTGTGTCCCTTTCCCAGAACATCTCTTTATGATATGACACACACACACACATGTGTATGTATATACACTTATACATGTGTATATGTATGTATGTATATATATATATATATATATATACACACACACACACACACACACACACACACATACACATATATGTTTTTGTAGATTTTCACAGTTACAGGTATGGGGTCTTTCCCCATGTAAGATTGAGAGTATCTTGGCGACGTTTCAATGAGGCCCCACTTGCCATCTTCAGGCTGGTGCTTTCGGCTGTGCAAAAAGTGTGATCGGAGCTGCCATCTCTCTATCTATACCGGTGGGGAGATGTGGTGTTCTGGATCTGTTGTAAGCAGCTTGGTTGGCTATGTTGTTACTTCTTGATTGGTTGATGGAGTTGATGTTTGCAGATTGGTTGACTTTTTTCGTAAGACCTTGTGTGGCTGAGGTACTGGCTGTGTGTCTCTCAGCCTTTTGTGTTGTAATGACCTGGGTAATGGGCTGTGTGACGACCTTCTGAGTTCTCTGTTAGACCCCCAAACTAAGCAAACTGACACACGCCATGAACACATAGGCAGACCTCAAACTCAGAGCCAAACCAAAGCCCGGAACGTTACATCACAGCCATCCGCTCAGGATATCACATCACAGAACTCAGGAGGTTACACCACAAAACCTCCGGATGTTACAATACAGCCAACGACCCAGGAGATTACAGCAGAAGACCCAAGATGTCACAACAATAGAACTCAGAAGGTCATCACACAGCCCATTACCCAGGTCGTTACAACACAAAAGGCTGAGAGACACACAGCCAGTACCTCAGCCACACAGGGTCTTACGAAAAAGCCAACCAATCTGCAAACATCAACTCCATCAACCAATCAAGAAGTAACAACACAGCCAACCAACCCGCTTACAACAGAGCCAGCACACCACACCTCCCCACCAGTATTTATAGAGAGAAGGCAGCTCCGATCACCCTTTGCTTGCACAAGCATGAAGCTGAAAGCACCAGCCTGAAGATGGTGAGTGGGACCTTGTTGAAACGTTGCCAAGATATTCTCAATCTTACACAGGAAAAGACCCAAACACGCCAAGACCTGCTTACCTGTACCCGTGAAAATCTACAAAAACATATACATACATACATACATACATATTTGTTTTATTAAGTTTTCACAGGTATTTATATGTATGGTATTCAGCTTTGTTCGGGTATTTTCCCATGTCATTATAGTTGTACTTTTAAAGTTGTAGTGACGTTTCGGCAGAATCTCATCTGCCATCATCAGGCTTGTGTACACAGACGAACCCAATATACAAGCCTGATGATGGCAGATGAGATTCTGCCGAAACGTCGCTACAACTTTAAAAGCACAACTATAATGACGTGGGAAAATTTATTTTATTTACTTATTTATATTTGGATTTATATGCCGCCCCATCTCCGGGGGGACTCGGGGTGGCTTACACAGAAACATACACAGTATAAAACTTATTCTAAAATCCAATCCAAATAATTCTAAAATATTAAAAATATCCACAAAATTAAAAACCCCAACCCTGCTCAATCCAGGCCGGCCTGTGAAAACAGCCAGGTCTTTAGATCATGGTGGAAGGAGCACAGGTCAGGGGCCAGACGTAGCTCTGGGGTAGTTGGTTCCAAAGGGTGAGCGCCCCCACAGAGAAGGCCCTCCCCCGGGGGACCACCAACTGAAATTGCCTGGCTGATGGCACCCTCAGGAGGGCCTGCCTATGGGAGCATACCGCGCGATTGGACCTCGATGCTGGTAGGAGGCGGTCCTGCAAGTACCCCGGACCCAAGCCATGCAGGGCTTTATAGGTTAAAATACCCGAACAAAGCTGAATACCATACAGACAGACAGACAGACAGACAGACAGATGTTTGTGTTTTTCCCTTTGGATTCTTTTTTTGGGGAGTTCTGTATTATGTATTTTAATCATGCTTCGAACAAAATAAAATATATTTTAAAAAACATAAAACACATTGGATAAAAAAAGAAAAAACATTTAATTATTTTAATGCATTGTTAATTTTAGAAGTCCTTATTTATCTAAGAGAAGAAGTGTATAGCTGGTCATTTTATAAAGATAGTTTGGCTTTAGATACACAGACTCTGGACTGGAAATTCCTTTCTGAATGTCTCTGGTTATCTTTGTTCACTTGTAAAAACTTGATTCCTTCCATGAGACAAAGAAGATAAACTGATTTGAAACTCAGAGGATGAATACAGAGATGATCTATTATGCAGGTACCTGGCTGTGAATGAACAGTTTTACTCATTAACTTCTTCATGCTCAAATAACTTCATTTAATACAATTAGAGCCAAAAGGGTTCTCAAGAGGTCATCTTGTCCAAACCACAAGCTCCCATATCAAGGCACTATTAATTCTAGCTAAACTATCCCTGGCAGATGTTTATCCGATCTATTTTTAAATACTTCCAAAGTTGGGGATCCCTGTAGTAATTTATTCCACCAGCAGTTACACCTGAAACTAGAGCTGTTCATAATATGCAGCTTTAATCAATCATTCCAAAACTTAACCCCACAGCATTAAAAAACCCCGCACACTTTCCAACTGTTTTTTTAATCAATTTTCAACACAGTCTGCAAAGGTTTTTTTTTCATGTTTTGGTAGCATACCAATCATCCCCAAATCTTTTGCAATACTACATTTTTAAAATGCACAATCCTTCTTTGTGGGTTTTTTGAAAGGTAATTTGGGCAGGCACAGTTAAGATAATTCAATCTTTTACTAAGGTGATGATGTTACAATTGAGAGCACTATTAATTCAGAATATGCAGGTTTTCATGTTGTCAGCCCTTGGAAGAAAACCTGTTGAAGAGATGAACTCAGAAGATTAACAATTGTTTTTATTTAGATTGGCAATAGTGATATAATCATCTTTTCCCCTACTCTTTTTTTAAATAGCAATTAGAATTGATAGAAGGGAATAGTTGTAGTTTAGGATTGAACTGTAGGCTCCCCCATGCTCTCTGTGTTTAGTTGTTTGCTTGCAGATGTTTCATTACCAAACTAGATAACATCATCAGGGATAGGTACATCATCTACAGTTAGAATTAAGGAAGTTCTGTCTGAGATGTTTGAACACATTTTCCACAATATTAATCTGTTTTCCTTCTTTCTCATCTCCTTTCTCTTTCTCAAGGCCAATCACTTTACTCTCTACAGCTGCCACCTGTATTTTTCTTTCTACCATTCCTCCTCCTCCCCCAAATACCATCAGTATGCAGCACAAGGCTATCACGAACTTTGATAAAGCTTCATATCACAAGTTTATGTCCAGCTAATTTCAAGATAATGATGCCTATCTATGATATGTTATCATAGATATCCACAAGGGGTCTGTCTGTCTGTCTGTCTCTTTCCCTCCCTCCCCCTCCCCCTCCTCTCCTTATCTTGTGACATAATACACATACAATTATATAATGATATGATCTGGTATCTCATTGTTAGGCAAGGTGTATATGCTAACAATGGACCTTTTTTATTTAAGTGATATAATCTTATTGCCAGAACTGCAGCCAGGAAAGCAATTCATATCAGACTGGCCTTTGAATATCTATAGAAAGGGAGATAGAATGCTGTGAGTGAATTTGAAGGCCCTAATTTGATCTTCCTCAAGCAATAATCCCTTTTCCACAGTCCAAATCTCTATAATATTTAGGTCATTTTCCCACTAATATTTTTTCTCCTTCTTTGTCAGATTGTAGTTGGAAGGATTTAATACAAGCACAATTATTTTGGAGTATTCTGAATCCAAGGTAGGATTTGTCAGATATCAAAAATGATATATAATTAAATTAAACAATGTTTGTGTGTGAGAGTGGCACAGAGAGAGAAAAAGAGAGAGAGAGAGGGAGAGAGGGAGAGAGAGACACCATCAGATCAGATTTTGGGCAGATAGAGAGTGAAGTCCATCTGTTTTTCTTTGCTTCTGACTATCAATGTCTTCCTGCCTAGCCTACTTTAATAAAAATAATATTTTTATCTCTTCTAGTCTTCTCCTGCATTTTCCTGGTAAGCAAATTAGAAGAATAATAGAATAGAATAGAATAGAGTAGAATAGAATAGGTCCCCATAAAATTAGATAAAAATTTCTTTAAAGAGTAAAATAAAATAACCATGAAATTTGTAGGGTCAGGAAAAAAAGTGCAAATAAAATTAATCTATCTACAGGATAGTAGAAGTAGAGGTGGCTTTGGACTCCCAGCATGGCAGACTTATTATAAAGCAGCATCCTTAGTTTGGATCAGGGAATGGATTAATTTAGACAATAGGAGAATTTTGACATTGGAAGGACATGACATCCAGATGGGGTGGCATGCCTCCATTTGGAATGCCAGAAATAAGAAACACTCGTACCTCCATAGACATATCTTATGAGATTCACTGATTCAGACCTGGGAGGAAATTAGGAAAAAACATTATATTAAAATCCCAGGCTGGTTATCTACTATGGAGGCAATGATCCACCTCAACACATTGGATATTAGTAAATGAGCAGATATAATCAAATTTTGGACAATCAAGGGATATTAAAAACCAACCAAGAATTAAAAGCACAGGGAATAAATATAGACTGGTGGCTATATCTCCAGTTGCATTTGCAATACAAAATAGATCTAGAGGTATATGGACATGAACTGGACATAACTCAATTAGACAAATTATTGTTGGGACCAGAAGAGAAATTACTATCAAAAATATACAATTATTTATTAAGGTTCTACTTAGAAGTAAAAGGGCCAATGTTAGCTTGGGCTGAAAATTTTGGACGCAATATTGAGTTAGAAGATTGGAAAAAAATGTGGACCAAAAATTATACTTTAACAAAATCTGCCCCATACAAAGAAAATCATGTTTTATCATTGGCATTTAGCCCCAATAAGGCTTGCAAAGATACATCCCAACCTAAACTCTAACTGTTGGAAATGCAAACAAGCGCAAGGTACTTTTTTTCATGTCTGGTGGCTATGCCTGGAAATTAAAAAATATTGGATTAAAATACAAAAATGGCTAAACAAAATCACCTACTGTCAAATAGAGTTGAAGCCTGAATTATTTCTCCTTGGAATCATTAAGGGTAAATACTCCCAAAAGATTAAATATTTGACTATACATATTACTACGGCAGCAAGAATTGCACTAGCACAAGCTTGGAAAATGTCTAACATACCGTCAGATTGTTTAATAATCTGAAAAAAATTCGAATGTGCAGAAATGGATGGACTCTCCATAAAACTGAATAACAAGGAAGACTCAGAGTATTATGCAGCTTGGAACAATTGGTATTAATGGATAGACAGTAGAAATATGAAAGATATAGGTTAAAAATAAGTTTAATTTTTTTCTCTTTTCTCTTGTGTTGTATATGTGTATGATTAATGAGAACCTGTTGGAATGAATGAACATGTGGAATCTATGAATATAGTCAAGATTTGTTTTTGTACTATCAGAGAATGATGGTAAATTGTACCAACTTTTTTTTTTATTAATATTTTAATTTCAATAAAATTTTTAAAATTAAAAAGAAAGAATAGAATAGAATAGAATAGAATAGAATAGAATTATTGGCCAAGTGGGATTGGACACATGAGGAATTGTCTCCAGTCCACAATCTCTCTCTATACATACAAACAACAAAGTGATAAATATAAATCATAAGATACAATATTATAAAACTCAACAACAAAGTGATAGCAATAAGATAAACATAGGAGTAGGTAATAGGAAAGGTAGAAAGGTAGTAGTTATACAGTCCCACTACATGGCTAGAAATCCTTAGGCATAAGATAGTGCTGTTGGAATTATGTATTTAGCAGAATGATGGGAGAGGGGAAAAACTGTCCTTGTATCTAGTTGTTTTGGCATGCAATGCTTTATAGCAGCATCCTGAGGGGAGGAGCCAAATCAACTATATCAACTATATCCCATATTAATATATGGGATATATAATCAAATGCAATCTTTTTTTTTTGCCAAACTGCTGAGAGTACCATGGTGCCATAGTACTCTGGCAAAACAGTTGATGCTTATGCTATTGCTGATACTATCTATCTAGAGCAGGGCTGTCAAGCTCCTGGTCTGCGAGCTGGATAAGTCACATGCTGGCCACACCCATACTCGGTTTAGCGAAAGGGTAAACAGTCTCAATACGTCATGTGATGCCGCCATGATGATGTGAGTTTGACACCCCTGATCTAGAGATAAAAATATTCCCAGGTAGCTTTTGATTATGAGTAATGCTAAGAATTGCAGCTCTCAGGAAACCAATGAACTGTGCTTAGATATTCCACACAAGTTAGCAACAACACAGGGTGGAGTAAATGAACGATCTAGACTACTCACTCAACAAATCATTATTAAACCCAGGAGAAGAATGTATTACAATTTGAGATGTTGCTTCTTTCTCATAATGCATTGGGACTGAGGAACCTTGCACGAATTTGCATTCAACTCCCTTCCATTTTGATGACCCCAAAAGTGCTTTTTCAAAGGGCAACTGGACTTTGTTTTTGACATTTTGCTTCTTATCCAGGAAGCTTGTTCTTCAGAACTAGAAGAAGCTCCTTGGAAGCAAAACATCTTCAAGGAAAAACAAAGTTGAGTTGCCTTTTGAAAAAGCACTTTTGGGACAACTATGACTTGGATGATTGAGAATCTCCATAGGCCCTTCCATTTTGATATTTTACAAAATGAAAGACTTGATGGTGTTGCAAGCATGTCAGCTACCTTCTTGTAGCTCAGTGAAATTATCCACAAGGCTTTCTGAACATCCTCATTTGAACTGGTCATTTTTTTCTCTCCACCTTGGAGCCACCAGATCAATTGCCAATGGACTGTTTTTGTTCAGGATCTTGAATTCAATCTCATACATTTGTCATCACTAATTAATACCATCCCAGCATCTTTTTGAACAATGAGTTGGATTCAGTTTTCATTAAAGCAACCGGTGTTTTTGTTACTGAATTTAGATAGATAGATAGATAGGTAGATAGATAGATAGATAGATAGATAGATAGGCAGGCAGGCAGGCAGGCAGGCAGGCAGGCAGGCAGGCAGGCAGGCAGGCAGGCAGACAGTGGTGGGCTGCTGCCAGTTCGGATTGGTTCTAGCAAACCAGTAGTTCTGACAATCAGCTGGCCCTGACTCTGTCCTATCCTGTCCTATATTTCCATCTTTTTCAGCTCAGCTGATTTATGTGGCACAGTAGATTTCATGTGCCTCAACTGTTCTACTTATCAGGGCTGCCCTGTAGAGGTTCAAATTGGTGTTTTTTGAATGCTGTGCGCGTGTGCTCACAGAACCTGTTGATAAATCAGTTGCTACCCACCACTGTAATATAGATATAGATATATAATATCTAAAGCTTGGGACTTCAAAACTTTTCCTTGTATTCTTAGCTGACAAACCTCTCAAATGCCAGAGTGGGTTCTCATTCTAGAAAAGAAAAGAAAATACTGCATATACATAGAAAGTTTGTGACATTAAAATGTTCTCTCTTGTCTCATTTAATGGTGCAGGTAGCAAATGCTGTTTTTTCTTATTAGCTTTGCCTCCAGGCTGTAGTACTTTGTTAAACCTCTTGCTAATTGAGTCCCATTTTATTCAACAATTTTGTTGCTGATTCATTAAAGCTATCACCTGGATTGTCCATCACACATACCATCTCTCAGTAATTATACTGGTCTGTCTCCTTCATTCTCTGCATGAGCTGCAGCTTAAGGTCAAGGGGAAACTAGTGATTCTTCAGTTTTGATATTATCTCCTTGACATTGATTTATATGAAAAGCTTCAGTCTAAAATTAGGCCGTGTCAGAGTGCTGGGGCTGCACAGCAACAGGAAGCTGTGGGCAGATTATTTGCTGCCAATTTCAGGAGGGGATGAATTAGTGCTTCATCCTCTTACGTTTGGTGAAGGGCTTAAAATGAATTCCTTCTTTGTCAATGAATCCTCCAATGGAATTACTTCCCCCCCCTCATAATTTAAGTAGACTCCCAATGATTCAGCCTGCGTAAAGTTACAATCTCGATTCACTTTAATCAAGGCTTTAGTTAAATGCCTCTTGGCCAAGACTTGACAAACAAACATGGGCTTCTAGCTCATACAGCAAAGACCCCATGCTACATGAAAGAAGACACTGTGCTGGCCTTTGATGGCCTACTGCACATGTGTTTTCCTTGAAGCAAAGGGGCCGGTCCTAGCTTTTCCACTGATGGCGTCAGAGCGGAAAAAGGTCTACTCTCTTCTACCACAAACCCAGTGGAATTAAGGATCATTCGAAAAAGCAAAGTTGATTCACACAGACTGAATGATGATTGTTCACAATTTCTTCCCATTCTGCCTTAAAGCTGATAGTGGATAGATATGAGGTTTGTGGTCTGTGACATATCCCTTATGGAGGATTCTCTCCCCTCTCGAAGATTAGAATGGCCCCTGTGGGCTTTTCACAAAGCTTTAAAAACTTGACTGTCTCCCTGGGCCTGGGGCTCAGAATATGCTAAAGGTCTTGCTACTTGGTTTTACTATTAATTTATTAATCATCAGGGGTGCTGTTTAAACTCATTCATTTTGTGGATGTGTTTATTGTTCAATACCTTTTAAATTGTTTTGTTTTAAACTTTTAGAATTGTAAACAACCCAGAGTCACTTGGTTCAGTTGGACAATTGCAGAAACTGAATGAATGAATGAATGTTACTCTGGTTTATACTAGAAGCTTCATGTATGTCTTAGGCTTAGGGATAGCAACAACATCGAACAACATCGAACAAATCAGGACAGGCTATTAAACACCAGAAACATCAGCTAGTTTATTCTACCTATTCTGCCTATTTTATGGAGGATCTGAAGCTGTATGGAAAAACACCATATGAAATAGAATCACTGCTCAACATTGTCCATATAAACAGCCAAGATATTGCAGTAGAGTTTGGACTGGACAAATATGCCATCCTTATCAGTGGTGGGATTCATTTTTTTTACTACCAGTTTTGTGGGCGTGGCTTGGTGGGTATGGCAGGGGAAGGATACTGTAAAATCTCCAGTCAGAGGTGGTATTTGCTGGTTCTCCGAACTGCTCAAACTTTCCACTATTGGTTCTCCAGAACTGGTCAGTACCCGCTGAACACCACCTCTGATCCTTACCCTAAACAGTGGAAACATAATGAACACTGAAGGAATCAAGATATCTTATGACAGAATGTCAATGATAGTTAAATAGAAGACAAAGAACTGGAGAAGATCATAAATAGCAAGAACTGAAAATCAAAACTGAAAGATTATTAAAGATTATAAACCAGTCATGGGGGTCCCAGTTAGCATACTGGGTGGCATATCAAAAGGTCTTGGACAGCACTTAGAAAATCTGCACATTGACAAAATTTCCATCTGCCAATTACAAAAGGCCATACTGCTTGGAACCAGGCATATATTGACACATTATGAGATTCTAGGTTCTTGGGAAGAATTCAATAAGCATGAAATCCATCCCCAGCTAAAAAAAACTGGCAGCTCTTTTTGTGTCTATAATAACAATAATAAAAAATATGTACCGCCTGATTCTCAGCAACTCTTCATAGAGAATTACTGTGAAGATAAAACTTATGAATCCTAACCCAAGTACCTAGAAAAGGAGGATAAAACAAAAATGCATAGACTTTCCCCCCTTAATCTGATTTAAGGCATACAGTATCACAGAGGGAGTGAATTCCATTGAAACCAAAATGAGAAAAACAAGAAAAAAGGGGAAAAAAGAAATATAATCCTGTGGTAGTGCTAAAACTTTCAACTTCTTCCATTACATTGAGAATTCAGAATTCACTCTTATCTTTCTGGTACACAAAGAATAAAAGTGTTTTTTAAGGATTTGTGCTCAAACTCCCTTAAGCCCTTTTCAACTTCACAACCCTTATGTCAGAAAACCGTCAGCAACAGAGATTATTTAGTGGAAATAGATATTTTATTTATTGAGCTTTAGAGACATGTAGAAGAAGCAATGCATTCACCCATTAGCTGCAAAAGCACAAACACCCATCTTAAAAGCAAACTTACAAAGTATGTAGCCAGACCCAGCATCTTGCTCTAAAAATCCTTCCTGGGAGAAGAGATCACCAATTCTGAAAAAGGATCCTTTTTCTATTGCTGGTTTCAAAGTTATTTGGCAAGGCAATGAGGTCAGGAATTCTTTTCTTAAATCAACAGAGGCTTTTGGGCTTTCTATAAATCATAGAGACCTACTGATTTATGGTGAAGGTAATAGTCCTTGTGGGTTTTATTCCACTAGTGGTTGCCATCTCTAGGGGGCGATGCTCATTTCTGTTTCAAGGCTATTGAATCAGCACCATGGTCATGTGACCAGTGTGACATCATGAAGCGTCATTAACTTCCCAGCAAAGTTGTACCTATTTATCTATTTACATCTGCATGCTTTCAAACTGCTAGGTTGGCAGGAGCTGGGGCAAGGACAGAAGCTCATCCGATCATGTGATGCTCGGGTCTCGACACTGGGCTGCTTGCCTGTCTGGGCTGCCAGCTGACAAGCCCAGAGTTTTAACTGATGAGCCACTATGCCATCCCTGATTTATGATAGGAACCATATATTCTAATGATATACCTTCTCCTTTTTCTCTGTCTCCTCATCCTTGCTAGAATAGGTCATCAGAAAGAGTGTCAGCGTTCCAAAGAAACTCCTCATATCCATTCAATACTCAGAGACAAAGTCCATTCAAGTAAGAATTTATTAAAGATAAATATTCCATATTTTTCCATTTTTTGGAACAGGGGAAGAGATGTTAAAGAAAAAAAAGAAGACCTAAGGTTAGTATTAGAGGTAGTCCTTGACTTACAGAAATTCATTGAGTGACTGTTCAAAATTACAACACTGATAAAAGTGACTTATGACCATTTTTCACACTTACAACCATTGCAGCATCCCCATGGTCACATGATCAAAATGCAGACACTTGGCTACTGCATGAATTTATGAGAGTTGCAGTGTCCTGGGGTCACATCATCACCTTTATGACCTTCTGACAAGCAAAGTCAATGGAGAATTCTGAGTCACTAAACAACTGTGTTACTATCTTAACAACTGCAGTGATTCACTTAACAACTGTGGCAAGAAAAATCGTAAAATGAAGCGAAACTCATTTAGCAACTGTCTTGCTTAGTATTAGAAATGTTGGGTTCAACTTTCATCCTTAAGTCGATGATAAGTAGCCCTTGACTTGCAATGGAACAGTTTTCTGTTCCACATTTTCACAGTGCTGAAAAATAAATCCCACTGAATTCAGTAATCTTATAACATGGCAAGAAATGTAACCTAAACTTCGTGTTCATGTGTAACCATTTCATAAATTCCATCAGAAACTTTGGCATAAGGCCACTGATAAAGATTAAACATAAAAAACCGTTATTGATTTTGTGTGTGTGTGTGTGTGTATGTGTGTGATGTGGGAGGGCTAAAACAGCAAAAGAAAATGGCCGCCTTCACATAGGTCACCAGATCACGATTTGTCTTATTCATGGTTTTCTGATAGCCACAAATAATGACTAAAAAAAATTGAAATAGCTTGATAAACCAATATCTTATTTGTTTTCTGGTTTCTTCCACCTATATCCAGAATTACAAATATAAAAGTTCTGATTAAATTAACAACAATAATAATTCATTTTAATTTTTGTTTGCTAGAAAATGAAACAATACAGTTTATTCTTGGGTATGGAATTAAGCATACTATTTCAGGTCTGTGCAACTTTACTACACACCCAGGCAGGCTTTGCAAGGATTTGTCCAGTTATAGGTAATTTAACAGTCACATTTTTTTTACACTCCATGCTAAGATGGAAGTGTTCTACTAGTCAAAATGTATTGACTAAAATTGTTTGCAAACATTACTATCTTGGATTAGTTGTGGGCAATTATTTAGTTAGTGTGTGTATTCTTCCATTATTTATCAATTAGAATAGAATAGAGCTGGAAGGGACCTTGGAGGTCTTTTAGTCCAGCCCCCTGCTCAAGCAGGAGAACCTATACGATCTCAGACAGTCTCTTCTTAAAAGCCTCCAGTGATGGAGCGCCCACAATTTCTGAAGGCAAGCTGTTCCACTGGTTAATTGTCCTCACTGTTAGGAAGTTTATCATTTTAGTTGTCTGTGTTGCCCAGAATCACATGAGGTGGACAGCTACATAAATTTAATAAATAGTTTATTTTGTGCCCAATTTTATGACCTTTTTTAGTCACAGATCTTAAGCAAATCACTGCAGGTTTTCAGCGAATCACGCAGTCACTAAGTAAATCTGGCTTTGCTTGTCAGAATCCCCCTGGGAAGATCACAAAATGATGATCACATGATCCTAGAACATGGCAACTACCATAAATATAGGAGCCAAGTGCTCAAATTTGGATCACGTGACCATGGGGATGCCATGATGATTGTAAATGTAAAGACAAGTTGTAAATTACTTTTTTTAGCATGTACAACTTTGAACAGTGACTGAACAAATGGTTGTAAGTCAAGGTCTACCTGTAAATGCTAAAATTTAAAACAAATGATAAATGTAACAAGGAGAATAATTCAAAATCCACCCAGCAGCAGCGCTATTGAAGTGACAAAGGTTTCTGAAACAACCAAACTTTCACAAACTTCTTTAACAGGCATTCACTAACTGAATATCAAAAGCTAGCTCCTATTAATGTCCCAAATATTTCCACCAGGATCTTTGGGTGATTTTCAGCAGCTTTAAGGCTGCTGTTTTTTAAAATGAAGCAATGACAAAAATAACCCCTTTGGCCACATTAGCTAATCCCTTCAAACATTCCTCAGAAATTAGTCAACCTGCCTCTAGCTGCAGCAGCTGCCACTATGTGGCCCCTACTGATAAGCAGGCTAGATGTTTATTCCATTGATCATGGCTTATGTAAATGTTTTCAGAGTTTGCTTATGTTACATAATGTCTCTCTCAAATAAAGCTCCATTTGTGGTGAAGCACATATACACATCTACATAGTTTTCTTGAGAACAACATGGAAGATGTTTGCAATTTCAACCTTTTAGAATTTCTCAGCTAGTCTACAGTCTTCAGATTCCTGAGACTGAGGATTGATATCAAAATTGACATGCAAGTGCCACCATTAGATACTTAAGTCTGATGTCTGGTGCAAACACAGATGAAATAGGACTATAAATCATGGAGCCTAGAATTGCTCTGCAAATTGCTATTAAGATTTGTCTACCATTTTTATTTGCTTTGTTAAGCAATACTTTGCATCAAGTAGCATTAATAAATATTAATAATACTTATTCATGTTTTAATTTTTTTTAAATGACTATTTATGAATCTCAATAGTAGCAACTGGGAGAGAGATCCAGGTGTCCTATTACACCACCATTTAAGTATGAGCCAGCAGTGTGCTGCAGCTGCCAAAAAAAGCCAATGCATTCCTAGGCTGCATCAACAGAAAGACAGTTTCAAGGTCACATGAAGTGATAGTGCCACTTTATACTGCACTGGTGAGACCACACTTGAAATAGTGCATCCAATTCTGGTCACTCCGATACAGAAATGATCCTGACACCCAAGAAAATGTGCAGAGAAAAGGAACAAAGATGACAAGGGGTCTGGAAGCTAAACCATATTATGAATGATTGAGGGAATTAGGTACGTCTAGTCTAACAAAGTGGGATGCGGTGGCTCAGTGGCTAAGATGCTGAGCTTGTTGATCAGAAGGTCAGCAGTTCAGCAATTCGAATCCCTAGTGCCACATAACAGAGTGAGCTCCTGTTACTTGTTCCAGCTTCTACCAACCTAGCAGTTCAAAAGCAAGTAAAAATGCAAGTAGAAAAATAGGGACCACTTTGGTGGGAAAGTAATAGTGTTCCGTGCACCTTCGGCGTTTAGTCATGCCGGCCACATGACCACAAAGACATCTTCGGACAGTGCTGGCTCTTCGGCTTTGCAACAGAGATGAGCACCGCCCCCTAGAGCTGGAAATGACTATCACGTATGCATGAGGGGAACCTTTACCTTTAGTCTAACAAAGAAGAGGGCCTAAGAGTGATAAGATAACAGTGTTCCAGTACATGAGGGGCTGTCATAGAGAAGAGGGGGCTGACCTATTCTCCACCTGAGGGCAAGACAAGAATGTGGAAGATCATTAAAGAGAGATCCAACCTAGAACTAAGGAGAAATTTCCTGACACTGAAAACAATCAGTGGAAAGCTTTATCTCTGGAAATTGTGGGTACTCCATTACTGAAGTTTTCAAGAAGAGACTGGACAGCCATTTGCCCAGAATAGTATAGAGTCTCCTGCTTGAGCAGGGGGGTTGGAGTAGAAGACTTCCAAGATCCTTTCCAAGTTCCAACCCTATTATTCTGTGTTCTGTGCTCTAAATGATTCATATAGAAACATTCTCTTGGTAAGAGGAAAAAATCTCATGAAAAGTCTCTCAACATTTTGTAAGGAAAGGCCTAAGCTTGATTGACCAATGACTTGACACTGAATGAGGTAGAGTTCCTGGGATACTGAATGCTTATCAAAAGCAGCTAATATGAACTCAAATGATTTCCGCCATGGCTTACTGACTCAGTTGCATGTTGTTCAGTTAACAGCTTGAATGATTGTTGTTGCATGGCTGACTGGGGAATTCAGGGAGTTGCAGTCCAATCTTCTTAAAGTTGTTGAGGTTGACAAAAAGCTACTCTTTCGGTTGACAAGGATGTTTAAAGACAAATCAGCTAAATGCTGGAAGTGCCACCAGATACCAGGGTCCTATTATCATATGTGGTGGACTTGCCTAAAAGCAAAAAAAAAATAAAAATACTGGATATGGCTGGAAAAAATAATAAAACAGCATATTGATTTAAAACCAGAAATATTTCTATTGGGGATTCTACCCCAAAAATATAGTAAGGAAAATGCTTATTTATTTATTTATTAACTGCTACCAAAATTGTATTTGCACAAAATCGGGAAAGTGAAGAGATACCTACAGATGAGAATGGGATTAGGAAAATATTAGAATGTGCGGAAATGAACAGATTAATGCTGGCAATTAAGGAGGAAGACCAAACTGAATACTATTTGGTATGGGATCTATTGTTACAATGGTTAAGTAATAAAAACGGAAGTTAGAAACAGAGAAACAAAATAAAGAAGATATGTTAAAAGAGATGAGCAAATATTATGACTAATATGCTGAATATTATTATGTTAATATTGTAGAATTAATAAGTAAAATATTATGTTAAAGATTGCTGAATCAATATTAATTTAATGAAGGATGTTGTAATCTTGACTATTGTTTAACGAAGATATTTGTACCCAGACAACACATACTGAATGAAGTTAATCATTCCATCTTCAAGTGAAGATGGAATGATTATATTAAAAGTTTTAAAAAATATTATTAAAAAAAAGAAAAAGCTGCTTTGGAATATTTAGAAGACCCCATTTGCTAAAACTCACAGGACCTAGACTTGTTCTTGGAGTGGCCTAATAGACCAGTTTCCTGAGAATGAAACTGCCTTTAACTCTTGGACTTACACCAGTGAGGCTATTGTACCAGTTTGGCCAGGTTCTGGCGTACCGGTAGCACTGAAGACCAGCTAAGACTGAACCGGTTTTCCTGCAAGCTGCTGTTGGGCCCACCCGCCTGCCTGGGCTCCCATAGTGACCTTTATTCCCTGCTTTTGAAGCGCAGCTGCTTTGCGCGGGACAGGATTGCAAAAGGTGAGTCGGAAAGCCTCTGCATGTGTGCAAAGTGCACATTTGGCGTGCGCGCACAAAGTGTGTGTGCACGCACAAAGCACACCCACCAAGCCACACCCACCGAACTGGTGGTAAACCTCTTTGAAACCCACCACTGACTTACACACTGATGTTAATAGGAAAATACTCAAATAAACCAAAAGAAGGGAGAGGATTAGATGCTGAAGAGACCAGAGGGAGAAAAGAGAAGTCTGAGAATAAAATCACAGCTCAAGATGAAAGAAAACAAAAATTGACAACCTGTGGCCCTCCTGAGTATTTTGAATGAGAGCTCCCAATGTCTCTTAACATCAGCCCTGTAGGACATTGCCGGTGGGGATTGAAACTCAGCAACATATTGAGGCCGTAGCTTTTCCACCTTTGAACCATAATGGTGACTCTATATTTGAAGTCTGCGTTTGGAATTCAGTGAACTTCATATTCGATCTTTCCAAAATATACATTTTGGGTGAAGTTCCTAATCTTAAAATGGAATAGGCTAAAGTGCAATCTACTCCATTCCCTGCAGAGCTACTGAGCAGAGAAAAATCACTTTCTCCTACGTGAATGGTTCGTAACCTCTGTCTTCACAAATGGCCTTCCTCATACAGGAGAAAGTAACAGCACATGAAAGTAAACTTTCTCTGCAATGTGCCAAAATTAATACAGGACAACTTTCAGCAATATTCAGACAGTAAGAAGTAGTTGGTATTTCTGAACTAGGAAAAAAAAAGATGGCATAATGAACTAAAATCTCATGGCAGTGACTAAATAGAACAAGGCAGGGAAAGAATCTTAAAACAACTCATTTTTTTTTCACTTTCAGATTTAAGTAATTGATTAAAATAAAGGAGTTAAAGTGCAATTCAATACTGTTTCATGTACTGATTTTTTTAAAAAATGGAATCACTTCTGATCAGATGGATGGCATTCCAGAACCATGCAGACAAATATACTAAATATATTTATTCCTACTCTAAATATTACAGTAGGAAGAAATATATCTGTAGGTTTACAGGCAGTGATTCAACTCAATAGGTACTATGTACATTTACTCTAATGCTATTTCAGTTGTGGCTATTGCTTACATTGCATTAAATGGATCAAAGATCAATTTGCTAATTTAACCCTCAAATTTACATTTGGGATTACATGTATTTAAATTCAGGGGAATACTTTGAGACAGATCCATTGCATTGCACAGTTAAATATCTTTTTTAGTTATGACAATAATTTGTTCTTCCATTATTAATTTTCATCTCCATTCCATCTCTATTTTCACCCTGCGTATCTTTTTGTTTCAATAAAAAATGAAATAAAATTAAATTAAAATAGTAAAAGAATAAAATCCCCACAAAGTGGGAAAAGTTGCTATCACAAGGCGGAAAAAACTGACTTGGTTGTATATATAAACATTATAATGGAACATTATTGCAGAGAAGGGGGAGAAAACTATATTTGTAGTCAATATCTCATTCAGGCCTCTGCTTGATCCAATTATTCCAGCTCAGGAAGTTTAGGATCGCAGTGGCTCATGTGGTTAGGATGCTGGATTGACAATTTGCAAGCCTGCGTTCAAAGCCTGAGTGCTGTTGTGTGTTGGGATGAGCTCCCATCATTTGCTCCAGCTCCTCCCCATCTAGAGTTCGAAAATGTGCAAATGCAAGTAGATAAATAGCTACCTCTTCAGTGGGATCATTAATGGGGAATTACCAACTGGTTGTCCCTTGGCAACAGTGATGATACCGGCTAATCCTTTCACCACAAAAGTGCCTCAGTGCTTCTGACACACAAGAAGTAGTAGTAGCTCAGGAAGTTAACCATTTAACTAGATGGGGATATGGAAGATATGCTAGTCTTTCATTCTCACAAAATCACATTTAAAAGCAAAGATAAATTATTATATTTCACATAGAGGTGATATGGTTGGTTGGAATTAATAATGCAATCACAATCCATTATTTAATCACCAACTGTATGCTAATCACCTTATTTGTGCAAGAAGATCCATGTTGCATTCATCAATTGCTTCCCAAATGATTCAATGGAGAACATGGTTCATATGGAATAAACAGCACCTTTTGCCATTCTTATATTGTACATTCTTTTTTGTCAGTGGTAATTTGCATTATACATGCATTAGGATTTTTTTTACTGTATATTTTACTCCAGAAAGCAAACAGAGAAAAATAACTATGTTGCTTTGTGAAGAAATTTCAAGAAAGCATTCAAGAGAGAACCTTTGTTTCATTAAAAATATTTAGAATATGAGATTTGCCTCAACTTCCCTTCAAACTGCCTCATGCTCTATGCATTCAAGGAACACAGAACATCTGTTTTTAAAAACATTGAAATGTTCAGATGACCTTTTCCAGAAGATCTAGTAGATAAAAGATACTTCCTAAGAGTTTCCTATGGATACCCAGAAGTTTTTTTTAGCTGCTATAGAGCAGACATAGTGGTGTTGACAAGATGAATGTGCCTCAGTGAGATGAATAGCAGCCTCCTGGCACAACATTTATATTTCCTATATGGATGTTTCAAATTATTGTATTAAAATGGATCTGTCATCCCTTAAAAGTATATTGCCTATGGATTCTTTCCAAAGGCCTCAAAACTTTGGAAAGCATATGAAGTCACAAGCTGTTTTGTCAATAGAACCTATTGGATCTCCAAGTCCACAAGTTAAATGGTAGAATGATCAGAGGGGATCCACTTGCTGATGTCTTCTATTCTCCTGGCACCAGATAGTCAAGAGAGTTGAGGTTCCAGTAGACTTCATGCGGTTGAGGTTCCATGTACATGCAGGTAGATTTCATGTGGTAAAAATTGAACCCAGTGTGCTAACCAAGGAGAGAAGCAACCTAGAATTAAGGAGAAATTTCCTAATGATGAGAGCAATCAACCAATGGAATGAAGCTTTCCTTCAGAACTTGTGGGTACTCCACCATGAAGGCTTTCAAAAAGAGACTAGACAACTATTTTTCTGAAATAAAACAGGGTCTTCTGCTTGAATAGGGGAATGGACTAGAATTCCTCCAAGGTCCCTTCCAACTCTATTCTCTCTATGTTCTATGTTCCAAATTTTGGTCTTAGTTAATTCATGCCAACGTCCACCTGTCCCATCAACCACTTTGTGCTCATCAGCTACAAACTTTAGAAAGCAAACTGCTTTTAAAAAAAAAAAAAAAATTCAACAGTTTGAAAGGCTTTGCTCTTAATGCCACGGAGTATGACTCAGAGGAACATTAACAGCTTTCTCACAAAATAATTGCTGATGAGTTAAGTACAAGCTTGAGAAATGTCACTGAAAGGGTAATTTTCAAGAAAGTTGAAAATGCTGAGGAAAACAGGGGAGTAGCATGAAAATGTCTCCTCAGTCACAGCTACCCCAGTCACCATAGCAATGTTACAATTATTCGTTGATTAAATGTGAAATTACAATGAATTGGGACTTTTTTCCTACTCCCACATGATCATCATGGGTATCTGTTAGTACATATACTAATTCCATTGTATACTTGTCACAATGGCACAATTTTATTTTATTTTATTTTATTTTTTGGAACATGCTGCTTCATTCTTGAGAGAAAGCTCATTCGACAAGCAGCAAGATCCGGAGTGCTAAATAAGTAAAGGGAACATAGCTAATGTTATTTAATGTAAAAGTTCATTATTAACTCTGAGCAGTGAAGGAACAACTGTTGGAAATAAAGTAATTTTCTTCTCACAAGTGGAACTTGTATAAAGGGCATCTATTATCAATTATGTACTTTCAGTAGGGGAATAAAATAATGTTAGAGTTATTATTATAATAACTACTGAGATTAGAACTGCAGGCCTATATACAAAGTGCCCTTGAAGACCACACAGAAGCTTCTAGTTATTCAGAATGCAGCAACAAGGAAATCCTTAGGCCTCCTTTAGCATGCCCATATACTACCCTCTGCTTTGCAAGCTAAACTGAGTGCAAGTTGCCTAGAGATTATCACCTGGAAAGCCCAAATGTACCATAGAGCCCAGTTATTTGGCAGACTGTCTATCTCCTGGCCAACTACATTCTGGATTGCCTTAACCAAACAGTGATCTTTGGAGGCTCAAGAAACATGCCTTCTCTACCATGAGATCTGCCTTCTGGATAAGGTTGTTCCTGTGATCAGAAGAACTCCTATCCCGATGGCATCCCATAAATCCTAAAGATCTGTCTGTACTTCCAGGTCCTAGGATACTATGCATAAATCTTTTCTTAATAAAGACGTTGTCTATGTTTTCACGTGACTTGTCCAGATTATTGTATTGTAACACTATCACCTTATTGCATTTTGTTTTTATTTATTTATTCAATTTCTATAACTGGCCAACTCAACCAAGTGACTTTGGGCAGCTTACGATTCTAAAATGATAAGACAATTAAAACAATAAAAATCACACACAAAGTAAATAAGTACAAATAGCACCCATGCTGATTAATAAACTATTAATGAAGCCAAGTAATAGGGCCCTTAACATGTTCTGAGACCTAGGCCCAGGTACATAACCAAGTTTTAAAACTTCATAAAAAGTCAACAGGATTGTAGATATATTTCATATTGTGTGTTGCCCAAGTTGGTTTGGAACTGAGGGTCACTGAAATAAAAATATTACTGTATATTGTGGAGCCTTTAGTGCTCTCTGAGATTTGAACTTCAGTACTAGAAGACAGTGATGTTTGGTCTTTATTTACAGGTACATACAGTTGTTTGCCCTGACAGTGTTGGTGGGGGTGTTGATTTCTCCTTGCTAGTTCCTTGATTAGACTGTTGTTTGCTGCTTGATTGTTTATCTTAATTGGTAGTTCCTTGAAAAGGTATTATTTACTGCTTGTTTGTCTGGTGTTAATCCTGATGTTGATCTCTGCTTATCTGGGTGTTGATTGCAGGCAAAATGTTGCATTCTTTTTGTTTCCCTTCTTTTTTTCTATTTCACTTGTGAATGGTGCTTAAATGTGGTTTCTCTCTATGTACCTGTTAATGGCTGATTTGTCTGAGTGCCAAGTTTCCAGGATTTCCCCAGCATTTATTTGGATTTAGCTTGGTCTAGCATGCTCAATTTCTCTGTTGAAACTGTAGCTAAATCTGTCTATGTATGTGTTGTGAGATTAAGGACTTTTCATCATGTCTCGTGACTTCTAGTTGGTTTTCATGGATTTAGTCTGCTAATCTTCTGTCTGACTGCCCTACTTAGTGGCAGTCTCAGTCTCAGTCTCAGTCTCTCTCTCTCTCTCTCTCTCTCTCACACACACACTTATATATTTGTGTGTGTGTGTGTAGGATATGCCTGTTTCTTCTTCCGGGATTCCTGGGTCTTTTGGATTAGTTAAGATGTTTTGAGGGACTTTATTTGCCACCATTTTCTGGTATATTCCAATATTTTCATTTATATAATAAATAACAGTGGGAGAGAATGAACCCTTTGGGGACTTCACATGCAAGTGGCTACGGAGTCAGCCTCTTCTCCCCTGTAACAACTGAGAATGGACTTAAACTTCTCACAATGGTGCCTGTAGTTCTTAACCCTTATGAAGGCTCAAGAAAGATACCATGATCAGTAGTATCAAATGCTGTGCTGATCAAATGATTACCAGCATCAAAAGTTCCAAATAGGCTCCCACCATCTAATTCCCAAAAAAGGGCATCTATTAGCATGACCACTGTGTTTCTATCCCATGCCCAGGTCTAAATCCTGTATGAAACAACTCCAGGTAATTCATATCTTCTAGGCTGCTCTGTAGCTGCCAGATTACCACCCTCCCCACTCCTTTACCTCCTTTACCAATGAGGGCCTCTTGAAGAATGGTGCATCACAGCCTCCTTCAAAGCTGCAGACAGCACCCTTGACAATTTCCTATGGCCAACCAATCATGCTCCTACTTGCTTTGTGAAGCAAGTAACACTGCAACACATTGTCCCATTCACCAGTTCTGATTCCATCCATGAGAAAGCATGATAAAACAAATCATCTAAATTTATCAATACTGAGACCAGAATGGATATTTTTCAGATGGCCTTGGTGTGATGTATCACTGTGTTTGAAGTTAACATTAAAAGATCCTTTTTATGATTTAGGTGACATGAGTCACTGTCCTCTTGTGGTGCCTGGAGGCTACAGGGGACTGGATAATGGACAGAGGAACCCTGGTAAAACTGAGTGCTTTGGGTTCATTGAGCTTTGACATCCAGAACTTTAACATCTATAGTTCTGGATGGGGTTGCACAACTTGGGTTTTTTCCCCGTAATCTCGAGTCCTGTTTGAAGAGTAGTTTGTAATCATATCTAGAATAGCCTATGTGCAACTTTGTGTTGTGCACCAGTTGTGCCCTTTCCTGGATTTCCCGAGTCCCTGCCCTCAGTTGCTCAGGCACTGATCTCTGCATATCTGAACTATTGCAATGGCCTAAGATAAGACTCCACCTCCTCCCAGTGTGCATCTTGCTCTATTTCTTGTCTTCTGTATAAGCCAATTTTAATGTTAATATTTATTAATCTAAAGTTTGAATGCTTTGTCTTGTTGCTTTTGCTTTATTGTAAGCTTCTTAGAGTTGTCTATGAATGAGATGGGCAGCATATACTACAGGGGTGGGATTCTACCAGTTCTGTCCAGCTCTGTAGAGCCTGTAGCTCTGAAGAGCAGCAGACATAGAACTGGTTCTATGTCTGCTGCTGTTTTGGTCCACCTGTCCTCCCGGGCTCTTACCTGACCTTTATTTCCTGCTTTTTCAACCTCAGTTGCCGTGCGAGGCAGAGCTGCGGTTGAAAAAGCAGGAAAAAAGTGCTTTTTCAAATGCTGCTTCCCTGCACGCAGCACTGCTCAGCTGTCCAGGCAGCAATCTGATGAAAATTTACATGCGCACGCAGTGTTCAGGGAAGTACATCATAAATCACTCTTGATGCACTGACTCCAGCCTCAGTCCACTCCTTGTGAAAGTCCCCAACACTTTTGAATGGCCTTTTCCTGACAATCCTCTCCAGGCTGCAGTCATCCCTGCTGCTTGTGCACCTTTTTCTTCCACACTTTTCCCTTCCATGTAACTTTCTATTAATGTGCTTTGATACTGCACTTTGGGAACATCCAACTTCTTTTACAATTACCTTTTGAGGCTTTTCCTCCTTAAGGAGGGTGTCAATGATGGTTTTCTGTACAACTGTCAGGTCATCAGTCTTTCCCATGATTGTGATTCCTACTGAACCAGACTGAGAGACCATTTAAAGGCTCAGGAATCCTTTGCAGGTGTTGTGGCTTAATTAGCTGATTAGAGTGGGACCCTTTGAACCTAGAATATTGCACCTTTTCACAATAGTCTAATTTTCTGAGATAGTGGATTTGGGGTTTTCATGAGCTGTAAGCCATAATCATCACAATTATGGCAAATCACGGCTTGAACTATCTTGCTTTGCATGTAATAAGTCTATCTCATATATTAGTTTCACCTTTTAAGTTGCATTATGGAAATAAATGAACTTTTGCACAATATTCTAATTTTTTGAGTTTCACCTGTATGATAGAAGGTACCATCTTTCTGTCCACACTTCCAACAATTTGGCTTTGTGCTAGGATATATCTTGGCCAGTCTCATTGGGGCCAGGTGCCACTGATAAAACATTTTATATAAATTTTCCTTGTATGCCATGGAGGTTGTTAATTTGTAATTTCTACTCCATAATTTCTCCCATTCATCTAAATTAATATTATAGCTGAAATTTTGAGCCCATGCTATCATGTTTCTTTTCACAATTTCTTCTTCCATTTTAAATCCCAATGGGTATTTGTATGTTTTAGATATAAATTTTTCCTCTGTTCCAACTAGAATTTTATCTAACTGATTTCGTCGGTTTCTCTAGTCTTAATTCAGCACTTTAACCATTTCATTATATTAGATCTTCACAAGAACTGCACTATAAAAGGCATCTTTAAATGAAAAAAGAGTAATCTTTAGAAAAGAATCCCTAGTACTATGTGTTAAGTTTGCATGAAGAGACAGATGTGGAGTGCTTCAAGCTCTTTGTTTATTAGTGACTACAGCTCAGAACAAACCCACTTTGGCTGGGCTGCAGCTGCTACTTATAGCCAGCAGCTGCAGTTGCCAGCCAATCAGAGTGCAGGGTTTTCCTGCACTTTTTAAACCAATCATTTCTTACATTTTACAAGAACAGTTCAAACTAAACCAATGACTTTAAACCTGCATACATAACACCCCTCCCCACTAGGTTCAGTCCATACTCAAACCCCAGCCTATCTAATGTATTCTTTTAAATAGGTGGGGCTCTTTATGTTGAAACCTAGTGGTTCAGATGTTTTGGTTCTCACCTTGTGAGGGAGGAAATGTGTCTGCTGACATTTCCTTACTAGGACTTGTAGTAATGGTAGAACCTGTTTGGTTACTACAACCTGGTCTCTCCTCCCAATCCATCTCCAACCCAATGTCAGCACCTAAATCAGGTAATGATGTGCAATCTTCCATTTGTGAAAATGGTTGTTGGTATTGTGACAGGTTTTGGGATGGTTCCTGTCATGTTAGCTCGTTACACATGGGGTTGATTCTTGCTTGTTCATTACACTCATGATCCTCCCTTCCCCTAGAAGAGGCAGTAGGTATGGGAACCAGAGAGGAGCAAAAGCGATGCTCCTGAGGTAATCTGGATCTTAACTGATCAATGTGCCTGCTCCAGAGGACACCATCCTCCGTTTGTACCCTGTAAGACCTGGGGCCTATGATTTGGGTTATCTCAGCAGGAATCCATAATGGTTCACCCATAAGGTTCTTAGCATAAACAGAATCACCCACGGTGAATGTGCAAATTTTGCTAGTGGAATCTAGTGGTGTGTTGGGTGCGTAACTGGGATGAAGGTGGTCAAGGGGAGACCTGAGTTTCCTACCCATCAACAATTCAGCTGGGGACAAATTAGTTGAGGGGTTGGGAGTGATATGCTGAACACTGAGATGTTTTTCAACTCTCTCAGTGATCTCCCCTGGACCCAATTGCTGAAGTTTTTCCTTGGTAAATCATACCATACATTCAGCCTGGCCGTTAGCCAAAGGATGCCCAGGGGCTGTCAGGGCATGTCTGATACCCTGCTGTGCTAGATATGATTCAAAAAGGTTGGATGTAAATTGAGGACTATTGTCAGAAACGAGTACATCAGGTAACCCGTGAGTTACAAAAGCTTTTAAGCTGTTTGATGACAGCATCAGTTGTGGTGGATGCCATAGGGATGACCTCTAGCCATTTGGAATATGCATCTACTATAATAAGGAAAGTGTGCCCTCTGGTAGGGCCAGCAAAATCAATGTGAATCCTGGACCATGGGCCCCTAGGACATTCCCATTCCTGTGGGGGCGAGGGTGGGGCAGGCCTGACTACCTGACAGTTGGGACAAGATGCAACCCAGTTTTCAACCATTTTGTCAATACCTGGCCACCATACATAACTCCTGGCCAATCCCTTCATTCTGACAATACCTGGATGACCCTCATGTAACATTTCCAAAACCTCTTTTGCAGTTTTGCAGGAATAACCACCGTTACCCCACAAAATACATCCTCTTAATACAGATAATTCAGTTTGCCTGGATTTAAAAGGTTGGGCAAGTTGAGGTAGATCTTGAAGAGGCCAACCTTTCTTAATCCAGCCTATAACAGGAGCCAATAAAGTGTCTTTGGCAGTCTCTCTGGCAATTTCAGCAGTGTACTGGAAGCTTGGCAACAGTTTCTAGGAAAAGGTGTAAGTCTCAGGAGCAAAGTCCTCAGTGTGAGAAGGAAGTGGGCAGCGACTCAAAGCATCTGCATGCCCAATGTCTTTGCCAGGCCTGTGGATGAGTTTGTATGAATAAGCAGCAAGAAATTCAGTCCACCTCAGCATTCTTGGTGACAGGATAGTGGGTGTAGGTTTGTCTCCTGCCACAATGCCTAACAGAGGTTTGTGATCTGTGACAATGGTAAATGTTCTCCCATATAAATACTCATGGAATTTCTTGACAGCTGCAACAATTGCCAAGGCTTCCTTGTCCAGTTGGCTGTAGTTCCTCTCTGCTTTGGTCAAGGTGCAAGAGTAAAATGCAATAGGAGCTTCCCTCCCACTGGGAAGCCTGTGGCTCAAACCCCCACACTCCAAAAGGGATGCATCACAAGTCAGTACAACAGGCAAATTCTCAGAGAACTGTATCAGTACAGCATCAGACGTGATTAGTCTTTTAATATTGTTAAATGCAGATTGTTCTTTTTGCCCCAGACCCATGCAGACTTTTTGTCTAATAATCTGTGCAGTGGTTCTGCAATGGTTGCCTTCTGAGGTAGGAACATGTGATAAAAGTTAATGAGTCCAAGGAAGGCTTGCAAATCTGTTTTACATTTTCTAGGGGCTTCTTTGATTGCCTGAACCTTGGCATCTGTGGGTGGATACCATGCTTGTCAATCATATAGCCCAAGAACTCAACCTTGTCAGTTCTAAGAGTGCATTTTCTTCCTTGACTTTTAACCCCACTTTTGAATCTGGTAAGGACTTCTCTGAGTCTCTCTTGTAACTGAGTGTCATTTTCAGCAGAGATTAACACATCATCAAAGTAAGTACTACCCCTGGCAGTCCTTGGAGCATCCTTTCCATAAGGCTTTGAAGATGCCTGGTGCCACGCTTACTCCAAACTGTAACCTTTACATTTGAAAGCACCTCTATGAGTCACAATGGTTTGGGCCTCTGCAGTGGCATCATCAACTGTTAATTGTTGATATGCCTGGGCCAGATCCAATTTGGCAAAGACTGTACCCCTGCCAAGTGAATGTAGTAAATGATGCACCACTGGAACTGGATATGTGCTCTGTTGAAGTGCATGGTTCAATGTCCCCTTATAGTCTCCACAGATTCTCACTGACCCATCAGTCTTGACTGGTGTGACTATGGGTGTCTCCCACCTGGAGTGGTCAGTG
The DNA here is from genome assembly GCA_009733165.1 of Naja naja. Lineage (NCBI taxonomy): Eukaryota > Metazoa > Chordata > Lepidosauria > Squamata > Elapidae > Naja > Naja naja. The sequence goes on along the minus strand of CM019148.1, from coordinate 134,052,888 downwards.
GGCTCTAAAACTCCTTGAGCTATTAGTTTATCTAATTGTGCATCTATTTTTTCCTTTAAGGCAAATGGGACCCTTCTGGGCTTTAGGAATTGGTGGCACCTTGGGATCTAGATTGAAAGTGATAGGGGTCCCCATATACTTGCCCAATCCGTTGCTGAAGACCTCTGGAAACTCAGACTTCAAGGCCTCCTCCCTTTCAGTGATGCTCACGTGATTGATGCCAGTCACCTTGATGCCTAGTGGATTGAACCACTCATGTCCCAGCAAGCTTGGGCGATCCTTGTCCACGATGGTGAGAAGCAAGCGTTTGGTGTGGCCTTTGAACTTCACGTTGAATTCTCTTGTTCCAACTACCGGAATCTTGTTCCCTTGGTAGTCTTTAAGAGTCAGTGCTTGTTTCTTGAAATGCTTCTTCTGAATGTTTGGAAGTAGTCTTTGAATAGTGTCCCATGACACCATAGATAGGTATGAGCCTGAGTCCACTTCCATTTGGCAAGGCCTTCCTTCAATAAGTACCTTGACATGCACTTTTCTGTTATTTAAAGAAGATGAATGACCAATAGTTACTGTCTGATGAGTTTCATTCTTCCCATTTGCTTCTGTGCTGTGCCCCATTTTCTCACTGAGGTTGTTGGGCCTGAATTCTTTGTCAGGAAACTTCCTTCTGTTGGGTGGAGTTCTGGATGATTTGCAGACTCTTGCTAGGTGTCCTCTTTTTTCACTATGGAGGCAGATGATATCTAGGAACTTGCATTCAGTGCGGGGGTGGCTTCCCCACAACCTCTGCAGTAGAAATCTTGCCTCTTTCTTCCCAGGTCTTTCTTTTTCCTCTCCATTCTGAGTCTATAAATTCCTTCCTCCATCTCACTGCAGTCTGACTCAGAATCTATTTGCTCACAATGAGTTGTTGTGGACTTTTCCCCATCAGGATGGCTTGTGGCCTTGTTAATTTTCTTCATGGCTGCTGCTGAGGACTTGGTAGCTTTTGCTGAAGAGGCCTCTTCTATTGCTTCCTTGAGCGTGATCTTAGGTCTTAGTAATAACTTGCTCTGAAGCACCTTGTCTTTAAGGCTCAGAACAAATCGATCGCGCATGGCCTCTTCTAAATTGTTAAATTCACATGCACCCCAATGTCTCTTAAACTTGCCACGAAGTCATTTATGTTTTCGCTTTCCCCTTGATCTCGACGATAAAACTCGTGTCTCTTAATTTGGCGCGATACTTGTGGGGCATAATGGGCTCTTAACTTTTCTAAGTCAGGCCATTCCATTACCTTCACGTCTGCAGCTCCAGTCAATGCCTTCGTCATCTTGAAAACTGCCAGACCACAGTGCGTAAGAAAGACCGCCTCTTCGCTTCGGAAATGTCGGCAAGATCGTTTCCTTCCAGATACATTTGGAAACGATCTGCATACGTCTCCCAGTCTTCTGCCATCGGATCAAACGGGGCTGGGGGGGTGTTCAGTGCAGCCATCTCTCTCTTCTTCTGTTCCGTATTGCCTTCTTCAGGGAGATCCCACTCTCGTCGCCAGTGTTAAGTTTGCATGAAGAGACAGATGCGGAGTGCTTCAAGCTCTTTGTTTATTAGTGACTACAGCTCAGAATGAACCCACTTTGGCTGGGCTGCGGCTGCTACTTATAGCCAGCAGCTGCAGTTGCCAGCCAATCAGAGTGCAGGGTTTTCCCGCACTTTTTAAACCAATCATTTCTTACATTTTACAGGAACAGTTCAAACTAAACCAATGACTTTAAACCTGCATACATAACACTATGCATACATAAAAGGACTAAGTACTGAAATGTGTTGTTTTCCAAAGGATGCATGTCAGATCAGATTAAACCCTCTTTGTAGCTGTTCTGAGCCCAGATACAATCTGCCTATGAAATGATATTCAAAATACAGAAACACTCTCCAAGGAACATATGAAACAAATGGTAAATGGGAGTACTATTGTTTGGCCTATTTTTCTAGGCACTTCAAAATAAAAACTAATGCAGATACATTTATACATACTTAATTACTGTCATTGGAAGAAGATACAGCAACTGAGCTGGAAGACAGATGTGAAAATCCACAGCTCAGGAATATAGATGTTTCTCTTTCTTTAACCAAGCCACAATGGGGATTCGGTTCTTATAGTGAACACTACATTTTATTCTTGAAACACTGGAATCTTAGAGAGCAGCAATTTATTACCAGGCAAGAAAATTAAATTATATCTGGATGTTGTAGTTGGATCATACATCTGTTATTATGTGGAAGAAAGGGATATTTTATTAACATTAGTTGAATACGACTGTGATTTGGTTTTAGGTTTTGCCCTGATTTCAGCTAGTTCTCATACTCATCTTCCATTTTTGGAGTTCATCCTCTTCCATATCACTCAAAAATTCAATGGGACTTCCATTCTCCAAAACTTACTCACTTCCAATTACCTTTACATCTTTCTATAATCCTGTGTCCCTGAACTTGTTCTGAAGTGTAACCCCAACCCTGGTCTCAAAAAATAGGAAAAATTTCAAAGAGGATACAAACACAGAAGCGAATATTTGTGGCCTAGAGTTCAACTGTGTTGTCCTTAGTGCTCTCTGAGCTTGGCGGTTTTCTTTCAGATGTTTCATTACCAAACTAGGTAATATCATCATACTGATTGTCAAGCTTCAAAAGGTGCTTTTATTGTTGCAACTATTTTTTTGTAAATTTTTTTTAAAATTTTTAAACATACATCAATATCATTTCATGGGCAGTGTGGGTCTGAGTGTCATTCATTTTGATACAAAAGTAATATTAATACAATGAGAATTAATCAGACTTACCTGGTCTAATGTCGCTATACATATCGATATCAGCAAACAATCCTTCAATTTTCAATTATTCAATATTTGCTACATCCTTCAAATAATAATAACTTTATTTTTGAGCATACCTAATAACATCCTTTTTCAAACTCTGGTGCTACTAGTTTTGCAATTATTATTGCTTCTCAGCTTGCCAATGAACTAAGGTGGGGGAGGGAAGGGGGAGATGGAATGTAGGTTCCAGACATCAAGGAACCAGCCATGTGAACCAAGGACACTTCGGCAGGTGTTTACCAGAGTCAAAAGACTTTCCCATAACAATACTATAAGACATAATTGGAAAATGTGACCTGGGGAGAGGAAGAAGCTAAACTTTAACTGTGTGGGTTTGCATGGAAATTGGTTAGATCTGGTTTTGCCTCACCTGTGCTGAAATGATGTACTCAATGAAGTTTTGCATTAAGAGATTGGATCGTCTTGACCGTGCTTGCTTTGCTTGGGTTCACCAGTCGGAACCTTGACACTGATGATGTTACCTACTTTGGTAACATAACATAATGTAACATAATGAAATGTCTGCAAGGAAACCATGTAACTGAGAGAACACCAAGAATACAAAGAATAAGGGATGTTTGTTTCATTGCCAAGGGATATTCCAATAGATAGATTTTGCATTTGCTTTTTTTTCCTTGATTTATTTTTCAAGCATTAACTAATCCTCAAGTTATATAACATTTAGCAAAGGAAAAAAATATTTTTAATTATACCTATTAACTTTTTATCTAGACCACTTAGCTATTTCATCTAATGCTTTAATGTCTACGCAAACAAGAGGTGAACCGTATTGCAATTTTAGATCATTGGTCAATTGACAATAGAAACTCTGAGAAATATTTAATTTAATTTAATTAATTTAATTTAATTATGAGATTTATATGGCGCCCTATCTCCCGAAGGACTCAGGGCGGCTTACAATACTAAAAAACATATAATACAAATGTTAAAAATAAAATTAAACCCAGGGAAATCTCATAATCATAAAACTAAAACATTAACCCATTTTAAAAAACCCTACCCCCCCCCATCAGTCCGGGTAGGCCAGTTGAAATAGCCAAGTTTTTAGGCCACGGCAGAAGGCTCGGAGGTCCGGGGCCACCAGGAGCTCCAGGAGCAGCTGATTCCAGAGGGCAGCCCCCCACAGAGAAGGCCCTATTCCTGGGGGCCACCAGCTGACACTGTCTAGTTGATGGCACCACCAGGAGCCCCTGCCTGTGGGAGCTTAATGTTCATCAGGAAGCCATTATCGGCAGCAAGGTTTCCTGCAAGTATCCCAGTCCAATGCCATGAAGGGCTTTATAAGTCAGCACCAGCACCTTGAGTCTCACTTGGAGGGCAACCGGTAACCAGTGCAGCTCGCGCAGGAGGGGTGTAACATGGGAGTATCGGGACCCTCCCATCACAACCCACACCGCTGCATTCTGGACAAGTTGAAGCCTCCGGGTGCTTCTCAAGGGCAGCCCCATGTAGAGAACATTGCAGGAGTCCAGATGGGAGATGAAGAGTGTCTGAGTGAGTGTACGTAGGGCATCTCAGTCCAGGAAGGGTCCCAACTGGGCAAATGCCCCCCTTGCCACGGCTCCTACCTGCTCCTCCAAACTGTGCCATGTATCCAGGAGGACACCCAAGTTACAAGCCCTATCTATGGGGGGCAACACCTCTCCCCCCAAAGTTAGCGATGGAATAACCTGGTGAACCTGAGATGCCGGTACATACAGCCACTCGGTCTTGGTTGGGTTGAGTCAGAGTCTGTTCCTCCCCATCCAGACCTGCACCGCTTCCAGGCACCTGGACATCACTTCAACAGCAACACTGGGTTGGTTAAGGGTGGAGATGAAAAGCTGGGTATCATCAGCATACTGATGATACCTCACCCCCAAACCACGGATGATCTCACCCAGCGGCTTCATGTGGATGTTGAACAGGAGGGGTGAGAGGACCAACCCCTGGGGCATCCCACAAGTTAGAGGCCTCACGGCTGATCTCTGCCCCCCTGCCAACACTACCTGCGAACGACCCGAGAGATAGGAGGAGAACCACCATAAAATGGTGCCCCCCAACTCCCAACCCCCCAAGGCATCACAGTAGGATACCATGGTTGATGGTATTGAAAGCCGCTGAGAGATCTAATAGGACCAGGACAGAGGAATGACCTCTGTCCCATGCCCTCCAGAGATCATCCACCAGTGCAACCAATGCCATCTCTGGGCTGTACCTGGGCCTGAAACCCAATTGGTACAGATCTAGGTAATCGGATTCCTCCAGAAACACTGGGAGCTGACGGGCCACCACGCTCTCAACAACCTTTGCCACAAAGCGAAGGTTGGAGATGGGACGAAAGTTGTCTAAATCAGCTGGGTCCAAGGCAGGCTTCTTGAGGAGGGGCCTCACCACCACCTCCTTGAAGGTGGCAGGGAAGGAACCCTCACTCAAAGAAGCATTTATAATCTCCTGGAGCCAGCCTCGTGTAACAGCATACACCAACCAGGAGGGACACGGGTCCTATAAACACATGGCAGCACTCAGCCTCCCCATGATTCTGTCCACCTCAGTTGGAGTCACAGAGTCAAACTCCTCCCAGATAATACTGCCAAGACCAGTCATCATACTCCCATCGGAATCTGCCCAGTCAGAGTCCAAGCCCATCTGAATCTGAGTGATTTTGTCTGCCAGATGTTGACTAAACTCCTCAGCACATCCCTGCAGAGGGTCCTCCCCCTCCCTCTGGTTGAGAAGGGAGCGGGAGACCCTAAACAGGGTGGCCGGGTGATTATCTGCAGACGCGATGAGGGTGGAGAAGTAAGCACACTTTGCTGCCCTCATCACAGCAAGATAAGACCTAATATAGGTTCTTAGTTGCAGTCGGTCAGATTCGGACTTGCTGGCCCTCCAACCGCTCTCTAGGCCTCTCTTCCGCCGCTTCATTTCCTGAAGCTCCACTGAAAACCAAGGAGCCACTCGGGATCTGCAATGGGTCAGAGGCTGCAAAGGAACAACTCGGTCCAGCGCCCCAGCGGCAGCCCTCTGCCAGGCATCCACCAGGGCCTCCACCGAGCTGTGGGCAATGGAGGTCAGAATAGACCCAAGCACCATCTGGAACTGCTCCGGGTCCATTAGGCGCCTGGGGCTCCCCCCTCTGGGCCCAACCAGGTCTCCATAATGCAAGCCATGTCCGCGCCTTCCTCCTCAGATCCCTGATGAGGGGAGCTTTGTTCACCATGGACCTGGCATTCAAATACACTAGCCCTAGCCCAGGGTTCCGATCCTCCAAGCCCCCGGGGGTGCAAGGATGAACTTGCGGGTTGGAGCGCACCACCGCTTGGAGACAGCGGGGGCACACTCCCAAAGAACGGTATGGCCTGCCGTCCCTACCTCTGCTGCCATTCCCGAGCACCATGGGGAATATGTGAAGTATCCTATTCTAACCTGATCCAGTAATTTAGTAAACTCTCCAATCACCATAAAATAGAAAGAGCCAAAAAAAATATTTATACATCTATTCATTATTAAAATTTGAAATTCAACATTAAAAGGTGTTCTTTGTCCAATGGGTCAATGTTTGAATATATCTACCCTTCCACCCACACAAACAGAAATCTTATTTCATTCTTTCTCCTGTGGCTTTGTTGAAAGCATGCTCTACTTTTACTTTACATTTGCTGAAACTGCAGTAGTATTTCTAAAGCAAAGCTTTCGCATATAGCTACATTGTTTGCAACTATCTGGTGCTTTCAGTAACAATTTTCAGAAATCTGGAAAAAAGTAGCAAGAAGTCAGCCAAGCTATAAAAATCCACAGGTACTTTATGATATATGCAACTCACCCACATAAATTATGAAGGTCCAGTTCTCCCACAAATATATTTTGAATGATCCTCAATAGCACAATATTAGCCTATATGTGATAATGTTGAAAGCATGGTCCTATTTAATTTGTCAACCGATTCAGGTAAATATATGATCTGTTGAAAAAACAACAACAAAGAGTGTATTAGCTTCTTAAAGATTGCCACATTAAACTTGAGTGTTTAATGGCTCCATCTTTAAAAGGGCATACATGCCTTATTAAATCTCCTCAATCATGAGATTAAAAGGGGGAAATCCTTCACCTCTGTGGTTTCACAACAAAAGAACCAGATTAAACCACTTTGTAAATCATTTTTAACTCACAAAGAATGCTACCTAAGATATGTCTTCATACCAATCTGAAGGCTGGACCCCTTCATTTAATCTAAGATCTGATTGTGGTAGAATAATCATTAATAAATCCAACACTCTCCCATAATGAATGAATTTTAATACTTGAACTGAATGGTTTTGTTTATAGTTGAACATATACTTAATCACCAAAATTATGACATTAATTATAATGAAGTATAACCCACATCACTTCACATAAGCTATAGGGTGGGACATCACAAAGCATTTTCTGAACTTTCCTGCAGATGAAGGAATGAAAGTAAATTACAGAAAAGTGTACTTCACTCTCTTTCTAATAAACTCTTGTAGACCATCTGTCAGAGTTCACCACAGTGTATCTAAGATTCTCCTAGAATTGTTTCAGGTAGTACATGATTTATAATGTACACCTACCTATTACTAGGCTCTTTCCTGATCTTACGAGTTAAAATTGTCTGCAACGAACAAAAAAATAATGATGGGTTTAGCAATGCTGAACAAAGGAACATTTGTGTCAAGGCTGTCAGCTGACTGCAAAAGAAGGATTCAATCAATACATATCAGCCAGTGTAAGAAAAAAAAGATATAAGCCTCGCATTGGGAGTTTAAAAATCACCAGATTTTTTTTTTATTAGCCTGCACAAGAACATAGCACAGAAAAATGAGTTTAATGGGCTTCAGTTTAGCTGACTCCAGGTCTACTGTGGCATTTATAAGTACTTCTATATACTCTTTCTGTTTGATCTTAATCTCATTTAGGCCTCACTTGATAATGCTTCTTGGCAGATCAAAGATGCATAGCACTTTATGCCTTCTTAACCATGTTTTTTTTTATGAAATCTGAAAAAAAAATCTGGACAGCAGGAGATTTAGCTTCATCCTTAAAAAAAGAAAATGATAATAATAAAAAGGAATAACTTGTTTGATGGTTAACTTTGACTGAGCTGTGAGGGTTTTTTTTTTTTGGTTCCTTTTGAACCAAGGGCATAATTGGATTGAAGCTGATTGCATAATATTTTACAGAAACATTATTCTAGAAATTGAAAATATTATTTGTAGAATTTACTTGTATCATTATACTTGCAGTTCTTTGTATTTAAGTTTAATGCTGGTTTGACTCTGGAAGTCTGATAATTCCAACAAATGTGGCATCATCCATGCCATAGAAGAGACATATTATAAATTCTACTTTTTATACATGTTTAGTATGCAAACTTAGCTTTGTTCTAATATATTTGTGTATTATCATCCTCAATATACATGCAGCATTCTGTTCATTAATTTCAACTGAGATGTCAATTTTATATCTGCAAAGGAGTGGGCAGATAGAATACCAGAATGGAAACTAGCTGAGATGTTCATGCCTTCAAAAGGTTATTGATTGAAGCAATGGGATTCTATTAAAAAATCCAGAATATGTCCTAGTTTAAATAATTTCCCCATCTTTAGATTTGCAATGATGGATTTGGATTCATCAACAGATTAGACCTTTTCTTTCAAAATTGTCATAAAGAAAACTTCAGTTATCTAACAGTTATTAACAGTTATTAACAGTTATTAAACTGTTCTTTTGTAGAGCTGACACAATATCATTAAATTCTGTAAAAAGGAGACTTAACATGGAATAATTAATAATTGAGAAATTTTTAAACTATAAAAAGCAATATTTAGCAAAGTGAAATGTGCAATTAATACATAGAAGCCAGATCCTCTTAACAATGGTAAATCTTAATTATCTTGTGGTATGTCATTTATATTCAACTTGTAACATCCACTCTTGTCTTGCTGTTCAGATATCATGGGTGAATTTGTCACTTGCATTTTTAAAGTGTTGTTAACTAAGCCACAGAGGAAGAAATAAAATGCTTTAAAAAGCATTCTTAGCAGCTCTCTAGACTACATAAGAACACAAGCTTTCAACTCATATGAAAGACTTTAGCTCTTTATAGTGTCTAAATATTACATTTAACATTTGGTGCAACCCAAGCATGTTTAAACACATTTGAGAATTTTTTTTCAATCTAAAACATTATTTAATCTGTTATGTATATGTACACAACGTAGTTGGGGTGACAATATATAAATGAAAAATATATATGCCTGTAGCTTTAAAGAAAAATACTGTAATGTATTATACTATGTTCTGGTTGGTTGGTTATGCTGCAAGTTGCCATAAGAGGGAGCTATAGATCATGGTTTAATTTCTCTTTCTCACTCTTGATACTGATACTGACTGACTACGGACCGATACTGACTAACCCTGTTTACTTTGATATTCTGTTGATATCAAAGGTTATCTGTTGTATTATGGTTTGGTATTTGTCTGCTGTAAAAGACATGAAACAGGTAAGAAGACTTTATAACTGGATATTTCTGGACTGTTAAAAATGTGTATGACATGGACTGTTTATTGGACTGTGCTATTTCTTCAAGTAAATGTTAACACAACTTGATTTAACTCTGTGTGGCTGTATATTTATTCATAACTGTTCTCATAAACATTTCCATGTGCATATCCTTGTTATACAATGTGTACTCTGCACATATCCTAACATAATCTAACTCTCCTCCAATGAACAACTAATGACTAAAATATTTGAATATTATTTTGTTTCTTTTTTCTACTTAATAGCACTTCTGAAATAAGTAATGCAACATGATTTGAAAAAAAAATATTCACAGAACAATCTGTTTCCTGTATCAGAGATCTTTGAAAAACCTGAAACCTATGTTTTCGAAAAGGGGGGGAGGTTGTACTACATATAAGTTAAAATCAAGAACAACCTACAGTACAGTACATAGGATGTTAAATTGAGTATTGGAAGGCTACAATTCTATAGGAACAGGTAGCAGTGATTATTTGGTTCACTCAACTACCTAAGGAAATAAGATTTAGCACAAAACTGGTCCAATCTTGAAAACTGCATCATCTATAGAAGTAAATTAATTTGTCAGCCATGGTATGGGAACATTAAAACAGACAACTGACACATATTTGCATATGTCATTTTGAAATAAAAAGGAGATTGGGAAAAAAACAAATAAACAAGCATCTCATTATCAAACTTAATAGCAAACAGGGTATCTTCTCAATATTCTTTGTGGGCACAAGCCATACCTGCTGCTGCCAGCTTGGCAATAGGGATTAGTGGTATAATGAAGTTCTAATATGATTCTCTTATGTCTCTTCATCAGCAAGGATTCTGTGAGTGCAAGGACTTCCTGGAGAAACTGCTTTCAAATTTTGTTCCCAAATGTTGCCTTTTGACCCAAGTAATATAACCATGGGCTCCTAGATCAGCCAGTTAGAAGATGTGATTGGGTTTGTGTCAGGAACAACTAATTAAAAGCAACCATTGGGTTCAAAACACAGAAGAGTTTATTATTGTCACTTATTTACAACAATTTGGTCAACTAATGGTCTGTGCTGAATTGGCACTAGAAAAGGATCAATGGAATTCATGGAGGGCTCTTGTGGCAGCACAATGACTCCAAACTGATGACACATTTAACTCTACTCTCCAGCTCTGCCTGCTCTTATCCTACAGTTTGTGAGTGACTGGATGGAAGAAAATATCAGCCGAAAGTACAAGTGACTTTGAGCCGACTTTTGCTGATTCCATGGAAACACTCTGAATAAGCATACAGAATACCACGAAGAAACTTTTGTGGTGTTTGACCTGAAGATTTTGGATTGTATGAGCACCTCTTTCCCTTGATTTTAACTTACATGGAGTACAAAAAAAATCCCTTTTAGCGAATATATACATATACACATGCACATGCACTTCTAGAGGGTCAGGGGATAGGCAAATATTCCATTCTGAATTCCACTTACTTTCTGCATGTTGTGTGTGAGCGAACAACTTGACTGCTTCAAACCATGTTTCAGCAAGCAGGACACTAAGCAGAAAAAAAATGAATCCAAGCCATCATGCTAATAGTATTTGCCATTCTTTTTTTATGATCTATATTATTTTAGAGAAATGTATAATGGATTCACTGCAGTGGAAAATTACTATCCAAACAGATATGTGCTGTCACTTAAACACTGGCCTTATTTGTTTATATATCTATATCTTCATGGGAGTTGAATTCAGGGAGTTGAAATCCACAAGTCTTAACATTGTCAAAGTTGGACATTCCGATCTAGATCTCCCTTCCTATTGAATTTTTCATAGACAGTTTTTTCAGTCTCTGACAAAATATTCCACATGGGGAAGAAGCCATCCAATCACTACTTTGAAAAGATGTTTGAAGGAATTACTACACATATAGCAGCAAATTGTGAGTTTTAACTATGGGGAAACTTTGACTTCAATTTTCGTCTTAATTGCCCCTTGATGTTTCTATTACCATTGGAACCAATTGTACCTGAGATAATACATGAGATTTCTTATTTTTAAGTCCCATGTTATCTATCAAAAGAAAGAGAGGGTACATTTAGAAAATGAATACTGAAAAAAGTGTAATCTCTTTAAGGCATTCTAAATGCTAATTATCTTAGTCTGCACCTTAATAAATTTGTAAACACAAAGAAAATTCAGCAGAAAAATTCCTGGAGGCACAAGACAATGTAGAGATAAATCTTAATTTATTATAATGGACTGGTTAAATAGAAAAGAAAATATAAAAGTACTAAGTATCACTGTTTTTTAAAAAAATAAGAAAACATTATCAGAAACTATTCTCAGTATGAGGGCATTACTATTGACATGTATTAGCAATGAGAAAAATATATTTGACACCATTTACTTTTAAATTGAGAACATGTCAAAATGATATTTTTTTCATCTCATTGGATTCATTCTCAAATTCAATTCTCATTACATTCAACATGATATCCAGAAAAGTTGGATTTAATTCCCAATTTCTATAAAATAATGATTTGTATCCAAGAGACTAGCAATGTTCAAAATCTATTCAGTTTACTTTAAAATCTCTTTATCCTCTCACCTCCTAAATCTTCTTGAAGAGAGAGAGATAGAGGAAGAGAGAGAGAAAGAGAGGGAGAGAGAGAGAGAAAGAGAGAGAGAGAGAGAGATTACTGAAATATCTCTACCAAAAATTCTGAAGACACTTTACCAGCTACTACTTACCAGATGTCACTCACATTTATAAGTATAAAAATTGTTTACTCTATTGAACAGCAACATGTATTGGTGGTATATTTGGTTTCTTCCAATATTGAGCTAATGTAATCCTCTCACCCCTCCTGTTCAACATCTATATGAAGCCACTGGGCGAGATCATCAGAGGTTTTGGGGTGAGGTATCATCAGTATGCTGATGATACCCAGTTATACATCTCCACCCCAAACCAAATCAGTGATGCCCTCTCTGTGATGTCCCGTTGTTTGGATGTGGTACGGATCTGGATGGGCAGGAAAAGACTACAGCTCAATCCGGCCAAGACTGAGTGGCTGTATGTACAGGCATCTCGCTCCAGTGAGTATATTCCACATTTGGCCATAGGGGGAGAGGTGTTACCCCCTGTGGATAGGGCGTGGAACCTGGGGGTTCTTCTGGACTCACGGCTCAGTTTGGAGGAGCAGGTGGGAGCCGTGGCCAGGGGGGCCTTTGCCCAGGTTCAGCTGGTTCACCAGCTCCGCCCTTACCTGGATCGAGATGCCCTTCGCACGGTCACTCCTGCACTTGTTACATCCTGACTTGACTACTGCAATGCTCTCTATGTAGGACTGCCCTTGCATACCATCTGGAGGCTCCAGCTGGTGCAGAATGCGGCCGCACGGGTTGTGATGGGAGTTTCCCGATACTCCCATGTTACGCCCCTCCTGCGCAAGCTGCATTGGTTGCCGGTTGCCCTCCGGGTGCGATTCAAGGTTTTGACGTTAACATTCAAAGTCCTTCATGGCATGGGTCTGGGGTACTTGCGGGAGCGTCTCCTGCCGATATCAAATACCGGTCACGCTGTGTGAGCACACAGGTTGGGACTCCTCGGGTTGCCGTCCGCGACAATGTCGGCTTGTGGTGACCGGGAAGGGCCTATTCTGCATCGGCCCCCGCCTTATGGAACCAGCTACCCGTTGAGCTCTGGCTGGCTCCCGATCTCTCCTCTTTCGCGTGATCTAAAACCTGGTTGTTTTACAGGCTGGGCTGGACTGATCTCCTGGGGGAGAGGGTGGGTTTTAAATTCGATTTTAATTTGGTTTTATAGTTGTATTTTGGCTTGTTTAGTTTAATTTCTTTTTAAATAATTTATTGTTCTGTGTTTTTATCTATGAGCCGCCCCAAGTCCTTTTTGGAGAGTGGCGGCATACAAGTCTAAATAAATAAATAAATAAATAAATAAATAAATAAATAAATAAATAAATAAATAATCCTTGCCACTGTTAATAAGTGTATTAAATCTTCTTTTCTCTTTATTAACATTATTATCTACTTATTAAGTTACTTTATTTATTATTTAAACAGTATGAATGTATTATTAGTTGAAAGACGGTTATAAACCAACATAGAGAAGTGAGAGTCATTTAGTGTTTAGGAGGTGATAGTGAACGAGGATGTGATAAGTATTAGTTTGTACTAACTAGTAGATTGTATCAAATTCGATATCAATGTAAACAATATTTACATATTGGTGTTTTTGTATTTTGTATCAGTGTTTTTGTACTTGTGTGTTGTTAAGTTTTGTAAATAAAGTTGTTTTTAAAAATTAAAAAAAAATGTTTACTCTATTGAGATACCTATAGAGATTTCAGATAATTTTCTTTTGACTGTATTTTCAAATAATCTCATATACTTTATGTTAAGTTTGCATAGAGAGGCAGACACGGAGTGCTTCAGCTGTTAAGTTTATTGTGACTTCAACTCAGAATGGACCCGACTGGCTTTGCTGCAGCTGCTATTTATAGCCGGCAGCCACAGCTGACAGCCAATCAGAGTGCAGGGTTTTCCCACACTTTTTAAACCAATAATTTCCAAGAACAATTGTTCCAAGAACAATTCAAACTAAACCAATGATTTCAAACCTGCATACATAACACCCCTCCCCACTAGGTTTAGTCCATAATCAAAACCCCATCTATCTAATGTATTCTTTTAAATAGGTGGGGCTCTTACGTGTACGTTGAGACCTATGTGGTTCGGGTGTTTTAGGGTTTTCACCTTGTGAGGAAAGAAATGTGTCTGTTGACATTTCCTTACTTGGACTTCTAGTAATGGTAGAACCTGTTTGGTTACTACAACCTGGTCTCTCCTCCCAATCCATCTCCAACCCAATGTCAGCACCTATATCACGTAATGATGTGCAATCTTCCATTTGTGAAAATGGTTGTTGGTATTGTGACAGGTTTTGGGATGGTTCCTGTCGCGTTAGCTCGTTACACATGGGGTTGATTCTTGCTTGCTGATTACCCTCATAATCCTCCCCTTCCCCACTAGAAGAGGCAGTAGGTATGGGAACAAGAGAGGAGCAAGGGCGATGCTCCTGAGGCAATCTGGATCTTAACTGATCAATGTGCCTGCTCCAGAGGACACCATCCTCCGTTTGTACCCTGTAAGACCTGGGGCCTGTGATTTGGGTTATCTCAGCAGGAATCCATAATGGTTAACCCAGAAGGTTCTTAGCATAAACAGAATCACCCACAGTGAATGTGAGAATTTTGCTAGTGGAATCTAGTGGTGCGTTGGGTGCGTAAGTGGGATGAAGGCGGTCAAGGGGAGATCTGAGTTTCCATCAACAACTCGGCTGGGGTTAAGTTAGTTGTGGGGTTGGGAATGATATGCTGGACACTGAGAAGTTTTTCAACTTTCTCAGTGATATCCCCTGGACCCAATTGCTGAAGTTTTTCCTTGGTAAATTGTACCATGCGTTCAGCCCGGCCATTAGCCGAAGGATGCCCAGGGGCTGTCAGGGTGTGTCTGATACCCTGCTGTGCTAAATATGATTCAAAAAGGTTGGATGTAAATTGAGGACCATTGTCAGAAACAAGTACAGGTAACCCATGAGTTACAAAAAGTTTCTTAAGCTGTTTGATGACAGCTTCAGCTGTGGTGGATGCCATAGGGATAACCTCTAGCCATTTGGAATATGCATCTACTATAATAAGAAAAATGTGCCCTCTGGTAGGGCCAGCAAAATCAATGTGAATCCTGGACCATGGACCCCTAGGACATTCCCATTCCTGTTTGGGGGTGAGAGGTGGGGCAGGCCTGACTACCTGACAGTTGGGACAGGATGCAACCCAGTTTTCAACCTTTTTGTCAATACCTGGCCACCATACATAACTCCTGGCCAATCCCTTCATTCTGACAATTCCCAGATGACCCTCATGTATCATTTCCAAAACCTCTTTCTGTAGTTTTGCAGGAATAACCACCCTGTTACCCCACAAAATACATCCTCTTAATACAGATAATTCAGTTTTCCTGGATTTAAAAGGTTGGGCAAATTGAGGTAGATCTTGAAGTGGCCAACCTTTCTTAATCCAACCTATAACAGGAGCCAATAAAGTATCTTTGGCAGTCTCTCTGGCAATTTCAGCAGCATGTATTGGAAGCTTGGCAACAGTTTCTAGAAAAAAGGTGTAAGTCTCAGGAGCAAAGTCCTCAGTGTGAAACGGAAGTGGGCAACGGCTCAAAGCATCTGCATGCCCAATGTCTTTTCCAGGCCTGTGGATGAGTTTGTATGAATAAGCAGCAAGAAATTCAGTCCATCTCAGCATTCTTGGTGACAGGATCGTGGGCATTGGTTTGTCCCCTGCCACAATGCCTAAAAGAGGTTTGTGATCTGTGACAATAGTAAAAGTTCTCCCATATAGATACTCATGGAATTTCTTGACAGTTGCTACAATTGCCACAGCTTCCTTGTCCAGTTGGCTGTAGTTTCTCTCCGCTTTAGTCAAAGTGCGAGAGTAAAATGCAATAGGGGCTTCCCTGCCAGTGGGAAGCATGTGGCTCAACACCCCCCCACACTCCAAAAGGGGAGGCATCACAAGTCAGTACAACAGGTAAATTCTCAGAGAACTGTATCAATACAGAATCAGAAGTGATTTGTCTCTTAATATTGTTAAATGCAGCTTGTTCTTTTCTGCCCCAGACCCATGCAGATTTTTTGTCCAGTAATCTATGTAGGGGTTCTGCAGTGGTTGCTTTCTGAGGTAGAAACATATGATATAAGTTAATGAGGCCCAGAAATGCTTGCAAGTCAGTTTTGCATTTTGGCCTGGGGGCTTCTTTGATTGCCTGAACTTTGGCTTCTGTGGGGTGGATGCCATGATTATCAATCATGTAACCCAAGAACTCCACTTTGTCAGTTCTAAGTGTGCATTTTTCTTCTTTGACTTTTAACCCCGCTTTTTGAATCTGGTTAGGACTTCTCTGAGTGTCTCGTGTAACTGAGTGTCATTCGCAGCAGAGATCAAAACGTCATCAAAATAGGGCACCACCCCTGGTAATCCTTGAAGCATCCTTTCCATAAGGCTTTGGAAGATGCCTGATGCCACGCTTACTCCAAATTGCAACCTTTTGCATTTGAAAGCACCTCTATGGGTTACAATGGTTTGGGCTTCTGCAGTGGCATCATCAACTGTTAACTGTTGATATGCCTGGGCCAGATCCAATTTGGCGAAAACTGTGCCCCCGCCAAGAGAATGTAATAAATGATGCACCACTGGAACTGGATATGTGCTCTGTTGTAGCGCATGGTTCAATGTCCCTTTGTAGTCTCTTCAGATTCTCACAGACCCATCAGCCTTGACTGGTGTTTCTATGGGTGTCTCCCACCTGGAGTGGTCAGTGGGCTCTAAAACCCCTTGAGCTATTAGTTTATCTAATTGTGCATCAATTTTTCCTTTTAAGGCAAATGGAACCCTTCTGGGTTTTAAACGGATTGGTTGTACCTTGGGATCTAGGTTAAAAGTGATAGGGGTCCCCAAGTACTTGCCCAATCTGTCGCTGAAGACCTCTGGAAATTCAGATTTCAAGGCCTCTTCCCACGATGGTCAGGGGTAGACGCTTGGTGTGGCCCTTGAACTTCATGTTGAATTTTCTTGTTCCAACTACTGGAATCTTGTTCCCTTGGTAGTCTTTAAGAGACAATGCTTGCTTCTTGAAGTGATTCTTTTGGATATTTGGAAGTAGTCTGTGAATAGTGTCCCATGACACCATAGATAAGTATGAGCCTGAGTCCACTTCCATTTGGCAAGGCCTTCCTTCAATTAGTACCTTGACATGCACTTTTCTGTTTTTTAAGGGGGAAGAATGACCAATAGTTACTGTTTGATGAGTTTCATTCTTCCCATTTGCTTCTGTGCTGCACCCCATTTTCTCACTGAGGTTGTTTGGCTTGAATTCTTTGTCTTTGCTTGAAGCAAACTTCCTTCTGCTTGGTGGAGTTCTGGATGATTTGCAGACTCTTGCTAGGTGTCCTCTTTTTTCACAACGGAGGCAAATGGTGTCTAGAAACTTGCATTCAGTGCGGGGGTGGCTTCCCTCACAACCTCTGCAGTAGAAATCTTGCCTCTTTCTTCCCAGGTCTTTCTTTTTCCATTCCATTCTGAGTCTGTAAATTCCTTCCTCCACCTCACTGCAATCTGACTCAGAATCTCGTTCCTCACAATGATTCGTAGTGGACTTTTCACCATCAGGATGGCTTGTGGCCCTGTTCATCTTCCTCATGGCTGCTGCTGAGGACTTGGTAGCTTCTGCTGAAGAGGCTTCTTCTATGGCTTCTTTTAGCGTGATCTTGCTCTGTAACACCTTGTCTTTAAGGCCCAGGACAAATCGATCGCGCATGGCCTCTTCTAAACTGTTGAATTCGCATGCACCCCCAATGTCTCTTAAACTTGCCACAAAGTCGTTTATGCTTTCTTGATCCCCCTGATCATGACGGTAAAACTCGTGTCTCTTAATGAGGCACGATACTTGTGGCGCGTAATGGGCTCTTAACACCTTTCCAAATCAGGCCAGTCCATTTCCTTCACGTCTGCAGCTCCCGCTAATGCCTTCGCCATCTTGAAAACTGCTGGACCACAGTACGTAAGAAAGACCGCCCTCTTCCACTTCTCGGAAATGTCGGCTAGATCGTTTCCTTCCAGATACATTTGGAAACGATCTGCATACGACTCCCAGTCTTCTGCCGTCCGGATCAAACGGGCTGGGGGTGTTCAGCGCAGCCATCTTGCTCTTCTTCTGTTCCACGTTGCCTTCTTCTTCAGGGAATATCCCACCTTCATCGCCAGTGTTAAGTTTGCATAGAGAGGCAGACACGGAGTGCTTCAGCTCTTAAATTTATTGTGACTTCAACTCAGAACAGACCCGATTGGCTTTGCTGTGGCTGCTATTTATAGCCGGCAGCCGCAGCTGACAGCCAATCAGAGTGCAGGGTTTTCCTGCACTTTTTAAACCAATCACTTCCAACACTTTACAAGAACAATTCAAACTAAACCAATGATTTCAAACCTGCATACATAACACTTTGCACGATTCCCCAAACTCTCCTTTAGTTCTTTGCTCACTGAATTTTGCAATCCAATTACCTGTTCAAAAATCCTAAATAATGTACATATTGGGGAAGTATATGTACTTGTGTATATTAAGGGATGTTATGAATAAAATCAACACAGGAATTATAAGGTGGAGTAGGAAATCTCATTAAGCAAGAATATGAATTGATTTTCTCCCTGCAATCTGTCCCTAACCTGGTTCTTCCAGTTTTCTAATGGTGCATCTGTTGCCACTATAATGGAATACATCCATCTTACTGCTGGTCATCTTCTTTTCTCTTTTCTCCCACCTGCATTGAGTTTTTTGCAAGACTTTGGGATATCACCATTGATCAACATAATATATGTATGGATCCAAGTGTTGTTGTTGTTGTTGTAATTGTTGTTGTTATTATTATTATTATTATTATTATTATTATTATTATTATATTTGACTGTCAACAATTCTGGGTAGTTCACCTTCTCCTCCTCTTCCATGATACCCCAGACATTCACATTCCAGCCAGTTCTATCTATACTTGAACCTTCTTACCAAGGCAGATTTATTTACAGGAAATGATTTGAGCTTTGATTATGCTTCCTTAAAGGTAAAGTTTCCCCTGCACATACGTCAGAGGTAATATTCAGCAGGTTCTGACCAGTTCTGGAGAACCGGTAGCAAAAATTTTGAGTTCAGAGAACCAGAAAATACCACCTCTATTCTCTGCCTCCTGAGTCCCACCCCATCTATTCTCTGCCTCCTGAATCCCAGCTGATTGGTTGGGTCTTCTTTTGTTGCCCTACACAGGAGAACAGAGCTGGAAAAAAGGTTAGTAGGGTGGGGAGGGAATGGGATTGTGCAGTCACCTTTCCCTGGAGTGGGGTGGGAATGGAGATTTTACAGTATCCTTCCCCTGTCACACCCACCCAGCCACACCATGCCCAACAAGCCACACCCACAGAACCAGTAGTAAAAATATTTGAATTCCACCACTGACATATGTGCTAGTTGTTTCTGGCTCTAGGGAGCAGTGCTCATCTCCATTTCATAGCCGAAGAGCCAGCACTGTCCAAAGATGTCTCTGTGGTCATGTGGCTGGCATGATTAAACCTTCGGCACATGACTGAACACCGAAGGCACACAGAACGCTGTTACTTTCCCACCAAAGTGGTTCCTATTTTTCTACTTGCATTTTTACATGCTTTCAAACTGCTAGGTTGGCAGAAGCTAAGGCAAGTAACAGGAGCTCACTCCATTATGCATTAGGCATTAGGGATTTGAACTGCTAATCTTTCTGATTGACAAGCTCAGCATCTTATCCACTAAGCCATCACGTCCCTTATGCTCCCTTAGCTATGTGTATTTCACAAATCTATAAAATAATTCATTTCTGGTCAGTCCAAACAGGTCACCCCATTTCAACCTTTTTCTCAGAAGAACCTTTGTAGTTTGGTTATTCTTTTATACTATGCCTCATAACACCATGAAAATCTGTTTTATATGTACTCTTCTTCAATTTATCTCTCAGTTGAGATAACGTTTGCAAAGGCTCCCTTGTCTTAAGAGCCACTGACTGCCCATTGTGAATTGCTGTTTCCTGCTCAGAAAGCAAAGTTTGCTGGAAAGAAGATAGGAATTGTACATTCCTTATTTATTAAACAGACTGTCTTCCAGGATTCCCCCCCCCCACAGTATGACTTTACAGCAAAGTTTGTAGATGAATATAAGGTAGCAAATTTCCAGGGAGTGAGAAAACACAGTATGCATGTCAGAGAACCAGCAGACCTTTGGCAAGGGATATCACGTTTTCTAACACATTCTTTTTCTTCTAAGCAAGCAAGATATGGGGGTACGGGATTGAGGCTGGAAAAGTCTGAATGACTTTTAGATGGCACAAAAGGTAACCCTTCTGGAACCCAGTTGGCTTGAAACCTTACAAAAGTGTAAAAAGGAATAAAAAAACTTTTCCACTGATGGAAGATGAATGGACACGACTTTGCAGCATGTGCTTGCCAGAAGACAATCTGGCAGATATTTATGCAAGAACAAGCTTTTGACAGTGCTTGAAGACCAAGTGTGAGGAATGAAGCAGCAATTACCTACTGAGCAAAGTAGTTTCATGCAACAGAGTATTGCACGCAGAAAGAAATAAAAATCAGATAGCAAATCATAGAAATATATCTGGAGATTGGTGTTTATCTTTAAAAAGGAAGAGAATCTTGTATTTAGATAGAAAATATAAACATTTAATCTGTTTTTAGCAAAAGGGTGAAAGGCCATGTAGTGTGTTAGATCATGTGAATCTACTTCATTACTAGGGTTGGGCTTGGGGAGAGAGGAGGAGGAGAAGGAGGAGGAGAAGAAGAAGAAGAAGAAGAAGAAGAAGAAGAAGAAGAAGAAGAAGAAGAAGAAGAAGAAGAAGAGGAAGAGGAAGAGGAAGAGGAAGAGGAAGAGGAAGAGGAAGAGGAAGAGGAAGAGGAAGAAAAAAAGGAAAGCAGGCATAGATAGAGAGAGAGAAAGGGAGGGAGAAAGGGGAAAAGATAGAAATAATATCTAGACATAAGGAACAGGAATTGAAAAATATAAGAGCTCTGAGAACATCACTCTAACCAATTATAGGTCTTATAATTAATAATTAATAATAATTAATATCTTAGGATAGAAAGAGGGAATGGCAAATAAGTCATTGAGAAGAGTCCCTGCAGTAACTGACAGCACCTGTTGTCCCTAATTTCAAGAAAGGAAATGCATACAGAAGTGGATTTTTCAGCATACACTTCAGCTAATACATAAAGGAAGCTTTTTTAGAACCAACAAAAGGAACATGACAGCAAGGTGCCACAGAGAAAGTGCTTCTCTATAAACAAGTAAAGGAGCAATGTGGTAGATGAAACTGCTAACCTGAATCAAGACACATTGAAGATACTCTGCACTACTGGAACACAGAATCTGTTTTCCAGTTTTGGCGAAAGAAATAGTTCTGAGTCTTTCCGGGAATTAAAAAGATACTTCAGGAGAATGGCCTCCCTAAGGACTTTAAAATGAAAGTGCAGGGTGCTAAAAGATACCTCCCTCTTCCTTCCCCAGAATAGATAAGTACACTATGGGAAGAAGCGAGATTGTTGCTACAAAGGGACTTATTAAAGTACTCAGAGAAAATAAGGACATTAGCTCATAAACTTTGATGAACACCCTGTTGTCTTTAATGGCTTTAATGCTGGGAAAGGTAGAAGGAAAGAGAGAAAGAGAAAGAAAAAAAAGAGGATGACCAACAATAAGTGGATGGAATTAATTATACTGGCAATGAAAGATATGAAGGATCAGGTCAGGGATAGATTGTCATGGAAAAAAACTTATCTGTGTGGTTGCTAGAAATCAACATCAACTTAGTGGTGCATAATCAATTAACTCAAAATCAACTTGCAATTGACTAGTAGATCATAAGCTACTTTATGCCCATCCATTTTAGACAGAGAGCCTAAAAGCAGAAAGATGACCTCAGTTAACTGCTGAGGACCTATTTTAATGAAGAGAGGTAGGTAATTTTGTGATGTTCAGTGTCACAGGTAGTAGGATAGTGAAGATAGTAGAGAGTGATGAAATAACGGAGGAATACAGCCAACTTTGTAGAGTGATTTATCTCCCAAGGGGGTGAAATTGAGAAGATTTTTTACTGCTACACAAATAACTATATTTGTTGCCTACACAAACTACTGGAAATGGTACCAGCAGTTCTCAGTATTTTAAGGGACTATGGAAAATACAAATGGATTGCACATAGCTTATAAATTGATCAGCCACGGACTAAGAAAACATGGACAATAACAACAGAGATTCTTTTTTTTAATATCTTGCAGTATGCCAAGGCAACATGACCAATTTAATAAGAGGTTAAGGATGTTATATCTGTGAGAAAAGAGGTAATAGAAACCAATTTTGTACAAGGGAAAGAGGTGGGGTAATCTCCATGTATTTTTAGTAAGTCCTGCAGTTGTCAGGACTTTGTATACACGTTTTATAGTTTTATAGTTTTCAGCAGTGGTGGCTACTTCTCTGGGTACTTGCTACAGACAATAGCTTTGGATCCTTTTTTTTTTGGTCTACATATAATATTGTAAAATAACACAAGCCCCACAATCCTTTTCCAAATAGAAATACCCCTAATTCAATGAACCTAAGTCAATCTTGCCTCTAGCCTTGAAACTTCTCTTGGACAAATACGTACCCACTGGATATATAAACAACTCAAGAACACAATATATCATTTATGCTAATTTTTTGCTATTCCATCTGATAGTACACAAGCATTACAAAAATCTTGAATGCATGGAGTTTATTTTGAATCAATCAAGCTACCTTCTCTCCCTCAATTTCTATTTGTACAATATTTTATTCATCTGTGACATAAATGTGAGGGAGATGGGTGGTTTCTAAATTTGATAAACTAAATAAAATATAAAGATTAATCCTACATTAATTAATGCTAATTATCCAGTTATTGGGAAAAGACTACAAAGAATGCTAACTTTTCTCATTTCTTGCGAGTTTCTTTATTATAAAATGAGAGATTGAGTAGGAATTTTAAACCAATTCTCAGTTTAACTTTTTAAGTAAAGAAGTATATTTCCAATGTCTAGTTTGTTCTATGAATGTTTATTTCATGAATAGACTGTTTCACATATTACATTAAATTATTATTTTTTTCTTAATCATGTTAATTGAATAGAATTATGGAATTGGAAGTGATCTTCAAAATCTTCTAGCCCAACCACTTGCTCAGGTCAGATTCCACTAGAGTAGGGGTCCCGAACCCCTCATCCACAGACCAGTGCCAGTCCATGATGCACCGGAAACCAGGCCAAGGGAATAAGCAAGCCCCATCTGTGCAGGTGCAGGATGTAGGTAGCATGTGAAACCACACCCCCTCTGGTCCGCGGAAAACCTCTCTCCATGGAATCAGTCCCTGATTGCGGGCTGCTACACTGCAGCATTTCTGATCTAGTCTCTATTCAAAAAATTCAGCCTTACCTTTGTCTTGCCTTTCTTACACCATCACTAAGAGATCAGTTCCCATTTCCCCCACACATTCCAGCAAAATGTTCTACTACTTTCAGGATTGATTTGCAATGCGATCTATGGCAATTTAGTATTGAAGAGCAAGATTTCATTTCAAAGGTCTACCACCCCCTTTCTATTCCCTCCAAGGAGATGAAAGTTCAGGAACTCTGTCGAAAGGAGGTTGATTACTATGAACAACTTCAAAATTAGAGATCCCTTGCCTATACCCTTAATGGCTTTCTTGGTGACATCTGGTCGCTTTCATTATGTCCAGAAAGCTGGCTAAGCAGCCACTTGAGCATGTTTAGTTTCTCAGTTTCATCTGACAGTGAGCCGCTGCTTTTAGCATTGTTGCACAGACGTTTTCAGAAAGATGATGAGGCAAAGATTGGCTGTAGTTATGCTGACTAACCAATTTAAAGAATCCCAACAGGGCGACAAGAAGATTCTGCAGATCATTACTTGACAGAGGACAAAGGTCAGCTTTTATTTGCTTGCTACATTTGATAAACATTTCAGTTAACAGGCACTGAAATAAACATGAACACACAAAACATTTACTTTCAGACAGGGGATCACTGGTAAAAGGAACTCAGTGTCAACTCCTTTTAGGAGGTCAAACATTTTGGCAGTATTAGCAGAATAAACTAACATTAATATTTCCGGAGATTAGCATCTCAGGAGTGAAGCAGAATGATGGCCGCCTTAATGCATCCTGGATGCACATCTCCAAATGACCTAAACAAGTGTTTGCTGAAAACATACATAATTAATTACTCATTATGAGATAGAAATAAGGGGAATTCATAGCTGTGAGGAAATACGATCAGATGCATTTTTGAATATTGTGTCCGGTTCTGGGTGCTGCAGTTTTAGAAAACTTTAGACAACGTTCAGAGGAGAGCAGTAAGGGTGATCAGGGACCCTGGAGAAACAGACCGAGGGCCTTGTGTAAGTTTAGTATTGAGGAAAAAAAAATTATTAACTGTAGGGCTTTAATCATAGAGAAGCCAAAAATTTCCTCATGTGTTCCTCGGAGTGAAAGCCAAAGGTTGTGATTCTTCAATTATAGCGAGGCAGGGTCTAAAAGAATTATAGGAAACATTTTCTAACAGTAATAGCAGTATGATTCTGGAACCCATTACCTTGTGATACGGTGGTTTGTTTTTGTTTAACATGTTGAGTCCTTGGTGGCTCAGGCTGTTAAATGCCTGCTCTTAAGATCCAGCTGTCTACAATTACTGTAGGCTCGAATCCCACCAGGCTCAAGGTTGACTCAGCCTTCCATCCTCTCAGGATAGGTAAATTGAGGACCCAAGATTGTTGTGGGCAATAAGCTGACTTTGTAAAAATGCCACTTAGTAATAAGCAGGCATATACAATGGAATGAAGGCTATTGCTGAGCGCATTGGGTTGTGCTCCAAAAATTGTAAGCCGCCCTGAGTCTTCGGAGAAGGGTGGCATATAAATGTAACTAAAAAAAAAAAAGCTGAATGATTATCTGTTGGAATGAAGAAGCTAACCACCACATTGCCAGAACACAAGTGAGTGGTCAGATGAGGAAACCTGAATTCATTGGAAGCCGCCCATTGCAATGAACAAGGACATACATTCAATTTTACAGCTACTCAATATTGTTGGCCGAGCAGGTACAAAGATAGCCAGGGAGATGATTGAAGCCATGAAATGGGCCCCTTTGTCAATCAACAGGAGTGCTGATTTATCACAAGCTTATCAGGAGCCATGGACGTGGCAGCACAAGGAAACAACAACCAATGACTTAATAGTTGGCCATCAACACCCAATCAACACATTTTTAAAAAAAAGTTGCACCTGACCAGGCTCCACATAAATACTAGCATGAGTCTGAAAGCTCAGGAGACTAAATTTCTGGTCTTGGTGACAGACCAAAACTGGATCTGTTGGAATGCTTTAAGATGCGCCCTTGCATTAGATGAGAGCTTGGAGTCCTTTTATAATTCTAAACCAAGACTCTGGTGTGATTTCCTGCCATTCTGACTCAATGGCATATAATTGCTCTCAAGATGAACTGGATTACAATAGTTTCCAGGGCTCATTTGGCATAGTTACTTCCAAAGCAGGCTAGAGAAGACTGGACTTGGCTATCTAACTTCTTAGGAAAAAGCTTTTTTTTTAAACATAACATTTACATTTTAAAATCAGAAGCTTTTTCTCCCTCTGTCTCTCATTTTTCTTAAAAGGCAAAAAAGTTAATTTCAGTCCCCCCTCCCCTCAAAGTAGAAATGAATGTTGCTTGAATGTTGCAAATAAGTACATAATTTGGAAGGGGGATAAGTTGATAAAGGAATACATGCAGATCAACATGTAATTGGAAGCAGAAAATTCTTAGTAGATATCCATAGACATAATTAAATTCTTGAACACAGTAGCTGACTTAACCATTGGTATCCTCCTAGTAACCATGAAAATATTAATAATGTGAAAACAACAAATGCTTGAGATAGCACTGAGCATAATTGAATTTGGATATTTTCTTTAAAAAAATTAATATATGTCATAACTGCTTAAATAAACCTGAAAAATGGCCAAGATTTTAGTGCTAGCATTTCCCAGTTTATGGTCCAAAGAAACATGATACAGTAATTTTGCTGATATTATTAACCATTGATCAAACAGGAAACTATTTGTGAGTCTTACAAACATTCTTTCATAGAACACAGAATAACGAGAGTGGGATGGGATGTTGGATGTTGTTTTGAGCAGGAGAGTCTATACCATTTCAGACAAATGGTTGTCCAGTCTCTTCTTGAAAGCCTCCAGTGATGGGGCACTCATAACTTTTGAAGGTAAGCCATTCCACTGGTTGATTGTTCTCACTGTTAGGAAATTTCTCCTTCATTCTAAGTTGCTTCTCTCCTTGATTGGTTTCCACCCATTGCTTCTTGTCCTGCCCTCAGGTGTTTTGGAGAACAGCTTGACTCCCTCTTCTTTGTGGCAGCCTCTGAGATAGTGGAACACTGCTATCATGTCACCCCTAGTCCTTCTTTTCATTAAACTAGACATACCCAGTTCCCAGTTACAGTTTTTGATACATTTCAGCAGTTTATCGTTTTCTTATATCCCATCTTATAGCTTCATCTTATATCCCATGGGTGTAATCATTAGGTCTGCGTGAAATTATTTGGATTCACCTAAACAAGATGCTTTCCCTTGTAGGTGCAATGTAGTACCCCTTCTTAAAGCAAAGAGGCTATATTGTTTGTTCTGGCTGTCCTGATATCACACTTCTAATAACAGAAGAAGATTTGGGCATAAAAGCTGCTGGAGGAGAGAGATGAACAGGTAAGTAAAGCAATGTTGCTGCTTTGCCTTGCTCTGAGAAGTAAAGGAGCCATGATGCTTCCTGAAGCAACTTCAAGGGAATATTTTCTGCAAGAAAATCAAACAGGATTGATTTATGTGTATCTACTGAAGTGTTTGAATGATAACTCACTCTGTTCTGGATATGTAAGCAAACTATGTGCTTCAAGGTATATAGGTGGATTGCTGTTTTTATTTTTACTTACTTATTTATTTATTTATCAAAGTTAGAGACCACCCATCATTCACAGAGCGACTTTATATGCTCCCTTCCTACCTCCTTCTCAAGAATTAAATAAGGGATAATTGTATTGACTATGCATGACTGTGCATAGGTGTGCATGTGTGTGTGTGTTGTTTCAGAATGTCATTTTTTCAATTTGGAAGGCTCCCTTCTGTCTTCTTTGCTTCCCATGAAAACAATCTACAAGGAGTAGAGCTGCCCTTCATTACTCTTCTTTTTCCTTCAGCAGGGCTTCTATAGAACTTCCATACACCTTCTTTTCCAGAGTCTTACATTATGCTCTGTTGTAAGCAATGTGTCTTCCACAACAAATGGCATCTCCAATCCATTTTGGTTTACCACTCTTCCTTGTTCTCTTTTCCCAGAAGACCTTCTTATGGTACAATTTGCTGTCTGTTCTGTTCTCGGGGTTTGCTGCCAGCTAAAGTGAACTACAGGTCCATCTAGGTGAAAGGATAAACTATGGGTGACTGCATGATCTCACATATCTTTTTTGAATTTCTGCATATCATAGCAATAAAGTTTCCTGTTTTTCTCTCTCCTGGAATTCTGAAACTTCCTGCATTGAACATGATTCTTCTGTTGACTCTATTCTCTGATCTATTTCCTTTTCTAAGAAGTATGATAGAATAGAATAGAATTCTTTATTGGCCAAGTGTGATTAGACACACAAAGAATTTGCCTTTGGTGCATAAGCTCTCAGTGTACATAAAGAAAAAATAAAGTACATTCATCAAGAATCATAAGATACAACACTTAGTGATAGTCATAGATTACTAATAAGAAATCAGATCATACTGGGGATCAAATAAAACAATACAAATTGTAAAAATACAAGCAACATGGTTATAGTTATATGTTAATGATGTCATCAATTACCAATCATATAGGAATATGAGAAGAAATGTGCCTATTAAATGGCCTGATTAATAAGGGATACAGATGAGGCAGTTCTTTGTGATGTTTAATCAGGTTATTGGCAGAAAAATATTTTTGAACTATTGAATGTTGTACAATCATAGGAATTTCCACACACACACCGTGCAAAACATGCACACTAATCTCTGGTGCTCTATTAATTTCTTCTGGAAAACTGGTCCATAAATTAGTTCCTGCTCAACTCTTATCACCAATCAGATGTGACCAGCATTAAATAAAAAGAACAAAATGTAGATGTGATTTATAGGACAAATACTGTAAATGGTAAAGTATAGCAGTGCAATGGCCATAGCTTTCTTTTTAGTTTTCTGGGCATTGCTGTAGCTCCCCACCTAATTTCTTGCTTTTTTCTTTGCTATTGGAGACATTTCTCCTCCTTCCATCCATTGTATTTCTTCAAGGGCCAGATTGTAGTTCTCCTCCATGGGCCTGCTGGAGGTAGAAACAGGACGGACACCTCCTGCAGCACTGTGCCTCCCAAAATGGGGCACAGGAAGGTTCAGTCTCCATTTTGGCCAGCAGAGAGTGCTGCAGGAGGATGTCCAGGCCAAAAATGGGGCACTGTAGGCTGGTCCTTGTTAATTCTAGGCCATCCCCAGATTTAAGCATCCCACGGGCCGGATCCTTGAGTTTGACACCTCTGCTCTACACCTTGGTAGATATTGTAGTTTATTTCTTTTTTTTACAGTGCTGTTCAAAAAGGTTATTTCTTCTTCTCTTTGGAATTTCTCTCTCTCTTTTTTTCACAAAAAGGAAATGATTAAAAAAAAACCCACTTCCTTCGAATGCATGATGCAATCATTCTTTGTAAAATCAGGCCTTAAAATCAAGTTTAATCAAACTTGTACTTTACTCAGACACTTCAGAAATGGACAGATGTGCAAAATTAAGATAAATAATTAATAATCCTTTTCAAAAACAAAACTCTCCTAATAATGGAGAATATTTGTAACTTAGGGTTGACATAAGGGGTCCTTGGTGCTCTCTGAGCTTGCTTGTTTTCTTGCAGATGTTTCATTACCCAAACTAGGTAACATCATCAGTACTTGCCCTGGACTAGTTAGTCCTAGTCTTAGTCCTAGTCTAGCACTGATGATGTAACCTAGTTTGGTTAAGGAAACAAGCAAGCTCAGAGAGTGCCAAGGACTCCACATAAATCTCCTTTTAATTAATGTGCTAAAAGTAGAATTTATATTGGGTGTACAGTACACTCTATCTTCATTCTCCTATTTCCATTTTGTTTCAGTTTATTCTTCTTATATATAACTGCAGTGAACCAGCAACAACAACAAAAGGGCTAATGGAAAATATTAAACTCCCTTCTAGCAGATTCTTCGTGCATAGTTTTTAAAACTTTAAAAGTTAGTTCTGTTTCTCTATTGTTCCATGTGCCCTGAGTAAGTTCTGAACAAAATGAAGCCCTTTGACATGAAACTTTTGGTTCACAAAATATTTTGTGTAAAATCAATCCATAGCAAGAATAATAACAAGAGACCACACAAACTTTGTGTGTCTCTTAGCTGTCTGAAACAACTTTGGAAGCATTTAAGACTAATTATTTATTTTATTATTATTTATTCACACACACACACACACACACACACACACACACACACACACACAATTGCAACATAATACATGACTACATAACTACATAACTAAAGATAATAGCAAAGAATAGAAATATATCCAAGCTGCAGAATACTTGGCAATGCAGGCACAGGCATCAGAACTAATCATTACAATCTAGATTGACAGAAGGTAAGAGAAAAGGAACAGTAATGAATCTAAGGAGACAATGAAAAGGTAATTATGCTAGGCCAAATAAATAAAGATGCTTTTGTACTATTGGAACGTAATTTGTTCCATGTACTTAACATTATGCTTGACTTATATACCAACATTTAGATATAGTCAGAATGATCCATTGCCTGAACCCAGTGAAAGAAATCTCACTTAAAATAAGTTGATGTTGCCTGCAATTGTACTGGTGATCTATTATAAACATTAAAAAAAATCAAAGCTAAGACAGCTGAACTTTCAGTTAATTATCCAGTTGGGTTAGCAAACAGATCAAGTCTCCCAATTTGTGATATTTATTCTGAAAGCATATATTATAAAATGACTAAGTCCTATGTTGCATGCCAGCTATAATCAATCCTGGATTTAGGGATTCTTTTTTTTGGAATAGGGTTATTTTAAGCTGGCTGAGGATTTTTGTAGGTGGAGTAATAAATATACGAGTCACTGGGCTGCAGTTATGAAATCCAGCCAACTGGTTCTCAATTTTGGGAGAATGTTGTTGATATCAGGGCTATAAAAAGGACAGAGCAGTTTTATTCTAAGAATGCAAGCTTATGTCTACATAGCACCCTATTGCAATTCCATATATTTCAATATATTGCAAATTGCAAATATATAAAGTGTATATTGCAATAGCAACAGACCCCACCTACTCCCCATGCACACTTTGATCCCTTCTTTTTCATTGTGATTAACTGCTTTTTAACTGAATTTTACATATATGGTTCTTATTTATTGTCCTAATGTTTTATTTGGCATATTAATTGTAAAACTGTAAGCCACCTGGAGTCGCCTTGGTAAGATGGGCAATATAAAGAGGTAGTATTCAACTGGTTCTCACCAGTTCAGGAGAACCAGTAGCGGTGATTTGGAGCGGGTTGCCGAACTGGTAGTAACTTCTGGCTGGCCATGCACCTGACCTCATCGCCCACTCACTGCTCGCTCACTTGCCCCGCCCACCTGATGCTCGCTTGCATGCCCACCGCTCACCCTGCCCAGTCACTCCTCCTCTCCTATGCAGCATGCTGGGTCCTTGTGGCTTGCCTTTCTAACCTGGCTTCCCCACATGGTGCCTGAGTCCCAACTGAGCAGTCCTGATCTGCCTGCTCACAGGTAAGCCTGCAAGTCACACTAGCCGTTCCTCAGCTGCCCCAGTGTCTTGCCGGGCCTTCCCCACCTCTCAGGGCTTTACCGGACCTCCCCCTACTGCCTGGGGCCTTACCGGGCCTCCTCCCACCTGACCACTAGCTTCTTAATGTGAGCAGAAGCTGCTGGTTGGAGCGAGGGAAACTGCAGTGCTGGGCTCCTGTGATGGCAAGTGCCAAGGGATACCTAGAATTGGAATAAAAGGCTGTGCGGCTGTGGCAGAAAGAACCAGAGTTTCTTGACATGAGAGCAGCTGCTCCTGCACTCATGCCTGCTCATCCAAGCTGCCAGTGTTGCCCTGGTTCTTTCTGCCACAGCCATACAGCCTTTTATTCCAATTCTAGCTATGCCCTTGACACTCGCCGCCGCTGGAGCCCAGCACTGTGGTTCCCCATGCTCCAACCAGCAGCCTCTGCTCACATCAAGAAACCGGAGGTCAGGCGGGAGGAGGCCAAGGTGGAGTGCCATTTCCAGGCCAGTCTGGCCAGTGGATAGGTGAGCAGGTGACCCTCAGGGTGATGCAGCAATGGTGGCGGCCGGAGTATGCCATGGCTGTTCGCTTTCTCTACTGTGCTGGGGCTGAGAGGGGCAGCAGAGGTGCCCTGAAAGGGAGGGCGGGAACTCCTGGGACTGCTTCCTGCAGCTGCGCTGCCACTGCTGCTGCACCCCCCCACCGTGGTGCTCTGAAAGGGAGGGTGAATGCATGTTCTGGGACTGCTGCTTTTTCGTTCTCCTGCCACCCACTGCTCTGGAGCTCACCTGATCATTTCTTCCCAGACCAGGTGTGTGTGTGTCATGAGAGAGAGTTTGGTGTGTGTGTGAGATAGAGAGAGACAAGAAAGGAAGGAAGGAAAGAAGGAAGGGCAAGAAAGAAAAATCAAGAGAGAAAGAGCATAAAAGAAAGAAAGAGCATGAAAGAAAGAAAGAGGAAGAAAGAAAGAAAGAAAAAGAAATATGAAGGAAAGGAGAGAGTGGTGTGTGTATGTGAGAGAGAGAGAAAGAGAGAGAGAGGGAAGAAAAGAAAGAGCAAGAAAGAAAGAAGGAGAAAGAAATAAAGACAAAAAAGAAAGAGAAATAAAGAAAGAAATAGGAAGAAAGAAAGAAAGAAAGAGCAAGAAAGAAAGGAAGGGAAAGAGAAAGAAAGAGAGAAAGAGAAAGAAAGAAAAACAAATAGGCAGAAAGAAAGAAAGAAAAAGAAATAGGAAGGGAGAGAGAGAGAGAAAAAATCTGTGCTATTATTTTTAATTGTTCCATTATTTATCATATATTAATATTTTACAGTGTCCCTACACCTAGGTGATTTTACTGCCTTTCTTTTGCCCAGGTATTTTTCAGAGTTTACATGTCTCTAATCCAGAGCATAAATACATGTGTGTTTAACAGAGTTGAAAGGTACCTTGGAGGTCTTCTAGTACAACTTCCTGCTCAGGCAGGAAAACTGAGGATGCCAAACTCTGAGTAGAGGTCCTGTGAAAGGTGTCAGAATAACAGAATAACACTTAGAAGGGACCTTGGGGGAACCCTTACCATTTCAGAGAAATGGCTGTCCAGTCTTTTCTTAAAAACTTCCAGTGATCGAGCAGCCAGAACTTCTGGAGACAAGCAGGTCCACTGGTTAATTGTTCTCACTGTCAGGAAATTTCTCCTTAGTTTTAGGTTGCTTCTCTCTTTGTTCAGTTTCCATCCATTGCTTCTTGTTTGCCTTCTGGTGCTTTGGAAAATACATTGCCCCCCTCTTTCTGGCAGCCCCTTAAAAGCCTGTTGCCTATTATACTCTTGAGCAAAGCATGTGAGCCATTTCCTCCTTTCAGTGGTCCATGAAAGTACATCTATAGTACGTAGATAATAAAGTCAAAAAAAGGTGAACATTTTTACAGAACTATAGATACGTTGAGGCTGGGTGTGACAAGGAATGGCTGGAAAGGGAGGGGCCAGGTGAGGCATCCCTTGATGTGAGTGACATTGAGTTGGCCATGCCCACCCAGTCACAAGAACGTCAAGCATGACCACCCAGTCACATGACCACCAAGCCACACCCACCAAATAAGCCATGCCCACAGAATCGGTAGTAAAAATTTTTGAATCCCACCACTGGCAGTATAATTTAATAATGAATAAAAAAAATCACAAGCTAGTGACCATCACATTGTACGATATTCTATGCATACCTAAAGATGGTTTAGGTGTGCTTGAATATGCTTATATTCGGAAGAAGTATCTTTGAATGCTAAACTTTGATAGAGGTGAACAATGACTGTAACACCCAAAGGTGCTTTTTCCAAGAGGCAACTGGAGTTCCTTGTTTTTCTTTGAAGATGTTTTGCTTCTCATCCAAGGAGCTTCTTCAGCTCTGACTGGATGGTGGGAAATGGAAGGATGGAGTCAGAGCTGAAGAAACTTCTTGGATGAGAACCGAAACATCTTCAAAGAAAAACAAGAGAGTCCAGTTGCCTCTTGGAAAAAGCACCTTTGAGACAACCATGACCTGGATGACTGAGAATCTCCATAGACAATGACTGTAACACTTAGAAATACAGCTCACCCTTTGTTTGATGATTTGATGATTAAGCATTATATGTAGCATAATCATTATGCCTAATTAATTCCAGTGGTGTTATACACTATTGTTATTTTAAGAGCTAAAGAAGGAAGTACTTAGATGTTAATCAAATCAGTACAAGCTTTATAAGTTACTTCAAAATCAAATAGAAATCTGGGTGTCAACTATCCATAGACTTTTTTTCTTTTTCATACATTCCATATTTAAATCAAATCAAGCATATAGGGTCTCAGTTCAATACAATGCAACTACACATTTAAAATATTCTCAAACAATTAAGAATGAGAAGACAATATCAATGCTTGGGTGAGCCATGCCTATTTTTAGAAACTAGGCAATCTTTAGAGTGGTTACAATCTACATCAATAGTTTTTCAAAGGATTTAATTAATCTGATGAAGGAAATTGATCATTTGGTTACGTATAACATTGTTGACATGGTGAGAGTCATCCATATGGAGTTGGAAAGACTTTTTATAGAGGACTATGGTACCCAAAGAATTAATAACACACGATGGGCCAACTTGGTCCATCCACTTAAAGGTGTGGTTATTGTGGGAAAGGCCTGTATTAGAACATAGAATAATAGACTTGGAAGGGACCTTGGAAGTCTTCTAGTCCGTTCCCCTGTTTGAGCAGGAGACCCTATACTATTGTAGACAAATAATTGTCCAGTCTCTTCTTGAAAACCTGCAGTGATGGAGCACCCACAATTTCTGAAGGCAAGCAGTTCCGTTGGTTGATTGCTCTCACCATTAGGACATTTCTCCTTAGTTCTAGATTGCTTCTTTCTTTGGTTAGTTTCCAACCATTTTTTCTTGTTTTGCTTTTTGGTGCTTTGTTAAATAGTTTGGCCCTCTCATCTTTGTAGTAGCCCCTCAAATATTGGAACAGTACTATCATGTCACCCCTAACCCTTCTTTTCATTAGACTAGACATACCCAATTCCTGTAGCTGTTCTTCGTATGTTTTAGCCTCCAGCCCCCTAATTATTTTTGTTGATTAGATATCCTATCTCAGATGCTAGAAACATAACACTTTTATGAGAGTTGTTCATAAATCCAATCTTTCCAAGTTTTAATAAGGGTAAACCAAGTTTCCAACTTCAACAATCCTTGCTGATCCATTTGACTGTTTTTTTCTTCACTTTATGCTGTTGCTTATGTCTTACTTCATTAGTCTTTCTTGTTTGCTCTATACCAGTCAGAGAGTATAACACTCATTTCAATATAGCTCTGAAGTTTTAAAGAAAAGTCTTAATATGCCTGTTTCAACCATCACGGAACACGAGATTTAAATAATGCTTGCAAAGAATACATTATAAAAAGAACCAAGCCACTACAAGTTACTACATTTCATTCTTCATGTGCAAAAAATGAATAGAAATAGATAAATATTCAGAAACCAGATTGTGGGTGGCAGTTTGTGGGAAAAGAAAAACAGTTGTTCAATTCCACAGACTACGTATGTTCAAAGATGGTCAGCTCAGATCCACCATATGGTTGAATTCACTGGAGTATGCGTAATTAAAGGTTGATGATATAATTAATAATTTCTGTATGATCTAGATCATGCAAAAGGAAACAGAAGTTACAAAAAAGCCTTCTGTTCCATATAGTCCAGGGGTATTGATGATGGGATTTTAAAAAATCAAGATCATTGGTATGATAATATATCAAAGCCCCTCATTTTTAAAATATGTAGTCCCTTTGCAGATGCTCTGATATCCTCTTGATGAAGTCCTTGATGATACTAAAGATATCAGAAACAAACATGGAATAATTTTACTGTTTGACAAGTGGAGGTAACTTTCTAGTTTCTGCATCGAAAGCAAGATGCATCACTCTTTTCTCAAAAATGCAGAATGCCCTGCCTTAAAGAAGGTGTTGGTATGGCCTTTTCAGGAAGACTTTGCTGAACCTAACTGTTCTGAACAATTTCTTGAGAAGGTTTTTTTTTTTTTAATTCACATTTATATGCCGCCCTTCTCCGGAGACTCAGGGTGGCTTTCAATCTTTGGAGCACAACTTAATGTGCTCAGCAATAGCCTTCATTCTATTGTATATGCCTGCTTATTACTAGGGCTTTTGCCCTCCCCACCCCAAGCGGCATTTTTACAAAGTCAGCTTATTGACCCCAACAATCTTGGGTCCTCAATTTACCTACCCTGAGGGGATGGAAGGCTGAGTCAACCTTGAGCCTGGTGGGATTCGAGCCTGCACTAATTGCAGGCAGCTGGAGCTAAGTGCTAGATGTTTAACAGCCTGCACTACCAAGGGTTGCAGTTTTAGATGGCAATGGAAGATAGGGATTATTAAGACCTTTTTCAGTCTTTTTCAGACTAGGGAACTGCATTTATCTCTTTTGTTAATAACCACTGGTGGAGAAAATATGGAGATACCGCTGTTGATCTCTCATGGCTTTTGATACTGTCAACTACTGAAAATTTCTGGACCAGCTGCTGGTATTAGAGGGAGGGGCAAGATGTCCTGGCAGTTTTTTTTTCTTTGTGTGTAGATCCACTTGATTTTTTTTAAAATTCATATTTATATGCCGCCCTTCTCCGGAGACTCAGGGTGGCTTACAATCATGGGTCCTCAATTTACCTACCTTGAGAGGATGGAAGGCTGAGTCAACCTTGAGCCTGGTGGGATTCGAGCCTGCAGTAATTGCAGGCAGCTGGAATTAAGTGCTAGGCATTTAACAGCCTGCACCACCAAGGCTCTTGATGTTGGGGCAGAGATCAAACCACTGACCCCTATTATATAAAGTGTCTCGGGCTTTGATTCTCTCATTCCTCTTGGAATATCTACATGAAGTTGTTGGGTGAGGTTATTCATTGATTTGGGATTCCGTTTCCTTAGTAGTTTTAATTTATTTATTAGATTTTTGTACCACCCATCTTGTCAAGGTGGTAGTGCTGTCACAATATTCTTAGTCATATCTAAATAATAATAAAAAAATTCTTAAAGTTTCTGAACACTCCATTGGTCTGGATGTGGAGGAACAAGTTTAGGCTCAACTGTAACAAAGACTGAATAACTTGTTGGACCTCCTGAGTCTATAGCAGTCTCATCTTTTGGGTTTTTTTTAAATTCATATTTATATTTATTGATTTGATTTGATTACATAAATTATAAATGGGTTTTTAGTTTAATTTGGCTTGGTTAATTTAATTCTATTTTAGATGATTAATTTATTGTGTTGGTTTTAGTTGGGAGCTGCCCCGAGTCCTTTTTGGAGAGGGGGCGGCATACAAGTCAAATTAATAAATAAATAAATATCCCACCCTTCTCCGGAGACTCAGGGCGGCTTACAATTTTTGGGGGGCTACAACCCAATGCGCTTAGCAATAGCCTTCCTTCCATTGTATATGCCTGCTTATTACTAAGTGGCATTTTTACAAAGTCAGCTTATTTCCCCCAACAATCTTGGGTCCTCAGTTTACCTACCCTGAGAGGATGGAAGGCTGAGTCAACCTTGCGCCTGGTGGGATTCAAACCTGCAATAATTACAGGCAGCTGGAACTAAGTGCTAGGCTATTAACAGCCTGCACCACCAAGGCCCACCAGGGTTTGAATGAGATTGCACTCTTGTCCTCAGGACTGCTGGGCAACTAATTTATTTATTTATTCCTATAATCTCCATCTCACTAATATAGCAACTCTGGGCAGCTTACAATATAATAGCAAGTTTGAAAGTGATAAAAAATAGGGCTTTTATTAGATTCATGGTTCCTGCTTAATCAGCAGATAGCAGCGATCGTTGGTGCAGAATGTGGCTGCACATGTGATTATTCAACCGGACTCCAGAAGATCAGGATTCCCATCAGAGTTGTCTGGAGGCTACTTGGATAAAGATTCAACCCACAGCTATCCTAGTGCTTGTCAAAAGCAGAAATGGCTGAAAAGGAGAGAACAGATGCTCTTATTGCCACAATTTTGTTCCCACATTCGTTACTCCTTTAATGAGAGACAAGCATATTTTTGGGTAGCACATTTTCCAACTGCTGCTTTTCATTAGGAACATTTTGAAGGAAAATGTATCAATTTTATTGTTCCGAACTAGTTTCTTATTATGTTGATTTTTCTCTCAGAACCAGCATTGTCAGAGGAATATATTTTACACAACCGTTATTACAGTGATATTTTGTACCACTATGCTTGGCGGTCTCACTTACCTACCACAGATTGTATGTTTCATTAAAAATCTTTCTCTTTCTGGGGTTGAAAAATCAGATGAGAACAACCTGCTTAGAAGAAAACCGATATTTGGCATGCTACTAATTTCTGAGCAGGAAATACATACTGTCCTTATTGGCTTAATTGCAATTGCTGCTCTGGGAACAGCCACAAGATTCAGTGTTGCATATCTTTGTATTTGCTTTGTGAAGTTCTCATAAACCTCACATGACATCATGGTTAGGTTTGATGAGTTCACTAAGATTCTGTACACAACTCATTTTCATTTACAGGTGTATGGGGGCACAACGACAAAGTACAGCATCAGATCTGAGAGTTGACATGTACAATGGCCAAACAATTAGGTACAGGTACAACCATACATTTCTCTCTATGGGAATGGCTACCTCATTAGGACCTATCCAAGTTCAGCCTCTTTAAGGATTCCCCCAGCATCACAGAAGCAGATCTCTGTTTACACCACATGATTCTTCTGACCCTCTGCATCTGCTTTAACTGGGACAGACTGCATTGATTATCAGAAGACATTTCTGTACTGCTGAACACATATTTCAGATAATTTGACTGTATCCTTCAGGAAACCTTCCCATCTGGGAGGAAGAGGAGGAGGAAATATTTTTTTTCTGAAAATGGCTATTTTTATTATTTTTGTAAGTTCTGTGTATGCCTGCTGTAGATTCTGTTAATCAGAAGGATGGCTATTTAACAAGTGAGACTGCTGTTTATTGTATTGAGGTTAGAACATTATCAGTAGGGATAGCAGGTAGTTGTGGATGAAGAACTTACTTCCTGACAGTCTCTTCTTGCAAGAGAAATGAATATTTTTTTAAATGCCAGGCCAAGTAAATTTGCCTGGGCATTGCATTGAAAAAGTTTACTATAGAATTTCCATCCTGATTTTAAGAGCTAATAATAACAGCACCTATGTAAGGTCAATCCTGCTTAGTATTTGGATAGAAAAGCATTGGGAAATCTTGCAGTTCTAGATTAGATTGGGTGGTAGAACAAAAGCAAAACAAATGGCACCCACCTGGGTGGCAATTCCAAACTACTTCCCAGTGGTGGGATTCAAATTATTTTTACTACCGGTTCTGTGGGCATGGCTTGGTGGGCTTTGTTATGTATGCTGGTTTGAATGTCATTGGTTTAGTTTGAACTGTTCTTGTAAAATGTCAAATATGATTGGTTTAAAAAGTGTGGGAAAAACCCTGCACTCTGATTGGCTGGCACCTGCGGCTGCTGGCTATAAGTAGCAGCCGCAGCCCAGCCAAGTTGGGTCTGTTATGAGCTGTAGTCACTAATAAACTCTTCACTGAAGCACTCCGCGTCTGACTCTTCATGCAAATCTAACAGGCTTGGTGTGGCTTGGTGGTCATGGTTTGGTGGGTGTAGCAGGGAAAGATACTGTAAAATCTCCATTCCCTCCCCACTAACCTGCTTTCCAGCTCCATTCTCCTGTGCAGAGCAACAAAAGAAGACCCAGCCAATCAGCTGGGACTCAGGAGGCAGGGAATAGATGAGGGTAGGACCAGTCAGAGGTGGTATTTGCCGGTTCTCTGAACTACTCAAAATTTCCACTACTGGTTCTTCAGAACTGGTCAGAACCTACTGAATGCACCTCTGCTACTTCCCTGTTGCTGTTAAGAAAACAACATGGATATATTCATATGTTCAAGAGAAGTTAAGCTTATCTTAAAACTTTACTTTTATTTTATTAGTGTCAACACCAGTCCCATAAACCCAAAGTCTGCTTAACTCCAATCCCTTGTGTCTGACATTTTTTTTCTTCTGTGATGACAATTATTTCATATTTATTTTTGGCAGCAAGGAGCATCATCAGAATTTCTTTGAACTGGCTTTTGACCCATTAGAACATTGGTGCTTTTTATTCCAACTCTTGAATTTTATGTCATGAGAACTGCCTAGTCCAGCAGCATGTCGAATCTGATAAGCCACAGACCTCATGAGTAGCTGACTCAGAAAAAGTTTTCAAGTGCAAAATCCCAAGGGTGAAATGAGGCAACTCCTGCCTCTGGATGATCTTTTGATTCTAAGGAAACACAAAACTGCATTTTATAAGAGCTAATGGATTATGCAATCCATCCTTGTTTGTGATTTACTTGATCCAAGTCAGATTTTGGCTATTACAAAAATTGCCTTTTTATATGTTTGTTAACCATCATTTTGATGTTCTTTTTAATGCATGACCAGATGTTCATTCAACATAGAAGAAACTGTATTCTTTCCCTCTTAACTGTTCTGTAAAATCTTGTAATAATCTCATATTTGCATATTAATGTGATTTTCATCATAGCACAGAACAACAGCTTACATTGCAGTATAACTGACAGGAATGTCCTCAGATTGCTTTATAGAATAAAATCTGTGCATATTTACTAGGGAATATAATGCTGCTGTTCTTGTGCAACTGTGCCTAAATTTGCAGGCTTAGAGCTATAGTTAATATTTCCCAAAATTTAAAAATTATTATTATATTGTATTATGGTAATATAGGATACAAGAGAAAATTCCAGAGAGGATATTGCTCAGAAAATGATATAGTGATTCAGAACTGTGGGTTTTTCATACCACAATATATTCTTTTATAGCATAATTAAATAATTCTATCACAAAGTACTTCTGATAAAAATTAGAAAATTATTCCATCAACAGCAGAAAAATTCAAGATAGTACTATGATGGTCTGTGACAAAACCTGCTTTCAGTAAATAATATGCTCTGACATTAGAAAGAGATTAAAACAATCTAGACCATTAGATTATTTTGAACAACTTTCTCATTTCAAAAACAGAATATATGGAGATCTTAGAATTAATGTCAATGACAAAAGTTGTACTACAGAATTTGAATAGCAGTAACAATAACACTTAGGCTTATATACCATTTCATACTGCTTTACAGCCCTCTCTAAGTGGTTTACAGCCAGCCATTACCCACAACAGTCCTCATTTTACTGTTCTCAGAAGAATGGAAGGCTGAGTCAATCTTGAGTCCTTCAGGATCGAACTCCTGGCATTCAGCAGAGTTAGTTTGCAATACTGCATTCTAACCACTGTGTCACCATGGTTCTTCTTAATATTCTTAATACACATTTATATGTTAATTTATTGTGTTTAGTTTATGGCCATAATCTTGCACAAGCAACGCTGAACAATAAATATGATATACACAAAATTGTATTTCCCTGGGTAATATTGTAGTTGTTTTGATGACTACAGAAAACAGATAGGTAAAAATAAATTGATCTGCATGTGAACTGTACAAATATTTTTGCAAACTTCGACTCTTGAATTCACTCATAGCAGGGCTCTAGAGAAGCAGAGAGCCATATGAGAAACTGGGTGTAAATAACACTGAAAAAATAATCATTCCTATTCTTCAGGATTATATTTGATCCTTCAATTGTCTTCTGCAGATCTCTACTCGGTATCAAAAGAACAAATTTTAATAAAAGAAGACACTTAATTGTAATATTTTATTCTATAGTCACAAAGTACAACAATATCTTTCAGCAGCAACATACTAAACTAACATGAAATGGAAAAAAGAATTGTCATATCTTTCAGAATGGTACACAAGATACGCATAAAACAATAGTGAATGCTAGCACAGATTTAAGAACTTCTTTATTGGTGAACAAAGATTTTACACATTTGTCAATAAATCCTTTTTATGTGCATGTTGGATTTGACAGGGCTGGAGAGGAAAAGGAATTTTGTAAATTGTTTTGAAAAATAGTCTGATGTTGATTTTATGATGGACTTCCCAATCCAAAAAAAGAAAGAAAGAAAAGAAAAAACAAGCCATTCAGTTTTTCTCCACATCACAAATTTGAGAATAAATGAGTTTTCTGATGGAAACATGGCAAGTTAAACATATCTCTGAGAGAGCAGACACAACCACAGAAGAATTGGTGGGGAGAGCAGTTCTGCAGAACCTCTCAGGACAAGGAGAGGATGGGAGATTGCCCATATGTGCTCCAGATAGCTGCTCCTGGCAGAGACCATAAGATAGTGGTTTCCCATAGGGTTGAATGCCAGAAGACCAAGAGATCAATTATCAAGCTCATAACCATGGTGGAACCTTTTAAAGGACACCAAATTCACAAACTTTGCTTCTAATTACTTTTGGAAATTGCTTATCTAATTATCTTATAAGAGCCTCAGTAGCACAGTGGTTAGAGTGCTGTACTATCTTTGCTGACTATCGGCTGCCTGCAATTTGGCAGTTCAAATCCCACCAGGCTGAAGGTTGACTCAGCCTCCCATCCTTCTGAGGTGGGTAAAATGAGAACCCAGATTGTTGGGGGCAATAGACTGACTGAAAAAACCACTTAGAGAGGGCTGTAAAGCACTATAAAGAAGTATATAAGTCTAAGTGCTATTGCTATTGCTATCTTAAAGCTATAAGAGATCTAATTAATTTGAATGTGAGTATAAATGTTACCAAAATGAGAAAACATATTGAACATACAAAGAAAAGCAGTTGATATTTTATTGCCTAAATACAACTACTAAAACAGAAGAGATATTTGGATAACTTTTTCTTTCTAGGTTTACAAATGAGTTCTCCCAAATTTTTGAGAAGTGACAAAAATGACACATTTCATTTTATTTGTTTATTTATTTATTTATTTATTTATTTATTTGATTTGTCAATCACTTACAAGAGAATAGATATAAGCATAAACATGAGTAAGAATACAGGAAATAGGTATGAATAAATGGGGACAATAGGACAGGAACGGTAGGCACAATGGTGTACTTATGCATGCCCCTTACAGCCCTCTTAGGAAAGGGGTGAGGTCAATAGTGGTTAGTTTTTTTTTTAATTACATTTATATGCCGCCCTTCTCCGAAGACTCAGGGTGGCTTACAATTTTTGGGATACAACCCAGTGTGCTTAGCAATAGCCTTCATTCCATTGTATATGCCTGCTTATTACTAAGCGGCATTTTTACAAAGTCAGCTTATTGCCCCCAACAATCTTGGGTCCTCAATTTACCTACCTCGAGAGGATGGAAGGCTGAGTCAACCTTGAGCCTGGTGGGATTCGAACCTACAGTAATTGTAGGCAGCTGGAACTTAAATGCAGGCATTTAACAGCCTGAGCCACCAAGGCCCTTTTGAGGTTAAAGGAGTGGGGGTTAGACAACAGAGTCAGGTGGTGCATTCCAGGCATTGACCACTCTGTTGCTGAAGTCATACTTTCTGCAATCGAGTTTGAAGTGGTTTACATTGAGTTTGTATCTGTTGTGTGTTCTTGTATTGTTGTGGTTGAAGCTGAAGTAAACATTGACTGGTAGAACATTGCAGCAGATAATTTTGTGTATAATTTTGTCTTGCAGATGTACAAAAGAAGTCTGCTAAAGATTTAAAGATAAAAATTTTGAAAGATTTGTTTAGAAAGGACAAAGAAAAAAGATAACAAATCAAGCTATGGGACTTTATCAGAAGGAGTTACAATCAATATTGATAAAAATAATGAAAGAATACAGTACTGGTTTATTGGGTCAAAATTAATTTAGGCAATTAGTTATATCTCAATGTCTTATTGGACATTTGCTGATAAGAAATAAATAATGAGACTCAAGGTAAGAGATGGGGTGAAGAGAGCATATGTTGAATCTTAAGAGATTGTATACATTACTAAAATTATATTGTGATTAATTGGGAAATATCATGCCTCTTGGTGCTTTTGATTGTAATATTGACATGCATTTGCCCCTGGTATGCTGGATGATGGAAACTGAAGTATAAAATATTTGAAGAGAATCAGATTGTTCTATCCATAATTGGTCCATGACCTGTCTTACAGCTGGCAGGCACATCAGATTCATCTGAATCTGATTTTCATTTTCTTCTGTGGTAGACTTCCTCAGCCTGGACTAGTTATGTTGCTATTTTAGGCTTCTG
Organism: Naja naja; assembly: GCA_009733165.1. Lineage (NCBI taxonomy): Eukaryota > Metazoa > Chordata > Lepidosauria > Squamata > Elapidae > Naja > Naja naja. Next base: position 134,009,180 of record CM019148.1, on the reverse strand, counting down.
CAAAGCTCTAATACCATTCTATTTAACTGGAGAGATGAGACACTGAAATCTGGTAATTTGGCACATTTCCTCCATTCACAAAGACCTGACTTTCTGGTAAATTCCATCCTGCTCTTTTGGAAATATCCAAAGGCATTGTGTTTTTTTTAATATACCATGGATGACTTATATTATTTTTCTAAGTCTTGCTTCAGATCCAGACATTCAGCCATAATTGGTATTAGACTTTTTTCATATTGGTTACTGATCTGAACCAAATCAAGTACTTTGTGCCCATTCCTACTTATAATGGCTGTATAATATTTTCAGATGGTATTACAATTTGTTGTTCTTTTAATATCTATTAGTCTGAAGGTTCAAAATGATAGATCCTACCAATAAAAAACATGTCATTGTAATACTTTATCCCTCCTTGTTTTATCTCTTAATGAAATTGCATTATCAGCCCAGCAGGCATATCAATAAGTGTATTCAAGTGGAGAAAACTGCAGCATAGTGGAACTACTGAGTATGGCATCACTTATTATATGGAGTGTCCTATTGCGTGTGACATATGAAAATGAAGTGATGATGATGTTCTCTAGTCATTGATGTCCAACTCTTGGTAACTCTATGAACCAGGTCTATCCCCACATCTTCCGATCTTGCACTACTTTTTTGAGTTATTTTATGCTTTGGCTGGTGTCAGCTTTGATGGTGTCCAGCCCCCATGTTCTTTGATGCCTGGTTTCCTTCTACTGCTAACTCTTCCATATATAATTGTTTTCTCCAATGAATTCCTCCAGACGATGTAGCCAAAATAAGTGAGACACTGAAATGAAATAGAAACTACAAAAAACTAAAATATTGGGGTGAGTTCTTCTCAAGTTTTGCTCTTAGGATTGATAGTAGAATGGATAGATTATTATTATCATCAAGTAGCAATTTATGGTACCGATTTAAACAGATTGGGAAAGTAGTGTAGAATTCCTGATATCATATGCACTTTAAACACTTATGGAGAATCCGTTTAATTGAAATTAATGTGATTTATCTCTGACTAAAAGGATTATGCTGTGCAGTAAAATCCCAACTTAATTTATTACTGCTTTATGGCTGTTGCTGTTGTATCCTTTCCCCATCAAACTTAATACATATAGGGATGACTATGGAACTATTCCAATCAAATTGTCTTCCAGTTGTGTGGATGCTTTTGTCCAAGGAAAACCAAGGATAGATAGATAGATGATAGATAGATAGATCATAGATAGATCATAGATATGGAATATGTGCCTACTTCTTAAAAAAGTTATCCGCTGCCATAGCCGACCCTCTAAGCATAATCTTTAAAAAATCTTTCAGGACCATCTCCTTGCCAAACCTATGGTCACAAGCCACAGTCATCCCCATCTTCAAAAAGGGAGACCTCAGTCTAGTTGAAAATTACAGACCAATCTCTTTATGCTGTGTCACCTGTAAAGTCATGGAATCAATTATTAACCGATCCATTATCCTCCACTTACGGACAAACAACCTACTCTCTAACAAACAATATGGTTTCAGAAAAAAACTATCCTGTAATCTGCAACTCTTACACTGCAAAAACATATGGACTACACAACTTGATCAGGGCAAAGCAATAGACGCAATCTACATAGACTTCTGTAAAGCCTTCGATTCAGTGGTACACGACAAACTACTCCTAAAATTAAAATCTTATGGTATCTCTGGACAACTGCATAACTGTATAGAAGCATTCCTGTCAAATAGACAACAAATGGTCAAAGTTGGGAGCATCTTATCAAATTCTGTACCTGTCAACAGTGGTGTCCCCCAAGGCAGCGTTCTAGGACCAACTCTCTTCATACTCTACATAAATGACCTCTGTGATCATATTAAGAGCAACTGCGTTCTCTTTGCTGATGATGTAAAGCTATTCAACACCACAGTCAATACTGCTACCCTTCAAAAAGACCTCGACTATGTATCAGAATGGTCAAACAAATGGCAACTTCAAATCTCAAGAAATAAATGCTCTGTCTTACATATTGGCAAAAAAAAATCAGAAAATAAAATACAAACTGAATAGTCAAGACCTTGTTGATGATCCAAACTCCATCAATGACCTTGGAATACTCATCTCTAATTATCTAAGTGCTAGAGCCCACTGTAACTATATAGCCAAAAAGGCATTAAGAGTTGTTAACCTAATCCTTCGTAGCTTTTTCTCTGGTAATATCACACTACTAACTAGAGCATACAAAACATTTGCTAGACCAATACTTGAATACAGCTCATCAGTCTGGAACCCACATCATGTATCTGATATTAACACAGTTGAGAAAGTCCAGAAATATTTCACAAGAAGAGTTCTACACTTCTCTACTCGTTGCAGAATACCTTATGCCACCAGACTTGAAATTCTAGACCTAGAAAACCTAGAACTATGCCACCTTCGGTCTGATCTAAGTATAGTATATAAAATCATACATTGCAATGTCCTTCCAGTCAATCAATACTTCAGCTTCAACCATAACAATACAAGAGCACACAATAGATTCAAACTCAAAGTTAACAGCACCAAACTTGATTGCAGGAAATACAACTTCAGCAACAGAGTGGTCAATGTCTGGAATACTCTACCTGATTCTGTGGTTTCTTCCCCAAACCCCAAAAACTTTAACCTTAGACTGTCTACTATTGACCTCACCCCTTTCCTAAGAGGTCTGTAGGAGGCGTGCATAAGTGCACCAATGTGCCTACCATCCCTGTCCTATTGTTTCTTTTATTTTCCTTATATGTATTCATTTCATGTACTTACAACTATGTTTATCCTTGTAAGTGATTGACAAAATAAATTAAAATTAAAATTAAATTAAAATAGAGCTATGGTGCAGATAAATATAGATATAACTAAAGATCATACAGATAGATATAGGAATGGATTACATTTAGTTAAGTTTGTACTTCTAAGGACAGTTATAGTACAGTTTACTGAAATAAAATGATATGCATACTAGATATTGATGGTACAAAGCATCACTGGTATCACTGTATCTTGACAGTTCTTATTTAATTCATGTTGAAGCTACAGCAATGTGGATGATTCAGATACATGGCTGTACTTCATGTACTCACTACAAAGCTTCAGTGAAGAAAAATCTCTGGCATTGCTAAAAGTGGCAGGTACTCCCAAAGGTGGATACATTGGAATGCACAAATAACTCATGCAAAGGAAGGAACTAACCATTTATTCCAGATGTTGTGCAGATAGTTCTGTTTCTGGCAAGATGGGTTTCCTACCCATTATATCCCATTGCCTAGAAATGGCCACTTTTATGCAACCTGTGTAGTTAGCCACCTAAAAACTAGATAATTTTCAACAAATAAAAATAAAAATGAGAATAGCCAGGTCCTGAAGCATAACATTTGAATCAACCTATAAAACAGAAGTCCTATTAGCTGAAAATATGCTTATTCTGCATTTGGCTAACACAACAGTTGAGAGATGTAAGGCAAAATGTAAGAAATTTATTGTGCTGAGCTGGCTTCTTATCTTATTTGTATGAAACTCACTTATCTGTGCATGTATGTAACTAAAATATGCAACTGAAAAGAAGCATAGATTCCTAGAAAGGAAAACAAGGGTTAACAGAATTTTGCATCCAAAAAACCCAGTGAAATCCACTGCTTTAGTACGCTGCTTCTCTATATTCAAGCCTGCAACATTCATTTTATTGCAAGAAGCGAACCACATGCTTTGCCATCTGTTGGGTCCTCTGCTAATTTCTAGTAAATGAATAGACCAACATTTAAAATACTGTATTCATAAAACACACTACCCACATAAAGAGTGTTGTTATATAGTCTGTAATTTGTTGCTTTACATTTTTGAAGTATTAATTGTGTCTATGTGTGTTTGTGTTTATGTGTGTCTGTCTGTGCATTAGAGGTAGACTGCTTCAACACACCAAAGGAGATGGAACATATGATAGATTCGTTAGTTCATTGTTCTAAATAATGTTTTGGACTATGCAAAGGCTATCAGGTGTGATGTTTAAACCATGGTTTATATTTTAACATTAGATGAGCAATTATAACTTATATGAAACTGGGCAATTATAGTTTATTCAGTAAAACATAAATAAGTAAAATGTAGCTTAGTCTGATATGTTAACACAGAAAATCTATATGAATGGATTGGATAGTTTCTGAGTGATGAAATGTTTGCATAAGCAGGATATCTTTCTTTCTCACTATGGAATGCATCTCTAGGTGAGGAAGCAAACCATTTTAATCTGGGAAAATATCTATATCTATATCTATTGATCTGGCCAGGAATTGTCTACATTCTGGCAGTTCAAGGCCAGGTCTGTGAGTTGGGGTAAGCTCCTGTTATTCGCTCCTCAGCTCCTACCCACCTAGCAGTTTGAAAACATGTAATATTATGAGTAGATAAATAGGTACCATTTAAGAAAAATCTAGCTGCATTCATGCATGCAGAAGCAGAAGCCAGCACTGGACCTGGTCAGATATGTGGCATTGCAACATGAGGTGAGGTGAGGAGCCAGCAACCCAATTTGGGAGGAACAGATTTTTGCTGATCAGTACTTTGAAAGTGATGCAATCCTTCTTTGAAGTGATGCAATCCCTTCTTTGACTGAAGGAACATTTATGATAAAGTCATTAGGCTTAAATTATACAATTTTGCATAAATATGGAGTTCAAGTTATGCGAAAATAAACAGAATGCTTAGTGAATAGTTCAACAATTAAACAGAGGTATGGTTTAGTACCTCTTATTGCTTTACAGAACTTTGCATAAAGTTGCCTGGTTTGAAAAGGAGTAATGTGATGGGTAAGGAATATGCATATATATAATACAATATGTACATAATATGCAGAATATTCTCCCTGAAATGGAAAAGTTTGTGAGTTTCCTCCTGTATTGTATGAGCAGCTTAAGAATCAAAATAGAGCTCTCTAATTCAATCAATGTCCAACTCATTCATCTTTCCTTTTTTTTATCCTATGAAGACATCTTTGAGAAATTCAGTGAATTCTGGAGATAGCTACCACTTATACAGAAGAATGAAACATGTGTCTATTGAAATATTTTCTGAATTTACAACATTTGCTCCTAGAATTGCAGGATGACTTGATGCAGCTTTGCCCTCAAATCTGTAGTTTTAGTTTTTCAAAGACTGAGATGCAATTTACAACTAAAAAATGGAAATACAAAATGTAGATAGTGTCCTTCAGTGAACTTCATTACAATTGAGTGGACACTGTCCGCAAAAATGTGTTCACTGGGAATAATATGCTCAAAATGCTTGTGAATTTTCAAACAATTTTTCAAATGGCTTTTCATTTTTTAATGCGTATTTCAGAAGCTATTAGTTCTTACAGTGTCATTTTCCTAGTACATTTTCCTAGTTTAAATTTCCAATCCCCCAAATAATAGATCTGTAAAACCATTGATTCAGGGATTATGGCCAAAAAACTTCTCTGGACACAGAAAAGGAGTTTCATATCAAATCTATTCATTATCTCCAGACTCTATCATCTCAGCACATGGTCAGAGATGCAATGATTGAAGAGTTTTCATAGGCAATGGAAGATGTTAATCTGTTTTTAACTCCCCCTTTTCTTTGGATAGAGAATTAACAATCTGTTAAACACCTCTGAGGTGTTCTTTAGGAATCAGTGAATTGGAACAATAGTTTCCAGTTTGATGGGAAATTGTTTTATTTAAGTTGATTCAAAACTGTAACAAATAATAAGAGGGCTGTCCTTCATGACTTTGTCTTTTGTCTTCAGTCTCTTTAAATATTTGTATATTATCTCTGAAATCAAAAATTCATGTTGATCTAGCAATAGCTGTTCATCATTACAATTATCTTCCAAGTGCTTGTTTACTCTTTTCCTGAAATGAGTTAAGCCAGTGGCTAATCATTAGTAGTATTTGTTTTAATTATTGATTGTGAGGAAAACTACTTTTATATCTTAAATTTACTACTAATCAATTTAACTGGATTCCTCTGAATTGTACTATCAAGATAAAGGCATAATGTTTCTCTACTACATTTATAATCTCTACTGCATCTCCTCAATCTTTTTTCCCCCAGCTGAATATGTTTCTCATAATGAATATATTCTTCCTTCGTAACCTATTATATTCTTGCTTTAATTTCCCATTATGGAACTTTATGTTTCTTGCTTTAAGTTATCATTATGAACGTAAATAGATGAAGACAATATGACTGCACCACAGAGTTATAAAATGGTATTATTGTATTGGCGTTTATGAAATATCTTAGATTCAGTTGCTGATTCTGAATTTAACTTCCCCCCCACTTATGCCACAGATACCAGTGTAATACCAGCAAATCATCCTTTGAAAGTGCTCCAAGCATGTATTTAACAATTCCAGAATACTTTACATAATTACATGATATAATCCAGTTCATGCACCATTTTTTAAATAGGTACATATTCATGAAAGCCAACTGGATAAGAGGGAACCAGTTATTATCTCTTAGCCCACCCCAACTTCATAGAGTTGTTACTAAAGAGAAAACAGCTTGCAGGAGCATTAGGTAGGTTCACTGTCTTGAGTTACATATAAAAATGATGGGATAAAATATAATTAAATAATAATAATTTTAAATAAAGTTCCTCAAAATTGTGGCATATAAAATGCCTATTGTATTTGGCAAAAGGGAAGAGTGTCTCTTCTGCAATCATGTTAGTTTCACTAAGAATATGGTCATGAAGGTGGACTTTTTTCTTATTCTTCTTTTCATGAATGGAGAAGTGCCTTTAAAATTCAGTTTATTTTCCTGTATCATAAATAAGTACAGGTTGTCTTCAATTTACAACCGTTCCTTTAGTGACCATTCAAAGTTAGAACAGCATTGGAAAAAATGTCTTATGACCATTTTTCATACTAACGACCATTGATCACGTGGTCACGTCATCAAAATTCAGACGCTTGGCAACTGACTTGTATTTATGACAGTTGCAGTGCCTTGGGTCACATGATCACCATTTGTGACCTTCTGACAAGCAAAGCCAATGGGAAAACCAGGCTCACTTAACAACCGTGTTACTAACTTATTAACTACAGTGATTCACTTAACAGCAGTGGCAAGAAAGGTTGTAAAATGAGGCCAAATTCACTTAACACATGTTTCACTTAGCAATTTCACTTAGAAATTTTGGGCGCAATTGTGGGTTGTAAGTCAAGGACTACCTGTAGTTCTAGGATATCAGTAATCTCTGCTGAACCATACAAGGTCAAAATCTCTGGATGAATATTTCAATGTAATGTCTCCATGATTAGCATGGCGACGCAGTGGTTAGAATGCAGTATTGGAGCTTACTTCTGCTGACTGCCAGCTGCCTGCAATTTGGCAGTTCAAATCTCACCAGGCTCAGGGTTGACTCAGCCTTCCATCCTTCCGAGGTTGGTAAAATGAGGGCCCAGATTGTTGGGGCAATATACTGGCTCTGTAAAATGATTAGTGAGGGTCGTAAAAGCACTGTGAAGTGGTATATAAATCTAAGTTCAATTGTTTTTGCTCTATGTAGAATGGTTTATATCTTACACATCTTTCAAATTTATTTTTTTATTATATGTCTATACTGCCAAGAACTATAATGGTGGTAATTATTTCCCCCATTTTATTTTCCTTTGTTCTGATGTATCACCATCGGCATAAAATTTTGCCGTTAAGGCTTGCAGCTCTTGTATTATCTATTACCAACACGGCAATTGATCCAAGACAAAACAATCATCCCAGCGATCAAAGGCTTTCTTTAGTCTTATTTATTTAATTATTAAGATGAACAACATTCCATTCCCTATAAATGATAGCCTGCTCGGAGGTAAAAGAATAAAAAGAGGGGCTACAGTAAACATAAGTTATTGTGTTTAATGTGTAGAATGGGTTTTGAATTAGGAAAGTATTATAATTAATGTTTTGGGCCATTTCACAATCGTTCCTCAGGGTAAAATAATGAACTCAAAAGCTTTCAAGAAAAGCTCATACAAGAGAGTTATTTTTGTGTTAAATATAAGCAGGCACATTTCATGATATGGAAATGAAGCTATGAGAAAAGATTTTATAAACAGAGCTACTTCAGGTTCTGACTGTAGATTTCCAAATTATGACAAATAATACTGCATTATTCAATAAGCATTCATGTTTAATCAGAGATTGACTTTATTAATTTAGTTAGTAAAATAATAGATTAATTTGTCATTTCATTAAGTTTTGTGAAATGATTGAAATACTGAGTGTGAACTATGATGCCATTTGCACAATAAATTGCAATTTAAAATATATTCAAGTTTTACTACCTTGGTTTTGTTACCTTTTGTTTTAAGATTAAATAGGTCAAAGGAAGGCCAAGGATTGTTTATTAGAAATGCTGCTATACAGAATCATTACATTGGTAAAAGTGTTACAGACAATCAAATGGCTTTGGAAGAAAAAAAAAACAAATATTTGGGATTTTTTGGGGTAATTCTTGCTTTTTGGATTGCATTCATTTCACCCCATGCCTTCGCTGCTAGGAGAGATGTTTTAAAACATTGATGGGTGGCTCATTTTCATGGAAAGCATGAGCTGCTTTTAGTGAAAATTATGAATAGGTTGTCCAATCTACTGTCAAAGAGAAAGGATGCAATGTGACACATCTGTGGAGGAAATATGAAATAGCAATTCAAAAGTGTTGTTCCCTAGGGCTATTCAAGGCCCCTGCTCTGCAATTTTGTTGACTTTGTCCTCATCCATCAGATAATAGGTGTGGAATCTTATGATGGAATTCATCCTCATCATCTGGAAGCTAAGTTCTAGAATTTTCTCTCTACCATCTCACATTTTTTTCTGTTGCCAGGCCAGAGATAGACATTTGTGGAGCCTGTGTGATGCTCGTACACCCCTGCCCAGCCCTTTAAGACAACCCTAGACCTGGCCTAAAAGTTGCAATTTAATCAAGTGTCAATGTGACAAAAGAAAAAAATGAATTTAATTACATTTAACATTAATGAAGACCAAATTTAATTTTAATCAATTTCACATTTCGTGAAGTGCATGATCCCAGCATGCCTGTTTAGAAGACTGGGAGATTCTCCATTCTTAATTTATAGAACAACAACAAAAAGTTGAGCAGTACATAGAATACATGAAATCACCTTTCTGATGAAATTAAATAACTTATGATCTTTGAAGAATGTTCTTTCTGAGTTCTATGTGCTGGGCTTGGTCCCAGATTTCTCCTCAATTCTTAGTGCTTCAGTTTGATTCATCCTCCCTCTCAAATTAACCCCACTAACCTGTAATGTACCTGATGCACACATTAAAATACACAATCTGTTTTATGTTGTTTGTCCTCCAAGTCTTTCTTTCAGAATGTCTCTAGTGAACCAAGGAACAGGAGACCTCCTATGCATTTTACAAATGGAAAAGCAAAGTTGTAGAAAGGTAAGACATATGGCATAGACTGAATTACTGTGAACCATTTCCTTAGTCTTCTGAGTGGCGGATAAATCCAAACAAGTTCACTTTCTTTGAGATGGAAGCATTCTGGATGACTCATTCAGACTTTACAATGTCTATCTTAGCTTTTAAAAGAAGATTCAGGTAGAACATAATGGAAGAAAAAAAGCATTCAGAGTGAGAGGGAGAAATACCGCTAAAACACCCCAATGCTACAGGAAGACCAGTGGTGATATGCTGCCAGTTCTCACCCGTTCTACCGATCCGGTAGCACCAGTCAGTAGTTGGCCCCGCCCACCTGCTCCCGCCCTTTCCTGTCCTATATTTCCTTTGTTTGTAGCTTAGCTGATAGGTGTGACAGAGTGGCGTGCCACACCTCAGCTGCTTTACTCACCAGCGCTGAAAGCAAGTTTTCATGCTTAAAATTACCCATTTTAGAACCCTCTGCATGCACCCACAAAACCAGTAGTAAAATATTTTGAATTCCACCACTGAGGAAGACCTTCAGAACAAAGTTGTAATTCTCCACCCCTTGTTGTTCCCCGTCTCCTTATTGCTTTTGGTTTTAATTTTTCATTCAATTTAAGAACTTCTCTCTCTCCCTCCTGTCCATCTTCCAGTGAGGGAAGCCTTTCCATTTTCCCACTTAAATTCTTTTGCAAAATACGGGTTTTAGCCAGGGGTGGAATTCTACCGGTTCTGTCCAGCTCTGTAGAACTGGTAGCTCTGAAGAGCAGCAGACATAGAACCGGTTCTACGTCAGCTGCTGTTTTTGGCCCATGCACCTGCCTGGGCTCTTACCTGACCTTTATTTCCTGCTTTTTCAACCTCAGTTGCCGTTTGAGGCACAGCTGCGGTTGAAAAAGCAGGAAAAAGGTGTTTTTTCAAACACTGCTTCCCTGCACGCAGCGCTGCTCAGCTGTCCAGGCAGCAAGCTGACAAAGATTTACATGCGTGTGTGTAATGTGCAGGGAAGCACATCGTAGATCACCGAACCGATAGTTAAACCTGTCAGATCCCATCCCTGGTTTTAGCCTCTTAAGTCTGCAGGCAATTTTCTCGTTCAGGAAAAGAGTTTAATTCCCTTTAAGGAAATATCAGTGAATTTGTCCCACATTTTAGCAAATAATCAGTTTAACAAGAGAATAGTGACCCTTCTGTAATACTTTAATCTCAAAATGTTAAGGGAGTTACTACCCTATCATCAGAAAGAAATGTTGTACAAAAAGAAAGATCTTACTGCATGCCCTCTCTGCATGCCTTTTACAAATCCTTGGAGACCAGGCAAGATCCAAATCTACATTTCCTACCAGCAGGTATTTTTGCATTAGCATTTAATAACACCTTCCAAATGCTACTATAAGCAATGCAACTAACAGATTTTATGTTGCTGCAGCAGTGACTGGGTGATGTAATGTGAGGAGAAGTTTATTATATACATAGTCCGCTCTTACTCCAATTGGTATATCTAGTCCTCATGAATCACATCTTATTTTCACAAAATCCCTGTCAGATAGATCACACTGAGCAGTGGTGATTGGTTTAAGATCACATAGTTTAATGGTTGGATTGGGGTTTGACTCTGGGCCCCTACAATCTCTTCATTACTGCATTGTATTATTATTAGCATGTGTATGAAATCATTTGTTACTGTCCTTGAAACATGCACATTAAAGAAAAAGGGAGGAGGAGGAAGAGCAGACGAAGCAAAAGCTGAAGAGGAAGAAGAGGAGGAGGAAGAAGAAGAAGAGGAGGAGGAGGAGGAGGAGGAGGAGGAGGAAGAGGAGGAGGAGGAGGAGGAGGAAGAAGCAACAGCAGCAACTTGGTAATCCTATCCTATTAGGTGTAACATACATGTTATCTCAGTACTCTTTATATGAACCAGCATTTTGTTTCACTGATCAGTGTGGCCTTGCTGGTTTTTGAATGCTTAATACAACAAGCATCTGGTTCTTTTTCTCTTCTTGAATGAACTCTGCTGCAATTGTCAGCTTGAACTGCAGAGGTGATGTGCTGTCAATCCGGTCTTCAAACAGGGAGCATGTCACACAATAAACCTCTTTCATCCCCCATTCTGTCCTCCTTGAACTAAATTGACCACCTGTTTTTTTCCTGATACTTTTCCTCTGCATGGCAAACAAGCAATAGGCATAGTGCTTCTCTTACATAAATTATGTAAAAATTCTCCTGATGAATTTGCTGTGTTACCCACGCAGCAGAATCCTACTTTTGGTGAGTGTTTTCAACATGCAAGAGAATACATAGATACGTGCACTTCAAGGGCTGATCCATATGCTAGCATTTATATTTTATGATGGATTAGATTCTCAGCTTGTGAATACTCCACAGAAATGTGAAAAACTTACAAGGCAGCACTGTTACATTGCTCCATAGGACAGGCCAAAAATGTAATTAATAGGAGTAGCACTTAGACTTATATACCGCTTCATAGTGCTTCACAGAGTGCTACAAGCAGTTTACAGAGTCAACATATTGACATTAGCTATAGGCTAGAAAAAAGGTGCTGTGCTATTAAGCCCTATGTGTAATTGTCACATCAATGTGAAGAATGCAACCAGAAGTCCTCCTTTTCCTTGAGCCAATCCGGAGCAGTCAGTTCTGACAGGTTGTGCAGAACTGGTAGTGGAAATTTTGAGTAGTTCGGTGAACCGGTAAATACTACTTCTGGTTGGCCCACCCCTATCTATTCACTGCCTCTCAAGTCCCAGCTGATTAGAATCCCAGCTGATCAGCTGGGTCTTCTTTTATTGCCCTGCACAGGAGAATGGAGCTGGAAAGTAGGTTAGTGGGGTAGGGAGGGAAGGGGGATTTTATAGTATCCATTCCTTGGAGTGGGGTGGAAATGGAGATTTTACAGTATTCTTCCCCTGCCACACCCACCAAGCCATGCCAACCAAGTCACATCACACCCACCAAGCCACACCATGCCCACCAAACCACGCCCACAGAACCGGTAGTAAAAAAATAAATAAATACCACAAGTGATCCATAGCAGGGGTTTTCATTCATGTTTTTGAAGACATTGATGAGAGCAGGAAAGCTGGTTTAGTTGTAAGTTTCTCACCAAGACGAAAAACTACTTTCTTAATAGCTTTCTTGAGCAGAGACCAGCCATTGTGGCCTTCCTTTGACAAGCATGGCCATTGATCTTCTTGGGGAAAAAAAGCTTCCAAGAAATACAGTGAATTATCCCGGAGTAGCCTGTAGATTTTTAGGATTTGATATAAATTGAGTGCAGACTCAACTTCAGATCTCTTTTCTTCTTGTTTTTTTTTAATTCCTTTAAATGAGAAGCATGAGCAAATGTATATTCATAGTTGCCCTTGATGAGAAAACTCACTCCATTAATTATCAGTTCCTTCTTTCACATTTTAGGTGATAGCACAAGCAAGCTATTTGACTCTTAAACTGTAAGGTGGAAACATTTTTTGTAGCCAAGATTTCAGCCTAAAGCATCTCTAAGCATCTCAATTTGAAAGTTATGATGTGAAATTAATTTATGTGTGTATTCCTCTATTTCTAATTCTAACAACTTCCTAATTCTGAAAGAAAGGAAAGGCTTGCTTAGACTTTTGGAAGTGTTATCTTTGCAGCAGATAGGCTGACAGTTGGCTTTTCTCTAGCTAGTAAAAACTTCAGCTCCTCTCAGCATTGTCTTGGGTGAAGTTTGGGTAGTCACGTCATCATAGCACCTCTCCTATACTGCTTTTCAGCACATGTCCCCAGATCATAGGCAACAATTCTTTTCAGCAAACTTCTCCAGACCTTCTTTAAATCAACCACGCTTCAGTAGTGCAAACATTCTCATCTACAGTATGATTAATGTTTGCTAGGCTATATTGTTCTAAAAATAAAAACATAGATTGTCATGCCCCAACATACAATTTTTATATACTGTTGTTGCTCTCTAACCACATCTAGTGATCAGAGGGACAAATACCAATTAATATTATTTGAAGCTGACCCAACCCTTTACCCATCAGCCCCCACTCTCAAAACAAGTACACGCTGGGAAGCCAGACTCCATTTTCCTTTAGCATTTGGAGGAAGCAGAAGCACAAAGAAGAATCCATCTTAATCTGTGGCACATGATCATCCAAGGACAAACCCACATCCCACACAAAAAGCATTGCTAGTGAGATTTAGATTGCTTGTATTAATTAATTGTTATGTTCAGCACTGACTCAATACTGTCTAACTTGCATTTGGTTCTCATTGTATATACTCCTATTTTCCCTAGTTTCACCATATCCTATTCTTCCAATAAAACATCTACGCACATGGTCTGTTTTAGTGTAGGATAAGTGTGTTTAGCTGCATGTCGAGCTGCACACAGACTGATGTGCAGTGAGGACAGAACATAGATTTTGAATAGTCAATCGATTTTAGTTGCCAGCCATTGCCTCCAATTCAGATTTCTCTCTGGAAATTATGTCTAATGATTCTAAGTGCTGCAACCCTCCTTTTCTTTCCTAAGGAAATTAAAATTTCTCTGCTGCCTTTATCAGAGAAAGTGCTTATTTGGATATATGCATGGCAATATGGATTCAGAAAGAACCTCCTCAAATCCATTTTGATTGCAGGTGCATCACAATCTCATTCCACTAACCTTTTTTTAAAAAAATCTGAACATTTTAAAGATGACATTCAAATAAGCAAGAAAAAGAAAGCAAGAAAGAAGTTGTAAAATAGAATATAAATGAATAAAAAAGGGATTTGCCAATGTCATGGAAGATAAATTTCCAATACATCTACTTGAAAACTTGTGTGGATTGCATTTACTATAGTTTATAATCTCATTCAGTTATACTGTTCTGATCATATTGATTGATATTAATGTATTGCTTTGAGTGTAATCACTATTTGTAGCTTTTTAAAAAAACGTGATACACTCAGCTCTTTCGATTGTTAGAAAGTATGAAGAGGAAAACATTTCATCCTCCCTTTTGCAATAAGAGGGACTAATATCTTTATTATTAATAGTAGGTCAGTACAATTAAAATAATGAATGGAAGACCCTTGGGACTTTTTTTCTAAAAAAAACTCTCAATAATAAAAGTCATGAAGCCTCTGCTATTTGTGTTAACACTGGAAGTGCTGAATAGGAATATTAGAGAAGATAAAGAAATAAAAGGAATGAAAATTAAAAAGGAAGAGTATAAATTGCAAGCTTTTGCAGATGACCTGGTATTTATATTAGAGGATCCATTGGAAACAGCACCCAAATTAATAGAAAGGATAGAAGAGTATGGAAAGGTAGCAGGTTTGAAAATTAATAAGGATAAAACAAAGATTTTTAACAAAGAATATGTTAGCAAGACAAAAGAAAGAGTTGGAAGAAGTCTTAGAAATTCAGGTCACAAATAAGGTTATGTACTTAGGGATATACGTTACACCAAAATGTAGTACACTGAAAGAGGATAATTATCTTAAACTCAAACAGCAGATTGCGACAGACTTGGCAAAATGGAAAAATTTACAATTTTCATTGATTGGGAGAATATCAACAATTAAGATGAATGTATTGCCAAGAATTTTATATTTATTCCAGACAATTCCAATTAGATTAGGAAAAGAGTTTTTTGAAGATTTAAATAAAATTGTGTTGAAATATATTTGGCAGGGCAAGAAAGCGAGAATAAAACTTAAACTGTTACAAGATGCAAGAATAAGAGGAGGGTTCGCTTTGCCCAACTGGGAACTATATTATCAGGCGGCAAATTTGATGTAGGTAAAGGAATGGATAACATTAAGGAACAGTAGACTATTGACCTTAGAAGGACATGACCTGCTGTTGGGATGGCATGATTTTCTTTGGTATAAGGGAACTAAAACACAAGGGTACTTCAGAAGACATTATATTCGAGAGACTTTTTAAATTGGGAGAAGAAAAAAAAGCAATATTACTTAAAAAAACCATTATGGATATCTACTATTGAAGCTTTTTCGTATCCAATAATATACAAAAAGGAACAAACAGTTAGATATGGTGAGATACTGAATGAAAAGGGTGAACTTAAATCTATGCAAGCGTTGGAAGAACAAGGTGTAAAAATGAATTGGTTTTCATATTTGCAAGTACAATCTAGATTTGATAAAGATTTTAAAACAGAAGTTATTTATGATAAGTTGACTGAGTTAGATAAAATTTTGATGGGTACTGATGAAAATGTAATTAAAAAACTTTATGAACATTTATTAGAATTTAAACTGGAGGAAGAGCAAGTTAAAGAAATGATTGCTTGGGAGAAAAATTTTGGATATGGGATTGATTTAGAGAAATGGCAAAACTTATGGTCTCAAAATTATAAAATGACAATGTCAACTGCTTATAAAGAAAATCTGTATAAGATGTTTTACAGGTGGCACCCCAATGAGAATTGTGAGAATGTTTAAGAATAAATCGGATAAATGTTGGAAATGTCATCAGATACCTGGCTCGTATTACCATATGTGGTGGATGTGTTCGGATGCAAAAAGATATTGGACTAAATTCCACACGTGGTTGGAAAAAATGATAAAACAACATATAGACTTTAAACTAGAGATATTTTTATTGGGAATTATACCGGAAATGTACAATAAAGAATTGAAATATTTGATTGTAAATGTGTTGACAGTGGCTAGGATTGTATTTGCTAAAATTGGAAAAATGAAAAATACCTATGCAGGAGGAAGTTATTAAGAAAATTATGGACTGTGCTGAAATGAGTAAATTGACATTTGAAATTAGAGGACAAGAAGATAAACAATTTTACATGATATGGGATTTGTTTTATCAATGGTTGGATAAAAAGACATGGTAATGTAATACATCAGGAAATCTTATAATAGAAGTTTAATAGATTGATATAAAATACAATATAAATATATATCACTATTGGATGAAAGTGTAATATAAACTTCATAACAAATTGAGAATAGCTCGTATAAATGATGGAATAAATAGTTTAGTCATGACTGATTAATAACTGATAAATATACAAGCATATCTTAAGTTGACAATGTGAGAATTTATATAAACTGTGAGTGATGACTACGAAAGGATAGCACAAAAGATTTGTAACCAACTGATACACTGTATGTATATAAAATGGAAGATGGTTTTATGTTTTTTATGTTTTGTCTGTACTTGTTTGTCTTAAAAAATAAAAATCTTTTTTTAATAAAAAAAAGTAATAAAAGTCATGAAGACATGCCTTCATTTATAACTTCATATATCTGGTGTATAGATAAATATCTGAGGATATTATAGAAGAGCTTTGTTTCTACTTCTGAATAATTGATTTTCACCTCACAATCTGAAAATAATTAATAAGATGCTATTTCAGGTTTTTTTAAAAAAATATTTATATTTTCTTCTGCGGGCAAAATAGACCTTTTCTTTGTAATGATATTCAAGGCATTTTTTTTCAATCAGGATCAACTAAATTAATGAAAATGTTAGTGGATTAGGAAAGCATCAACGAGAGATTATTTCACCTGAGTCAATTAATATCCTGGAGGCTTAATTAAACCCAAAACAAGACCAGTTATGTTGCCTGGTTTTGTTAAAATAACATTGCCTAATCAGCAGCATTATGGAAACCTTTGAATGCAGATCATTTTACTTACTGTGAGTTCAAGGGAAAAAAGTGAGCCTTTCCAATAAAACTTTGCAGTTCAGAGCACGCTTCCCAAATTTGCTGCAATGATCAAGACACACCTGACTGCTGTCAATCTGGCAAATGGGGAAGGAAATGGGAATGTCAACAACCTTGCCAGTACAGGTGATCTCATTTAGCAACCACAATTGTCACCAGCAATTTGGTTGTTAAGTGAAGCAGTTGCTAAGTGAAAGTGTAACCTATGCTTACAATCTTACTTCATCTTTTTTATGCTCTTCAGACCTGAAAATTGGTCACAAAGTTATTATTTCATCACTGTTATGTCAGCAAATGGTTGGTAAATGAGACAGTTGCTAAACAAGAAGTGCGGTATACATATAGCAATAGCACCAAGACTTAAATATCATTTCACAGTGCTTTTACATCCCTTTCTAAGCATTTTACAGAGTCAGCCTATTGCCCCCAACAATCTGGGTCCTCATTTTGCCCATCTCGGAAGGGTATCCCTGATATTTCCACCCCAATTCAATCCCCCAGTAGCAATAGCAATAGCACTTAGACTTATATACCACTTTGCAGTGCTTTTCAGCTCTATCTAAGTGATTCACAGAGTCAGCATCTTCCCTGAACAATCTAGGTCCTTTACCTGCCTCGGAAGGATGGAAGGCTGAGTCAACCTTGAGCTGGTGGGACTTGAACTGCCAAATTGCTGGCAATCAGCAGTCAGCAGAAGTAGCCTGCAGTACTGCACTCTAGCTACTGTGCCACCATATAGTATCTGGCACAAAGGCTTGTGGGATATCAATGATTCCCTGAAAAAGTGGATAGGGATAGTTTTTGTGCTATTTGTGTGTGTGTGTGTGTGTGTGTGTGATAACTCATGATTTCCTAGTAGACCAGAGTCAGATAGTTAGTTTGAATAATAATTGAAACCCTGATATATAACAGGAAATCAATTTCCTCAGGGGAAATTGAATCCACTAATAACCGATAAATGAAACCTACCATGATCTGGTTTCATTTTATTACTGGTGAATCTGCACTGCTATAGCAAAGCCTAAAGATGAAACTTGGACTTTGACATTTTTTTCTTTGTATGCTGTTTGTTATATTATTTCTATATTTAAAGACTATAACAAATTAAATAGGAAAAAACACCATCATTCTATGTTTCAACCTAGTTTTCCCCCGACACAATACAAAATAAATCCATCATAAACAATATAGAAAAAAAGGATACATTGGTCAGAGCTAAGTTCGATCTGTCTGAACTGTTGCTTTAAAAAAAAAAACCCTATATTTGCAATGTGTAGTGGGGGGTGAAAACATATAATGTATAAGATTGGATATTATTTAGATAGAGTATTGGTAATTTATGGGCCCAAACTATGTATATTAGGAAATATATGTATGGAAACATATTATGAAAACAGGCATTCAAAATGTCATAGGAAAAGTATGCGCAAGAACAATGGTGGGGTAGGTTGGGAATTTTGTAAACATTGACAGAAAATGTAATTGAATAGACTAATATTGAAGTGCATATCCTGAGGAGCCAAAAGCTCTGTCTACAAACCTGGAAATAGCATTTAGCAATAGCAATAGCACTTAAACTTATATACCATTTCACAGTGCTTTACAGTCGTCTCTAAGAATTTTTACAGAATCAGCATATTGCCCTCCAACAACCTGGGTCCTTATTTTACTCACCTTAGAAGGATTGAAGGCTGAATCTACCTTGAGCCGGTCAGGATTGAACTCTTGGCAATGGGCAGAGCTAGCCTTTCAATACTGCATTCTAACACAGTGCCATCATGGCTTTTGTTCTATCCCACCCTTTACTTTTTAACAAAATTGCCTACTTTTTCTTTTAAAAAAGAGATTAAATAGTATGAGTATAATTTTTTCCTTATTCTTGCTAGGGTTTGTCATCATGGACTGGCTTTGAATCTGTCACCAAATGATAAACAAAAGATTTGATTTCA